>OZ020267.1:70677717-71277717 GCA_963971225.1 Melieria omissa | reverse complement strand
AATTTGATTTTGTTTTAGAAATTTGACAGTGAATTGTCAAATATTCGTAGATTTATCGAATTTACCGAATACCGAATTTTAAATATTAAATTAATTTACTAAAGAAGGGAAGAAGACAACTACAATCCGTCAGCAAACCGACTAAAGCTTGAAATAACCAATTGAAAAACGTTAGTCAACCTTTATAAACTTTGAACTATTTATCTACAAATCTTTAGCGAACCGACAGTAAATATTTGAATAACTGTCAATGAAACTAAACTCTCTACTCTAAAACTTTAGATAACTGTTTTCTACCCATTGAAGACTATTTGATAATTGACAGCAAACCTTCAGTTAATCGACTAGAAATTGCTAGCAAATCGAATGAAAACCTTTAGTTAACCAATCACAAATCATTTGCTAATCCTCTGCAAACCTTGAGCTATAGGAGTATATACTGTCAGTTAAGCGACTTTAAATTTTGTTATAACCGTCTGTTAACCTAAAGTAAACCTACTACAAACCAACTGCTAGCAACTGTGATCAGCCTGCCAGAACTTCAGCTCACCTACTGTTAGTCTTCCCGAGTTTTGACTATTGCGAAACTGACTGTAAACATTCTATTAACCGATTCGAAACCACCAGCAAACCAACTTTAACTGTAAGTCTTTAGAAAACTGTCAGTTAACCTAAAGTAAACCTTATGCAAACCGTCTGCCAACAACTGTTAACTGCCAGTTAAAAGTTCAGTTAACGCACTGCAAACTATAAGCGAACCGACTGTAGGCCTTCAGATTATGGACTGAGAATTCGTAGCTAATGTCCTGTAAATCTTCAGGTGACTGATTGCAAATCATTAACTCCCACTCTCTGTAAACCTGCAGTTGACTAAATGTAAATCTTAAGATAACCATAAGTTAAGACTGAAAATTGTCTGCTACCTACTGTGAGATGCTTGCTATATCTACTGTAAACCTTCAACTAATCGACTAAGCTTTCAGTTAACCATCAGCTAACCAACTAAAGATTAAAAAGGAACTAACTGTAAACCATAAATCACCAGCAAAATTTCTGTAAATTTTTAGCTATCGACTTTAAATCTTCTGCTTTCATAAGCAATCGACTCTTGCAGCTCCCAGCTAATCGACTGTAAGCCTTTAGTTAACCCACTATGACATGGTAGCTAACTGACAGCAAGCTTTAACTCAATGACTGTGAATCGTCAGTTAACTGACCGTAAACTATTAATCGACTGTGATCGACTGTATATATTCAGCTAAACGACTATAAAGTTACTGCTAACCGATTATAAACATTCAACTAACCAATTGTACAGCTTTAACTTAAAGTTAGTTAACCGATTAAAAATACTTTTAAGAACCTTACGGTAGAGCTTTAACTGAAAGTTAGTTAATGAATGATAAATGTTCAACTAACCGACTGTTAACCCATTCGACACCGATTGCATACCGTGTGGGCAATGGATTTCCGGGGCTATAAGACAGTAATGTGCAATTATCAGTTATTCTGAGTAAACTAGTCGTCTAAATAAGATTTTTCTGGAACTAATGAAATCTGTAAAGTACTGGAAAAAAATTTGGCATTGGTTTTACTGCATACAATAGAAAGTAAAAGAAAATTTCGCTCTTGGAGACCGTGTTCGAAAAAAACCGTCGTCTCAAATGGGTTAAAGGTCAGCTGAATGTTATCAGGTGTACAACTTTGCTTCCGCCGTTTTCCGATAGGTGGCTGTACCGGCTGAGGCTGGTTGAAATACATAGATGGTAATGCCTTTAAAGTGAGTGTGGACAGTGCCTAACGAATTGTCATCGCCGTTTCAGTGACAGTTGTTCTTGTTTTCGTATTATTCACGCTCGAAAATGTCCGTTTATGTGCCCAATTCTCGCCATTTGCGGGAAGTTTTACGTTTCTGTTACAATTCGAAAAAAAATGCAGCTGAAGCGCATCGAATGCTCTCAGAAACTTACGGTGATGCTGCTCTGAGTGAAAGAACGTGTCGGGAGTGGTTTCAACGTTTTAAAAATGGTGATTTCGTGGTGAGTGAAAATGGTAAGTCATCCTCCAACACGACAATGCTCGGCCTCACGTCGCAAAAGTGGTCAAAAAGTACCTGGAAACGCTGAAATGGGAAGTCTTGCCCCACCCGCCGTATTCCCCAGATGTCGCCCCTTCTGACTTCCACCTATTCCGTTCGATGGCGCACGGCCTGGCAGATCAACATTTTCAATCCTTCGAAGAATTGGAAAAATGGATTGCTTTATGGATAGCGTCAAAAGAGGACTCCTTTTTTCGAGCCGGGATCCGAAAATTGCCGGAAAGATGGGAGAAAGTTGTCGCTAGCGACGGACAATACTTTGAATGATACATCTGTAAGCACTTTTTCGCAATAAAGCTTTTAATTTTGGAAAAAAACGGCGGAAGCAAAGTTGTACACCTGATAGTTAACCGATTGTAGAGTTTAGCTTGAAAATTTTTGACTATAAAGTTACAGCTTACAGTTATTAACACTTAACTAATCGACTATAGAGCTTCAACTAAAAGTTAGTTGACCGATTATAAACTTTGCTCAGAAAAATTACAGCTTACAGTTCGTTAACCGATTAAAAACATTCAACTAATCGACTGCAATCTGCAGCTGAAAGTTAGTTAACCGGCTGTAGAGCTTATGATGATTATTATTTGTAATCTTGTTATAGTACCAGAGCACAAATGAAGTTAGGTTAAAGAAGAAGATTGTGCGACATGCACTTCCACCCGGACACCGCATTGGGTTCATTGTGAAACCCTCTAGAGGGCAAATGAAACAAATGAAATGAAATTCCAAGGCATAGAATTTCAATTGGAGCGGTGCCGTTCACAACTTTTTAAAACTCTTTGAAACCATATTTGCCACACAAAATGTTGGTAACAGACAAAAATTAGGAAGAGTTATAGAACCCTCTTTCGTGCACCAGGGTCTACATGACACTAGATACACATATCTATCGAATGGGTCAACAAGCGTCTCCCCTTACATCTGTTCCTTCATATTCAAATTGAGATCTTTTTTATTAAAAATTATTTCTAAAGACCTTCCACTGAGACAACAGTTAACGCAAGTAAAGATTTCTCTATTGAATGTTGCATGAATAGCAATTCGAACTCTCTACTCTCTGACTTTTGGTGTCGCACGAGTTGCGATTCGAACCCATTACTCACTGACCTGTGGTTCAAACCGTTAACCACTGAGCCACAAAATCTTGCTTACGAAATCAAATTTATTGAAATATTTTAACGATTTTCGTCATCTCCCAAATGTTAGCAAAAAATCTCTTTCCTCTCTCTTCTTTGTTGATATTTTCGACTACTTTTTGTTCGGTTGTTTAATTTAAAACATTTTTGCATGCACCTCAATTTCTGATTCGTTTGTTTAATATAAACACAACACCTTAAAATACATAAAAAAATAAAAGCAACAAAATCAAAAAACAACAAAAACAATGCAATTAAAAACACAAAAGCGAATGAACACAGCAAAGCACCAACAAAAAACAAAACTCATCAAATCGTGCGCGAAAGTTACAAACAAAAATAACAGCAACAACAATATCAGCACAACAAAAAAACACTAAACAAAAAAATTCAAATGAAAAATGAAACACGACAATAACAAAAATAAAAATTTAAATTAGCTGTGATGCTGCGATGCGCGCAAAATTGTTTAAAAACTATTCTATTTTTGTCGGCGACTTCGACGGCGACGACGGCGGCGGCGTGCAGGCCACTTTGCGTGGCCTGTCAGTGTGAATTTTACAAATAAATAAAATAATACAAAAACAAAATAAAAACACAAAATTGATAAGTTTTTTTGAGTGCGCTGCAGTTTTTTATTTAGGTTTGTTTTTTGTTTTGTTTATTTCTTGGGGCTTTGCTTTTGTTTCGTTAGAGATTCGCATATTTTGTGACAAATGAGAAAAAATATATATGTACATATATACATACAACAAGAATAAACGAGACATAGAAAGCAAAAAATGTCAATTATGGTTGACAGCAAAGAAAGGTGAAAAAATTATTAATGAATTAAGAACCTAAACAAACAGATTGGCCGATTTAGATTTTTTTTATTTTTTATTATTTTTTTGTTTCTTAATTTTATTTTGAATTTTTATAAATAATTTATCTTGCATGAACTGGTATTTATAAATTCAAATTTTGTTTCATACATTTTGTTCTTCTTAGTTGGAATATTTTCATTTGTTTCGTATTCTCTTCATTTGTATTTCATCAAAATGCGCCCAAAATCAACGAAACAAGAAAATCCATGGTTTTATTTTTTTTTAACAAACAACACAAAGTGACAAAAAATTCGAGAAAGTGATGAAAAAAATAAATAAACAATTTAATTATTGCTAATTTATTTGGATTACACACACTTTGCATTGCTCTTAGTTGTTTTTCGTTTTTTTTCTCTGACTTGAAGATTTTTTTTATTGGGTTTTTACGCGTTTTCCATTGTTACTTTGACTTTTTTGTCTCTCTGACATTTCGCAGCTTAACGTTTTTTTTGTTGCTTTAACTTAAATTGTGATGTTCGGTTTGTTAGTTTGATGAAATGATAAAAAAAAATCATTTTGAAACTGCAGACAATTTGACGACACTGGTTGACTGACTGGTTTGGCACAGTGGGCATTCGAACGACGGCAGAGTGGCAACAAATTTTTAAGGCACTAACGGAAACCAGTTGCATGCAATAAATATCGATAAGAAAAAGCGTTCGGTTAATGGATCAAGAAGCAGGGAAATTCTTAGTTCGTAGGCGAGAAAAGAAATTGAGTTTTCATTGAACAATGATGAAAGTAAAACGGTAACCCGATCTAAAGATAGATTCAAAATTTGTTCCTCATGACAAAAGTACAATACGCGATCACAGTGGCGTACACAGAATTTCATTTTGTGGGGGTGTCGTTTGCAGATTTTGAATCTAATACCATTTGAAGACAATTTCCTCTCAAAATGTTTGGAATAAACAATTATTTAAAGGGTTTCGGAACCCCCAAAGCCCCCTTATATGTGCTATTGCACAATTAAATCAAACATAAGATACACTGGGCCTCAAGTTAAGCGAATTCTTTAAGATTTTAATTCAACTTGAGTTTATTGCAATTTACAATTCTAACAAATCTAACGTGATTGTAGGGAAGAAGGTTCTGGATCTGGGGTCTTCGTTGAATCCACGGGGACTGGAGGGTTCTTTGCCCTAGGCGGAACACTTCCTGTGTCTCTGCCCCGCGTTCGCTCGTATCAGGTTTGAGACGTTTGGCACTGATGTGCTAAGAAGCGACCACCTTGGCTTCTTGGCACCCCAGGATCTATCAAGGTTTCTTCGGAAATCGGGTAGATTTAAAGTATATTAACAGGGAACAACAAGTCGTAGTATAATGGACGTATAATTGTCTGAGTGCTGCGCTTGCTAGATCGTTCCGACAAAGGGGAAAAAAAATATAATCTAACGCGAAGTCAAAGGTGATCTTCATACCATTCAATTTTATATTTCAAGCAGATGGAACACCAACCTCAATAATCTTGGTTCATCTGACATGGCTCCCATAACAAAATATTAAAATATCATAAACAAAATATAAAAAAAATTATGAAGCTTCAAATAAGTTTTAGTTAAATTAGGTTATGGCGGCTGCCTCTATAAGAAACACACTCGAAGGCCTAAGAGACCCATTGTGATACCACATATTTCACAATTTTTTTTATAGAAGTAAATAAGTAAATCAGCGTTTCACCAACACGAGCTGGGATTCGAACCCAGGACCTCGGAAAGAGAAGCCATCGCGCTACTCACAGAACTATCGAGTCCGGCTGAGTTTGATTTAGGTTTGTAAGATTTTACTTAACTCTGCCGGTTATTTTAAATCTTGTCCAGAGCCAAGATTTTTCAAATTATGAAAAAGGTAGGAAAACTTAGAAGGTTTTACTTAGGCATTGAAATAGTTTTACTTTTTCTACTTTTCAATATTTTTCTTTAAAGTAAATCGCACTAAAAAAGATTATCTACACTAATTAGAAATTTAAGTCAAGTTATGTTGAAGTTTCAGCCAATTCAGGGCCTTTAGAGAAGAAGAACCCCCAGGAACATAAAAAATGTATTTATACCTACTTTTGATACAGAAAAATGCTGCGATTTACTAATCTTGGTTTAGATATTTTTCCCAATGTTCAGATGAACAACAACTTGGACCTGTCAACTCTAGTTTGAGTACTTTTTTCGTGTTGTCGAACTCATTTGCGATCGTTACAATATTTTTATAAAAATTCCATGAATTGTAAGATATAACTTTGGCAAATTGAATCCATACAAGTCTGATTTCAATTACAGTTTTTAATTGAAATTATTTAATAGGAAGATTGAATGGGTTCGCGTCTTAGTTTTTGCTAATAAATATGGAAAGAAGTTGTGATCTTTGTCGAATGATCTTACAAGGTGCAATGAGAATCAAGCTGCGTGTGTTATAAGTTCGATAACTTCAACTGAGCTTTCTAAAAGTTTTGTTGAGTTAAAAAGATTTATGAAATTTCCATTATTTATGCCATGAAAGCATGTGGTGATCACTACAACAACAGTTCAAAAATTGTGTTAAACATGAAAATAGGTCAAGTGTTCTTTTTCTGGAACCTCTACAAAACCTCTACAATGTTAACACACAAATTGATTCGTATTGGTAATTTTTTTTCCAGAAGAAAGGCAAATGAATATCTATTAAAAAACTTTACACTTTAGAATTATCGGTAGTCAATTCAACACATATGTCAGGTGCGATATGGGTATCAAACAATTCAGTGTTTCAGTGTTGTAAATAAAAGTTCTATACAATCTGTTACACCCACTTTCTCGACCCACTGAACTAGCAAAATAAAGTGATTCTATATGTTTCCAAATCAATATTGATATCAAATGATTCTGTGCTTCATGAGGATAAACTGAGGCTATATTACATTGACCATGCCCACCTGCTACGCCTACCTACTACGCCTACTATAATTATTGAAATCAGTTGTGGTATTTTAGTGCATTGACATTACTTGATTCTAGTTTTCAAGAGGTAAACCTAGGATATATAAGATTGACCACGCCCACCTGACGCACCTTCCTTCTACGCCCACCACAGTGACTGAAATCAGCTATGGTATAGTTTGCAATTAATTTTTTTGCGCAATTATGCGCATTTTACAGGCAGAAAAATTTTACTCTGTTTATGTCAACTTGTCTTGCAGAAAAATGATTAACCCTTTCGATCATCATTTTACCCTCTGTCTCGATATTATTTTTTGGTATTTAAATCATGAAACACTAAGAAGTGTTCACAAGACATTTGAGCTCTCCACGCCTCTTTGTTAGAGATTCTTGATCTAGATTACTTTTGAACAAATTTTAGCTTAAAACGGGTTAAATAAATTTTGCATAAATATTATTAAATTCCAGAAAAATTATATAATAATTATGGAAAAATACAAAATGGTCACTTTTTGATTTTATTTAACCATTTTTAAAGAAACAGTGTTTTGATCAAACGCGCCCAATTCGTAGACTTCAATTAGAACACAAACTTTCCCTGATATCGCTGCAAATGATTGAAAATTATTTTGGGAATAACAGTAAAATTTTTGTAATTTGCTTTGAATTCACTTCTAAAAATATGAATTTTTTGGTGCCTACTTTAATTAAACCCATAAATTAATCGTGGCTTTTGCTATAAGATGACAAATAGATGAAGTTGCTCTCAGGCTAGTTTGGGGTCGAAAGGGTTAAAAAGCTAAGGAATTAAATAATTTTGAGTTCTACTTAAAGACTCAATTATTTTAACAATCTGATTGTGCGTTTCGGCAAGTCCCATGCCCAGTTAGCCTAACCTAACCTCAAATTTTGTTTTCTTCAAATTTCTTGTAGTCCTTTTTTGTTTTGTTCTAACTATTTGTGTCAAATTGCACTGTATGAACAAAAATAAACAAAAATTAAAATTAAAAATTATAAAAAATAAAATAATAAATCATTTTCAATCTGACATCATTAAAACATCAAATAAATAAAAATTAAATAAAACTAAAAAACAAAACCGCTGCGTCCACGTGGTGTCATGGTGTCATAGCAATCATTGCTATGAACAATAATAATCATGATTGAGCAATATTGAGCATTGCGATGATCGGCATTGGCAATGCAATCGATTCGATAGGCGATCGATTGGCGATCGGCAGTTGTTGATATCGACGGAGTTGGCAGTTGGCATGACGCACGATCGGCCAAAGTGTTTAGCTTAAACTTGATATAATTTGTTTTGCAAATATTTAAACGATTCTGTCGATGGTGCCGCGTTATAAACAATTAGATCCGGGATCAAGAGCAAATACAACAACAACAATCGCGTTATGCGAGCGAATCATGTTGGCCGCAACAAGATGAAGAAGAAGAAGAAGAAAAAGCAATGGCCCAGACAATTGTTGAGCCATTATTGGCGGCGGAAGGCGTGTGTTTCAAAATAAACTCTCACTACACAAAACCAAAGTGATATGGATATGGACGGCGTACAACACAATTCGCAGCAAAAAAAAAAACAAAAAACATTTTTCACATTCGCACAAATCAAAATAAACACACAAACAAAAAACGGAACCGAAGACTGTTGAATGCTGAAGAAAACAAAAGCCAAAAGACGAGTATGTAGATAGGCTATAGGCCAGACATACTATATATGTACTGATGTATGTATGTATGTATGGTGTGTGTGTGTGTGTTTGCCATTGCTGGCGATTTCATTAAATTTGTATTTGATTTTGCATATTTTCGGCTTTGCTTTTCCCTACTTTTTTTCCGGCACCCATATGCAACTGTGTGCGTATGCATATATCTGTGTGTGTGTGTATGTAAGTATGTGCAACTATTTACACGAAAACAACACGCAATTTCAATTTAATTTGCGCTTTTGCTGCGGCCATTGTTATGCTTTGCCCTCGCACTGACAACGTTGTGTTGCTGTTTCAATACTTCTTGTTGCTATTGTTGTTGTTGTTGTTGTGGTTGCTGTTGCTTTTAGGCGTTTGCTAAATGCCGCTGAATGTTGCCGAAATTGAATTGAAAAGCAATTCTGTGAACACTTTTGAGCTGATTTTGTATGTTTTGTAGTTGTTGTTGTTGCTTTTGTTGGCGCTGCGCGTTTTTAATTACACGCACAGCCAGCTCCCCGCACTATTGAAAAGTTGAAAATAAACCTTGAGTAACCAGAATAACGAAATATATGTAGCACGCCGGACCAGAGCAACAGCAACAACAACAACAACAACAACAAGCAGCAGCAGCACACCTCAAAGCGCGCGAGAGCAACGCTTTGCGCGATCGACTGACTGTTGCTGTTGAAGGCCTCGAACCACGCGCTCGATCAACGTGTGCAGGATCGCTGCCGTCACCAACACCAACGCCACCAAAAAACAAAAAAAAAACAAAACAACGGCTCAAAGTCCGCCACTGTCCCGCCCGGCATTAGTTGCACATTTCGTTGTTGGCGGCAAATATTTGGCATTGGTACTGCACTGCTTACCTCAAGCACAGCTATTTGTCTCGCTCTCACACTTGGCGCCGTCACACTTTTCTTATTAATTAATTTTTTTTTACATTTTTTATGATTACAACTTTTCATTTATTTTTTTTTCAATATTTTTTTTTAATTACTAATTTAAAATTTCAACGTTTTTGTAATTTCTTTTCGTTCACTTCTTTATCGCTTTGCACTTCTCCCCACTTTTCTTACTTTTCTTGTTTATATATTCAAATGACAAAACAAACGGCAACAAGGAAGAATGAATATTTTTATCATTTGTCGTTTGGATTCAGATCGTCGCTGGCGTTGTGTCGCTTTTTCGCTTTATCGTCGTCGAGTCGTGCTGTTGTTTGTTGTTGTTGCTGCTGTTGATTCTGTCGCCGCTCATAAAAAAGCCATAAACAAGACACACGTGACGTCACACAATCAAAATATTTCTCAACCTTTTTCACCTCGCGCCGTATTTCGCAGCATCTCAACGCACTTTGACTGCACACACACACAAACTGCCCGATTTCGGCCTTTGGCAAACACTAGATTGCAACAAAAAAAAAATTGCACACAATTTTTTCGCACAAATTTGCATTAAAATTAAATGAACTTTCCTTTTGTGTATAAATTTTTGTTTTGTATAAAATGTAAATTTCAATGTAGAAATTAAAAACAAACAAAAAAAAACAACTCATATATGTATAACGCAAATATTGAAATGCATTTTGAAAATCAAGAAAATAAAGAGCAACTAAAGCGCGCATACGGGGCACACAGACATTTCAATATCTACACGACGAAAGTAAAGTAACGACTAAATTCATTCATTTGGAGCGAAGACCGCAGCACGAGCGCAAACACCGCACGGCACAGCACAGCACAGCACAGCACAGAAATTGAGAGAAATAAATATATACAAAAACAAATTAAAAGCAATGGCAACAACAACAAATGATAAAAACTAGCGAGACGTCTTGAAATGACGATCACAGTCGCACAGTGCGACACGCTACAACTGAGAGTAGGAAGTTGATATCTAAAATGCCAACGTAAGATTGCATGCAACTTGGTGAGAAGTTGAAAACAAGACTAATGATATTAGATTATAAATTGCATGCAACTTGCAAATAATTTGGTTCGTGGTATCGACTGCAATATGGTAAGAAGATTGTAAGATCGTAATATATCGCATGAAACTGGAAAAAAATGTGGGTTCATAATATTGCATGCAACAGGAAAAAAGTTGGGATTATAATATTGCATATAATAATTGCTAAAATTGCATTATAGATCGTATGCAACTCAATGTTAAGTCAAATTATAATATCGCATGCAACTAGAAAAAATTATAATCATTATTTTGTATAAAACTGGTGAAGAAATTCGTAAAATTCCATTAAAAATCACATGAAACTTAACTAAAAGTTAAATCATAATATCGCATGCAACTAGAAAAAAATTATTGCCAACAAAATATTGCCTAATCTGATTCGAACTCGTCAAAAAGTTGTTAAAATCGCATTATAGATTGTATGCAACTTAATGTTAAGTCAAATTATTATGTCGCATGCAACTAGAAACATGTTAGAACCATTATTTTGCATAAAACTGGTCCAAAAGTTCTAAAAATCCCATTAAAGATCACATGCAACTTAACTAAATGTTAAATCATAATATTGCATGCATCTAGAAAAAGATTGGAATCAGAATATGCAATATTTTGATTTTAACTGATCAAAAAGTTCTTAAAATTGCATTATAGATCGTATGGAACTTAATTTTATATCAAATCATAATATCGCATACAACAAGAAAAAATTAGAATCATTATTGTGAATAAAACTGGTGAAGAAGTTCTTAAAAGTCCATTATAGATCACATGCAACTTAACCAAAAATCAAATCATAATATTGCATGCAACTAGAAAACATTAGAATCAGAATATGCAATATTCTCATTCTAACTGGTCAAACAGTTCTTAAAATTGCATTATAGATCATATGCAACTCAATTTTAAGTCAAATCATAATATTGCATGCAACTAGAAAAAAATTAGAATCAGAATATGCAACATTCTGATTCTAACTGATCAAAAAGTTCTTTAAAATTCCATTAAAGATCATATGAAACTTAACTAAAAGTCAAATCATAATATCGCATGCAACTTGAAGAAAGTTAGCATCATAATATTGCATACAACCCGTCAAGAAGTTCTTAAAAATGCATTATGGATCGTATGCAACAAGTCGAATCATAATGTCGCATGCAATTTGATCTGAAGTTTGCAATATCGCATCATAATTAAAAACAGAAATAGGTTCACTGAAGGCAGATATCACCGAATAAAACTTAACACAAAATTAAATCACAATATGGCATGAAACTGCACAACTTACATCAAAATATTGCATATAATTTGGCAAGAAGATGAAGATAATAAATTGCAACAAAAGCCTTATGCAACTAAGCAAACAGTCAAAACAAAGTATCGCATCAAATTTGGCGAGCATTTTTGTAACAATTCAACTATATCGCATACAAGAAGTCTCATCGTAATATTGTACACAACTTTACAAGATTGTACGCTTGCATTGAAAATTGCTTGCAACTTAACAAAAAGTCTGATTCTTATATCGCACACAACTTGACGGAAAGATTGTAAAATCTTGACGACTTGACAAAAAGTCAAATGACAATAACGCATACAAGAAGTCTTATCATAATATCGCACAACTTGACAAAACATCTGTACGATTGCATTAAGAATTGCTTGCAACTATAAGAAAGGTTTGATTCTTATATTGCACACAACTTGACGGATCATCGCATCATAAATCAATGAGAAATATTATTATATAATCACTGTCTTTTCCAGTTTCGGAATAGGAAGATGGAACAAGTCTTTCAAATCATTTATCTTGAAAGCTTTAACTTATCTTGGGTTCTTGGGCACGGAAGAGACTATCTGTTTGTCTGACATCTTCGAAATAAATGCATATAATCCTTAAAATATTTTCTCAAGGAAGTTTTAACTCATCTTTGTGTCCCAACTCTAACGTTGATACAGTGATCGTCTTTCCAGTTTCCGGACTGTAAGTGGAATAAATATGATCTTTAAAATCATTTCTTTAGGAAGTCTGTACTCATATTGGGTCTTTGAACACCAAAAAGACTTTCTGTAATACATCTTCGGAATGAGCGCAATCATTTTTACAGAAAAACTGAACTTATCTTGAGTCTCAACTCAACAAATCACATCACCACAAAAAATAAATAAAATAAATAAATTGAATACTGTATCGTGACCATGTTTGCCATGTTCAGAATTGTTAAATAAAAAAAGTATGAACTTTAAAATCATTTTCCTGGGATTTTTAGCTTCTCTTGGGTCCTTGGACATGAAATTTATTGTCTCTAATACATCTTTGTATATGGGTTTTGTAGTTCGTATGTGTCAGTCAGATGTAGTTCATCCTTACTGATTGTTTCTCAAGCTTTTCTAAGTTCTATCTGACAGTTACTTGATTTATATTAAAAACAAAAAAACTAAAAAAAAAACTAAATACCAAATAAGATCAATGGGCTCTTAGAGAAATCTATGCTTTACTTTTTTATTCTATTTCTAATTCTATTCTATTTTCATTTTATTTCTAACTCAGAACATGCCTCTAGGTTTAATACTCTTCATAATTCTTCCTGTAGGTGTGGGATGCTGAGGATGAAATCTTTTGAGATCACAAGCCTAGGTTTGCTTTCGTTAAGCGCTGACAGCTCTACTTTAGTATATATTTCTGACATTCTTGGCCATTTCAATCACTACGTCCTTTATCAATAAAGTAAGTTTAAAAATCCCTCACTCATGATTCTTTGAAATCACAGCATCGACCTATTTTAAAAATTCCTCACTCAAGTTTTCTTAAAATCACAGCATCGATCCACAATCATTGTGCAATTCGCGTCCATATGTTCCAGCTTCTTCGCTGTAGGGTCCAATCCACAAATCAAAGAGAATAATATGAGAAATATAATAACAACAACAACAAACACAAATATAGTGATCGCGCTAACGACGCAAACAATAACAATTGCGAACGACAAATGCGACACGATCAGCTCCACCGACCGACATCGTGTGTCCATGTGTCTGTGTGTGTGTGTGTGTTGGCTTGGTTTGCTCCGCAAACGAGTCGACGACACGATGCGATCGAATGCGACGCACAAGGTGTGTTGGAGCGCGCTGGGGCCCGAAACCGGCGGAGCGCACTGACGAAACCATAACTGCGCCAGACACCGAGAGAGCTTCGTGCATGCCGGAGAGTCGCATTGCGAGCGAGCAAAATAGCAAAAATCTACAGCCGAAAGTTAATCAGCAAATCAACATTGGGGCCACTCGTAAATTGTCTAAAAGCACTAAACAATTTTGTTGTAGCTAGTTGTTGTGGTTGTTGTTGTTGGTGGTACGAGGGGTGAGTGTGTTGTGAGCGCCAAACATCGACAAGTACATGTGCGGCGGCAAAAACAAGTTTCGGCGGCCGCTGAGAGCAACGCCGGCAGTTGGTTGGTTCTGTGTTGGTGTGTTGGCGCAACGTGGATTCAATGCTGGCCCCCAAAGACCCCGGCCAACAATGGGTATAATTAAGTCATATTTGTGGTTATTCCCAAAAGAGCGCCAATCGCGCTCACCGTCTCGCACTCACGCTCGCTGACTCTCGGCCGCGGCGCGCTGTGTCTCGGGCCGGCTTGTTGCTTTGTGTGTAATTGATCGCACGCGTACATTTGTAGCGACTTTTTCACCTTTTTGTAATTTATTGATTTTCCTTTTAATTTATATTTCTTCGGTGTTTGTTGTCGGTTGCTTTTGTTGTTTTTCTAGGCGATTGTGCGGCCGCTGTTGTGGGGCTTTTCTGCGGCATCCGCTTTCGGCTGTGGCGGCATGCAATGGAAATAAATCTTAAATGTGCTCAAAAATGTTCAAAGTCGACAATTAATTATAACGAAAACAAATGCCTAAGCGATAGCATTTACTTGCAGCCATTTAAGTGTACAAAGAGAGACACTTTGCAGGAAAGTCCTCGAAGGTAATTAAGAGGTTTCTTATAGCGAAATAAATTAAAGAGATCAGCGAAGAATTTTTGGCATAGAGCAAGTTGACTCGTGCAAGTTTTGGTTGCAATGAGAAAAGGGATTCGGGAATCGAGGAAGAGAGACAGCAGCTGCACGAAGTAACAAACTAAGGAGAGATCACTTCAAGGGATCGTGGCTTGGAGAAGGGAGGAGAAAGTGTGAAATGTGGGAGATTTTCTCAGTTCAAAAGCTGCCAGGAAACAAATTTTAATGGAAATTAAAACGAAAAAGTAGAAGTTGAACGTAATTCACAGCTTTCTTTAAGCCTGAACAGATAATTGAAGGTAGGTAGGTAGGTTACGCTGGCTGACCCTCGGGGGGGTCTCACATAGACCATGTTGGTCCATAGTGATACCAGAAAGGTTCTGGAGCTTCAGACCTGTATGTAATTTTTCAGAAACGTTTTGGCAAATCTAAGCAGGTCGCCGCTTTTTTGTTCCGCGATTCTTTCCAAGGAAGGGAATATAATTGAAACTAAGTGGAAAAATTAAGAGAGTAAAAGTAGCAGAAAGCAAGACAAGCAGCAGTAGCAAAGCAGACAATGGCAACTTAGAACAAAAATACATAGAAAATGTTAGAGAACAGAGAAGATAAAAGTGAGATAAAAGGTAAAACATAACATAAACATTTGCAAAAAAAGAATAGTCGACTGAAAGAGAAGAGGGAATATTAAGACAGCAAAAAGTAAAGTTGAAAAAGAAAATATGAAAGAAGAGAAACAGAGGAAAAAGGAAAGAGAAGAAGATAGAAGTGAAAAAGAAAAAAAGTGGCTTAAGTAAAAAAAAGTAGTCCAACGAAAGAGAATATTAAGACAGATAAAAGTTACACAGAAAGAGAAAAATACGAAAGGGATGTAGGAGAGAAACAGAAGAAAAACAGATACGATAAAAGTGAGATAGAAGAAATAAGTGATATAAGTAAAACAAGAGTAGTGAAATGAAAGGAAGTAGTAAGACAAATAAAAGTAAGATATAAGTAGAGTCGAGTAAGTAGAGAAACAGTTGATGAATAGAAATTTTAAAAGTAAGATAAAGAGAAAAGTATAGAAAGTGATACAAAAAGAGGCACAGTAGATAAATAATATTACATAAAGTAAAAAATAAAGAGAAAGAGATAGAGATAGAGAAGAAACATTAGACGCACAGATAACATAAAATTGAGATAAAAAGACAGAAATATAGAAAGATACAGAGATGGAAGAAGATATGAGAGGAGACATTTTAGAGAAACAAGAAAAAATTGAAATGGAAATAGATACCACGGGGAGAAAAAATAAAACTACAAACGAAACAAAAAACATAATAGACCAATAGAGAAGATGAAAATAGATCAAAAGATTAAAAAGATGTAGAAGGGAAACAGAAAAACAACAGAGAAGATAAAAGTGATATAGAAAAAAAACGTGATATAAGTAGAGAAACAGTTGACCAACAGAGAGCATGAAGTTAAAATAGAAACAGAAAAGAATAGAAAGTGATACAAAAGAAGGGCCAGTAGATAAAAAGAGATCATTAAAGTAAGATAGAACAAACATACGTAGATAAAACAAAGACAAAAACGATAAAAAAGAGAAAGGAGAAACAGTTGACGAACAGAGAAAATAAAAGTAAGATTAAAAGGTAGAAAATTATACAAAAAGAGACAAAGTAGACAAATAAAGAACAATTCAATAAATGAGATAGAAGATGACAAAGATGGAAATAGATATGAGCACAGGCGCAGTTGACCAACAGAGAAGATACAAGTAGGACCGAAACAAGATGGTGACAGATATGAGGGAAGGTCAATAGAGGAGATATAACTTAGATTAAAACTAAGATAGGATAACAGTAGACGAATAGAGAAAATGAAAGTCAGATAAAAACGAAGAAAAAAGGAAAAATAGTAGACACACAGAGTAAATTAGTCAGATAGAAAGATTAAAGAATAGAAAGTGATACAAAAGGAGGCACGGTAAACAAAGGAAGATCATTACAGTAAAATAGAAAGAGAAAGAGATAGATATAGATATAACTAAGAAAAAATACTAGAACAAATAAAAAAGGAGAAGTAGAGGCATAAAGACAGACAAAGAGAAACCATTGAAGTAAGATAGAAAGAAAAGTAGATGGTAAATATATGAAGGGAGGCACCGTAGACCAACAAGGAAGATAAAACTACTGGAATACAAAAAGATTTACAAATGGAGAAACAGGAAAAAAGGATATAAACAAGAATAATACCCAATCCAGAAAGGAGATAATGTAAAAAAAAGATTCCATGGGTTGATTAAACTAAACGAGCAGCAAAAGCGTATTGCACCAACCGATTACTGCGAAATGAGTAGCAGAATTCAACTAAACTAAACAGTCGTAATGTGTCCAGCACAAAGTGTCTTATTTGGAAAATTTAGTTTAAGTTTAACTGCTTCTGCGTCAGACCACACCTTCCTTGTTTCAGCAGTGGCGCCGTTAGACCCCCGAACACACACCCACACCCTCTCACTAACACTAACACGTGCACATACCTGCTGAGCTGCGGCAGCTGGCGGCCCAGTTGAGTGAACGCATTTCTCATTAAATTAACGATCTGACGTTGGCCGTCAAGTGTCGACGCGCGAGTGTCGAGCACGTGAACCTGTGACGTCAGTTTGCATTTACAATAATTGCAATTTTTCCGCAAGCGGAACGTCTGCGACGCAAATTCCGTACAGCACACAAACAAAAACTACGACGACGGCGCAATAAAGCAAACCGTCGCGTCGTCAGCGCGCCAACAAAAACACTGGGCAGCACCGCAAGCACCACGGCGCCCAGCAACCACAACGCACACACACAGGCACACACAACTACTAACATCGATCGCGACTGCGGCACCTGCACTTCAACTTGAAATTCGATGGGGTAATTGAAATTAAAAATGCAAATATTTAGGCGAAACGAACGCAAGCGACGCGCAATGAAAGTGCAAAAATTTTCTAAATCACATGTCCGCAAGTGATTCTGTTACCGCACACATGTTCGTCAGGCGGCCGTTAGGCGGCGTTGGCACGAGGTGGCGGCGGCGACGGCAGCGTCTGACGTCGCATTCATGTGCTTGTGTGTGTTGTTGTTGTTATCGATGGCATTTTGCCTGTTAACGGCGCATTCGCGCGCTTTTTACACTTCGCTGTCGGCGTGTTGTTGCTGCTGCTGCTGCTGCTGTCTTTGTTGACATTACGCGCGACATGCGATAATGGCAACAACAATGGCAAGTGGATTGTATAACAATAACAATGAAAAGGCCAACAAATGTGGCAAAGGTAATTGGAAACGCTTTTGCGTTATTATTGGCGCCAGTTCATCATTTCATCATTTCTCACGCTCTCGCGTTCGCGGAAAATTCTTGCGATAATTTATTATTTATTTATTTTATGAAAAGTGGAACATTTTTTGCTGTTGACAGATTTTTATTATCAGAACACATGCCGGCGCTAAATTGTTTAGGAAATTTGAGAATTTTTACTACTTTTTCGACTGTGATACGTTGACTAAGGACGATATTTTACAATGCAATTCCGTATGAACTGTGTGGTATATTTACGAGCGATGTAATGTGTTCATATAATGAATGGTATATTTACCAACCGAGTGGTATATTTACAATCGGGTGGCAGATTTACGTTCTGTACGGCAAATTGACAGACATCCGATGAGATTTAATCACAAAAATCCCACAATAAGTGGTATATTTACAATCATGTGAAGGATTTATACTGTGTGTGGTATATTTACTCACAACAAATTTGTTATATTCCCACAACAAGTGGTATATTAACAATCATGTAAAATATTCATACTGTGTGTGGTATATTTACAATCATGTGGAAGATTTACACTCTGTGGGTATATTTTATGTGTTTTATTTAAACCCTAAGTGGTATAGTTACCATTATGTGAAACAGTTACCTGCATCATAAGTGGTATATTTACAACCATGTGGTATATTCAGATACTAAGTGATTTATTTACATATCAAATAGAATATTTACAAATACCATATGCAAATTACAAATAACCTCTGGTTTATTTACAACCCATGTATAATATATCCAACCTAGGTGGACTGACAAACATGCGGTGGATTTACAGTCTGTGCTGTACATTTGCATACCACTTTATGTGGTATATTTACAACCCATTTGTTATGATGTGTTGTATTCCCACGCTTAGTAAAATGTTACCTACCATTTGGTAAATTTACACCCTCTTCAGTACATTTACATGCTCTCTATGCGGTGTACTTCCAAATCATGTAAATTTTTAAACCCTACAATGGTATATTTACAATTTTGTGTTACATTTACCTACACTAGATGTGGTATATTTACATCAGTATGGTGTATATATACACTGAATACTATATGTAAGCTCTAGGTGGTATATTTACAACTCTCTATGTGGTATATGGCCCAATACACGTGTCGAATTCCTGCCGTTAGTGAAATATTTGCTACCATTTGGTAAATTTACACTCTCTCCAGTACATTTACATACACTCACCTCTTCGATACATTTACATACACTCTATGTGGTATACTCACAATTGAGGTGTTGTATTCCCACCTTAAGTGAAATATTTGTTATCATTTGGTATATTTACACTCTCTTCAGTACATTTACATACATTTTATGTGGTACATTTCCATCCCGTGTGATTTATTTACTCTAAGTATTGGTATTTTAAAAGTTGTTTGTTACATTTAGCTATATTAAAAATGTTAAATTTACACACTGAGGGGTATTATTTTACCAGTAGTGATATACCTACAATTCAGGGCCGTAGCTAGGGGGGGGGGGGTTAGGGGGGTTCTGACCCCCCCCGAAATGTTAGAACATTGTTTTAATTTATAATATTCTAAACTAGTTACTAATCACACCATGCATGGCTACGTTTACATTGAGCCCAAGTGCCTAATTAAGTTAAATTAGTCATTTAATTTAGCTTGGAAGCTTGTTTTCAGTCAGCTGTCGGGTTTTGATTTGAGTAACCCCCCCCCGAAAAAAAATCCTGTCTACGGGCTTGCTACAATTGTCTGATATATTTACATTCACTATATGTGGTATATTCACAACGCGTGCAGTATTTTTACACACTATGTGTTATAATTACAACGGAACTGGTAGTAAACAGGTAGGAATTTCAAGTTAAAGTGTAAAGTGTTTTCGTTTGAACCTGGAAACCTACGACATGAAGGGCGTGAATTACTTGACAGTTCCCTAGATACCCTAACGGTACCAGTTAGAGCTCCTTAGTGTTGCAGGTCAACACAAAAGCAATCGGCGAGAAAAGTATGTAGAATTCCAACTAAATTTCAAATCGAACTTAACTTACATTTAAACTAACTTTTAAACCTAACCTAACTTAGTTATTACATTTCATACTAACTACTTTTATTCAAATTTATTTATTTTATTTTTGATTTATTGATCATAATTTGAAGTTAAGTGAGAAAAAACTTAAGATCCTCAGACATTGATTTTCTTTTGTTCCATCATTTCGAAATCTCTTTTCAAGTGTACGTCGTCTGTTTGTGTGTAATTTGTACTAAATTCCAATCTAATTCAAGTGGTTATTATTTGATTAAATTGTAGAACGACAACGCGAGCATTTTGCATGTAACTTGCACTCATTTTTGCGTACATTTTCTGCATTGTCATTGCATAAATATTTGAGACGCAAATAGACACAATGAACGAAGCGTTGGAAAGCACACTTGACGCGTCTACAATGAGTGGTGTACGTAGTACAAAGTTGTAAATTTACATTTCAAGTGTATTAGGTAATGCATTATTATCTTTATAGATTGCAATTAATACGCATATTTTGCCAGAAACCAGACACCATCGAATAAATCAAATGAGCAAAAAGAATACAAAAAAAACCAAAAAAACAAGGCAGACATTTATTGAAGGGCGCAAAGTAAGGAAATTGCTGTCTGTAAACAGATAAATGGGATTAACTGAACTGAATCGACTGTATTGAATGAAATTATAGAATTAGATGTGGACAAATTAGACAGTACTTGGGAAATCGAAATTATATTTCTGATATATTTCAAGTAAACTAAAATAGATTTGGGTGGATATTCGAAAGGAGTTTTTTGATGGATTTTTTATGGTGACAAAATTACAGATTGTCTACTTAAGGAAGTAGAATACCACATCTTTGGAAGAATTTAAGAGAATATTATAATGTGTAGAGATCGGTATTATGTTTTTTATATCTTTTGAGTCAACTAAAGTAGATTTCAATGGATATCTGAAGGACTGGAGTTTTTGAGTGCAAAAAGTTTTATGGAGACAAAACTAAAGATTGTCAAATTATATTTCGAAAATATATTTCAGATATATTTTAGGTCAACTAAAGTAGTTTTGGGTGGATATTCGGAGGACTAGAGTTCTTGTGTTTAAAAAGTTTTATGGTCAGAAAACTACAGAGTCAATTGTAAAAATCTAAATTATGTTTCTTACATATTTTAAATCAAGTAAAGTAGACTTCAATAAAGATTTAAACGACTTAATCTCTTGGGTCTAAAACGTTGTGTGGTGTTCCCTAAACTACCGATTCTTTACCAAGTTTTTGAATGATTTTGAAAAAATATTATATAATAGTAAACTTTATAGTCGAATATTTAATTTAAAAGAAGAGAAAAATGTAGTACAATACAAAATATTATAGTCAACTTTATTAGAAAAGAGTGATAGATAGATGTGATGGGAGCCGAGAAAATAAATCATAGGAGGTCCATTCCTCAAACACTGAGTCTAGGTATCCCATTGTATTTGAGGCTCAGAAAAGGATAATACATAGAAGAAATAGGGGTGGGGGATATAAAGCCGAATATTACAGTCAAAAAAAGGACAAAATTTAGCAAAATAGAAAATATTATAGTCAACTATATTAGAATAGAGTGATGGATAGATGTGACATGAGCCCGAAAAATAAGAATAGAGTGATAGATAGATGTGACCGGAGCCAGAAAAATAAACCGTAAGAGGGCCATTTTTCAAGCACTCAGACTAGAAAATGATAATAGAAGAAAGAGGGGTGGAGGTTGCAAGAAAGTGGATAAGTATGAAAGGGGAGGAGACTACTCGTCTTCCTGCATAAAATTTCCTGGGCTTCTTTATAAATCATAAGGGGTAAGAGTTTGGATCTCGTGCATCCTCATAACATTTGAACCCAAAGCTCTTTCTAGCAAAGACGGGACGTAGTAAATGTTCAGGATGCCCAAGTTAGACTCTCTATGATGTCGACCACGTTGGCCATGTGCTGATCCCCATGGATTGTGAACTGTGAACTGAACTGAACTGACCACATGGCAAAGATCGTTCCTTACTTATCTCAGAAGGAATAAACCTGCCTTCCTGTTCGAGCTTTTCTGTCTGTCCTATAGCTTTCAGACTAGATCAACGTTTCCTATGAAAGTTGTTTGCATCCAGTTTTGTGATCAGAAAATAAAAATTTGTTGTTGAGTTTTATTTTTTTGGGGAAAAAATAAAAAATATGCGGTGAGTTTTAGTTTTCAGTTTTAGTTTTTTTAAGAATTGAATTTGTAGTTTTATTTTTTCTTCACAAAATTAAAATTACATAGCGAGTTTAAGTAAGTTCAATTTTCCAAATTTTTTTGAAAATTATTTTCTGACCAAAACTTTTCGTTTATGAAATGAAAATTCTACAATGGTTATATACTTTTTCTATAAAGGAATGAATGCAAGAATGTGATTTTTTCAAAACTTCTTGACTAATAACATTTACGTACTAAAGTTTTGACCTAAAATTTTCTGCTTATATGATTTAACTTACCAATGAAGGAAGGAAGTGTTGATTGTGGTTTATCTAACATCATAAAGTGCATGACTTTTGTTGTTGTTGTTGTAGTGTGTAGTAAAAATTTAACGATAATGCAACTGCACATTGGACAGATGATTCAATGCCAGAAAAACTACAACTCCACAGCAAAGATACTAAATGAGTGGGGGTGTGTGTGAAAATAGTTGGAAGGTTAGAATTTCAAGCTACTAAACATTGGGATTATGCTGCAAAATGTGGCGCGCAGTTTTTAATTTATAAGTATTTATTTTATTTATAAAAATGTTTAACCATAAACGATCCCAATATACAAAATGCCTGGAATGCAATCAGCACGAGTTGGGTTTAGAAGCTTTTTAGCAAAATTTCCAAAACGCTGCCACTGAGCAGAGAATGAGCTACAAAAGTATAACAACTTCAGAACAACAACAACAATAGCCATTGCAGTGACACAGTTGCCGGGTTCATTCACACATTTTGCATTGTGACCACCATGGACGAACGGAAAGCCGAACGCCATCAACAAGGAAGCACAGCCAAACTGCCAAATAACCACAGATAGTAGCGAGCAGTGAATGGCCGAATACATAGTAGTAGAAAGTTGTATAGTAATAAAAACGTAGTGAAGTGACAGTAGTAGTAGAGTAGTAGTAAATGCCACTAGCTGTCGCCAGACGGCGCTGCCAACGCCTTGGACGCGACCAGCGTTTTACTCCTATAAAATCATTGCGCCGTACAATGCTCCACTTATATTTTCCCTGTCATTCAGGAGCATTGACATCAATGCGTATTCTGTTCCATCTATGCTTTAGACATATAAATACATATATACGTGTGTGTATGTGTGTTTGTGTGTCCAAGTTGAAGCAAAGGCAAAGTGTGGTTGCAGCAGTGAAACATTAGCATTTTTTATTATCTGCTGCCGCTCGTGCTTAATGCGCCAGTGTGTGCCCCTCCCCCTTTAAATGTTGCCTTTCTTGGAAGCTATTGTTGTTGTTGTTATTGCTTTAGCTGCTTCATTTGCTTTATTGCTTGATTTTTTGCATTCGTTGATTTTTGCTTCGGCGACACTTGTCGCAAATTATGTCAATTTGTCTGCTGCACATTGGCTGCAGCAGCAGACGCAGCGGCAACCAGTCGCTGTTGTTTTACTTTAACAAAGTGTTGCGAGGTAAAAATTAGCTTATCATTTCTAATCAAACATATTTATGGTTCATTTGTTATTGTTGTTGTTGTTGTTGGCAATTGATAAATAAGTTGCAGCCTGTGCTGATTTGATGCGAGACGTGAGATAAAATAGTAGTAAATGAGATAACGGAAGTAAGAATTTTGAAGAAGTTTGAATTTGAAAGCAAGGAAACTGTGATAGATGAAGAAAGCGTTGCAACTTTTTGGAGTTAGTTGCAATACTTCTGCTCTAGCACAGTGTTGCCAGATACCTGAAATGACTTTCTCCTAAATCTTAAAAAAAATTATTGAAATTTCCTCCCAGAAGTTAAAAAATCTCCTACAATTTGTGTTTAGAATTAGCGTCATTTTAGAAGAATGAAACTTAAAAACTCTAAAAAAATTAAAATTTATATAATTTTTTTATTGTAGCCTTTCAGCTTAACAACAAAAACTTAACAAAAACAAAACATATAGCAAATGAATTAAATGAAAAGTGAAATTTTTGGCAGGATTTCATTGTGACAGCAATAAGTGAGAACGAGACAATTTGTAAGCTTGAAAATTGTATTGAAAAATTATTAAAATAGTTGCCAAAATATGTTTTGTTGCCAGTGTTCCCAACACACCATACTTCGTTATCAAAACATCTCCCAAAAAATCACTAATCCGAAAAATCCTCCGAAAAAACATAAAATGTAAATCTCCTAAACTTTCTCCTAAATAATTCTTCTTCCTAAAAATTATCCTAAAAGGCCAAGAATCTTCTAAATTTAGTAGCCAATCTCCTGATCGGGCAACACTGCTCTAACAAGGCAACATTTGGAGCATCCTAAGGCACCTCCAGGACCTCTTTCTGTATTTTTCTTAGTCGTTAACACTATTTTTGTTAGTCTTAGTTTTAACATTCCACAGTGAATAGTTCTAATGAAAGATTAAACATATTGCACACTAACTACAAAAGAGTAACAACTAAAAAATTGCAATTTTTCAGAACAGGTAAAAAACTGTTGCAGGATCGACAAAGTATTGGAATTAAAAAAAACAGACATATAGTATTTTTCTAGTAAAAACAATTAGCGTTAAGAATGAAATTTTCAAAGTTGTTATTAACCCTTTGCACTCCGTTGTCGCCGCATTTACGACAAAATTTGGTCATCAAACACATTGTAACGCAAATATAAACCCTTTTGATTATCTAAGAATAAAGAGCGCTGAGTGAGATAAACAATCATGTCGCAAATGCGGCGACAACGGATTTATTACTAACATACGAAATGTCGCAAATGTGGCGACAACGGACTGCAAAGGGTTAAATAAGTAAAGCCAAGAAGTCGCGACCTGCACAGATTCCCTAAGAAATGTATTAAAATTAGTTTATAGGTTTCCACTTCACAATTTGGCAACACTATGAACCACTAATTTTGCATATGAGACTCAAAATGACCGCAATGGTCCTTCTAGTGTTAAAGCAATCAATAAAATTAGGTTAGAATCTTCTTTGACTCCCTTGCAACATTGTATTTATCAGTCAGAAAAAAATAGGTTAGATTCTTCGTTGACCTTGCAACTTTGTATTTGATAACACTGTGCGACAGCCTTTTTCACACTGGAAAAAGTCCATATGGGCGTGAAACTATAGATCAAACATAGTAATACTGCATACTCAGTTTTTCATTTCTACATCCTTTGTCCTTTTAAAAGGACTTCAAAATTTTGAAAGGGATAAAAAATAAAAAAAATATAAAAAATACTTACTCTCGTTCGAATATGGCGATATGTACATCAAATAAAAGAGGAAAGACTCAAGAATTTTAATAAAATTGGGTTTTTATATATTTCTGAAAAAAGGATATGAAAAAGGTCCTTTGAAAATTTTAATCCTTCATATCCTTGAAAATTCACATAGAATTATCTTGAAAAGTATGTATGTTAAAACTCAAAATCTCCTTTATCAAATGTCAAAATTTCATTACTCTAACTTTATTGGTTCGAAAGTTATTAACAAAAAGGCGGATGCTGCAATTCAATGAAGTACCAAAGTTCTACTTTAATTGAAAGAAACAAAATAATTCTAATTGAAATTATTCGTTTGCTTTGCCTCTTATGTTTACCACCGGTATCGCGACATATTGACCAACAGTATTCTGCCAACATGTGGCAGGTATTTTTTCCTTTAAAGCGATTTTCAATAGTCGCTAAGTCCTGGTGAAACCGCTCGCCGTGTTCATCACTGAAATCTCCCAGATTTTCGGGGAAGAAATCCAGATGGTTATCCAAAAAGTGTATTTTTAGGGACATATTTACGCCCATCTCTCCGAAATTTTTTATTAAATTTTTCACTATTTGTTCGTAATTTTGTGCCTTCTTATTTCCCAAAAAACATTCTATGACTGCCTCCAAACTAGTCCACGCGTTTTGTTCTGTTGCTGTCAGTAAATTTACAAAATCCTTACGCTTAAGTAATTCTTTCAGCTGGGGCCCATTGAGAACGCCTAAAAATATTAAACTTACTTAAGTTTTGTTATGTCAGTCATGCAAATTTAATTATATACCGGCGGCAATCTTTGAGTCGCTTAACTTCGGGAAAACTTTCCTTACAAATTCCATGGAGGCGCCATCAGAGTCAAGCGCGCGTATAAAGTTCCTTATAAGCCCCAACTTAATATGCAGAGGCGGCAAAATAATTTTAGATGACGGTACGAGAGGCATGTGATCGATGCTATCACGTCCGATTTGGTGAGTAATTCGAGCTGGCCATTTGTAATCTGTATAATGTAGTTCTCGACGCCGTCCTTCCCAAAGGCAAAGAAAGCATTGGTGCTTGGAAAACCCTTTTTTCAAGCCAGTGAGAATAGCTACAATTTTTAAATCGCAGCAAATAACCCAGCGATGAAGTTCGTAGTCAATTAGTTTTAATACAGCGCTCATGGTATCGTAAGTTTCTGCCACATTCGTTCCATAAATAATTGGAATGGATGGATAAACATTACTATTGTGCAATAAGACACCTTTTAGACTTTTAACGGAACCATCTATAAAAAGGCGCCATTCATCAGGGATGTGTGGATGACCGATAGTAGTGAAAAGTTTGTCTATATCACAAGCGTACGTTATCCCAGTCTGCTCGTCTATGGTGTAGCAATCATCAAGAAATTCCGTGTTTGCTCGCTTTCGCGCAGACGTTATGCGAAAATCGTGTGACACTAACTTCCACTGCTGCAAGCGGGACGCTAATATTTCAGCGCTTCTCTGCGATAAGTTTGTATCTCGCACGAGATCGTTGAAATCTTCCCGACTTATTAAGTGAGGCGTTGTGTATCCCATCTCACTTTCATTAGGTTGAAATTCAGAAAATATGTCAAAATTGCTGCCGCTGCCTAATGTCTCTACATCTGCATTTTCACCTGCCATTTGTACTTCTTCACAAGGAGCTGAATTTGAAGCAGATCGTACTAAAGCTGGCTTAACCCATTCACAAGCGTAATAAGGGATGTTGTCTCGGGACTCATATCTCACTTTTTCGGTATGAGGCTGTGTTTGGCAGAAGTAGCAAAAATTGGCGCAGTGTTCACTACGTCGCAACCATATGACGGGGTAGACGTATTTCATGGGATGCTTATTTTGGCTGCCATTCTTGGATCCAAGTAAACTTCGATAGCAGTAGTCGCACACAACTTCAGGCACGTACCACAAGTTTGGCATGAAATTTATTGAAAAATATTGTTCGTAACATTGAATAAACAGTTTCGAAATTTTGCGCGATTTATTTAAAGGCGCAAATAAACCGCATGCAGCACAAAACTTATTTCGATTAGGACACTGCATTGTTAGTTTTAAGGTTCTGCTTTTCTTAACTTTTGAACACATTTAAACACTTTTACAACAACAAGTTTTAATAAGAAGGGAGCGGTTACACTTTTGAACACTTTTCTTATAATTCTGTTTCAAACTATGGAAAATCGCTTTAAAGGAAAAAAATACCTGCCACATGTTGGCAGAAGAGGCAAAGCAAACGAATACATTTCAATTAGAATTATTTTGTTTCTTTCAATTAAAGTAGAACTTTGGTACTTCATTGAATTGCAGCATCCGCCTTTTTGTTAATAACTTTCGAACCAATAAAGTTAGAGTAATGAAATTTTGACATTTGATAAAGGAGATTTTGAGTTTTAACATACATACTTTTCAAGATAATTCTATGGGAATTTTCAAGGATATGAAGGATTAAAATTTTCAAAGGACCTTTTTCATATCCTTTTTTCAGAAATATATAAAAACCCAATTTTATTAAAATTCTTGAGTCTTTCCTCTTTCATTTGATGTACATATCGCCATATTCGAACGAGGGTAAGTATTTTTTATATTTTTTTTATTTTTTATCGCTTTCAAAATTTTGAAGTCCTTTTAAAAGGACAAAGGATGTAGAAATGAAAAACTGAGTACGCAGTATTACTATGTTTGATCTCTAGTTTCACGCCCATATGGATTTTTTCCAGTGTGAAAAAATTTTTTCATTTTTGTCGCACAGTGTAAGCAAAGCTTTGAATCTTTAGATAAGTTTCATACACATTACGCAGAAGTGTCTAGAAATGAGCAATTTTCACTTCCCCACGTTCCCTTCGCAGCCACAGCACAATTTTGGTTGTGCTTCACAAACGCAAAAAAGCAATTATAAATGCATAACAACAACAACAATAATAATAATAATAAGGCAAAGTCAAAAGTGACATGACAAAGCAGCAACCCGGAAGAGTAGCAGAGCGGTGCGGGTAGTAGTGACGCGCGCAGCAGCAGACACAACAACAACAAAGATGCGGCGATACGCGATATTTCCCGAAAATGGCAATAGCGACTGCATCAATAACAACAACAACAACAATTGCACAGAGCAAACGTTAGCTGTCGGCATGCCAGCTCCCCGGCGAACGAGCGAACGTATACACCAGCCAAAAACAACAACAATGCGAACAACAACGACACCAATTGCAGTCACTGCAGCAGCAGCAGCGCAACGTCAACGGCGTCAGTCAGCGGCGACTACTACAACAAAAACAAATGAAAACAACCCTCAAGATGACGTTGACCCCGAAAGTGTGGCAAAAGCGAAACGACAGTAAAGAAAAAAACAACAAAGCGGAATACAAGAAAACTGTGCACAAAAAACACAAAGTAGCAAATTTATTGTATTTGGAAGAGCCAAAGAGTCGACGAACGAACGAACGAACGAACGAGCGAGCGAGCGAGCAACAAACGGTCGCGTGTTTTGGGTGCGTTGCGGCGCGCGGGGCAGTTGGGGCAGTCGCGCCAGCCGACAATGATGGAGCAGAAACATGTCCGATAGAAATGCGGCATTTCGGGCGCATGTGCGCGCCGAGCGCCACCACCGTTGGAGCCGACGACTGAACGAACGACGCGACGAAGAGCGCCAACAGTTCGGCGCATACACAGACAAATGGCCAGACAACAACAACAATAGCACACACAAAACAAACCTGATAAGGGCGGAAACGTTGCGTTCGAGTGACGAGCGCGTCAGAGAGCGCGACGATTGCGATAAGGTGAGCGCGAGCCAGCGTCGACTGGCAGCCAAAAACACACTTATGAATGAATGCATTAAGATAATAAGAATTGAGTACAAAGTGCAAGTCGCAAGCAACAAGAAATCACAACAATGTACAGCAGCAGCAACAACAGCAGCAACGACAACAACAGAGAATAGTCGAGAGAGCGATACGCGGGAGCTGCTAATCGACACAGAGCGGCACTGGTTCCAGAGGAGAAATGGGGGGCGAAAAATGTTGCTGTTGTTGTTTTGTTGGAGCATTGGAATAGAGCCGCAACGGCGCACAGGCGAATACACACACACACACACACACAGCCAAGCATGCGGTCCGCTCCATGTACGCGCGTACTGTTTGTTGTAGCTGTACGCGTCGAGCAGCAAAAACACCAAAAGCCAGCCGCCAAAACAACAACAACTTTCACACCGTACAACAGCGACAATAACGAAAAAATGCGAAGCACCGCACAAAGCACACCAGTGAAAACAAGAAAAACAAATGACAACGCAAAGCGGAATGCCGGAAAATACACAAACAAATACACAAACACTTGTACAGCCCCAGCCGAAGGCGCATTCGCTCGCTCGCTCGTTTTCAAATTGCCTTAACGGTGCGGCAACGACGACCGCAGTGGCGTTGTTGTTGTTATTTAGTGGCGCACTAATGTTGTTCGAGCAGATTAGAGCAGCATTTGGAGTTGGCCGGTGCGACTCAAGAGAGCGTAATGTTGCAGCACCAAAGAGCGACTATGCGAATGAGAACTTTTGCAGAGAGCAACGACAAAGTGCAGTCAATACAGAGTGGAAGCAATTTGAAGGATTCTTACAAATATTTTTGAAGATTTGTATGTAGTATCAGTACCTGTTACTAGAATCTATAATTGATGTATGTCAACTTAAAACCGGAACTGTAATCGAAAGTTCATGTTGGAACTGTTTGAACTGCCTAAAGAGACTAAGAAGAAAACTGACGAAGAGGACCAAGAAGAAGACTGATTAAGAAGAAAATCTTCTCTTCTTGTCAGCAGAGCTTCAAAAAACGTCATCTCTTTCTGAATTGTGCAAGCGGCTGTAGCTTCAAAACTATATATTTCAGATATTTTTGCAATATATTTTGGATTATATTCTATCTTAATCTTAAGATGCTTTCAATAGTCAGAATCACCGCAAATCTAACAGAACCCACGTCAAAGTCATAAGATGATCTTCAGAAAATTCCTTTTTTTAAGCAGTTCACTCTGCTGCAACTTGTAAACTAGGAAACTTTTAGAACCTGAAATAAGTCTCCATTGACATAGACTCAGCTCATTGAGATTCTGAAAATCCAAGTTAAATTAGAGTAGAGTTTTAAAAACAAATACGTGTCTTAACATCTAAATAGTCTTAATGACTACAGTTCATAACCAGAGGACTTTTGGAACCTGAAATATTTTCTATATGGCAGAAAATTGCACAAAAACTTTTAAAATAAGCTCTGGGTCTTTGAAAATCTATCAAGAATCCATTTAAATCACAATCAAATAAGAATTTCTTCAAATTCAAGTTTTTCAACATTGCTCAAACAACTGAAGTTCATAAATTAGAGGGATTTTCAAACCTGGAATAGGTCCCATTCTGCAGTAAACCTCAATAATTACTTGCAAGTTCAGCTCATGGAAAACGCAACAAATAAGGTTTCAAAAAAATAATAAAATTGAACAAAAACAAAGTCAAAGGAGTCGAACTAGTCGAATTAGAATTCTAATGGATCGAAACCTGCTGTCTTCTACTGGCAAATTTTACGTTTTTCTAACAAAAGTCTCAAAGTCTCTGAGCTTCCTGGAAAAACCTGAGAAAGATATAAGTCAAAGGAGGGTTTTAGTAAATACATGATTTTTTTAAATGGCTGCAGCCATCTGAACGATGGTATTTGCCCAAACTATGGGCATTTGACATCTGATGTAGATCCTATCTTGCATGAATTTAAAAAAAAAAACAGTGATTTTAAAGTCAGAAACGGAAATTCGAATGTTTACGATTGATCTCGAAATCTTTAGAATTACAACAGAAATTCAAATAAATTGAAGTAAAAAAGGGATAAGGTCACAAGGTTTTTACAATAAAGATCAAAGTCTCTAAAATTACACCTAAAGTTCGTGTAACTCAAAGTGAAAATAGATTATTTATCGAGGTTACGACTGAGCTTAAAATCCTTAAAATTATACCAGAAGTTTGAGTAAATTAAAGTAAAACAAAACGATGGCTTCACACGATTTTTACAATAGAGATCAAAGTCCCTGAGATTCCACCAGAACCTCTACGAAATCTTTAGAATTACAACTGAAATTCAAGTAAATTGAAGTAAAAAAGGGAGAAGATCACAAGGTTTTTACAATAAAGATCAAAGTCCCTAAAGTTCCACCGAAAATTCGTGTAACTCAAAGTGAAAACAAAATCATTTATCGAGGTCACGTGTTCCTGAAATTTTACCAGAAGTTCGAGTAAGTCGAAGTAAAACAATTATAATTTCATAAGATTTTTCCAATCGATATTAAAGTCCCTGAGATACCACCAGAAATTCGAATAAAGTGAAAAACCAATAATTTCATGAAATTTTATGAACGAACCCAAAGTCCACGAAATTTTATCAGAAGTTTCAATGAGTAGAAAATATGATTTAAAAAAAAAATAAAAAAAAAGTAAAAATTATGATTTCACAAGATTTATTTATTTATTTAATTTTATTTATTTATTCACAATATTTTTTATAACTTTATTGTAAAGTTTAAGGTCCCTAAAATTCCACCAGAAATTTGAGAAATTCAAAATGAAAAGAAGATAACTTCACGAGAGTTTCATGAATGAGCCCAAAATCCCTGAAATTTTAGCAAAAATTCAAGTAAATAAAGTGAAAAGAGTATGATTTCATGAAACTTTTTTGAATTAGCTTATAAAGTGAGAAAATTTTTACCATAAATTCTAGTGAATCGAAGTGAAAAGAATCATATATCAGAAAATTTTTATGAATAGGCTCAACGTTCCGGCAATTACATTAGAAATACGATTGATTGCTGTCTGAACAGGATATTAGACCTGACAATTAATGCTGTTAACAGAAAGAAACCTTTCTTCCGTCAAAACCAAAACATGTTCAATAATATTTTCAATAACAGCTAAATTGAGATGTGTGAATATCAAAAGCGATAAACTCAACTAAGAACTATGAGAACTATAGAATAAGAGAAATGAGTTTAGATCATTGATGACCATTGTGCTACTCTCAAGTAGTCAATAATTAGCCAGTTTACTGTTGTCATGTCCGTAGAGGGAAGAATGGCTGGAAAACTTTCAGGAAAAGTTGTATTTTCACGAGGACAAAGAAATAAAATGAATGCTTTTCTGCCTCTACTTGCAAGTAGCAGACTGGTTAACACTGGTTTAGAGTCACTAAAATCTCATTAGCTCCATTTAAATTTAAGTTTAACAGGTGTTGCCATTAACTCTTTCGACTTCAAAGTTGCCTGAGAGCAACTTCACCTATTTGTCATCTTATAGCAAAGACTACGTTTGATTTAATTTAAGAAAGGCACCAACTAATTAATATTTTTAGAAGTAAATTCAAAGCAAACTACAAAAATTGTACTGTTATTGCCAAAATAATTTTCAATCATTTGCAGTGGTATAAGGGAAAGTTTGTGTTCTAATTGAAGTCTACGAATTGGGCGCGTTTGATCAAAACTTTGTTTCTTTAATAATGGTTAAATAAAATCAAAAACTGACAATTTTGTATTTTTCCATAAATATTAAATAATTTTTCTGTAATTAAAAAATATTGATACAAAACTCATTTAACCCGTTTCAAACTAAACTTGTTCAACAGTAAACTAGCTCTAGAATTCTAACAAAGAGGCGTGGCAGCTTCGAATGTCGTGTGCAGATTACTAAGGCAGGTGTTTCATGATTTAAGTACCAAAAAGTAATATCGAGACACAGGGTAAAATTCGGGGTCGAAAGGGTCAATAAAAAAAATTTAATTAAAAACTTAAAACTAATTAAACTAAACTATGGACAATTGTCTCTTTTATACGGAAATTAACTCGCCACAAACAGTTTTATTCAAACTTGATTGATTGACTTTATGGCTTTTCGTAGGGTTGCATTGCTTTCAATGACATGAACGTAGGTCAGGATTTTCCGTTAAATGCATTCGCTGCAGCATCTTTTTTCAGCATCTCTCACGCTGAGTGCAGCCCAACAAAACGACAATTCACATTCACATTTTACTCTCTGTGCAATAAGCAACAAAAATGCCTCACAACAATTACAAAAAGTCTGGCAGCACGCTGCACATGGAATTTATAACAGTTTGTTGTAATGAGCGTCTGACTCACAAACAAATATTTAAGAGCACATTTAAGAGCAAAACAATGCGCCAGAAATGCTCAAACAGTGAATTAGTGAACAACGAGAGACGAAATCGATAGCACAGCACAACACAGACCAGCGCACAGTGCGCGTTGTGCGGTGGAGAATTTTTAATTTCACATAACGAGAACAAACAAATATGCCAAGTAATAAAAATAATAAACTATGTGTGCGAAATGCAAAGAACAACAACACGCAATTCTACTAATACACTACAACGAATACAAAAATACAAATGAAATAGAAATAAAATTAAAAATAAAAGCACGCACACAAAAAAGTCGTGGAGAGACAGCATTAGCGCAGCGCCACAAATTTCTATGCGGGCAAGAGGGAAGGCACAATGGCAAAATATGAAAAACAAGCAGAACACAACGGCGACAGCAACAACAACAATGCGAATAGTAGCCGCCATCGAAACATCAAAATGGTGTCGCCCCAACCGAAACGCCATTCCGTTGAATGTGCGGAGCCAATGAAAAATCTGCACAATCTGCGCGCATTTACATACGTACATACATTATATTTATTTTAAATGAATAATAATTGCGTGCGTGTGTGTGTATATGATATTTGTACAGCAGCAGCAACAACAACAACAACAATATAAGAAAAATTATACGCAACGCTAAAATAGGCGAACGACAGTGCCGACAGCAGCGTCAGAGGTGTACAAAAGTTTGCTTTATTATGTAATTGTTGTTGTTCAGAACTATGGCCACTACATATATACATACATATGTACATAGTTATGTACATATCTATGCGGCATGTGCTGCCTTTGCGCAAATCGTTGTCATAGTAAGAAAAAACCTCAGCCGTAGTAGGTTGTGTTGTTGTTGCTATTGTAACATCAATATGAGTAGTAAAGAGTAGATATGCTATGGTTTATTTCTTACTACTTCCACTACTGGGTTCTAGTTGCCTGCGCCTTAACGCTCCCGGCCGCCACAACTGCGGCGCATAATTTCGTTAGCTTTTACGCATTTCCGCGACGACTCGCTCTCGCTCCATGCCACACACACACACACACGCACACCAGCCGCCCAGCCACCCACACACGCACACCAATGCGCGCCCAGAGCAATAAAAGCAGCAACAACAACAACAACATCGGCAGCAGCAGCAGCAACAGCTTTGTTGCGTACAACAACGAGCATGCAACATGCGGGCGTGCAATGTGCAATTTGTAAAATGTCAAAAAATATGAATGAAAATGTAGCACAACAACAGCTACAAATACAAATACAACAACAACAACAACAACAACAACAACAACAAAGCGAAAAGTTGTAAATTTGTCCTCGTCGTCGTCGTCGTCGTCATCATCGTCATCGTTGTTGTCGTCGTCGTCATCATAGCATCGGGCCAGCAGCAACGACTTCGTCGGCAACAACTGTTGTAATTGTAATTTTCATGTTGCTCTCATTGTTTTTGTTGTTATTGTTATTGTGACGGCTCGTTTGTTTTTATTGCTGCACTCTGCTGGTAATGTTTGTTGTTGTAATTCTTGTTGTTGTAGCTTTTATAGTACTATTTCTATACTATAGAGCAGAGTGCGACGCCCTGGCGTTCTTGTTGATGTTGTTGTTGTTGCTGTTGCTGCATTGCCGCCCAGCAATATTTTGCGCATTTTCATTCTGCTCTCCGCCTGCTGCCGCCACGCCCGCTTTTTGTTTTTGTTTACATTCAGCTCTTGCTTTTACAAGTTGTATGCGTTCGGGTTTATGCATTCAATGGGCAACCAGGTGAGCGCACTCGAGCAGCCGCTATGAGATGAAATGATTTTATAATTTTCATTTTTTTTTCGTTCGCTGGTGAAATATTTTTTTCCAATTAAATTGAATCAGTCAATTAGTGAAAAAAGAAATCCATCTCTTTGCTCTCATCTCATATGAACTCCAGCGCAGGTTTTCCATAAAAGTGTTTTCCACCGAATACCCACCTTTCATAAGAAAACGAACATCTGTGATAACAATGAACATGTCGTAGAATTAAGGTATTTGAATCATATATCTGTAAATTGTGCATTAATATAAGTTTTGTAACATTTCTGTTCTACTAAATAAACTGAAACTAAAAGATAAAGATCAGTCAATCAGTCTGGGAGCACTGACTTGAATACACTTGCATGCAATGTTGCATGACACTTTCAACTACTAACCAATTGGCATTGGAATCGATATTTGAAAAAAAAAAAATTTTGAAATCAACTATTAATATGGTTCATTATTTGGCCTATGATATCGAAAAAGATCGTTCAACTTGTCTCCTTTTTTTGTTTCATCTACTGAAATCAGTAAAGTAATGAAAAAGTGATCAGATTTAGGAATTTTTCGAAATGTAATGAATTTTTAAATAGTTTAATTATTTAAATATCAAAAAAAAAAAGGGCAACTATGTCCATTTGACATCTTCTGTTGGCCATTCCTCACCCTACTCCAGTTCTAGTTTAACCCAAATTATAGTTGGTTGGTTGAGTGGTTGCTACCACAGCTAGGTACCACTTAAAGTGCCGTTTTGGTGCCACATTCTCAATTCGTGTTGTTATTGGCTGGTATTTTAAATCCACTAGAAGCTTATTGATCTCCTAAGTTGACATTGTACTCAGATCTTCCGGGAAGTGAGTCCCGATTTCTGTATTTCTGTCTGGTTCTTATCTTCACTACTGCACTACGTTGCCCATAAGAACCGCAGTGAGCCTTGTCGTATTCCCCTGAGTGTTTCCAAGCAGTTGCTTCGTCCTGCTCAGGTCGTACTTTGGCCATGTTTTCCTTCATCTATCGTTGGCACGAAACAGAAAGTGGGCGTGTATGTCACTCCTTAGTCTGCTGAGCGGAATAGCTACCAGCTCAGCGTCAGCAATGTGTAAATCTGATCCCTTTCAACCAGGGGGAGGGTGCAAACCCCCCAAAACATCTGTTTGTTGTGAACATTTTGGGTATCAAACATGATTTAAAACGGCATTGGGCTCAACAGTTGTGCACGAAAACCTCACCACAAAATTAATTCCTGTGTGCGTCACTGTATATATATATACAGTTATATATATATACAGTTATATATATATATATATACAGTTATAATTTCACATTTATAATAATATCAAAACATTAAAACTCAAAAAGTCATAGTTTATCTTCAGAAATGATTCTTACCGTTGTTGAAAATTTAGAGTTGCTTCGAGTTTGAGTATTGTAAAAAATTTAGTAGCAGCCTTTTAGCTTAAGACTTTTGGTTTTGTATTTTCACCTGAAAAAAATTTGAAGAAAATTATTAATAATAAATTTTTATTCAATAATATTTACACGCAGAACATATGTGTGTATTTCAATTTATTCAAATCATTTCAATAAAGTTTATCAAATAAAATTCAATACAAATATTTATAGCAAACGATTCAGAGCTAGATTTAATATTTATAAAAAACTGTTCTCATTTTTTATAAAAAATATTCTGTTTTTATAAAAAAACTTTTTCATTTTTTATAAAAAAAGTTCTCATTTAAAAAGCAGTAAATGTGAAATATGGATTACTGCATTGATTTAATTGAGCATAAAATTCAACAAAACAACAAAATATTGTCAAAAAATAAACACAAATAATTATTTGTGTGTTTTAAATTAATTTAAACATAAATTAAATATAAATTTCCTTCTGAAGCTTAGATGAATTTTATCTTTCAGACAATTTGCAAACAACAACCGAGTTAGGATTCGAACCCAGGGCCTGTGGCTTGAGAAGCCAATGCGCTACCCGCTGCACTGTTGTAGCCGGCGAACCGGGAGATTGAAACATTTGAATTTTGTGACTCGACTCAAAGGAGCGAATGACAATAGTATCGTCCAAAAGATTGAAGTTGTTGGAAACGGGAGCTAGAAGCAATGGAGACTCAAAAAGAATCGTAATGATGCTAATTTCTTTCAAAAGATTGAGCTAGTTTGAACCGTAAGATCTAAGCCAATGCCTCTTTTATATGAGAACTCACAAAGGATTGAAATGGCTTTGGTATCTTCCAAAAGATTGATTGAAGAAATGTTTATTTTATGAAGAAGACTGACAAAGCTCTCAATCAATCATAATCTAGTTTCAAGTCAATCAGATAAAACCAGAATTCTAACAGCAAAAACCATATCTAATCTTCAGAAATCTTATTTACTTCCAAACCAAAACAAATGTCTTTGAAGTAACAAACTATGCTACAAACCATCTTCAAAAGAAGAACCTTCTGAAAAGGTTGCACTCGATTTTCAAAGCATTTTCAGTTAGTAGTTTCAAAGTGTTTCCTGTCTGCATTTTCAAAGCGTTGCCTTCTTTCAAAACTCATCTCCTCGACTACGTATTCTACTTCTTTTTTTTTACTATCAAATCTCCATAGCCAACAATCTAACAATGCATAATTTATGCACCATTTGCATAATTTTACATTTTTTTTATGGTCCATAAAAACCGTTAAACAACAACTTTCAAAAGTGTCGAATTCTGCTGGCGGGGAAATTATTTTCACATCATTCAAATGTTACAATTGCCAACAAAATGAAAAACGTTTCAACTGTCACACAGATGGAAAACAAAGCAGAGAGAAGGAAAAGCGGAAGGAGTGCGCGGCAGTCAGTGAAGCGGCAGCGGGTCTAATTCCGGCCGCTGTCACAGTTTTGGGCATGGCACGCATTTTCCGCGCCACCCGGGCTTTCCGGCTGTCTGTCGCATTGCCTGCCTGGGTCGCCATGTGCCCAACAAACTTTTGCGTGTCAATTGCAATTTTTGCTACGAGCAACAACAAAATACACATGCAGGCGCCCAAAAATCTTAAAGTCTGCAAAATAGAAAGTAAAATACGAATCGGCAAAAACAACAATACGAACAACCACCACATTAATTTTAGAGTTGTAAAAAAATTTCAAAAATAAAAAAAAAACCAAAACAATAAAGAAAACCGCGCCTGCAGTACATTGAACTGTTACAACGTCGATGTACAGTTACAAAAGCTACCCTCTTCTATCCTCGACACGCCCGACGTGTCCAACGGCAAAAGCAAAACTTCGAGTGCTTTTGATGAGTTTTCAATGTTTTTAACTTGACGCTACCGTCAAGATTTGCTGTAGCGGCGTTGTTGTTGTTTTTGTTGTTGCGTTGCTGTAAAATTTACACGCCGTAACACACACACACACATAGACACACTTTGCCAGCCTGTTGTCGTTTTGTGGAGTTTTCCTTGTACGCATTGCTGCGCGCCGAAAAAGCGCAAAACGCACATCAGCCGAACAACCCTCGGCGCGGAAAAGCGCTGCTGCTGCGGTTGCAAGCCTCGACAACACAGCGCACAACAACAATTGCTGGCTGCGCGGCAGGGCGGCAGTTGGAAAACAAAAAGCGCGCCAGACGCTCAACGCCCAACGCCGGGACCGCACCGCACCGCACCACAACGAACCGAACCGGACCGGCCGAAGCAGGAACGACAGACAGGCACAGCAGGAGCTTACAGCAAGTGGAGAGTGAGAGCATGCAAGAAGGGTCCTGGAAACATGCATACAATTACTGTGCCTGTTGCCCCCCATCCCACTGCCAACCACTGCGCTGCCGCACACACACAGCACAGCGAGCAACCACCAGTCGACAATTTATTCAATCCAACCGCATCCGTCTGTGCTGCCGCTGCTGCTGCTGCTGCCGCTAGTGCGTGCGTTCGTGCGTTCGTCCGTCCGTCTGTCGCTATGTTCCGTCTGTCTCGCTGCTTGTTTGAGCGTTCGCAGCCGCTCGTCCATCCGTGCAGCGGCGGTGCGTCTGTCCGAATGCGTCTCGTCTGCTGACCTGAATTCGTGAACTCTTTCTCGCCCTCCAGCCGGCGAACGACCGGTCGGTCGGCCTTGTTGTGCGTGTGTATCCTGTCGCAGACACGCCAGCGTTTCCTTGATGGGACTTTGCCGTCTCGGCTGCACAATGTGTGCTTCCTGTGTCTGCGCGGTGTGCGCGTGTGTGTATGAGTGCGAGCGCGCGCAAAAGTGCGTAGACGCGTGTTCCTGTGTGTATATGTGCGTGCGACGAGGGTTCAGCACAACGCAGCACTCAGCACTTGCGCGTACAATGGCACATACTGCCAGATTTACAGCACAAAAACTTAAAATTGCCTTTGTTGCTCTACGCATTTTCTGCCTCGATTGTGTGTGTGTTTCTCTTAAGATTTTTAAAATGCATGTTTTTCCCTATTTATTGCAATTTTTCTTTCTTTGAATTGTTGCAGACGTTGTTAGTTGGCGGGTTAATTGTAAATGAGGCAATTTTTTGTTTCTGCCACTTCTAAAACGTCGACTAGACTTTTGCCAACTTAATGTCTGCCTTATGTGCTAATTGTTGCAATGAATCCCTTTCCAACTACTTCCAGCCTCTCTGTCAGCCACAAAGGGCTTTTGAATTGCACTTGATGGCAAATAACGGTAAATTGGAGTGTCTGCAGTTGAAGACTGCTTGAGTGAAGAGCTCAATGAACCCCAAAGTGGGTAAAATTGCTATATGATTTGTGATTAACATGGCCGTTGCGCCAAGCAATAAGCCATGGAAAATGCACTCAAATGTTGGGAAATATTTATTGGTTAATGGATGGAACTGGTGGCCATAGAGCCATGGGTTCAAATCTCATGAAATAACTTATTGTTTTGCTTTTTTTATTTCTGATCAATCTGGAAAAAAAGAACCTCACCTCTGAATAGGAGAACCTCACCTAATTACTTCAAATCATAATCAGTTTTTGTTTTGATATATTTATTTCTGATCAATCTGCAATCAGTTTTTGCATTGCTGAATTTATTTGTGATCATATTGGTTCTTCTACTCAGAGAACCTCACTGATACTTGAAACGTAGTCATAATTGATTGTATGGTTCAATCAGCGACCAAAAAATAAGTTCAAATCACTTAAAATCAGGTTTTGCTTTACTGGTTTTTTTTCTGATCAGTCTGGTTTTTGAAGAGTTCTTCTGTGAGTAGAAGAACCCAGAACGATAAGAAATCAACTCAAAAAACCTCACCTTTATATGAAGCGTAGTCATAAATGACTGCATGGTTCGAACCCATTGCAATCAATCAGCAGCCAAAGAAACATGGGTCGAAACACTTGTTTTGCTATTTTTTTTCCAATCAATCTGATTCTTCGGTGAGGTTCTCTGAATATAAAAACACAAAGCTAATTAAACTTAATTAAAGAACCTCACTGATATCTGAACGTAGTCGTAATTAACTACGCGGTTCGAACTCAATGCACTCAATCAGCGGCCAAAGAAACGTGGGTTCAAATCACTTGTGATCAGTTATTGTTTTGCTGTACTTATTTCTGATCAATATGGTTCCTTGGTGAAGTTCTCTCAGTAGACGATTAGAATTACACTCACCGATATCACTTGCAATCAGTTTTTGTTTTGCTGTATTTATTTCTGATCAATTTGGATTCTTCTACTCAGAGAACCTAACTGCACTAAATCAGCGGCCATAGAACCATGGGTTCAAATCACTTGTTTTATATTTTTTGTTATTATTTATTTCTGATCATTCTGGTTCGTTAGTGAAGTTCTTAAGTGAAGTTCTCTGATTAGAAGAACTTTGAATTAGAAATAAATTCAGAGAATTTCACTGATTACTGAAAAGTAGTCTTAAATGACTGTCTGGCCATGGATCCATGGGTTCAAATCACTTGCAATTAGTTTTTGACTTACTGTATTTATTTCTGATCGTTTTAAATTCTTCTCAGCGGCTTGAATTGCATTTCAAACCCCTTAATATTTATTTTTTACAAACATTTTTGGTGACAAATATGATTAGAGATGGTAAATGGACTGAAAACTTGTGTACGAAACCAAGCAAACTTAAATTGTATGTGTGCCGCTGGTTCTTCTACTCAGAGAATCTCAAAGATAACTAACACGAAGTCACAACAGGCGACATCGTTCGAACTCGAGTTTGTCTGAGATGGTTCTTCTTCTTCTTCTCTGAACTCTAGCAGAACTAAGTCTTTTCGTGGGCCTGTCTCGTTTTATCAAGAAAATGCTGAATAAAGCCAAGCAAATCAATTTACCAGAATTTCAAAGAATCCACTCACACTCACCTTTGTCACTTTTGCGTACTGGATACAAATACTATGCAGTCGAAAAGACAATCTATCTATCGAAAATAGTGTTTGCAACAGTTGCCATCAATAACTCATTCATTATTTTATGGACTCTCATAAAATGTAGACTTCAGTGCGGGAGTTAAAAGTGCACTTTCATAAAATACTCAACTGCACTTTCGATTAAGAATCACTTCCCAGAAGTGTTCTCCCGTTGGCACAGAAAGATAAAATGTAAATAGCACAAAGTGCTATGTATCAGACGACCGGCGCATTCAATGCGGGTCTACAAGAGCAGCGGCACGTAGACTCCTCCGCGTGAGTGACAACTACAAAGCAACTACTGAACCATTCGGTTTCGCCTGAAGAGGACAACAAAAATTAAGAAAATTGAAAAACCAAATTAAGGCACAATTTCCGTTTAAAAAAAAAAACGACCGGTGACAATCGTCACTAATGCACCAACCGAACGCATCAAAGTGCCCAAAAAAAAGGAACAATTTTCAACGGAAATGTATCAATAAGGACACTTGCTGTCGTTACTTTAACAGTGGCAAGCATCAATGTTTCAATAGAAAATTCCGCGTACTGACCGAGTGAGTCGAATGGGACAAAGCAAATAGAATATAAAATGGAATGGAACTGAACTGAAAAAAAGTTGAATTTTCTACTTGAAAATGCGCCGACAATTAACATTTTCAATACGAATTTAGGCCATAAAACACTTTCGCTGCGTTTTATGGCGGCGAGAACTACAAGTGTGGACATTGTAAATGATAGTAAAACCATTTCCGCTTCATAAATTAACCGCATGTAAATATGTACAAACGGACTCGTACGTACAACAGTTGCTACCTACCGCAACGCGAAGGGTAATTACACTGTGCAACACAAACTATATAACAAAAGAGGGGAAATATTGTTTGGTATTTATTTCATTCAAGTTGGTTGAGTCGTTTTTGCCTCATGGTGGATCAAAAAATAAAGTCAAATGGGTTTTTATAGAGAAAACACATAGAAGTATGGATTGATAAAAAATATCCTCATGTACTGTGAGTTATAGTGATATTTTACGTTACACATTTTCTCCATACACACTAACCCTTTAAAATCTGATTTTGTATGAGATTTAGCAACAATTTTCAATAAGTACGAAATTAATCCTTAAACTCTTCTTCAGTGTTTACTATTTTTTGGCGTTCAAGTTAATTTTAGAGCTTTGGTGTATTCAGAGACCTATAGTGGAAGTTTATGAAAAATATTTTTGTAGTACATCTTTTTCTTAAAAGTCCTGTTTCGAAGCAAATTTGTTGGCATTTTAAGAAAAACGCGTCAAATTGACCCATAAAAATAGGAGCTAGATGGTTAAATTGTTTCACAAAAATTTTCCCTGGAGTATTTTACATAAAATTGCTTAACACATTATATGCCTAAAATATAAGCTTACATGGTTTTCGTATGCCGATTCACAATAAAAACAGTTTCCCGCAAAAGGCGCCAAACTTTGACCCCTCTAAAAAATTCAGATGTTAACTTCCAAAACGTTAATAATGCTTTGACTCATCTAATAGAATCTGTTGTCTGAAGTTTTTTCTTTTGAAAAAAATTTTGATTTTGTTGTTCAGTGTTATGCATAAAGTTGACTATTTCAAATAGTTGCAGAGCTGATGAAAATGTCCACTTTTAGCATTATGACTGGAACACATTGAAAACGACAGCGACATGGGCACATTACTACAAGATGAAGTGGACTTCGACTCTCGCCGCGTAGTCAACTATGTGGCTACAATGAAAACGGTGGGAACGCCATCACAATCATATTTAATAACTTCTAAACGCAAATTTTAAACATTCTTTATTAAACATTCGTCTATATCCAATCTATAAACAAATGTTCAATCAATTCAAAGCAATAATAATACATTTTTGTATCTATTAAATTTAAACTTTTTAACAATTTTGTAATTGTTGTTCAAAATATATCGAAAAAGTAAGAAAATTTCCATTGAAAATATCTGTTTTGAAGCAGTGATGCCAATTGCTTAGGTTTCGTTGTTGCCTAAGAAATAGAGAATAGTTCTATGTTTGGCAACAGCAACAACTCTGTTCGATGTTCTTGTAGCAGTGCAGTGCTCAATATAATTTTTTCCATACAAACTTTTTGATTCAATATTTTGACAGTTGCAGTCGTGTCGCTGTTGTCGTCTATGTGTTCGAGGCATTATAATTTCTTTAAAATTTTACAATTAATTAAAAATCAAATTAAAATCGAATAAACTACAAACGAATTGTCTCCAAGCATGGAGCAAATGCCTGAAATATCTTCACACAACAAATATTCACACCATCAAAGTGCCTTAAATTGTCTCAGAAATGTTTTTCGAGCACTGCAGCAAATGTCAAGTCAATGCGCCTAAAAACTGTACCAAACGCTGCCATATTGCTGCAAACAGAAATTTTCCTTACAAAACTCTGTGTCGGTTGTTTGTTGTTGCGTTTGTGTTTGTGTTTGCTTTCTGGTTTTATTTCTTATTTATTGATTTCCCAAAGATTTTCTCACACTTCACAGATGCACAAACACACACACACACAAACACATACACCATCATAAGGCGGCATTGTGTGTGATAGCGCGCTGACATGGAATTTATCACAATTCCATGGCATCAGTGAAGCATGAGAAGGGCGGCGTGAGGGTGCGCGCAGTGTTGGTTTTCAAATGTTAAAATACTGTAAAAATAAATGTAGGTGCCTATGTGAGTGTGTTTGTGTTTGTGTTTGTAGTGTGAATTGAAATCACTAACGCCAATGGGTCAAAGGTTCAAGTACGGGTCAAACGCGCCGTTGATATGCGGAAATTGTGGCGTGGATGGTGTTGGAGTCGTTGCTGTTGGTCTATAGTGTTGTTGTTAGTGTTATTGGCGGCACCATTTAAAAGGCGCTATAAAAAAGCAGCAGCAAATAAACCTATTGCCCACACAACAGCAAATAATAATAACACTAACAACATGTACACACATACGTACATGCAGCCATACACACACACATGTGAAATGTCTGTTGGCAATGTGGACAGTGTGGCGCGCAGTAAAAAGGACATTGGCCTGTATGGACATTGGGTGTTGTTTTGAGTGAGTGATTTTTTGCGTCAGAGTCAGCAGCAAGCAGAGCATTTTTAACATTTGAAAAAGCATAAAAAAACGTATAAAATCCAAATATAACGTGATACAAATATCAGATTTTACTATGAGATTTGATAAAATTATTAGATTTTTTATTTCTAATTTGTTTTTTATATAATTCAGAATTTTTCTCATGCATTGAACTGGATTTCGTTCTTTAGTTAGAAAAAAAAATTTAATAAAAAAACAAAAATATATGAAAATTTATAAAAATATAACAAATACAAATAAAAATCTTTAAGAAATATATAAAAATCTTTAAAAATAATATTCTAATTTTTTTAATTATATTTGATTTTTTATACAGATGTATCAGATTTTTTTCTTATGCACTGTTCTGGGTTTCCTATCTTACTAGGAAAACAAATTTGATTAACAAAATGTTTGAAAATTTATAACAATTTACAAACGTATACAAAAATTTTGAAAAATAAATAAAAAATCTTTGCAAATATTATCAAATTTTTTTATTTATTATATATTTTATTTTTTTAAAAGATTTATCAGATTTTTGTCTCAGCTCTGTACCGAGTTTCTACCTAAGTTAGAAAACAAATTTAAAAAAAAGAACAAAAATATATGAAAAATTGAAAAATACAAAAAACATAAATAAAACTCTATGAAATATTATTAACGTGTTTATTTAATTTAATATTTAATTTTTTATATTATTTATTATTTAGTTTTAATATATTCTCTCTTTTTTCTCATTTTTCATACTAACGTGAGGAAACAAATTTTATAAAATAAACAAATATTTATAAAAATTTTACTTTTATAAAAAATCCTTAAAACTTTGTAAAAATCTTTACAAATATAAAAACATTCTTTAAAATATATAAAAACCTATAAAAATATAAGACAATTATAACATAAAAAAATAATAATGATATTTTGAAAATAAATAATAACAATCAGCTGAAAAAAGTTTTCAGTTAAAAAAAATAAAAAATCCCCAACCAAATGAAAAAAAATGAAATCCAATTTCCGTTTGTTGAATTTTTCTCATTTGATATTCTACAATGTTTTGTTTTGTTACATAAATGCGAGAGCAAAGGAAAACAAATGTGTGTAGAAAGTATATACTCGTACATATACATACATACATAAGTACATACATTGTAGAAGAGCACTTCTACTTTTCTGAGAAAATCACTTAATCCGCTACAAATCCTTTGCGCGCTGCATTTTCCAGCACTGCCAACAGATGCGGGTTCGACTGTCTGACTGCCTGGCTGCCTGACTTTCAGTTCAATCGGTGCATTGTCTGCACATTTGCTGTATTATCCTTAAATGCGACAGCGTCTGGAAGCGAGCGAGTCAGCATTTATGTCGTTTTGTATCCTCGAGAAAATATGCACCAAACTCTCACACAAACACACAAACACAGAAGCACACAAGTAATTTTAATTTCAAACCATTTCAACAATACTTTCTAGTAACGAGTAACGATTGAGAAAGGTAAAAAATTTGAAGGATTCGTTTTATGGTTCTAATTGTGGGCAATTGTCATTGCTGAAAATTTAGGGATTTTCCGTCTAAAAATTAGAACAAAAAGTGATATTTCTTTATTTCAAACAATGCAGAAACTTTTTGAACCCATTAAGGTTCAATGGACTCTTTTCTTTATATTTTTAGAACTTGCAAAATCCTTTCTCAGGAAATCATAAATTTTTTTTAGGTCTGCATTTGCACTCTTGATAACAAAATTTTCCGTATAAAAATTAAAACAAAAAGTTATTTTTCTTTATTTCAAACAATGCACAAACGGGTTTGAACCCATTAAGATTCAATAGATAATTTTTTAAAAATATTTTTAGAACTTGTAAAATACTTTCTCAAGAATTCGTACATTTTTTCAGGTCTACATTTCCACTCCTTATAACAAAATTCAATGCGTTTACTTATGCCTGTTGAAGGACAGGAGATAAGATGGATGTTTCAGGATGCTTCTGGATTTGATGCTCCCGAAGCAACTCTTCAGAAAAAAGTACAAACCGTACATATAACTTTTATGTTTGAAGATATTGTCTGAAACCTCATTGAGTCTAAGACAGAAGAAGATTCGACAGCAGGAATATATGCTAACAGTCAGTCTTGGATATAAGGCCACTGTCTTCCTGAAGTTTTTGCCAGGAAAATAGGCACTCTTAATGTTAGAAGAAAAAGGATAATCATAATGTTCGACAGACAAAATGCAATAAAATCTCTGAACTCGAGAACATTTCATTCCAAACAAGTCTGGAATACAACCACTGTTCTACAAGAAATTTCAAAGGACAACCGGTGAATTCCTGCGAACTGTGTAAACAATGGTAATGAGGAAAAAGACAGATTGGCAAAGTACGCTGTGGACCTAAATCGATCATAGTTGTCAACAAGACTCATTACAGACATTGTGTCAAATAGAAATTCATAAATTGGAACAGTGGAACAGCGTTGTTTGTAATTTCGGGATTGTAATCCTTAACACACACACACACACACACACACACAGCAATATTTCTACACTTAAATATTACACGGTCGGAATGCATTTTCCCCGGAACGCACCTGGTGTGTCTGGTAGTAGCAAAACAACAACAACAACAACAACTGCTGGTGTACCTTTATGCTGCTTGTGCGCTATTTGTCGACTGGAATTTCTTCAAGGATTGCTGCTAGCTGCTTACATTGTATTTGTTGTTGTTATTGGTGTTTTGTTTCGTATAACATTTCCAACCCAATTGATACACATTCACTTCCCCAAAATAAGAGCGAGTGAGAAAAAAAAAATTGTGCACAATTTTCTTGTTCTTGTTGTTGTGGTTACATATACCATACATACATATTTACTATTAGCGTTTTTGCTGCTTAGATGCTGCTTTCTTGCCCCGCAATGGCCGCCAGCCTCAACGCATTTACGCTTAGAGTGCGACGTCTTATCTGACTGTGTGATTGCCATTCGAATTGTTGTTGTCTTCAACAACATTTCGCCAGCAGTTGCAACGCAGCACACCAGCCAGTCAGTCGCAGTATACGACTCGTGCTGCGTCTGCCAAAAATCTTAAGAAAGGGAAAAGGCAAAATTCGTCTGATGTCTGCTTGGCGCATTTTATTTTAATTTTTTTTATTTTATTTTTTATGCCAACTGTCGCTCTGTCTGTCTGCCGCGTTGTCTGCACCTTTTATCTGTTTATTTAGGCTCGACGTGCGCATTCTTATATAAGCACACACACACACACACACAAAGAGTACATGTGTGCCAATGCCTTTTCCGGCGCTTTTACTGGCGCGTTCTACCATTCAAGGCGCAACCCGCATTCTAATTTGTTTGGCTTATTATGTCGAAGTCTATGGATTGTTATTTTTCCGTCTGCTGCTGCCACGCTGCCGTCCTACTCCGCTTCCTTTCCCATCTCATGGACATCGTCTTTGGTATTGTCGTAGTCGTTGTCGTTGTCGTCCTGCTGCTGCTTCTGCTGTTGCTGCTTTGTTATTGTCAATTGCGCACTATGGACGAATTTCATGTTTGCCGACAACATGTTTCGGCTATTCGATTATGCTCTGTGCGTCGACTTCAATTTCAAAGTGGGCAATGTATATATTTCGTATTTTTCTTTAGCTTGTAATCGCGCGTAAGGACATTCGAACCAATGCGACCGGAAAGGGTAATTTATTTGCGAAAAGTAAACATATTATTTACAGTTGTTTTGCTGCAATCTTTTGGAGCAGAAATCGTTTTTAATTGCAAACCAGTTTCGATAGCAACAACTTTCGTCTGGGCGCACATCCCTTCCACATTTGCCCTGCGCACACAACATATTCTTCGAGTTCATTTAACTTTGAAGGTTTTGTTTTGTCTTTCAAATTCAATGAATTTGGGGCGCTGTGCGAACATTGCAAGATGGGTTTCATGTGGAGCATTCAGCTGTCGTTGTGTCAGTTGGAGCGTAAAGCTGCTTTTTTTAAAGCAGTTTTTTTCATGTATGGAACTTTAAAGGACACAACTAGTTAGAGGGAAAACTAGTTGAAGTAAAAAAGGAGTAAATAATTGATGAAGTGGTAACAGATCTGACAACATGTTGAAGACTCTTTACACTTCATGCCAAACGTAATAGACACAATTTGTATTCATTATTGTTGGAACAAAATTGTTCATGTCATGTTCAACATGGATCTAGCTTTAGGTAGCATCTGTGGATTCTATGCAGAAAGTAAGGAAACATTAGTCACAGTCTGAAAATCTTAAGTACTTAAAGATGCAAATGCCTCGGATAGCATACGCGGGGCAAGAGATACGCCCCTCAACTTTATACCATCGACATGCATAAAGTTGTAGCAAACATCGGTCTGACAGTGGTTATATAGGAAGGATACAGCACTCTGATCACAGCCCTTTGTGAATCTTTAATCTTAAGAATACCTCACTACCAACTACCTCAACTTGATCCCTTCGATGCGCACAACTTCCACTTATGGAAACCCTATCTAATCACAGCCTGTGAATCTTTAATGCTTAAAGGTACAAATACCTTGGATAGCATACCCGGGACTGGAGGCCACTATCTCAACTATCTAAGTGGTTCTATAGGAAGGAAACATTATCGTACCAGGGATTGCATATCTGGGGCAAGAGCCAACTACCTTTACTATCTAAGTGGTTTTATAGAAAGAAAACATTACTCTATCTAATACTTGATCCCTTCGATGCGCAACATTCGGTCTGACAGTAGTTCTACAGGATGGGACAAGAGGACACGATCCCAACTATCTACTTAATTGATTCTAAAGAAAGGAAACATTACCTTATCTTGCATATTCGGGACAAGAGGACACGACCCCAACTATCTACTCAAGTGGTTCTAAAGAAAGGAAACATTACCTTATCTTATCATAGCCTGTGAATGTTTGATCCTTGGATAGCATATCCGGGACAAGACTACCTAAGTGGTTCTATAGGAAGGAAACATTATCGTACCAGGGATTGCATATCCGGGACAAGAAGCCACTACCTCAACTATCTAAGTGGTTCTGTAGCACAGCCGCCTTTGAGTCTTTAATCTTAAAGATGTCTCACTATTAACTACCTGACAGTGGTTCTACACGATGGAAACATTACCCTACTAGGAATTGCGTATCCGGGACAAGAGGGCACTACCTCAACTATCTAAACGGTTCTAATGGAAGGAAACATTACCTTATCTAATCACAGCCTGTTTATCTGAAATCTTAAAGATACAAACAGTTTGGACAGCATATCCGGAACAGAAGCCCACTACCTCAACTACCTCAGTGGTTCTATAGAAAGGAAACATTAATCACAATGTTGATTACAGTTTCCTTTCCTTGAATGGTTACTGTCGTAGGAAGAGAACATTCTGTACTTCACGAGTTGCACTAATGTCTCAATCTGAGAAATAATATTTATAACTGAGTTCCCCGTCCATGGTAATCTTCCCGAACTGTTAATAAACAAATATTAAAGCGGTTAGCCAAGGGACTGGTTCTCTCTAACACTCGGACGATGTATAGTAATACTAGTAGTTTCTTATACTGAGTCCTTTCATTGAGCAAATTAGCTATGAGTGAGGGTAAGTGAGGGTAAAGCACCGCGATCAGTGGTGTTATTTTCTGCAAGCCTTGACTTAACCCGCTATGTAGAGGCTTTTTATTAGTTTCGTCACTCTTTGGGGTTCTAGGTTCCAAATCCTCTCCGGGGCTAAGACTACTAAGTGGCCATAAACAAATTCCAGTTGGTCACACCAAGAGAGACACGTCCTTCCTCTTCGCCATTGACTTCAAACTATCGCTGTCCTCCAGACATCCAAAGGGGAAAATCTTATTTTATTGAGAAGATAGCCGAGTGACAGTGAGAATAGGAAGGTTTTTCTTCTTAAGAATGAAGAGTTTTTTTGATACTCCTCTGTCGTGGGCTAGGAACCATTTAACTCGGCGCAGTACCGCACTGTTTGTCCAAAGCTCGACAAAACTTGACAGTCCTGTGGAAAGTTCGTCTAATAATTCGAGACCTGTCGGTGGATGCATTGCATCTCTTTTGGAAAGACAGTAGACTTGATAGCTGCTTTCATAACTCTCGTCTGCTGGGATTCAGTGTACCTGCATAGAGTAACGGCCCCAGTTCATATGGAAGATTACGGCAATCATTGTCAAGTTCTGAGAAGGTCTCATAATCCTTTAGGGCCGCTTGACGGTCCGATAGTAGACACTATCTGGTTTATTTCTCAGTGAAATGTATTTCGGACTAGAAGATGGTAGCTACTTAGGTTAGGTTAGGCAGGAAAGGGTGTCTGCGCCAAAGAGACCACACTTCCACACAGAGGTCAAATAAGCCCATTGTGAATCTCTTCTTAACTGGTTCTGGAGCTAACCAATCAGTCTCAATCCGGGACGGCGGTAACTCAGTAAGTGGATTGACTATGGCCTTCATGAGCTTCTTTGAGTCCATCCTTACCTATCTATGCCAATGATTGGTCCTGAGCATGAAATGAATGCAACATGACTTCTCAAATCACTTTGTATGGCAATGTTTATACTTTTCTGGCTGACTTTGCTACTTGAGTAGAGCTGTCCAGAGTCAAAATGAAATTTAATTAAAAAAATGTATATATTTAATTTTGACTGGTGATCAAAGGTCACTTCGAGAAATTCTTTTCTCTTTCCTTCACTTATCGAGCAATTCGTAATTCATCGCATAAAACTTAATTAAAATGTGTTCCGCTCATTACAGCGTTTTACGATCGTTTAAAAATAGGCATTCGCCTTTTTAATAGTCAATTATTTTTTTGGTCAGCACTAACCACAATATATCATCAACATGGCATATAAATGCATTACGAGTTAAAAAGCCGCACAGTTGGACAGCCGAACAACACAATCGAGCCACTTAACGCCATTTAATGCCACAGCTAACTCAAAGCATAACAATAAAATATGAAATTTTTCTGTTCGCCCCCCAAACACTTATCGCGCAGTGATGAGGTGCGAGCGCGCGCATTCAACTTTTTCAATAATCCCATTCTTTTAAAGCATTTCTTGATTGCTTATCAGAAAAACAGTGGAAATAAAAATATTTGTAGCGGTTTATTTTCACATTTTCACCATTGGAATGCATGCAGCCAATGCGCTTTGCCGGATCATAAACCCTGTGAAAGTGGCGGCGTGCAGGCGACAAACGTGTGCGTGCGTGTGTGTGTGGTGTGTGACGGGATTCCTGTGCACTGCCAACTGAGCCATGAAAACCATTTCAGAATAATAATACTGCAATATTATCATAAAATAATTTCGTGCAGCGTTTCAAAGCAAACAGCGAGCGCTGCAAAATCAACGTTAAACCTACAGAACGTGTCACCACCACCGCCACATCAACCAGCAGCCATCAACCATACATCCAGCCAAATGACAATGAACCGAAAACAGCCAACAATGTTATGAAAGTGTTGTTTTATTTCTATTTTTCATTTCGAGCTTTTTTTTTTTAATTTGTATGTTGTTGGTTGTTGGTGTTGGTTTTGTTGGTGCACAGTGCAAAACACCAGTGACAATGGCAGTGACAGCAACAAAAACGCAACCTTGTGGCAACCACGACAATAAAAGCATCCAACCAACAACAACAACAACTAACACATTGACAGTGTGAGACACAAACACACACACACACATACATATATACATAATTCCTTGCGGCATGTTTGTTCCATGCATGTGTGTGTGTGTGTGTGTTGTTTCTTCCAAAAAATGTACTTAAATGATCGTAAAAATTAAAATATACAACAGTGGAAAAAAATTGGGGAAGAAAAAAATTTTACGACAAATTTATGAACTATGAAAATGTAGAAAAGTGAGCGCTTTTCCTGTGGCCGCCACAAAGTTCGTTGGCTTTGTGCTTTGGGAATATTTTTTGTTCATTTTGTTTTGAAGGAAACCCTCAAGTTGATGTGCTCACAACTGACTAGTATAGGGGCTGCCCTCTGGTGGTGAACTTTGGAACAATAATTGAATTCGTATTTTTGACACTGAAGACTTTTTGTCAACAGTGCAGAAGTCATTTAGATAGGTAAACAAATTTTTGAAAATTATACTATAGGGTTTTCCCACAAGAGGTGTTATTTTGGTATTAAAAGAAAAATGCAATTTTTTAAGATAAATGATCGGATGTTTCTTTCATAATAAAGAGGAAGGTATGCCGTTAATAATGAAAAACAACATCAGCCAAATGGCCACCACGTCCACGCTTAAAGGACCATATCCTTTTCATAACCAAATCGCAAAGTGGCTGCCCTATGTCCTCGATAGCCTCACGAATTCTATCTTTGAGGTCTTGAATCGACGCTGGGCTGTTGGCGTATACCTTTTCTTTCATGTGGACCCAAAGGAAGAAGTCGCAAGGTGTTAAATCACAAGATCTCGGTGGCCAATCGTGATCACCTCTTCCAGAGATAACACGGTCCGGAAACTTTTCCCGTAAAAGAGCAATGGTTTCGTTGCTTGTGTAGCACATAGCGGCGTCTTGTTGAAAGTAAACGTTGTCCAGATCAATATCATCCAACTCCGACCATAAAAAATCATTAATCATCTCTCGATAGCGCAATCCATTCACCGTAACTGTTGATCCAATGACCCCGCCGGACCATAAACCGCACCTTCACATCACTAACTTGTCCCAACAGCTCGAATTTTTCTACCAATTTCTGTATTGCGGTCCGACAAGGTGCTTCACGACGACCCAAAAATGCTTTAGTTTTGCGAACTGTGACTGAAAGATTTTCACCATTAAGGTTGGAAAGTAAGTATGTTCAGGAAATATGTTTGAAAGCGAAAATAAATAAAGGTTGGTCTTACATTTGACACATCGTGGAGCAACCTGAGGGCATAGAGAAGCTTTTCATACAAAAATATGGCCAGGTTTGTATGGGAACCCCCTTTAAGGTTGAAGATAGAAGTTAAGAGTGTTCAGCAAAAATGTTTAAAAGGGAAAATAAATATAGGTTGGTCTCATATTTGACAAATTTAGGAGCAACCTGAGAGCATAGAGAAGCGTTTCATACAAAACTATGATCAGTTTTGTGTGGCAACCCCCTTTAAGGTTGAAGATAGAAGGTAAGAATGTTCAGGGAAAATGTTTGAAAGCAAAAATAAATACAGATTAGTCTCATATTTGACACATCTAGGAGTAACCTGAAAGCATGGAGAAGCTTTTTCGCAAAAAAGCTCAGTTTTGTATGGCGACCCCCTTTAAGGTTGGAGATGGAAAGTAAGCATGTTCAGGAAATATGTTTAAAAGGGAAAATAAATAAAGTTTGGTCTTACATTTGACACATCATGGAACAACCTGAGGGCATAGAGAAGCTTTTCATACAAAAATATTGTCAGTTTTGTATGGCAACCCCGTTTAAGGTTAAAGATAGAAGGCAAGAATGTTCAGCAAAAATGTTTAAAAGGGAAAATAAATGTAGGTTGGTCTCATATTTGACACATCTAATAGCACCCTGGGAGCATGGAGAAACGTTTTCAAAAAAAATATTGTCAGTTTTGTATGGCAACCCCCTTTAAGGTTAAAAATAGAAGGTAAGAATGTTCAGGAAAAATGTTTGAAAGGCAAAATAAATATAGGTTGTTCTCATATTTGACACATCTAGCAGCAACTTGAGAGCATAGAGAAACTTTTTCAGAAAAAAGGTCAGTTTTGTATGGCAACCCCCTTTAAGGCTGAAGATAGAAGGTAAGAGTCTTCAGGAAAAATGTTTGAAAGTGAAAATAAATAGAGGTTGGTCTCACATTTGATCAATCTAATAGCACCCTGGGAGCATGGAGAAGCTTATTCAATTTTGATTCATCTTATAGAAACCTGGGAGCATGGAGATATTTCCCCATGAAAAGGTCAATTTTGTATGACAGCCCCCTTAAATATTTGGGAAGAGCAATTATTGGGAGTCAATCATGTATTTTTACCTCCATGAGCCACAACTCAGCTGTTGTGTTTTAATTTGTTAATTTTCCAGAGGTCTCTGCACACTGAGTGCTACATCGTTTTTTTGGCCTTTTCATTTCATTTTTCCAACAGAAACCCAATTCCAAAACTACTATACAAAGTCTAGATTACATAATATAAATATCAAACAACAACAACATGTTATTAAATGTTTTTTTTATTTTTATTAAATTGCAGCTGTAATCGCTGTTGTCAGCACGATCGCCAACATCATTTACTACTCGTAGCGCCAGTCGTAATTAAATACATACATACATACACACCTACATGCATTCTCATACATACATATATGTATACCTATGCCAGTAAGAATACAATGTGCCAGTAATCGCGGTTGTAAAATGCTGTAAAACTATTTTCATGAAATTCATTCTTTGCATTTATTTGACTTCTAATGGTGACAGCAAACTTTCAGCGCGTAGCTTCACAATTTTATTTATTACAATTTTTTATTTTATTTATTTTTTTTTTTTGTTGCTGGAATTTTTATTAAAAGCCATAAAAGCATTGGACTTCTACGTTTGTACATATAACGTTTTACGACTTCATTAAGATAAGACCGTCAACCTATTCTAAGTAAGCATAGACATGCATACTTACGCATACATGTATGTATGTATGTTGTGATGTATGTGTATATATTTACATATATTTGTATGCAAGTATGCGTGTCGCAATGTGTTTTATGCAAAGTAAATGAATTATGAAACATTCGAGCCAACAAAGAAATATTAGGAACTGAAATTTGAATTCACTAACATTTAGAATTTAAATGTAAAATTTTTCTAACTTTCGACTTTTTTCCATAAAAAAGGTATCAAATCAAATTAAAAAGAAATAAAAAGCGGTAACTAACTTAAATGTGCAGTCAAACACATTTTGAATTTTTCTTAATGTTCTGAATTTTTCGAATTTTTCTTATAAAGAAACCAGTCTACAAAAAATCAAAAATGTTTACGATTGGCATTGAAACTCAACGTTTTAATAGGTAAAAAATACTATTAAATTTAATAGAAAATAGCGTACATTCCACAACGAATTCCATTTGCCACTCAAAAATAACTCAACATAAAACTAAAGTCTGACATAATCCACTGGAGTCCTTGAGCGCCAAAAGGACATTAACCGCAAATTCCATCATTTATTTTAGGTCGTAAACAAAGTTGCATAAATTATGACTAACTTTGGCTTAATTGGTTAATTGTGCCGCCACATTCTGTGCATCATCAGCGAATTTACAGCAATCTGGCAACATTGCACAGTGGGGCAACCGAACTGGACTGCGGTTGGCCGCTACGATTCGCTATGAATGCGTTCATTGAAATTTATCATTATGATGATAATTCGCTTGTAGGTAAACGCTATTTGAACGCACACGCTTAAAAAAGGGACAACAATAACAACGACAACAACAACAACAACAACAACGAAACGACAACAAACTACTGCATAGCGTTAACTAAGCGCGAGCACTCGTAAAAAAAACTACAAACAATAAAAACAACAATCATAATATCAACGACAACAAAAATTGAACGATGAACAACAACAAGAACAACAGAAATAAGAGCAACAATGACAACAGACAGACAACAATACCGACACTGGTACAACAAAGTGAAAAAGGGCACAAGACAACTAAATGCGCACTTAGCCGCCTCAATTCGACGACTAAGTAAATAAAAACCATCCAAAAATAACAACAAATCGAGAGTTGCCAGTAAGTGTAAACACTATTTTTGGTGAGTTTTGGTTTTTGGAGTTTGTTGCGGTTGGGTTGACTTGTGACTGAATGTTAAATTTTGTCTAAAGTTGTGTGATTTGACAGTTTCTATTTATTTCCATTTTATTTATTTTATTATTTTATTTTATTTAATTTAATAATTTTATTTTATTTTATTTTTTTTATTTTATTTTTTTTATTTTATTTTTTTTTTATTTTATTTTATTTGATTTTATTTTATTTTGTTTGATATAATTTTATTTTATTTTATTTTATTTTATTTTATTTTATTTTATTTTATTTTATTTTATTTTATTTTATTTTATTTTACTTTATTTTATTTTATTTTATATTATCTCATTGAATGCGACTACACATCCATAAATCATTTAGGTAGTCCTTCATTACAACATTTAACCAAATCATTTATCTATCTCTCTCTCTCTCTCTTTCTTATAAAAAATGTTTTTATCGAAATGTCAAACTTTCAAGTTTCATAGACAAATTTTTCACAAATCAAATCGCATACATCTGGCAACTTTCTTGTCCTCTCGCCTGAGTCAATTCCCGCCCAACTCAACTCAATTCTCCATAGTGTCTTCTAATATGCGACTTTTGCTTACACTCGATGTGCGTCTCTGTGGCGATATCAACCGAATTTGCTGTGCCCTTGTTGCCTTGTGTCTCTTTCTCTCTTTCGCTCTTTCGCTTGGTTTCTCTGTTTCTGTGAATGCGCGTTTGTAATGTGTGGTTTTTTCTGATGCCGTGTAAATATTTTTACTCGAGCATTCTTCTTGTATTCCGCGTTGCTTTTATAGTATATCATGGTTGGTAATAAAACCATTTTACGATCTTTTTATGTTTATTGTTGTTGCTGTATACGCAGTTGTTTTTATTTTAATTTCGGTTTTTGGGGCGAATTATTTCATTTTGGGCGGTGGGGGAAAACTCGGTTACAAATGTGTTTGACATTTTTTGTTTCACTTCAGGGATTCAGTTTTGTACACAAAACAACAACAACAACCACACCACTTAAAACAATTTCAACAAAAATAAACTAATGAAGTTTGAAATGAATGTACAATGAATTCGCTGGAAGACAGCGTTTTGTTCGAAAGTCGCAATTGTCTCATAGATTGACGAACTGTTCTGGTCTGCAGAAGAATCTCAATACTTTTTTCCATAGTTTGTTTGTTGATTTTGATAGATCAAATAACAGATTCTCTTTTGAGACAGAATCTTTTCATAACAGAAATTATCGCCTTTTAGTCTCACTGCTTCTTTTTAGGAATTTAGTTTTGTAGACAAAACAACAACAAAAACCACAACATTTAAAACAATTTAAACAAAAATAAACTAATGAAGTTTGAAATAGTGTAAAATGAATTCGCTCGAAGACAGCGTTTTATTCGAAATCACAAATGTCTGATAACTTAAAGAACTGTTCTGTTCTGTAGAAGGATCCCAATACTTTTATAGATAGTTTGTTTGTTGATTTTGATAGATCAAATAACAGATTCTCTGTTGAGACAGAATCTTTTTATAATAAAAGTTATCGACTTAAAACTCCAATTTCGCAGAGAATCTCTTCATGAGAAACTGTAACACGTTTCTGGACTTCAATTTAACAACACTGCCAACTCATGTTCCTTATAGACTAAGTTAGGTTATAAAAGGGGACCCGTTGGTTACATTATGATTCCCTTTCCTATAGAAATCCGATGTCCTTCCCTATGTGTTAAGGTCGCTGTAGACTCAGGCAGTTTGTTTTTGGAAACCCTTTAGTCTTGGCAAGGAAATTGTGAAGATCAGTCATCTCTTCATTAGGTGTTTCCGCGAATCCATTGAAGAACTTGGTCGCAAGAAGGAAATGGTGTAGATCAGTAATCTCTTCATAAGTTATTTGCATCGAGTCCATCGAAGAACTTGGTCCCAAGAGTCCGAAGCTGTGGTTTCTGTAGTGATGAACAGTGGCATAGCAGGTTCTCGATTCATTCCACTACATTCTTATCTCCACAGCTTCGGCATAAATCGTCGGTCGCTAAAGTCGTTATAGACTAAATCTCATAACTGATATTTTGCTAAATTTCTCAGGTCCATCGGAAGTCCTATATATTTTAGGCTGTAGAGTCCTTAGTTTTGATCTATTAAGGTCTACAGAAAGTAATTTTAAAGCAGTATTTTCTATGATATGTTAATTCAAATTCATTTCTTCCCCAACTGCAGCATTTTGGCAGATATGTAGCATATAGTCGCCGTATCTCCGTATGAGACACACTTAGGCCTCTTTATCGACTCGTTGTGATATCAAAAATTCCAGCAACACAGTTTTTCAACATGTGTTACAGTGCACATTTGAAACAATAAGAAGAATGAATCACGGCCGCCGTAGCTCAGCTGGCAAGTGCGTTGGACCGCGAGTCAAATGCGATGCTCGACGCAGGTTCAATACTCCGTTGCATTAACACCGAAAAATAAAAGAGAAAAACAATAGTTTTTCTTTCGGCGCCTGTCCTTTTAGGGACTTGCCATTCGAAATCGGCATAAGACTGTAGGTCCCTTCCATCTGTGTACAAATTCGCACGCACAACACGGATGGTTGCGGGTAGCTAAGCCTCAGTCTCGTAATCGGCCTGTCGTGCCAGTCAAGACGAAGAAGAAGAAGAAGAACCACGGCAATTTGTGGTTTTCAGTTTTTATTTCACACTTGAAGGTTTGGCCATTGCCTGCCAAGATCTAATTTGTGCCATTCTTATAATTCTTAGCTATAGACGTGGATCAGTGTTTCATTAGCCAGGAATTGAACCAAGGGCCTCTGGTATGAGAAGTCAGCTGAACTATTGCAGTGTTTCCAGATCAGGAGATTTACTCTTCGATTTAGGAGATTCTTGGCCTTTTAGGAAAATTTTTGGCAGGAAGAATTGTTCATTTAAAAAGTTTAGGAGATTTTGTTGGTTATACATTTGATATCATTAGTGGCACTGAAACCTTGAATATTGAAAGCTAAAGTTTCTACTTTATTTTAATTAAATTGTATGCTTCAAAGTGTATAATGTATGCAATGAATGAAGGAAGATTACAAAAGCCAATTTAATAACGATTTAGTTTTATTTTGTTTGGTTTGTGTTAAGTTGTTGTTAAGCTGCAGCTGAATAAATAAAAAGGCTGCAATAATAAAAAACTAAATATATTTTTATTTCTTATGCGAAGTTTAATTCCTTAGTTTAGAATGACAAAAAAATATATACAAACATTTTTAGAATTTTTTATTTTTGGGAGGAAATTTGTGCGTTTTTTTTTAAGATTTAGGAAAAGTCATTTCAGGTATCTGACAGCACTGGACTATAGAAGTCGGTTTCTGCGGTATCAATGAGGAAAAAATAAAAAAAAAAAATTGCTCAAAGAAGTCATAAACTGAAGCGTATTGAGCACCTGATTCTAACATTTCCAATGAGCTGTGTCTTTAGGTCAAAAGTTGTCTCGTGAATAGAATAAACACAAATTCCATTTTAGTAATAATTTTTGTAACTCATCCGTGATCACAACTGTCGTAGCAAAACCTATAGAACGCTGTTGTAATGTCTTTTGTCATAGTCTCGCTCTTTCCAAAGACATTTTTCACAACTGGCTGTCTTAAGTTTATTATGTTTTCACATGATTTTAAATACCCTACGATCTATAAATCAATGTAGCCAACTGTGTAGGTTTTTACGTACACTTAAAATAGACAAAAACCTATTCAAAGCAAGGTACCTGTGTGTTTTTTCTGAAATTTTATGCATAATGTGATGTTGGAACTAAAACCTCAACAGCTAATCAAACATTAACTGCAACTTAAAACTGCATAATCCAGGTATTCATAGGTTGCTGCATCTCCAGTTTCATTAACTTTGAGAACTTCTAAAATTACATACATACTCGTACATATATTACAACGTGGGAAAACATCAACGTTTGGATTTGATTTGTTCACTTTTGCGACTTTTTTCTAAGCGCGCATTTTAACGAGCGAATCTGTGTGCTTGTCTCCTTTGTGCCTCAAGTACTGAAGTACTCGTGAAGCTTAATTGTGCGCAATTTTCAAGTGTGCTCCTCAAAAAGGCCAAAGGATTGAGTCGCAACATTCCAACGGGGGAAATTATCTACAGCGCTGTTGAATGATATTGAAAACATTAAATGATGGTGTTCTCTTCTTTTTTAATGTTTTTCCATGATAGATAGATAGATAGATAGATAGATAGATATATTCTTTATTCAATTGTTTAACAAATATTACAGAAATAATTTAATTAACAATAGATAACATTTCTGATAAAGAATTTACGACAATGACCTTTAAGTCGTCTGTCGGAAAAAAGGAAAATACATTACTCTAACATAAAGATATACATACATATTAACAGAATTCATTTACAATTAAACTCCTATATTTTAAAGCATCAGTGACATACAAAACAAGACAATCCCATCCACCTACGCCAATTCCATTTAGCTTGTTTACAATTTCATCTTGAGTTAAAAAGAACTTTCCAAGATATCGATATCTGATTCTTTTCAAAATTGGACACCTACCCAGAAAATGTGTTATATTTTCTAACTCGTTCAAATTACAAAGACTGCAGTTTAGATTTCTGTGACCCCCAAGAATTATCAAATCGCACCTGATTTTTCCATGATAATAAATTTAAAATTTAAAATTTACCCCCAGTTGGAAGGGAAATATCGAAGCATAGAGTCCTGCTGGACCCAGCAGTAACTTTTCTAATCGCAGTCATTGTCGTTCACGTGATTAGTGCGAACATAGAATTGAACATAGAACAAAACCATGGCCTCTAAAATAACTTTCAGTCTTTCTTATCACCGAAATCTGCATCTTTTAGCTTCACATTGCATTGTATGCCAAAACACTCTCGATTGCTGGCAGCAAAAAACTAATCAAAACTTGCCTAAGCCAACAAAAAAGTACCTACAACACCACAAAATAAATTCTTGAATCGAATAATACAGGAATTGTCGAATAAGTAAAAGCGAAATGAAACGAAATAAGCAAGAAAACAATAAAAAGAAAATAACAATAAAAAGAAAACCAAAACATTTCTCGATATACGAATTTGTTTATTTTAATATTAAATAAAAACAGCAAAGCGCTTACCGAATAAAAACGTCAAAAACCGCATACAAAACGTCAAAATCCAAACATATACATAGCAGCAACGGCAATCGAATTCACCAACCACCAACCCACTGCCCACAGCCCGCGAAACGCCAAACTCGAATGTTCACAAGTTGCCGAAATGGAAGAAGTGGCAGAATTAAAATTTCAAATAGAATCGAAATTTCGCATAAACAGTCGAATCGACGATCGCATCAAGTGAGCGCCAAGAGAGAAGAATTGGAAAATAAACAAACACCGCATAGTCAAATAATGAAATGTCAAAACAAAGAACGCAACTAACGCGTCGAAATGAAACACAAACAAATAATGTGCGGACCAGCGGCCAAGTAGGAAAAAATCAAGTGCCTCATTGATTTGGGCGCTGAGATAGTGGTGACGAGATAATGCTTGAAAATTGATGAAATTCATGTATTATTGTTGTACTAATTTTAAGTGTACAACAACGACAAGCAAAAAGAGAATTTTAGGAAACAAAAACTACGAAACAAAAGTGCAATTTTAATTGAATGAAAATAAGGTAATAAGAGACATTAATTCATTCTAAGGTTTTGTTTTAAAAACAACAACAAAAAATACTATGAAACAGTATCATAATTAAGAGCGCTAGCAGATTGAAAATGCTAAACACAATTTCGTTATATGACAAAATTCGGATAGATAAAATCTGGACATGTCCAAGTCGATATTACAAAAAAATGCTATGAAAAGTTTGATTACTTTGTGGGCAAAATGACAACATTCGGAGATACAAAGTCAGGTCCAACTCTATATTACAAAAAAGAAGCTATGAAAAATTTGATTATTTTGTGGGCAGGTAGGTTACTTAAAAAGTAATGGGATTCACAATGGATCCAATGGGGTCTCCAAGTGGAGCTGCCCCTTCTTTAACCTCACCTAACCTACTAAGAAAGTGCTAGGCACATCTTGGATGTATGGAAAAATCTGAACAAGTTCAATGACTAATCTGGACAAGTCCAAAGACTAATCTGGACAAATCCAAATTGAAACAAGTCACAAGTTCAGACAAGACAGAGTCTTATAGACAAAGTTTCCAATTCAAAATTCCAAAATTTTCTTTTCTTCATGTTCTGTGCTTTCGACAAATCTGGACAAATCCAAAGATAAACCTGGACAAGTCACAACTTCAGACAAGAAAAAGTCTTATAGACAAAATTTCCAACTTCAATTCCTTTCTTCACGTTCTGTGCTTTCGATAAATCTATACAAGTCCAAAGACAAAACAAAGTCTTATAGAAAAAATGTCCAATTCAGAATTCCACAATTTAATTATTTTCTTTATGTTGTGTGCTTCGATTAATCTGGGCAAGTCCAAAGACAAGTTGAACAGGTCCTAATTACAAGTTCAGACAAGTTCAAACAAGTTACAAGTTCAGAAGTTCACAAAGTCTTATAGACAACATTTCCAGTTCAGAATTCCGCAATTCAATTCTTTTCTTCGTGTTCTGTGCTTTCGACAAATCTGGACAAGCCCAAAGACAAGTCTGGACAAGTCAAAGTTCAAACAAGTCACAAGGTTAGACAAGACAAAGTCTTATAGAAAAAATTTCCAATTCAGAATTTCACAATTCAATTCTTTTCTTCATGTTCTGTGCTTTCGATCGAAATTCATTCAAAACCGTAAAACCTTATACGAGAATTTTCTGCCAAGTAATCAACAGTATTTGCTTTCAGCTTTCTGGATAAAAGTTTATCGACACTTTCTACTCTCTAAAAATCTGTTCTATAGAAATTTGTGAAAATTTTGGAGATAATTTTTTGTATTTTCTATGCACAGCTGATGAATAGAAAATTTTTCAAAGAGTTAGCTAAGTAGTTAAGGTCTCGAACACTGTAAAGTAGAAGAAAAGGAACTTGCGAAATTTATGGCGGATTAAGCGAGGTGACTTACAGCGAAATTAACAACACTGTGCAACCTCTTTTCTATATTTTTTTGCCTGGTAATTGACTACACTACACCCTTCTAATTCTATTAGATCTCCTGGGAAGGCAATTAGCTGCCAATGCTGCCATCAGAATGCGAGCTTCCTCGCAATGCAGAGTTAGGCGTCATGGACATTCTACAATTCTAAATTTCTTCAACGGCATATCTCAAAATGTAGATTACATGACACCCAAGTTATCCTTCGATAAAGACTAACAAGTTTCAATCACATCAAGAGCCGAATGGGTACTGGGCAATGTCCATATATTGATCTAAGGACAGATTGAGACTGCTTGATCGGCTGGGTTGTGGTATCCACTACGAAAAACTAAATCTAAATCTTAAAAACCATAAATCTTCCAAGCCGAGGCACCAGCAATCTGTGCAGCCTCTGACTGGCCCAGGGTAAACGGTATATCGGCAAGAGATGCCCTGATACTATTGGACAGTCAATTCGGTGAAAGACTGCTCTCAGCTGCAGCAAATCTCTCAATGCGACTGCGAAGCAACCTATGCTGGGTTCCGGAACATAGGGGCATTCCAAGGAACTATAGAGCAAGCGAGCTCGCTCAGCACGGTGCAACTGAGCACAAGACATCACAGACAGACATGTCAAGACATCACAGCGCTTGGTGCCTTGTCTTAACCTGTAAGCTTCATATCCATACGAGCTCTATACACGATACTAATTTAAGATGGGCTGAAGACAACACAAGTTTCCTTACCTCCTAAAGAAGGTTGGTCGTTTGACCTTCTAAAGGACTCCTCTCACTAAACAGAGCCCAAAATCAGAACCATGATCGGTGTTCCAACGACTCACTGTTCGATTGGCATCCACGCAAAAAAGGTTGAGGCTATTTTCAAATGACTTCTTTCGCAGCTGCATGGACTAGGACGAGAAAGAGAATATATCTCACCTACTATGCACCTGTCATGCTTTATCCAGAAGAAGCAAGACCTTTTTAGGCAACTTCTCTTTCGATAGTGTAGGGGATTCAGCTGATAAGACTAGTAGACAATTCACTGTCTACTAAGCTTCGTAAGAGGCTCCAATTGGTTGAATGAGTGAGGGGTTTTGGCTTGACTACTTGTGGTATCACAATGGGCCGTCATGGCCTAATTGTGCTCCTCTTGGGGCAGCCACACCTGCCTACTTACCTCGGAAAGCATACAGAGACATTATATTGTTCTTGAACAGAACCGACTACTCATGATGAAAAGTCGTCAAAACAAACCTTTGAGTTATACTTTCAACAGACAACTCACTCTCTTCAGTATCACTTATATCTTTTTAGAATCTGTTTAATTCTTTCAATTCCAAATTTGGTTTACTGAACTTGATTTCCTTATTGAAACCTTGACTCAACACATACACTCCCACCTAACTTTAACTGTTCCCCAAAGCTTTCCAACAATTTCATTTTAAATTCTTTAAAGCTTCAAACTACCCATCCAAATGTTTCTTAGTGCCACACCAACCAAGAAAACACAACAAAAAACCAAAAACTGCTAAGTACCATAAAAACACTCGACAGCCTCCAACAAAAGTAACCACTTAAAAATCATTTTTCACTTTTTCGTCCGCATACGAGTACAGACAATCCGTACGAACCCTTTCTTGCACTCGACAACCTGAACGACGCGTCGCATAGATAGACACAGCGCCAAAAAGGGAAGCAAAAATAATCACTTAGACGGCGAGGGTTGCCAGCCCGGCCAGCAATTACGTGCAATTTCAGCATTGAAACGTGTTAACTTTCTTGTGACGCTTATTACTTGACATTTGTCAGTTGTGTCTCATTTCTGTTCTTTTTTTTTGTTGTTATCTGTTTTTCATTGTTGTTGTTGTTGCTGCCCATACAGTCCTGTGTTAGGTTGGTGTAGTGTGTGTGTTTTTGTTTTTGTGTGTTTGCCGTTTTAATTACAAGAACTGTTGCACAAAAAAACAAAAAAAACCCAAAACATTTGAGGGTTTGTCGCTGTGCCAACGTTGGCTTTGAAGCAACAAAAATACTGTTGATTGCACAGCAGCAGAACGTTTGTGCCATTATTTTTCACTTTAGTGTGTTTTATTAATTTTTATTTTGTTTGTGTGCGCTTTCAATTGTGGGCGTTGATGCTTTTAATTGCAGTTGACGGTTTTTTGACATTTTTTTGTGTGTTATTTTGTGACTCCTTTTAGTGATATTTGGATGACCTCAGCTAACTGAAGGTGAAAAGGGAAGCAAAATATGTGCGATTCTTATTTTAAACGTTATGCTTCAGACGGGTACTGGTGGTTAAGGTGCTGGACTGTGAGTTGTGACAGGGTTGTGATTTTGAATACCTGACTTGGAATCACTGACTTTGAATCAAACAGAATCAAATGAAAAGAAGCGTCTCTCTTTCAACTACTTAACAATTGTCATCCTGAATAAGTAAAACAATTACGATCAAAATTTCATAACTAGTAATATTGATATCTTTTATTAATGAAATGGAATCTTTCATTGCTTAGAGTGCAAAAATTAAACATAACCTATAGAGCGTCTTTATCTTCATCTGTTGATCCATAATTGTGGCAATAGTCGTTCAGTTAGTTAAGTTAGTTAATGAAGTAATGGAGGAAACTGTTGTGCTGACCATTGTCGTGGGTCAGGAGTAGCGTTTTAGAACTATTCTTTTCTACCACCAACCCCATTAACCGCAAATCCAAGGATTCCCAACTTTCATAGTGGTGATTTTGTTAAGTTCAGCTAAGTTTTCCTTAATAATGGATTTTCAAAGTTGAAATGAAAGAAATCTAAAGGGTAGGTAAGGTTGGTTTAGAACAAGCGTCGTTAGACTCTGTGGAACAGCAGAGCGGACTCCTGAGCACACCATACTGCAATGTGATGCAGGAGTAGTTACTCGGGCCTATACTGACTTATAGAAGAGGACATGACACATCTGAACACCCGTGAGTTATTAAAGTTTTTTAGATCGTTATCAGTTTTCAAAACACTTATGGAATTATTCCTCACTTGAAGCAGTTTCATCACTTTTGATGTCAATGGGCTCAATAATTCCTGTTTCCCTAAGCAAAGTGATAACCCATTGTGTACCCCAAGAAAATGGAAGTAATTTTCCTGAGTTTTAAGTCAATAGGCCCATAATTTCACGTTTGTCACAGGGTCCCATTGACCCCGGCAAGTTTTGATTAAAAACATTAACACATATCGAATTAATCCTCACTTGAAGTGCTTGAATCATGTTTTCCCATATAATCTCCCAACCCATCGTTGACCCCGTTAGATTTTGATTAAAAAATAAGATTTTGATCAAAATGAGTGCCTAATTAATTGTTTTTTGAAGTGATTTTGCTAAGTTGAAAGTCAATCGGCCCATTAATTCCGCTTTTTCACAATTTCTCCATACAAACTCTTAACCCATTGTTGACCCCGTCAGTTTTTTGTTGAAAATACTAAAGACATGTATCGAATTATTTCTCACTTAGAATACTTTTACCAAGTTAAGAGTCAATAGGCCCATTCATTTCCAGCCTTTGAACCCATTTTTGAGCCTGTCAGATTTTTATTTAGAAAAACATTTCAAAACATGTGTCTAGTTGTGTCCAATTTTTGTTCTTCATGTGTTTTCATTCATTGTCCACAGGCCCATCGGTTCATGTTTTTCGTAGCTATCTAATAAACAAAACTTAACCCATCATTGACTCCTACATATCTTGATTTAAAAAAAAAAATTTGTACGTGTCAAAGTATTTCTGATTCAGAGTATTTCTGAGTCAATGGACTCATTAATTCATGTTTTTTCAAACCTTCCCCCATTCAAACTGCTAACCCGTGGATCAACGCGTCAGATTTTCACTTTAAAAAATTAAAAACTTGTATCTTATTATGTTTTATTTCAAGTATTTTATCAACTTTTTTCATATTCTTTAGGTATCAAACCTTAACCATTGTTGACTTCGTCAGAGTTTGATCAAAATTGAAATGACAACATATCGAATTACTTTTTATTTAAACAATTTTCACCAAGCTTGAATTAAATACTAAATATGATTTATCCATATAACATTTGTACCCTTGCTGTGCCCTTTTAAACCCCAATTTTTTTATTTTATGTCCGTTCCTCACAACAAGTTAGAAACGTTTTTCAATGCAGCTTTCCACTGTCAAAGATTTTGCCTGCAACTCATGAGGAAATGTTTGATTTATTAAACTCAATTCAAGCGGTCACTATGCGTCATTGATCATCGCAATGATTCTTGTTTACCAGATTGTTTTACATTATTTTCAATATTGTTACAAAATTCATTGCAATGGCATCAAATTCATTGCAACAACGCGTAAACACCAATTTCGGCAAATCACATCAGACACCGAAAAACAAATTTGCCACACTGTCAACAGCAAACAAGAAAAACAATCGAACCAAAACAGTAATGAAATGCGAGGAATGCCGCCGAAAAGTGCATGTGGGGCGCAGTTCAACGAACATATAACTTCGCAGCCCCTCAGCCAGCGGCAGCGAATTGCAAAAATTAATCATAAACTTTACTAGACATCCTCGTGCTCCCTTCGCAAGCGAACGAGCAATCGACTCATGCGATTTCGTTGTTGTTGTTGTTGTCGATGACGATGACGATGTTGATGACGCTTGCGCTGCATGGTTTAATGCTAAATACAAACAACAGCAACAACAACAAATTAACGAAAGCAGGTAAACAGTCGTCGTTGTCGGTGTTGTCGTCGTCGTCGTCATCGCTGGGCGTCGCATCAAACATTCGACATCGAGCGCAAATTCTCAATGAAACATATTCGTCAGGTAAGAATGCCAACAACAACAACAACAGCACCTGCCACAACAACTACAACAACAATAAGAACAGTAAACTGCATCGGATTCTTGCTGGATGCATTACACACGAAGCAGCGCGTATTAGTAGTTGTAGTGTTTGTTGTTGCAATGGGCGTAGTAGTAGTATTAGTAGTTGTTGTTGTACTTGCTGTTGTTGTCACTACAAATGTATAGATACATACATTTGCATGAATGTTGTTTGTTTTTATTCTTCTTGCAAAAGAGCACCGACAACGTTGCCGTTTGTGCTGCAACTGTTGATTTTGTTTTTGTATTTAGATGCGTAGACATACCAATGCAGACAACCATTGGCAGCAACAACAACAAAAATGGCAGTATAAATCAAAGAACTTGCAGCCACATACACATTGCGCTGTTATACGACAAAAACCTAAACTAAAAAAAAACAGCTCGCAAAAAATTATTTTAATTCCGTTGCTCTCGGAGAGCCAAATCAAGCGAAATTCGCATACACTCGCAGTGTTCGTTTCGAATGCGGCAACGGAGCAGAAGACGCAGGATATTGTGAGCGCGTTTGCGCGGGACCCATAAAAACATTCTGTGAGCTGTTCGCTCGACGCGAGTCCGGCTGCCAAGTTTGGGTGAGTTCTGTTGTGGTTATTATTGTTGTTGTTGCTTTTCTGAAGTGCCTACCTGTTTATTTATTTTGTGTGTTTTGTTTATATTCCACTGTTCGGTAGAGGCATTGCTGCCTTGTTTTTGTTGTTGGTAACGTTCGATTTTATTGTTGTTGTTATTGTTGCTGCTGTTGTTTTCGACGTCTGCGCAGCAATGAACCAGCGAAATAAGCAATACTAACCGCAACAACAACAACAATAACAACAACAGCATCTTCATACTTAAACACTCACTGTGGTCGTAGTATGAAATTTTGGTTAGCATTAACCATTGTTGAAGCCATTGTAGTAATTGGTTATTGTTGTTGTTTTTCTTAACGTGTTAGATGTCGAGAAGGCGGGCAGACATGTTCGAGTTGGACTCTAGACTCGCTATTCTTTGTATCCCTTAGAACTAAAACGTCTCAGGAAGAAAAAATGACTCCATTTAGGTGTTTTATTATAAATAATTTTTAACAGCAATGCGTTTAAAGAAAATCTTGTTCGATCCGTTGTTTTTGTAAAGCAACTCGTTAACTAAGCTTCGTAAGATTAATTTTTCAAGGCACATGTTTCTGGAACATTCACAAGTTAAGCTTGATTGATCTAATCTTGAGATTGTTAATCTTTTGAAGTCCTTACAAGATGAACAAACGCGCAGTATTCCATGGTTTTCATAAGAAATTTGTAAATCGTTAGTGATAGATAACTTTGACTTACTGAAAAGTTTAGATTCTTTTTTTTAACACCAAATCACACAAGATTTGTCTTAAAAAGGGTACTTGGCTACATTATAGACCCAAAAATAGGTTATATATAAAAATTGGTATAACTTCATAGGACTTAGTGAAGCTAGCTAGATTAGACTCTGAACCTTAACCAACCAACTTAGAAATGGGCTATCAGACATTCTGATACCACAAACAAAAATCGAGCTCAAGGCAGCTAACTCATTGAACCAGTTTAAGTTTCTCACGAAGTTTAGAAGACTGTGAATAGTCCTCAAACAGTTTGAATTAATTACGAGGCCTTGTGGACTTTGAATAGTCCTATCGGCTAGATTCTCTAGATTATTAAAAAAGAAGTTGCCCAGTCAACTCTTCGTTCTTTTAGTTAGAAGGTGAAGAAAGTGAAGCGTATTTTCTTTCCCCATACAGCTGCAACAGAAGTCATTTGAAAGCAAATTCAACTTTTTCGGTTGATTGACAATTAAACAGTGACTCGTCAGAAACCAAATCATTCGAATCTGGTTTATTTTTAGTGAGAGAATCTTTTATAAAAAATAAAACCAAATATTAGTTATTAATGGTCAAATTTAAAATATCGTTTAAAGCAGCCAATGGTTATTCAAATACCTACTTGTTGACTACATTTGAAGCTGCAGTGAACGATTGATAAATACAACTTTAAAAGTTTAATATTTTTGCATAAACAATTTTAGATAATTTTAGATTTTGTTAGTAATAAACGCAATTGATTGAATATCAGGTGTACAACTTTGCTTCCGCTTGTTTGTTTTCCGATAGGTGGCTGTACCGGCTGAGGCTGGTTGAAATACATAGATGGTAATGCCTTTAAAGTGAGTGTGGACAGTGCCTAACGAATTGTCATCGCCGTTTCAGTGACAGTTGTTCTTGTTTTCGTATTATTCACGCTCGAAAATGTCCGTTTATGTGCCCAATTCTCGCCATTTGCGGGAAGTTTTACTTTTCTGTTACAATTCGAAAAAAAAATGCAGCTGAAGCGCATCGAATGCTCTCAGAATCTTACGGTGATGCTGCTCTGAGTGAAAGAACGTGTCGGGAGTGGTTTCAACGTTTTAAAAATATCAAGAGCGACATGACAAAGTCATCCTCCAACACGACAATGCTCGGCCTCACGTCGCAAAAGTGGTCAAAAAGTACCTGGAAACGCTGAAATGGGAAGTCTTGCCCCACCCGCCGTATTCCCCAGATGTCGCCCCTTCTGACTTCCACCTATTCCGTTCGATGGCACACGGCCTGGCAGATCAACATTTTCAATCCTTCGAAGAATTGGAAAAATGGATTGCTTCATGGATAGCGTCAAAAGAGGACTCCTTTTTTCGAGCCGGGATCCGAAAATTGCCGGAAAGATGGGAGAAAGTTGTTGCTAGCGACGGACAATACTTTGAATAATACATCTGTAAGCACTTTTTCGCAATAAAGCTTTTAATTTTGGGAAAAAACGGCGGAAGCAAAGTTGTACACCTGATACTCCACTACTGTTTGGGTCAAATTGACCCAATTAGAAAAACAATCATTAAACTCGCTTAACAGAAAATGAACTTCACTTTTATTTCTTTTGTCATTCAACCAATAAAAACAAACCAATAAAACAGAACAACAATTATTTTTAATGAGTAAATTTTTTTTTAGATTTTTTAGAAATCTATGGATTGGATTTTAATTTTTCAAAAGGTAATAATTTTTACTAGAACACATCAAAAGAATCAAAGAAATCTCCCGGAATACGACAAGTTTTTTAAAACAGTTTTCAGAACCTCATTTCTATTTAGAAATCTGAGTATGAATACATTTTGTTCCTTAAAAAAGAATGTAAGGTTAAAAATCTATGTTTCTGGAGAAAGAATTTGCGGACAGTAGAAAACATTTATTTTATAATGACTTTAGCTGGTCAAATTTATGATATTTTACTTACTTGTGACTTATAAATCTAATTTATATTTTATCAATAAACAGGAATGAAAAAAATTGTGGTACTTACTTTTTTTCTGTATAGATTATGTCATAAACACGATTCTTGTCGGTTTCAATGATAAAAAGCCAATTGTTTAAAAAAATTGCACGTTGTATATATGTAAATGTATGTATATATGTAAATGTAGGCTTTTTGTTAAATATTAAATTTTCGTTTTTTTTTGTATAAATATTTATTTTTTTTTATACGTATGTATGTATTATATATTGTTTAAATGTTTTTAATTTTAATTTTTGATATTTTTCATTTACTATTACTTGTATTTGTTATTGGTTTTTATTTTATTGAATTTTTTTCTCATATGACAATAATTTTGTATGCAACACTTTTCTTATACAAGCAACAAATTTTGCACAATTATTACACGTTGCTTGCTCTACATTCACTATATATGGATATATATATTTTCTATAATTTTGTAATATTTTTGTGAATTACTGAATATTTTTTTTACAAAGTCAAGTGTGATCAATGACTCACTTCACCGTTTGCTGCACTTTTCTTGCAGCAAATTGTGCACTATGCGAATTTTGGCGATTCAAATTTAGCATCAAATAATTGCAACTTTTTTTAATTTAATTTTTTTAATTAATTTTTTGCAGCCAATGAGATTTTTTGGGCTCAATTTTGACTTTTCCGGCCAATCAATTTTTCAGCGGGTTTTGTGTTTATTTACATTCTTGTTGTGGGCGCTCTCTTAGTTTCGCAGCTTAGATTTGGGTTTTTTCTGTTCAATTTTTATTTGTTTTATTTCATTAAATCATTTAATTTATTTACTTTTTGTTGTTATTATTGTTATGTGTGATAAGTTGAGCTTGTTGGGCTGGATCCTGCTGGTGATCTCTTTCTCACTTTCACTATCGTTGCGTTGCGCTCTTTTCACTGCACTTTTGTGACGCTTTGTGCTTTGCTCTTTACACTTTTCTCTACGGCGCCACAACTCGTTTTGTACTCTTCGGGGGCCAATTTCACACGCGTCAATGTTTTTTTGGCGCGGCCGCCTCACTGCCACACCACGCAATGCGCTGGAAATTTCCGCGTTTTTTTCCACTTTTTGCTGCTCACTTCCGGTCGCCACTTGTACGCCCACTGCCGTTACGGACACCGGCGGCACTTCCGGCCGTCTATCGTTGCCACTGACACTTCCGCTATTGCAATTTTTCTCAAAGTTAAGGCCGCAGTTGCAGCGAGTTGCGTAGTCTCGCCTTTTTCAGCTAATTTTTAACTGTTGTTGTTGCTTTTTTGTATATTGACGATTTTCTTAGTGTTGTGTGTTGTCGAATATGTTATTCACTTAATTTATTTTGTTGTTTATTCGTTTTTATTTGTATTTTGTTTTGATTCCGTACGCAGCGCACAGCAACGAGTATCTGTGTCTGCCGACTTTTCGCACTAAACTCTCTCTACTTGAATTCGGCGCTGGCTGCTGCTGCTCACACTTTGGGGCCGTTGAATTTGGTGCTATTTGTTGTTGCTCACTTTTCGTGGCCGGCGCTCTTTCACTCACGCACTCGTTCACTTGCCGGGCGCACTCAATTGGTCGAGTCGCTCCGAGCGGCCGTGGCAGTTGCACACTCTTGGCCTGGTCTCGTGCTGGCCGGCTGGCTGGCGGTGCTGGTCGGGTCGCGGCGATTCGAGTCGCTGTCACCGTCACCGTAGCCGTCGCTGCTCGATGTGGTCTGTGTTTCGTGTAGAGATATGAAATTCGCATAAATTGCTGCTGCGTAGTATTTTCCTTGTTTTTCACTACCTACTACTTTTTTCACCGCACGCCTACCGCGCCTCGAACGCTCACTCCACTCTAAGCGCTCCTACTACAGTTTGGCTGCTGCTGCTGCTTCTTCGTTTATATTTGTTGTTGTTGTTTTTTTGTGTTTTTGGGAATTTTATACTCTTTTTTGATTGCTTTGTTGGGGAGTTTTGGGGCGCTGCGCTGGTGCTGCTGTGTGTATGTGTGTGTGTGTGTGTGTGTTTGCGTGGAGTATGAGTGACCAGCGACTGGGTTGGAAAATTTGTTTTTCTTCTTCCTTGAAATTACAATATTTTGAAAATTTCAACTTTCCAAAAGCACGTTTAAATTTTTTCACAAAATTATCCACGTACTGCCATTCGATGCGGCAAACTACTTTCAACAAATGTGCCACTGTTAGCAACTTTTTGCTAGTATCTGCAATGAAACAACAAAACAGCACCAAAACTTCACTTAAAATTTGTATATTTTGGCCTTTTTTTCATGCTACTTTCTCTTCTCTTTCATGGAAATTTGCGTATTTTGATTTGTTTTTTTTTTCACAATTTATATTAAAATTCGCTACAATGTTGTGTTGCTATAGGTTTATTTATTTATGATATCTTTTTGCTGTTATTATTTTGTTGTTGTTGTTGATTTTGTCTATGCTGCTGCGCCCGTTTTTTGTGTGTTGTGTTTCAGTGTTGTTCGTGCGCAAGGCGTACGCGCGTACCTCACAGATCCTTTCGAACGCAAAGTTATAAACAGACTGAAGACTGGCTGTGAGTCTCTTTAGGGTGGCGCCGCCGCGGTCGCTGCCGCTGTCGCTGTCGCTGCCGTCGCCAACCAAACACACAGCCCAGCCATGCAGCCAACGAACGAACCAACAAACGAACCAATCAACCAGCCAAACCAACCCAGCCATCGGTGAATGCTATTCGTTTGGTCTAGTTTTGGTTTTGTTGCTACTGCCTTTGCTTTCCTCTTTCCTTGCTATCTGTTCCTCCATTGCATTCTTTCATTACATTATATTGAAAATCGCTCGCATATTTATGCTTTCGGCTGGCGCTCTTCGGCGCTGCGCAGCTCTTAAAATTTCGTCTGCTCCCTGACATTCGGCGTCGCCTTCGCCTTAGCATTGCATGAACCTGAACAGTGGCGCGGCGCCGTCGCTTCGCTGCACACTCCACGCCACTTCACTTCACTTCGCACACACATTGCACTCTACTCAGCTGCACAGCGCACGCGATGCCACACTTCACTCCACTCGATTTGGCGCCACTTCACTCCAGTTTGGTTGGTCTCCGGTCGGTCGCGTGTGGAAAGCAAAAACAAGCACCAAAACTCTTTTCACTCCACTCACGCATCGCAATAGCAGCAGCAGCAGCAGCAACACAAACACACACTCGCGCACTCACACAACACACACACACACTGGCGCTTTTCATTTCCGCTTTTTGCGTCGCTTGTGTTTTTGTCGCTCAATTCGCATTCGTTGTGTGCTCATTCATTTGCTTTTGTTTTGCTCGCGCACTCTCTCTTTTTTCCTCTCTCTCTCACTCTATCTATCTCGCACACTGCAATCTACAGCGCCAAATCGTCTTTATTGCACCCCCCCCATCACACCGCTCCAACACTTCTCAACCATTGTTCATCGGCGCTTCGTTGTGCTTTCCAATGTTTTTGACCTTTTTGTTTTTGTATGTTTTATTTTACTCATTTCGTGTATATTTCGATTTTTCTTGTCTCCTCTGGCGTTTGCCTTTTTTGTTTTGCTTTTTAGCCGGCGCGCTGTTCGCTTTGTGGCTTTTGGCCATGGCGCAAGTGGGATGGCTATAGTGTTTTGTCGGGCTGCAACGCACTCAACAGCGAAAAATTTGTATCGAAATGCGGCCGAACATTCTCAGGGCACTGCGTAGTAAGTATAAATTAGTAAGAACCCTTAGACTTTGACAAAAGAATTGTTATATGAATTAATTTTTAGGATCATAAAAGGTCAAACAGATTATTTTAACTTCAAAATTCTTAAACTTTCAGCAAGTAAACTTGATTTAATTGAAAGCAGTGATATTTGGGAAACTAAAGGCCATAATAAATATATAAAAATTCTTAATTTGGGGCATCTTAAAGCTATATTTGAACTATTTTTTAAGATCATATAAGGGCAAACAGTTTATTTTAAATGCAAAAAACTTGATCGATAGCACTAACATTTGCTACTTACTTACCTACTTTATTACTTTTTACTTAACTACTTATTTACTTACCTACTTACTTATTTTCTTACTAACTTATTCAACTGGTACCTAATTCATTATAAGCTCCTTTCAGACGCCTCTGTTAGTGTCAAGAAGTATTAATAGAACTTTGTCAACTTGATTTAGTCAGGACAGAGTTGAAACTATCTACCAGAACCAGACTTACAAACTCAACTGGTAATGCGTTATGAGCTCCTTTCGGGTCACAAAAGTGCGCAAAGGCTTCGGCTTGACCCGAAACTCATTACTTGAACTGCTTTCAGACTTCCCTTCAAGTGTCAATAAACATTCATAGTGCTTTGGCGACTTGATCTATCCAACGATTAAAAGCATTTTTCTTTGTCGTCCTTTACCAACTGCCATGAATAATTTCTTTGCTGGGATTTCAGCATCTATCCTTCAATTTTCTATGTCTTTTATTAATAAACCATATCATAATTTTTTGCATGTGGCTATGTCAAAGTGCCGATTGTCTTTTCATATTATTGATGTGCTGCCTCATCTCTCAGAAGTGACCCACAACCAACTGGTGCAATATAACCAGAAAGAATCATATGTATTATAGAGCAGACTGGGGTCTTATAAGCACAAAAGTAGTTTATAAAGATGCTATTTCTCATTTACCCCCTCCGGAGTTAGATTTTGCATTAGTTTTTTCCTTACGACCCTACGACAGTTAACTTTTTCATTGGGATATCACGCAATGCTCAAGTTCTCCATTTCGAATTTTGCAGCTTTGTGTTTTAACAATCGAAATCTTCTTTTCGGTTACATATAGCTGACCTTAAAGAATTATTTCTGCTATTTCTCGAACTTTACAGATTATCCAGAGATAGTTTAACTTTCTTTATTCACATTGCAATACCAATCCCATATAATTTTAAGCCTGAAGCGGTTAATCATATCATTCATATCATGTTTAGAATTTCATTTGTAACAAACAAATATTTCGAGGGTTTGAAATAGAACTTCAGAGTTCGAAGTCCAGTCCGGACAGGCCGGACGGTCCGAAGTGCAGACAATTTGAAGCAATATTTCGAATACGTCGCTGCCTGATGACTTAATGCCTGGAAGCATGACAAGCGTCAATGATGGGATCTACGGTGAGAAAAAGGAAAAGACAAGTTTCTACTCTAGTTTAGTCTATTCTAGTGAAAATACGTTTCTTCAACGATCTACAAAAAGCTAAAATTTGATCAATAAACACGGCTCATTCCTGAGCTTTTAAAGCTGTTTTGTTCCAACCAAACCCTGCAGTCTCTATATAAACATTTTGGTTTCAATATAGAAAATAATACAGAAAAGCAAATCTGAACCACAGTATACGAGTACAGTAAACCAGATTTTGACATGGATTCATATAGCTTTACAAATAGACAATTTTTAAAATGTTTTTCATTTTGAAATACAAACCAGTTGGGTCATTTCACCTGGTTCAAAGGTAGATATAGTTTAAATATGATCTGAACAATCATTTAAATCATGTCTGTCGGTCTGTGAATGGGCTTATACACACAATAACTGTCGAAGAACTAATTGAAAAGTAATTGATGTGCAATTTTGAATAGCTGCTACTAACAAATGATTAGATAAGGTTATGTTTAACTGGCTGACCTTGAGACCTCCGCTCGATTCCTTTCCGATGAACGACCTTAACGTTAAGACTTACTCTGAAGATCTAGAAATTATATGATTGAGTTCACTCTTAACCTTAGCAATGTCTTTGTAGTGTTGAGCTCCTATAATTATTCAAGGAGAGCGTTGCGTCAGAAAACGCAACGCTCAACGCTCCAATTTAGGTTTCACAGTAAAGCGTCAGCTCCCAGAAGGTGAAGGTTCATTGAAAACTGTAAGACCGTTTGTTAGGTTAAACATGGATCTTAAAAAATGGAATCACGCCATTAAAAATATGCAAGAGAAATGAGAATTAAAGATTCTTATTCTACTTGTTTAAAATTCCTGTGCAGCCTAAAACTTATGGACCGGATCGAACTTATTGAGTACATTTCTAAATTTTACCTCCATATTTCTTTTTAGGTAGCTATTGTTTTTTTTTCACATGCCCACAACATATAATTTATATTCACTTCTTTTAGCAATGACTCAAAATACACATTCCTGCTATTTTTCACTGGGCTAATATGGAACGAAATGTGTATGGCATGAATTTAGCAAAGACACACACCGGCTGCTTCCGCCAGTGTCTCCATATTGAACTTCAAGCTGCGGTGATGCTGAATTTTCAAATATTGTATTATTATTTTATTATTTATTATTATTTTTTTTATTATTATATATTTATATAGAAATCGGCTCCATTTTGTATTAATTTCATACATGTTAAAAATATATTCATAAACATGTTGTTTTTTCTTTGATATACTTTGAAATACTTTCCCAATTAGTTTTAATTGAATTGAACTATTTTGTGAAAAAAAAACAAAATATTAAATAGTTTTCTTCAGCAGATCAATCTGTAAAAAATTAAATTAAATTTAATTAAATTAATTAAAAACATCTAATCTAATTTTATTCCTTACCTTCTGAACAGAAATGTCCTTCTAGAGGCAACTTTAACCATCAAGAAATAGAAATAGAAATATAATAGAAATGTTTTTTGACACGCAATCGAAAAATTAGTTTAAAATTATAATCTGCACTCGAAAGTTAGGTTATAGTGATTTTTTTTAAGGAAAAATAGGTCTTCGGAGGGTTTCAAGGGTTGTTAGTGATAGGCTAAAAACGCACCATGGCAGAACTTCAATCGATTAACCCATTAGAGCATAAAGTTAAAATATTAAACTACTGTTTTGAAAGGATAAACCTTGAGTAAAACATATATAACTCCTGAAATAACAATTTATTTGGCGTCCGATTTATCGAACGTTATACTCTAATGGGTTAATGTAGTCAGAGTGATGAGGGTACAGGGTTAAAATACAGTTTTAAATCAAATTAAATCACATAAAACGTACTGAAAACCCTACTTTTAGCGCACAAGGTGTAAATTTTCCTAAGGAAATATGTGAATCACATATTTCCTGCCAAAAGCAGTGTTTATATTAAAAAAAATACAACATTTTTATGCAACTCTAATCTGCTTTCAAATTAATTGGCACATTTCTATAACAGTTTTTATATGAAATTTTGCATTATTATTTTATTTAGTGTTAATTTTTCTCAACTGCTGAATATTGACTTTTTAAATAAAAATCATTTAATTCCATTTAAAAACAACTACATTTGAAATTTTACAATTAATTTGTGTTTTTATTCATTCATTTTGTTACAATTAAAACTAAAACTTGCTAAACTCTAATATGGTGGCGGCAGACAGTAATTTGGACAATGATTCTTACGAGCGCATTTCTCTATATTTTGTGCTCTTTTCCCCTCCTCAACTCGCTTTCACTGGTTTCTTATGCGCTTATAGTATATATGTGTATTATTTATTTGTTCTCTCTTCTCTTGAGGTGTTTTATTTATAAATTTTCATTTCCGTTTTTTGGCGTTTTGTACCCTTATTAGTGAAACAATTGGAGGAAAACATTTGTTTGCAGCAGTGTTCGATGCAATACGACTTTGCGTAGGACAGTCAGTGGCAGTTTGTATACCAATTTACTCCATGTCATCCTCCTCCACCAGATCGTCGTCGTCATACTCCAAGCCGTCGTAGTAACGTCTGGAACTCGAAAGCTGCAAACAGACATAGACAAAGTCAATTTTGCTTTTATTACTTGGAAAATTGCATGAATTTAAGTGACTAACTTATAATTACTTATTTAATTCTAGTAATCTACATATGTGTAAAAACTAATTGATGAATAAATGAATAAATAAATAAATAAATATGATGAGTTAGGCAGTTTTTAATGAAATCAAGTGGTACCTTAAATTTGTAAAAATATATGTACACGAGCTTGCATGAGGGAATTAGGAATTGCTTGTTGTGGGCTTGCTAAGTGTGTTCGCATGCATTCAATTTGCCTTACAACTTGCTTAAATTTCAATGGTTCTTTGCTTATTTGCTTGTGCGACTACTTCTGCCAATCGGGCTGCACATCAAATGTCTGCAGCAGAGGTTAATTTCAATGCCATACAATCAAATCGAAAGCTTGACCTACCTGTTTGTAGAAACCACGCCAGGCGGCAAAGCTGCCCATTGCCACAACGGCACCAATGCCCGCCAGTATCTTTGTTTTCTTTTCGGATTCAAGAAAACTGCGCTCCGTTGCGGTCAGCAACGGATCATTGGCCGAATGGCCTTTTGTCTTAACCGAATTGAAACCCTCATTCTTGAATATATCCTTTGTTATTCGATTGATGAAATTCACCAAATTCTGACAGCCTTTTATGTGATTCTGTAGCGGATTCTTGGGCAGTTGGATTTTAAATAGTACAGCCAAATAAGCATAGACAGTGGCATCGAACTCGCTGAAAACATCGCCAAAGAACCACACTTTCTTGCCCAGCTTCTTTGACAATGTGTTGACGCACTTTTTGGCATTTGTTACAATCTGCAAAAATTTTACAAGTGTGAATAAAATGCATTCAAGTGGACGAATAGAATGGAGTGGAATACGTACATAGTCACTGTCGTGACTCTCGAGCTTGTCGTGCAAATCGAAACCGCCCATTACCAGCACCACGTCGTGTGCCTCCTTCTGGTATGTGTTCGGGTAGAAGAAATTGAAGGGAAACGGCGTGCGCTTGGCATACAGGGCGCGTGTTGTGTCGAAATTGGTGGGCTCGCCATACATGAAGTAGTGATAGTAGACGTGCAGATTGGTAAACACCCAGTTGGCGTAGGCGGGCGACAAATGTTTGTTCCTATGGTGCAGATTCACATCGACGGGGTAGCCCTGTACAAAGAAATTACAGAGAAAAGAAGTGAAATATTTATGTCAACTAAAAACAAACGCTGAAATGTATTTATAAAATGTGTCCAGTGTGGTTTTGGAAGAAAACACTGAACGCTTTTCATATAAACGTAAAAAAAATGCATATTTCTTGGTAAAGAATGCTGAGTTTGTCGAGTTTGAAATGTCGCAGCAGCGATGTTGCTATTATTAGAGTGCGACAGCAACGCAGACCGGCAATGACGGCAACAACAACAACAACAACAACAATGAGAGCAATTATATTCAGCATCCGCGCTGATCTCTGAAGAGATCATTGTCCGTAAAAAGTGCCCCATACATGTTGGCTGCACTGTGTTAGTACAACAACCATAACACAAATACTAACAATAACATTGTTGTTGCTCGTTTTTTGAACAATATTCTTACAAAAAGAAATGGCAATTATCTTTTGACTGGAAAGCACATGAATCATACTCACTTTGGATGCTTATCGAGATTGCGGCAAAGGTGTATGTTTAGATTTTGTTAAAAAAAACCTAGTACCATTCATATGATTTAGAGAAATTAATTGTATAAAACGCAATACTTAATTTTGGTAAAATTGGTAATGCGCGTGAAAATTGGTAATGTGTTTTTTCTTACATTTTATTGATTTAGAACATTGTTTATATAAAGCGTAATTTTACTAACTAAAACGTAATATGAACAGACAAAACAAAATAAAATTGTCTGCTATTGCGAAGAAATTTTATGAAAGCAAAACGCAAGTTTGGCAATTTTTCAAAAACAACTGCTGAAATTTAATTGAAATTGTATATAGTATGTGGCATTGTATGAAATTGTACAGGCGCGGATCCAGAAACATATTTCGGGGGGGCTTTAAAAAGTAATTCTTTAATATTTATAAAATGCCTTTTAATTTGTATGTAGTTTTATAGTCGATCCAAAAATTTCGGGGGGAGGGTTCAACCCCCAAACCCCCCTGGATCCGCCACTGAAATTGTATATAGAATATTTCAACAGATATAAGATTGCAAGATTGCAGAGAGATGCAACTTTTTACAAGTATTAAAAAAAATGTTCCATTTAAAATTTAGAAACAAAAAATTGATTGAAAAAGTGAGTTAAAAAGCTTAAATGAAACAAAAGTAACAATGAAAGCAGCTCAAACTCGAAAAGCGCTTCTCCACAAAATTGCAACCATCAAATTGCCACAACTTGAGCACAAAATATTTCTCATAAACTATTAAACGCCACCATTCAAGTTAAGCAATTAAAATTTTAGCTTTTTTCCAATTCCGCTCAAGCGTCAACTGCAGCGACAGTGCAACATGGCTGCACATTTGCCGGCCGGCGTGCATTGCATTGACCGCAGCAAAAGTGCCGGCATTTTCCCTCCATACTCCACCGCCCCCCTTTTGCTCATTTACGAGCCACTTCATTTTACGTCACATTCGCCTTCCTTACCTCTCTGTCAAGCAATTTCTTGATCTGACGACAGCCCACAAACTTCTCGTTGCCAATCTGCAGGTAGGGCAGCTTCCCTGCGCCCGAACGCAACGGATTTGCATTTGTTTCAATTTGTAGCGGACAGCGCGTGAACTTCACCAAACACTAGAAGTTAAAAAAAATCAAGCGGTTTCAACATTTTCAGTTCGTCTTTCATGCATGCAATCAGCAAAAAACACAACACCGCAGCTGATAAAAAAATCTAAAAACTACAGACTTCATATCGTAGCGGCGCATTGCCATTAGGCGCTGCCGCGTGCGTGTGTGTGTGTGTTCTGGCTGATTGTCGCATGTGATGCAACTTTTTCCATTTGCACATTAATACTCCATCGTTTCCATTTCGTCACCATTCACTCACCAGCGCTCGCAGGCACTCGAAATCGATAGACGGCAGACCCCATTCGCCTTTGTACACATACAACACCGAACCCAAACGCATTCTGCTATCCTGCGTATAACGTGTTTCTCCTTCTTGTGGCGTTGTCACAGCGTCGCGATCCGGCTGCATTAACGAACACGAAACAGGAATTAGAAATTTTCAATTACAGACGCCTTTAATGTGCGTTTTAAACAATTTAACGCGCAGCTCATTCACTAACTGAACTCGTATATGCATGAAATACAATTGGAAAATTCGTTTAGGTTAAGTTGAGTGGACTAATGTCAATATCAGCTGTTTGGTGTTTCGCTGCCCTGAAAACACAACTGTTGTGTAGGTGTGAGGTAGTGTTGGTTAGCAGTTCGAAAAATTGTACGGGGAATAATAGCGATGCCACTGTAATAACCAAAACTAGGTAAATTTAATTAATGCGCCTTGAAGCAGGAGAAGGTTTCCTTGATTAAACAACAATTTATTGCAGCTACTAATATAACTATAAACTAACTATAACTATGTACTATCTATTTTGTATTTGAAATTTCAATTGTTCTAATTTATGTTCTATATGTCAGTAATTATCTTTAACAAAGCGAAAGTTTTATGCCAACAAATGCTTAGAGAATGTCTATGAAACTACGAGTATTTGTTGTTTCAATAAATTCTTGAGTTTATTATTCTACCGGGAAAATTATGACAAACCTAAATTGTTTCTAATAAAATGTTGAACATTAGTTCGATTACCCGAAATATCGTTGTTGAGGTCATCAGATAGTCTTGCAAATGCTAATTGGAACACAATTTGTTTTTTAAAAGACAACAAAATTCGGTGACAACAAATTTTTATTTATATGTTTGAAACTATAGTTTGACAGAACATTTGAAAACACAAAATCCAAATTTTTGGTTTACTTTGATTAAACTGCAGCGATACGTTATATTTTGATGTAAATTGGTTATAATTAATTTCTAGAAATGTTGCGACAATTACGAAAATTTTGTTAACCAAAATTGTTTCAAAAAGTAACCTAAATGCAACTAATTTCAACAACAAAACAAACATCTTACTTAGAATTTTCTTTCTTGCTACGATCAGCAACACAATGAAGCCTTTAGAGAAAAAGATATAAGCGTAAAAACCGCCAACAAAACAAAAATATTGCTCAGAACTTTCTTTCTTGTTTCGAGCAAAAAGCCAAGAAGGCCTTTAAAAGAAAAAAAAAATAAGCGCAAAGAAAAACTCATCCATAAATTACCTGTATTTGTGTGGTTGACTGTGCAACCACAAAAACAAAGCTCTTGATTGGCTGTCGCTAAAAATTCGTTGGTTTCCCTTGCAAAAAGTCTTCGAACAGAACCAAGTAACCAACAGAAAAATTAACCTATTTTGGTTGAAAGTAATCAACTGTGGCAACCGTGCTTTCCATCCAAACAGAAATTGAATCATTTATGAACAACGTGGCAGCACCGACTTGCAAGTAATTTGCAATAAATATAAGCAATTTTAAAATTTCAATTAAAATATGTCCTTAGTTAATTATGAAAGCAGTTGTTCATCCTCTTCAAGTGCTGCTGCCGATAGTGATGATGAGCCCAGTCCAAAAGTGCCGAAAATCGCACCGAAGGAAACTGCCAGCAAAGTAACAACAAAGTAAGCCAGCAAGCGGTAAATTACTTCCATTTAAACGGACAATCTCTACAGACCAGCATCACTACTGCCGAAAGCCACAGCCTTACTAGGCGTCAAGACAACCAAAAGCATTGCTGAGGAGCCTGAAGATGATCCGGCACAGCACGAGGGACGTGTGCGCAGTTTTCGCCATGAGCGCGGCAATTGGGCCACTTGGGTCTTTATAGCCGGTTAGCTGCAGCTACGACTGAGAAACATCTTCCAATAATTTAATTTGTGACTTTTTGTTTACTGATTTCAGTGTGCGACGAGTTGTTGGAGGATGTGCAGGAAATGTGCCAAGCCGCTTTGGCTGAGGTGTTGGATCTGCGCGTAGCGGACAATTTGCACATTAGTTTGAGCCGAACAGTGGTGCTGCAGTATCATCACATCGACTCGTTTGTAAAGACGCTACAGGCAGAGTTGGAGACGTCTGGCAGGTATGCAAAATATTGAATTGAATCTGGCGCGTTCTTTGGCTCCATTTTTGTTTCAACAGTTTTAGCATTTGCCTGAGCCAGCTAAAGGTCTATGCAAATGAGGAGCGCACACGCACCTTTATTGCCTTCAAAGTTGATGATTTATATGTCGATAAGCTGAGGCAGCTTTTGTCTAAAGTCGATGCCGTGTTCGTAGACTATAAACTGCCACGCTTCTATGAGGTGCACGTTGTTAATTATTTCATATCAGTTTTATACAATTGTGTAATTGCTCTCAATTCCCACTTAGGACCCATCGTTTCATGTCAGTTTCCTCTGGTGCCTGGGCGATCAAGTGGATATTATAAATGCCAATCTCGATAAGCTAAAGACTGCCATAGCTGCCACATTTGCAGCGAATGAAGTGCTCAGTTTATTTGTTAGTGAGATAAGTTGCAAGAGCGGCAATAAGGAGTTTAAATTTAAACTTAGATGATAATAGTTATAAAAATTGTATGCAAATTTAAATGCACTTATTTTTTGCCATTGCCGCCTTGTTTGGTTGTTTGCTCTTCGGCTTCTAAGCGTGCCTCCTCCTCGCGCTCGAGTACTTGTTGATAGCGGCGACCCAATGGGGTTTTTGTCCACCACGATTCGAAAGCTTCCTCCTCTTCACGATAGACGGGATCGCGATTGCTGTAGTATGAAAATTGAATATTTTCAGTTGTGACTATTTAAACAGATTAGAATTGAAATGAAGTGAATAGAATAGGTGGTGTTTTTGAAAGCAGTCTCGCAACATTTGCTTAATGTAAAAATTACAGTTCATAAATTTTTGATTTCAACATAACCTCAAAACATTAATTAGCTCGACATGCGTTAGCGGCTGCGATCGCAATTGTAGTTTGCGCTTACACGTCAGCACCTCCTTGAGGACCGCATCGACAGCGCCAATTGTATAGCCATCCGATATTTTGGCCATTACACTGCAATCCAACGTGGACACCCCACCTGTGTAGTCGCTGCAAAAATTTGAATTACAACTAACTCTTCGTTTTCTTTAAGAAAACACACTCACTAACCTCAGTAGCGCCTTCCAGGCAAACGACATTGTACCATAGTCCGGTCGCGGTATGTAGATGAAGCGATTGTAGGTCTGCTGCAGCAGTTTTTGATCGGCCTCCCATGGCAAATTCGAGGTGCCCACAAACAACACTCGATCCTCGGCCGCTATATTCTTGATCAGTTTGGGCAGATCCTTCTTCAAGCGCTTCGGATCGGTGCGATCGGTTTTGGGCACTTTTTTCATGAACGGTCGCTCCGCATCGCCCATATAGATTACGGAGGGCTGCAGCAGTCGCGACACCTTCGACACCAAATGTATGAGCATTATTAAGCCCGATTTGCCCGGATATTTGCCCACAATGTTGGCTGGCGTAAGATCAAAGAGCACAGCACCCACTTCGGTGCAAATGGCATTCACAAGCGTTCTCTTGCCGGAGCCGCGCGGCCCGGCCAGCAATATGGAACGTATTAGCGGACAGGAGTTGCGTATTTGCTCGGAGCCCAACGGCAAGATGCAGTATTCGGTTATTACCTGACGTACGTCGCCTGCCGAAGGGTTGGTGCCGCTGCGCTCAGTGAGCGCCTTGTCGCCGAGAAACTGCTTGAGACGCACTTCGGGATATTTGCGTATGATGCCGTTGGTCACGAGCTCCTCGTAGAGAGACTCGGTTGTGCGATCTGGCGTCAGATCCTTTTCTTTCTTCTTTTTGCTCTTTTTGCCGGAGCGACGTGTCTTCTTGCTGCTTTTCTTCAGCTTCTTGCCAATGGCGGTCTGTAAAGAAAGCGAAGAGTTGATTTTATTAGAATAAACTTGTGAAATTTTTATTCCGATATAGGCATTCGAACTTGTTACTACTGTGGGTTAGGCCCCCATTTACATTATCCCAATTGGTACCGGGAGCTAGTCTCTCAGGGCGCTTATCAACGCTTAATTTTCATACGCTGTGATTTTGAGCACCGTGGGGTTAAGCCTCACTGTGGCGGCACTCACGTTAAAAATTCGATATTCAATGTAAAACTTTTTGCCTTATGTCTTAAATCACTTAGTGAGTCTTTAACCTGCAATAACTCCAACTCCTGTCGCATTACTTCGTCCACCATGCGTCGAAACTCACGCTCCACTTCCTGATACTTTTCCGCATAGATCATATCGTCATAGGGCGCCTGGTGTAAGTTGCGCGTTTCATCCTTGTCGCGCCAAGTTTCGTTGAATCTATGAACAAATAAATTCAAACATAAAGCACACAATTTTGCCGCATAGATAAAACCACCCACTCCTCAATTGACGTTTTAATATCTGCAAGGAATACAGATTGGCCTGGCTGAAAGTGTTCACCTTCTGCTTGGTTCTCATTGAGATTCAAGTCGCCGCTGCGCGCTGGCGACTTGGACTTGTCCTTTGTTTTGCGCGACTCTTTGGAAGAACGTGCCGAGGAGCGACTCAGTTCGCTCTCTGTACCTGAGAGAACCAACGAAAAAAGTAAAAACAGACCATACAATCAATATTTCGTTCTTGAACGCTTTACCTGGTCTGCTGAATAGGTGCAGCGAGCCGCCCTGCTCCTCGGGCGGAAGCTCAGGCAATTTGCCCGTTTTATCGTAGCAGTCTTTGATCCAAGCGCGCAGCTCGTCCGCTATGTCTTCGCTCATGGTCGGCCCATGTTTGTTTTTGATCTCGTCACGCATTGTCTGCAGCTTAGACTCGAAACTGGCCTTGTACGCAGCCTGCTTGGCATATCGCGCCTCGTAGATCTGCAACAAACAAACAAAAGTCGCCTTACTCTGCTCACTCTGCCCCACCCTCATCTCGTTCTACTTCGTTCACTTTATCAGCCTTTTCGGCGCGTTTCTTTTCCATCTGCGTTGTCGGCGGCACCATGCCGATCAGTACCATCTCTTCGAGCTTGCGGCGTCGCGTTATTCTGCGCGCCGTATGCCCGCGCCACACTTTCTGTATTTTCATGGCGGCCAAGAGGCCAGTATCGCTGCGCTCCTTGCCCTTCTCCTCGGCTTTGCCCTTGTCCTTCAGCATGCGTATCTCCTTCATGAAGTGCGCGCGCAGTCGGCCCTGCCGCGCGCGTTCGTGCATCTGCAGCAGGCGTATCGCTTCCATTTCGGACAGCCTCTCATCGCTGGGATGGTCGTCCAGCCAGCCCAGCTTGATGAGTATGTCCTGCATGGTCTTGTTGCGCTGCTCGATTTCCTGTTTGCGCTCGCGCCGAAAGTAACGCGGTATGCGCAGCTCGGTGTCCATGGGCGTTAGTCGCAGTCGCTCCACGACGCCGCCATTGTAGCTGAACTCCATCATGTCAATGTTGACCAGGTCGTGCTTGAGTTCAATGACTCGGCCCAGGCAGGCGTCGAGCAGTTTGCGGACCAGCAGCCGCTTTTGCGGCTGTATGAGCTTGTCGTAGACCTCTTCCAGCTTGTTGGCAATCAGTATGTAGCGCACATAGAACTCGTACACATTGGTCTGCAGCAGTTGCTTGGGATCGCTGCTGGTGCCGGCAATGGCCGTCGAGGCGGCAAACGTTGCAATGGCATTCTCGAAATCCTGACTCTGGTGTTCATCGGCGGCGGCCAAAAGATCCACCTCGTGATGGGTGAGGTGCCACAGCTCGTTGTAATAGTGATTGGACATGGTGTCGAGTGGGCAGTCGTCTGGGCAGTGAGTAGCAGCTGCACAAGTTTGTGGCTGCACAGGGCGTCTGTGAGTTGTTCAATGAAGTCGCTAAGATGTTACCATGTCGCCATGTTTATTGTTTACAAATAAAATACTAAGCAAACATATATGAAGAAGTGGTGACGAATTGAGGGTTCGTCGAAAATGAAATGGGTTAACCCTTTTGCGCTTCTCGTCCAGTGATGTCTGGCGTCCACAGCTACGCATGAAGAAGAAGTAGAAACGATACAACACTTCCTGTGCCACTGTCTGTTGGTTAGCTCCAGAAAACCATAAAGGGATTCACAATGGGCCATTTTGGCCTCCGAGTGGAAGTGCGGTCCTGCCGCACATACCCTTGCTTACCCCTTCTCGTAGATCTGGGAACTATTCTAGTCAGCATTTTACAGTCCTTCATTCTTCAGTTCTATCTTCTATGTTAAAACCTTTGATTTCTAACGAAATTTTGCAAATAATATTGAAAGTATGTGTAGAAGAATCGAAGAAACAACATGTGTTTCGATTTGTTGATATAATTTTGTTTGGTGACTCGCTCAGCTGGTTAGTGCGTTTGAGTAACGCTCGAGGTTCAACTCCCTGTGATAGCCAACACTAAAATATAGGCAAGCCCGATTTTACTTTTGTCGGCTACGTTTTATACTTTTTTTATAAATGCAGGAATTCAGAAAATTTTATTTTTTACCATAAAAATTTAACAAGCACCAAGAATATTATGTCTAAAAGTGGTTTTCTCTGCAGAAATCAAATCATGCAAAGAAGGGTTAACAAATGTTTTAAGCTGCAGTTTATATTCCTTTTGAGAAAAAGTGAAGTTAAGTGACGTGAGGTTGGTAACTCGAGTCATGGATACTGTTAGGTGTTTTCTTTGTTGTTCGGTTTCCCTACAGCTGCTGAAAAAGTTTTGAAACAGTATTTGAGAACACATTTTCATGCAACAAACTATCGCAGGTATTACAGAAAAGTTTATTTCTCCTCTTCTATTTCCAAATATTTAAACATTTTAGTTGGGTTTTATATATTAAACAATTTCAAGTAATTTGAAAGTGTGAAAATAGTTAAACCTCTCTCAAAGCTAAGATTTAAACTACACTATGATCAATAAGTACCGGGACTGTGCATTTTAAATTTTCCACCGTTGCCCGATGCAGGTCGGGAGGACCTTAACTGACATCTGTGTAAAATTTTGAGCGGGATTGCATCATTAGTTTTTGTTTGGCAGCTGTTAGCGTCAGTCAACTTTTTGTACAGTCCCGGTACTTATTGATCATAGTGTACATCTATACTATTATATAAAAGCAAGTGTGACGTTTTTTGAGCCACAATCAGGCAAAAACCATAAGCAAATAAGCACCAAACATTTTTTTATCTGGGGAAATGGTACATTGGCTATATGAGAATGACCACGCCCCCTTCTTACGCCCACTATGGTAACAAATCTCATCTATGGTATGCTTTTTTAAGGCAATATGGGTATCAAACGATTCAGCGTGTCATTGCGGCAAACATAGGCTATAACATAATCGGCCACGCCCACTTTCCGTGCTTACTAAACTAACAAAACGAAGCTACGGTACATGTCGGTGAATCAGTATTAATATCAAGTGATTCCGTGTTTCATTCATGTTAACATAGGATATATAAGATTGACCACGCCTACCTGATATGTCTTTTCATCACGCCCACTATAATAACAAATCAGCCATGGTATATCTGTCTAAGCAATATGGGTATCAAACGATTCAGCCGTTCATTGCGGCAAACATGGGCTATAATATAATCGGTCACGCCCACTTCCCGCGCCCACTAAACTAACAAAACGAAGCTACGGTACATGTCGGTAAATCAGTATTAATATCAAATGATTCCGTGTTTCATTGATTTTAACATAGGATATATAATATTGATCACGCCCACCTGATATGCCTTTTCGCCACGCCCACTATTATAACAAATTAGCCATGGTATATTTGTCATAGCAATGTGGGTATCAGACGATTCAGCGTGTCATTGCGGCAAACATAGGCTATAATATAATCGGCCACACCCACTTTCCGCGGCCACTAAACTAACAAAACGAAGCTACCGACATGTAAATCAGTATTAATACCAAATGATTCCGTGTTTCATTGATGTTAACATAGGATATATAAGACTGACCACGCCCACCTGATATGTCTTTTCATCACGCCCACTATAATAACAAATCAGCCATGGTATATTTGTCGTAGCAATATGGGCATCAAACGATTCAGCCGTTCATTGCGGCAAACATAGGCTATAATTTAATCGGTCACGCCCACTTCCCGCGCCCACTAAACTAACAAGACAAAGCTAAGGTACATGTCTGAAAATTAATGTTGATATAAAATGATTCTGTGTTTCATAGCGGTAAACATAAGCTATATAAAGTTGACCACGCCCACCTTTTACGCCTTCCTGCAATTCCCATGACGACAGAAATTAACTGTGCTATATTTGTGCAAAACAATATGGATATAAAAAAGGGGGCGTGGCACCTCCCATGCAACTTAAATTTTCAATATGGGATATCTTCGTAATGAGAAGTCGAACAGCATTAAAATTTGGTGCGGGCCACCGTTCAGATGTTCCGTTTCACTGGTAAAATTTAATGGGCGTTGACGGCATATTTTTTGTAACTGAAATTTTCCGCGTAACTTTGGAACTGAAAGTCGCATACCAATGAACCTGGGTCACACGCGTTGACGGAAGGAATGGTTTGGGCATTACATAAAGAAGGCGTGGCATCGCCCATAGAGTGTAGTATGAAGAAACTTGATTTATTGGGCTCATTGACTTCAAGCTTGCGTGCAAAGCCGCAGGGCCCTACTAGTACAAAATAAGAATTGAAGCAAAATTTGTTTGGCACTAAAACTTAAAACTAAAACTAATAAACTTCCAGCAGGAATGAAAGATTGATTGAAAAGCAAATAAGAGCTTGAAAGGACTTGTGACTAGAGAAAATAGAAATGTTAGTGTCTACAACTGTTTCGAAGAATTACAGATCACTTGAAGGCAAATATAACCTAAAAAGTGAGCTGTGTCTAGAAAAGGCAGACAAATTTAGTGTCAAGATTTGTTCAACAAGAATTGAAGATCACTTGTGTCTATGTTTGTCGATAACAATTGCAATTGAAAGGATAATAGGAGGTAAAAGGGTCGCTGTGACCAGAAAAAGGAGATGAGTGTCCAGATTTGTCCAAAAGAATTGAAGACCACTTGAAAGGCAAGTAAGAAGTTACAAGGGCGCTGTGATCAAAGAAAATCAGAAAATTTCGGCAATCATTGCAAATTTATTATCCACATTTTTCGGTAAGAATTGCCGATCAGTTGAAAGGAAAATAGGAGGTAACTAGGTCTCTGTGACCAGAAAAAAAAGAAATTTATTGTTGAGAAGTGTTTATAAAAATTGCAGATCGCTTTAAAGACAGAAAGGAGGTAAGAAAGGCGCTTTGATTCAAGAAACGCAGAAAGAATTAGTGTCAGTAATGTTGGCAAACTTGGCAGATCACTTGAGGGCGAATAGGAAAAGGTCGGTGTGGCCAGAAAGGGCAAATAAATTTAGTGTCTATATTTGTCGGTACGAATTGCAAATAATTTGAATGGATAATATGAGGTAAAAAGGTCACTGTGACCAGAAAAATAATATAAATTTAGTGTTTAGATTTGTTTACAAGAATCTAAGTTCACTTGAAAAGCAGATATGAGATCAAAAAGGCGCTGTGATCAAAGAAATCGCAAACATTTACTGTCAGAAAATGTCGGCAATCATTGAAAATTTGTTATCCAGATTTGTAGGTAAGAATTGCAAATCATTTGAATGGATAATAGGAGGTAAAAAGGTCACTGTGACCATAAAAAGAAGATGAGTTAAGTGTCCAGATTTGTTTACAAGAATTGAAGTTCACTTGGAAGGCAGATAGGAGATCAACAAGGCACTGTGATCAAAGAAATCGGAAATAATGTCAACCAAAGATGGGATACAAAGGACACTGTGACCAGAAAAAGTAGGAACAATGTGTCCAGAATTGCCGATCACTTGAGGGCGAATAGGAGGTAAAAAGGTTGCTGTAACCAGAAAAGGCAGACAACAAACAAATTAATTATAAAAAATGTCAAAATGCTTTTAAGAGAGCAATACATTGTTTTGAACTGATTTCAATCGCACTTCCTATGAAGCTGTCGACGTACCACAACTCACCTTCACCACAATTCATTCTCAGCTAGCAATGCACTCTCGGCAACCCAACTACCGCACAATGACGTAACGTCTAATTGAATCCTTCATTCATTCACTCACCCATCAAAATGACACTCATCAAATATTTCATTTCATTTCGGTATTTTCGCATTTTATTTGAATTTCATTTCGCATTTTCATTATTATTGAATATTTAATTCATATGCTAATCAATTAATTAATTAAACAGTTAATTAATCAATTGTTGTATAGAATATATACGTTTATGTATTTATGCATGTATTATTATTGATTTATTTATATGTATTATGCAATATTTTCACAAGTGATTGTTGCTGTGGTGTTCACTTTTGCTCACATTTCAATTATTTGTTGTTGAAGTAATTTGTAATTTGAATGCAACTATGAGTTCAAAAATTTCCAATTTCTCTTCTTCGGTTCATCTTAAACGTTCATCAATGTAGCCAAAAAGGGTGTGGCGTAATTTTTTTTATGATTTCGAATGTTGTAATTAATTTTAGGCAAAATTTTTCAAGTGTGTGCATGCGTGTTTGTGTCGGTGTAAGTTTATCTGTCTCGGTAGGTGCATAGAAGGGGCTGGTACGCATAGTAGGGGGACATACTAGAGTTTAGTAATCGCTAATCGTGGCAATTTGTGTTGTTCATTTAAAGCCGTCAGAAGCATATTTCAATGCAGAAATTGTTTACAATTGTTTTCGTTTAAAGTTCAACAACACTTTATTTTTTCTTCATAATTTTTATTTTTGAATTTATGTGATAATCAAACTAAGCTTAAGTCAAACATTTGCTAAAGAGAAATACTACTTTTGCTGCTTGCTATTAACTTTTCTTGGCATTTTTTCGCTTCCTGCCGCCAATGGACCACGCAGCTCGTGGTAGATTGCATAGCAGTGATTCAATAACAAAACTAGCGCAGCATTACAGATAAAATACATACATGGACATGATGAAAGGGACATTCTAGACGAGTGCATGATATGAAGTTTGGTCATTCCGTTTTCGTTTTACTGAATAAAATTACAATATATTTGAAAACAACTCAATGTTGCAGTGTTCTACTGTTTTGTTTTCTCGTTAATTAAATTAGCGCTTTAATTACAATGGGACGTAGGTCACAAGGCTGCCTGTTTGACAAGCAGCCAAGTGGAAAGTAAGTGGGCACAAATCATTCTAACCGATAATAGAGAATAAAAAAGAGATTGCTCTGGCATATAAATTATGTTGTCGTTTTGTTTTTTTTTTTAATTTTTTGCTTAAATTATAGTACAAACACTTGGTAGCATAAAAAACATATATAAAAATATTGGATGGTGTGGTTGATGTGTGTATGTGTGTGTGTGTGTGTGCAGCTGAAATTTGTGTGCTATAACCTTTGTGTGCATGTGTATGTGTGCTGGTTTTTGCTTTTGTTGAACAAAATATATTTAAGTAAAGTACATTCAAGACAAAAGTTACAATATAATAGTACATATATATGTATATAAAAAGATTGTTATAAACAAACCAACTTTCTTACTTCTCGCATATGTATATATAAATAACGTACATGGTAAGTAAACTTAACATACAATTGTCGTAGTAGTGGTAGATGGTAGTAGTTGTAATAATATTTTAATCATAATGATAATAGTAGTCGTACATCGTAGTGGTAGTAGTTGTAGTCTAAAAAGTAGCATACGTTCATATATAAATAATTACTAATTAATTTTGTAATAGTGTTTATTGTGTTTTTCACTTTTGCTTCCTTTCTCTTTAAACATTTTCACTTTCCACTTGTCAGCTGCTGCGCCACTACGACATTGCAACGCCTATAGAGCAGCGTGCAGTGTCGTTTGCGTGCGCTTTCTTTTAACTTAACACATAAATTATTGTATTGTGAAGTGAACGGTCAAACGAACAAATCTAAAAAATTCTACCATGAATTCCTCGAAATGCGGCAATTCGCCAATTTCCATTTGTTCCGGTCACCATTACACTTCTCCTCGTCTCGTTTTGCGTCCTTGCCTTACATTAAACATTACTTGGTAATTTAAGTTGCTCACTTCGATTGGATTGGATTGATTAAATGTTTGTTGTTGAATGTCACATGGAAGGCTGGAGGTTATCTTCTCACGCTGTAGCATTTTTCAGATGTAGCAGCTTCACTTTCAGCTCAGCGAATGTGGGCCTCTTGGCGGGATTCAAGTCCCAGGCTTGACGCATCATTTCGTAAATTTCGGGGGGACAACCTTCGGGTGCTTCCATTTTGTAGCCAACCTCAACGTGTTTCACAACATCGGCCAGGGGCTGTCAGAGAGAGAGAGAAAGCATTGTTATATTTTTTTGCTTTGTGGTGTGAAGAGAAACAGCTGCTAGCTTACGATTCTTGGATAAGGAACTCGACCAAATGAATAAATTTCCCATAACAAAATGCCAAAACTCCACATGTCCGACTTGTTGGAAAAACGCTAAAAACAAAAAAGAGAAAAGTTAGATTAAATTATGAAATTATTATTAATATATAAATATTTTGAGGATAATTTTTAGACAAAAAGGAAAGAATTTAAACCAATTTAAGCAGCAAAAACAATTGTAATTGTAAGTCAGTGGTCGGCAAAATTGACAATGAGATAGTGTTAGTGAGCGCAGTGTAATTTCTCTACACTGTATAAATTAAACCTGAACGACTGATTGAAAGAGCGTAAGAATGCGTGTGCTGAGCGTACTCCCAGTCGTGTAAGCTTTGCCGACCACTGTTGTAAGTTAAGTTATTGGGTAGTTGGTTTCAGTTTCGACATCCAAATAGCGCATTGGCGCCGTCTTGATGCCACTATTCCCGGTAGCCTCAATATTCAGTCCAAGAAGTTAATGCAGGCGAGTAGCGACTTTACGATGCACTTTGCTATCTCTTTGAAGTTTTAAAATTTTGACTTGCCAGCGCTTTTCATCTCCTTCTCTATACATTTATTACTAAATACTATTTTCATTAAAGCAAACACTAAAAGCTATGCACGTACGCCATTTTTGAGCGCCTCCGGTGCCGTCCATTTGATGGGCAACTTGCCAACGTCCAGATTGTAGCATTCCTCGCGTGCCAAACCAAAATCTGATACTTTAGCGACACAATCTTCCGAAATTAAAACATTCCTAGCTGCCAGATCGCGATGTACCACTTTTTTAGCTTCTAAATATTCCATGCCAGATGCAGTATCACTGTAAACAAAGCACAAACGTTTTTATTTGAGAGACTTGAAAAAAGAGTACAAATAAAAATGCATTTTCTTACTATGCGAAATTGATTTGATCCTTTTTCGTAATGTGCTGCCGACCCCGCGACCGCAAATAATCAACCAGTGATCCTTTGCTCATGTACTCTGTAACCAAGTAAATATGTTTGCTGGTGAACACAAGGCCAATGAACTTGACCAGATTTTCGTGTTCCAATGTGCTGCAGAAAATGAAAATAAAAGACGGGTTTTTCTTAGCTTAGGTTGTTCATAGATAAAGAAGCAATTATCATATTTTACGTCATGACAGAAGCCTCAGCCAAGAACTTTTGCACGGCGCCCTCGTCTTTGAGCATTTTTACAGCGACCTTCTCATTGCGCAGTATGCCCAGCATTACGTCGCCAAATTCGCCTTTGCCAATGCTTTCGCGCAACTGCAAGTCGGCCTCCGGTATGACCCAACCCTTGTCAATGAAATCCTTCGAGTTGATGCAAAACTCCTGTTTGCCCTTCTTTGGCAAACATTTGATTAGCTGTGTGCACAAGCCGTCCGCGTCCGCTTCGTAGTGCTGCAAGCAATATATTCAGTTAATTCAATGTGCATGGCTATGCATTGAGCAACAACAACTCACCGCTACCAGTTGTCCTAAATTCTCAAAGTACTCCTCGTCGTCAATGGTGAGCTTATTCTCCAAGTACTTGACCCTGTAGTGCTCCACTTTGCCCTGGAAGCACACGCAGAGCGTGTAGTCGCCGGGAAAATTGGTCGACTCGCGCACCAGAAACAGTCCATCCTCGCGCGGCTGCAACAAGTGCTCGGCCTCGTCGCGTGTTATGCTGCCATGGAACCAGCTGCATCAACAATGCCAGAGAACATGAAATAAACAAAACACAAAAGCAGGTTAAACTCACTTCGGCTGAATTTCAATGGCAAGTGCGACCAAGTTTTTTGTTTGCCACAGTTCGAGGTTGGGGTTAGGAGGTGACCGGCGTTGCATGTAATACGGCGAGATACCTACGTAAAAAGTATGGGCGGATACTTTATGCGAAACCGCATAGTGGCCGCTTTATTAGCTAATTTCAAACGTGCTTTTCGCTGTGTTGGCATTGGCAGGTGGCGTTGCCTACACCGAACGCGTTGGAAATGGTGTTGCAAATTGGCAAACAAACTCGAACCGTCGACGAAATAATATTTGGCATTGCGTTTGCCCTTCAATGCCTTTGTTTTGTGACGCAAGATAAGGTCGATAAGATAAGAAAACGCGGCAGTTATTGCTCGTATGCGCGGCAGCTGATAGCTGATGGAATAAAATTGTAACAAGGAAGGCAAGAGGGGCATTTTCTAATTAAATTAACACCAACATGATAATATGAACACAATAAATTCAATGAAACGAATGAGAATTGGATTAGAATTGAAATCGTGTGGATTCGTGATCGACATGTGCGAAAAATTGGAAACATGAGGAAAAGTTTCGGCAAGATTGCACGAAATTTGTATGGTACGGAGGTGCAAAATTGTTCCTCTTAATTCATTTTAAAATCAAAATCGATATAGAAGCTATGCTAAGCTATTAATTTAGTTTTTTTGTTAGTTAAAACTGTAGTCATTCCCACTTACGGCATTGCATTCAGCTTGACTTCGCATTTTCGCTGCGCTTGATGGTGATTGGATGCCATTGCATTGGTGGGCGAGTGCAGCGTGGCGGCCACTGCACTGGCACTGCTCGGCCAGACGATTGCTGAGCCACCACCGTTCAAGTCGAAACTGTGCAGCGAGGTGGACATGCCGCTGCCCGAGGAGGCGCTCAGCGATGTTGCGGCCTGTTGCTGTTGGCTGCTGCTGGACAGCGATGCGGGCGCCTGCGTTTGATGCAGCAACATGTTGCTGCCGTGCAATGCTGCGCCCGCTTTTGGTGGCAGTCCGCGTTCGTGCAGCGACAGCGCACCGTGCTGTGCCGCATTCAGAGAGGATGACATCAGATTGTTGTTGTTATTGTTATTATTGCTGGACGCGTTAGAGAGCAATTGCAGCTGCTGCTGGGCCACAGTGGCCACGGCTGCTGCTGCGCCCGAACCCACGCTCGACACCTGCGACGCAACGCCAACTGGCGCAAAGGTCGACAATATGTGTGTGTGCGTGTGTGGATGTTGTTGCTGCTGCTGTTGTTGTTGTTGTTGTGCTGTTGTGCTTGTCAATTGCGGCTGTTGACTGGGCGACTTGGGCGAATGATTGGAAGCGACGGCGGCGGCTGATATTAAATTATGACTATTAAGTGCATGCGAGGACAAGTGAATTGCGTTGTGGTGCTGATTCTGCAAAACAAACAAAAAACACAAAACCAATTTATTATTTTTACAATTTGTTCATAGTTAGGCGGCGCATGCGTTTGTTACCACATTGTTATGATGGTGCGGTGGAATATTTGGCGGCACAATATGCGGTTGCGACTGGCTCAGCTGTTGCTGATGTAACAGTCCGCTCACGCCGGCGCCGGCGCCGCTGCCGACTGCACCAACAAGCACTGCGTTGGTGGCCGCACTGCCGCTGCCGCCAACGGCGCCGATGTTTGGCTGTGGCGCGGGCCGCTTATTGTGGCGCAACGGCGCTGTCGGCGGCATCTGATGCCCGGTGGACTGCAAAAACCATGGGTCGCCGGCCGAGTTCGCCGCCACGGTGACCGACGGTTGCGAGAAGCCGCGATGGTGACCGACTACCGTTGTTTGACCGCTCTGTGTCGCTGTGGCGTGACTGTTCATCACTCTATCGCTGCTGGTGGCCAGGAGCTTGGGCGTCGTGCTGCTTGATGCTGCTATCGAAGGCGGTGTGGCAACACTGGACGTGTTGCTTCGGCCGCCGCGCTGAGCACTGGAAGTAGGCGCCGCTGTTGCAGCGGCCGCTGTCGATCTCTGAGGTTCCTTGGCGGTTGAGGTAACTTTGGTTATGCTGGATGTTGGTGTTGTGGTTGTTGTTGTTACTTCTGCTGTAACTGTTGTGCTACGGCGGGTTTTGGTTGCTGTTGTTGTTGCAGTGTTAGCTGCACTATTGGTGTTGTTGTTACTAATGCAAAATTGTTGCTCTTGGTCCTTTCTAAGTGGCAGTCGTGGCTGTTCTGCGTTTGCCGCGTCGGGTTGTTGATTTTCCTTTGCTGTTAAAGCTTCCTCGTCTGCAAAGAGAATCGAAAAAAGAAATAAACATTGTTAGTGCAAATGACACAAAACAGAGGTCAAGTTGAAATGGTCACCCAATGCGAAGCGGGTTCAAGGCTAATGCTGCCATCAAACGACACTATCCGAACGCATAAATCTTGCTGCAGTTCATTGTCAAAAGTCAACCACCGGTGAGCCCAGCCGACACATGAGCACCGCGTCAGCTGAATGCTTTCGCTGTTTCGGTGCGCTATCAGCGAATGCGTTGCGGTGCTTTCATGCCCAAAAATATTTTCACTTGTCTGTCGTTCGTAAGCGTTTGAATGGAATTTTGTTCAATTCAATTGCCTCCATATGAGACAAAAACAGCAATAACAACAACAACGGCAACAAAGACACGATTAGCTACAACAACAAGGACAGTATCAGCCGCTGAGCGCGACTACATTGGCAGCCGCAAGTAGTGACAACGAACACAATAACAACAACGACACGATAATAAAAAAATTCAAGTTCAAATGCTGCTATTTTGCTCAAATCGTTTTTGTTCTGTCCCCCTGTAAAACGTCGCGCGGAATTAATTCAAATTAAAGCGCTAGTTGAAATTTTATTCACGCGTCGATTAGCTGTGCGAGCGCTTTAATGGACTCGAGCCACAGTGGCACGAAAAGGAGCGCTTAGGTTCGAAAAAAAATAATTGGAAAACTTTCTTCATTCGCTGGAGAAGACACAACGAAACACGATCTTTTCGGTTAGGTTGTGTAGGGAAGGGTGTGTGCGGTCTCCACTCTGAGGCCGAAATGGTCCATTGTGGAGCATTTCTTATATTCCTCTGGAGCTAAACAAAAGTCTCAAAACGGGGCAAACCAGTTTCATCTCTTAATAAAGGAGAGCAGATCTGAGATTTATCGTCCTGTGAGGAATTTTGACCCCTGGCTACGGAGTCGTCGCAGAGCCGGGCAGTGGCATAAGTGTTCTACTGTTTCTACCTCTTACAGCTCCTGCAAACATCCAGAACCATTAGCACAGTGTCCGATGATGACTTCAACGAGTTGCCGAATGAAGGTTCGAATCAGGGACTCATGGGCTCATTTACAGTACAATTCCTCAAGGAAAAGGAAGGCCTTAGTGCTCGGCAGCTCTTGCAATTGGTCCTGCAACGGCATGAGGACTCAATGTATGTTTTAGTTAACCTGTCATTCATATATGTACAGTGCAGATATCGGAGAAGGCACAGTGTTTGCCATTTCGGTGTTGGGCAAGACAACACCATTTCTTCGTAGCTGTTAAGAAGCTTTGAGGTTATATGCGTCGTGAGTGACGCTTCGACTGACTGCTTGAATTCTATTGTCGACTATAAAACTCATTGAGCCGTTACTCAATTTGAAACCTTAACTTTTTTCACTTTTCCAAAACTATATTATACAAATTTTCATTGTGTTTTCTAATGAATTCTTTGTCTTAGACATGAATGTATATTTAGTTTATCCCTCATCCGTTTATGAGGAACGATAAATTTGAACAGTAAGTATGAACCATTCGATCACATTGAAACCTCTAAATGGATTCGAATTGATTCAAAAACAAATTTGAAGAATTTCACGAACGCATTCAAGCAGCAGTGACAGGCAGACTGTCGCCGTGTAGTCAACTACATGATTACAATGAAAGCGGCAGCAATGTTATCACAATCTAATCACAAATTTGAGGTTGTCTATGTGCGTTTTATTGTTCTACAAGCAATGTAACAAAAATTGCAATGTGTAATAATTTACTGAAATGCTAACAAATTTATAATTGTTATTCAAAGCATCCATAAAAAGTAAGAAAAAGTGTTTTGAATAGTGTTCGACTGAAAACACTTTTTTGGGCCGAAACCGAATTTCGTTTTTTATTTAATTTCTGCCGAAACTGAAAACTTTCTAGTTGAAATAAAAATCAACATCAAAATCACAATTAAAAAAAAAACCAATTTTACTTTAACAGCCCTATTCTGGCACTACCGTAACAATTGTTACCCCCCGTAACAATTGAATTGAATTTGATTGTTTCCGTATTCTGAAAAAATGGTGACAAGAAGAAAGTTCCAACAATTCACCACTCGAGGTGAAAGCTTTATCCTTACTGTCAAAACAGCTGTTTCTTGTATTTTTCCTGTCAAACTGTAAAAAATAAACAAACGAAAAATGGAAAACGCACAAAACCTGGCGAAGTAAGTATTTTTTGGAATTTCTTCCATATGTATGTTCATATTCTTTTTGTTTCTAGAGTTCCTAAGTTTAAGCGCACGACGCAGGAGCAGTTGCAGCATTTTTTGCAGTTCGTCAAGGCACACCCTGAACTGCAAGCCGGGAAAAATAACCCGCATGCGCCGCGAGCTGTGCAAACGTTATGGAGCCAGCTCGGTGAGCAGCTCAATTCATTGCGGGGACCTACTCGGACTGCTGCAAAATGGAGAGAAGTATGTTAGGTTGTACTGAAACTTACTATTGTCAAATGTTCTTATTCATTTTTTGTTTTAGAGCTTGTCGCAGTGGAAGAAGCAGCTGCGCTGCCGTGCGCGTCAATCGAAGGTACAGGCCATGATAACGGGAGGGGGTCCGCGAACTCCGGATGTAACGGAGTTCGAGGCGCAGGCGTTGCAAATTTTTGGAGCTACAGCGGTGGATGGGTTGCCGGGAATAGTGACGTTAGGAGTGCAGGTACTACCAAATAATAAATATTCATTTCTAGGTATCGGAATTATATGCAAAAACTATGCAAAAAATGCTCATTCTTAATATTTTTAAATAAAGATAGTTTCTGTCTTGGTCCCGTTGAAATCGGAAGCCCCAAAATATATGCCCTTGCATATAATTCCGATCCCTATTCATTACATTCATTCATAAGGTTTTCCTTGCACTATAGATGCCTGCACGGGAAGAAGGCGTTACTCCACATGCAAATTCGTCGTCACCGGAAGACAATACACCCTCAACTTCGTCACCAGTAGAAATCCCTCCCTCACCACCGCCAGAACAGTTGAGCCCCATGGCTGTTTCTCCTCCGCCACCAGTGGAGGAGCAACCACCAGCAACCACCCCAAACCGGAAAATAAGTTTGGAAACACTTTTCCGCGCTACAATGGAAAGTATTAAAGTGCGTGAAGAGAGAGAAGAACGGGCTCTTGCGCAGCAGGCTCAGTTAATTTCTGTCCTTGGCCAGATGAGCCAAAGCTTACTGGCCATGAATCAAACGCTGGAGAAATTAAATGAGAAGCTCTCCAACTAAGTTGCAAATTCAAGCCTTCTCATTTAATTTCTTCAACGCTGATTCACTGCCAAGAAACGTTTGCTTTTCTCTGTATGCATTTTAATGCTTTGCATAGTAGTGCCAATATTTGTTTTCAAACTAATTTTCCGGTTTAAAGAACTAAAACTTATATTTGTAATTGTAATGCTTTTAATATTCATATATGTATTACTTTTGTCGATGTTTTCGAAACGGTGGAAAATAATTAAAACACGATGAGGTGTGTAAGGCTCGACCGTGTGCACGGTTTTAAATGTTAACATTGTTTTTAACAATGTAATCTTAAAACTAAGGGAGTCGGAAAAGGGGGACACAATTCATTTTGGGAGTGGGAGAAAGTGGGTAAGCGGAGAGAAAGATAAAATGCCGCTATGGGCGTGTGCGAATGTGTGAGTGTGTGATCAATCAGATCAGAGATCAATTAATTGCTTAACGATGTAATAAACTAAGGGAGTCAGAAAAGGATAGATATATAATGTCCTTCTACAGTTACAAGGACATTATATATCTATCTCTTATTCTTCGACCTTCCCTTAAGTACCCTCTTTCTGCGATTTCGAAACTCCCTTCTGGAATTTCAAAATGGTCATCAGCCTCTTCGTCAATGTCAATCGCAGCACCGTTTTTGAGCAATATGTTATGCAATATTGTACATGCATATGTGATTACCGCTGCTTTTTCGTGGGAATAATGCAGTATACGATGTTTTGAAAGGCACCTGAAGCGTGACTTCAAAACTCCAAAAGCCCTTTCTATTGTGTTGCGGGCTTTGGCGTGAAGTTTGTTATATTTTACTTCTTTGTCATTTGCTGGATCTGCCACTGGAGTTAGAAGCCACGGCTCCAAAGGATAGCCTTGGTCGCCCAACAACCAGGTATCTTGTTGGGGGTTGTGATTTGCGATCAATTGTAATCGCGTTGGTGACGTTGTCCATATTCCTGAGTCGTGGCAAGATCCAGGGAACCTCGCATTTACAGCTGTAAACTGCAATCGATGGTCACATGTCTGATAAATTTACGAAACTATAACATTATGTAGGTATTTTTAGTTTAAAATCGCACATACTGCTTCAACATTGATGCTGTAGTAGCCTTTTCTGTTCATGTACAATGAAAGAGGGTTTTGGGTGTCTTTGACAGAAGGCGAAACAATTCCTATGTGGGTGCAGTCGACAGCTCCTATTGTGCCTTTTACACCAAACCTGTTGTAGAATCTATAAACACCAAAACTTACATATGCACAACGAAATGTTATTTAAATGTTATTTAATTTACCCTTTCTTGGCGTTTCCAAGCTCCTCCAAAGTTGTTGGGAAGTGAATTTCACTCCCTTTGGCATCAACAATTAATTTGGATATATGGGCCAACGCTCGAGACACAGATGCTTGGCTCATTCCTATTGGGTAGCTGCTACCCACACTCTTCTGGTAGGAGCCGTGTGCATAAAAGTATAAACACGCCAGAAATCGACTTTGAAAGGTAATAGCTGATTTCTGTGTATCGTGTGGCTCCAATTCCAAAATTAACTCTCGGCAGAGCGATTTGGGGAAGCGAAAATGCTGAATAAATACGCTTTCTTGCATGTCGAAAGCATCGACTTCAGCACGCAAGGATCGCAACAAATTTCTCCTTTTAACAGTTGCCTCCTTTTCTGCCAAAACGATTGAACACATTAGTAGAATTTCTTCTTCCATTTTTTTTGAAATTTGAAATTTTTTGAAATTGAAACTATATTTTTTATAGACAACTACAATCTTTTCGGCACAAATTTCAAAACGCAATTTGAATTTTATAAGCTTTGTGTGCTTGTCACCTGCGCCTACGGAGGTAACAAATTTCGCAACAATTGTCACCTTTTGAGCTTTTGAATTTGCTCCAGAATACCAAAAAGTGACAAGTGTTACCAGGTATTCAATTGTAACTGTGGTGACTATTGTTACGGTTGCCAGAATAGGGCTGTAAGTAAATAAACTAACCAAATAAAAAAACAATAATAAACAGAATAACTAAAGAACTAACCTAACATAAATAAATAAATACTTATTAATAAAAACCATTCCTTCCTTTTTTTAAAACATAAATTAAAACAAATCACCCTTTCGTACCTTACTCGCCAGTATTGAAAATTAAATAATTTAATTAATTATTCTACAAAAAGAAGTTTACTTAAGTTGCTGGCATCTAAATTCTCGTCCTCATCCTTTCACTTTATATCTAATGTAAAAAATATTCTAGAAAAGTCAGTTTCGGCCATTTTTTGGTCGAAACCGAATATTCGGTCGGACACCAGTTTTGAAGCAGTGTTGCCAATTGCTTTGGTTTTGTCGCTTACGAAATAGAGAATAGTTCTATGTTTGGCTACAGCGACAACTGTAGTAGGTGGAGTGGTCAGAACTAGAGTCCTGCATAAGTATGCATTTTTGCTATTCGAAAACATTCAAATGCTCTTGAATAGAATACTTCACTTCATCTCTGCGGACCAGTCTGAATGAAGACGAATACAGTTCTGTTCGAGCACGAGTAAGCTCCGAACAGAAACGAGTAGACGTACACTATTTATTCATATTCGCTCGAAGCGGGAAAACGAGCACAAAAGCATTCGAATAATAGTACACACTGCTTCGAATATATTCGAATATACTCGTTTTATTATTCCTAAGATTATTTAGAAATATTTATGTTATATAATAATAATTAATCGATTGGCACTACAGCACGCTCCAAGAGTCCCAAGAGTTTGGAGCCGTCGGTTCTGTAGTGATGGACAGTGGCAAAGCAGGTGCTCGACCGATTCCACAGCCTCCTCGTCTCCACAGCTTCTGCATAAATCGTCGGTCGCCAGACGCCATTTGCATAGCATTACGCCGATGGCGCAGTGACCTGTGATTACCCCCGTGACCATGCGCATAGCATGCTTGTCGAGGAGCAGCAAGCTCTTAGTGCAGCGCTGGCCACAGCGTGCGAGCAATCTTACAATCGCTCTTGGTTGACCAGGCTCTGTTTGTAGCTTGAATGAGCCACATTCCGATTGAACCCGCTGTGGCAGAGAGCGGTGGTAGCACCGTGTCGACCGCCTCACTGGCAGTCATCGCTGACCCTGCACGAGCCAGTTCGTCCGCGTGCTCGTTCCCATCGATATTACTATGTCCGGGAACCCACCGCAGACTTACCCTGCAGTGCCTTATGCTGACCAGTGCGCTCCGGCAGTCCAGCACTACCTTCGACTTGACCACAGCAGATTCAATTGCTTTTAGAGCAGCTTGGCTGTCCACACAAATGATGGCCTCATTAAGTGTGGAGTTTTTGATATGCTCGGCTGCTTTCATGACGGCAAAAACCTCTGATTGAAAAACGCTGCAATAGTCCGGCAGCCTGTATGACCAGTGGACCTGCTGCGTTCTACAGTAAACACCAGCACCGGTTCCCTCCTCTGTCTTCGAGCCGTCCGTAAAGTAGACCGCTGACGCGTCATTAACTTCGGGCTCTTGCCAGCAATCCCTGGAGGGATACTCGATGGGTATCTTCGAATCGAAATCATTTCGCTTTACCAGATTTTAGGTGTTACTACATGCAGTATTCGATCTTGCGTCGCTCTGCATGCGACTCGTTGGACCGCGCACTAACCAACTGAGCCGGCGGCGGCGGCTGCTTATGTTATATATAAATATTTATTAATTTGTTATGCTACTTTCTTCAATAAATTCCATTTTGCGTATTAACCAATAAGCCACTTCAACCGCAGCACAAGTATACACATGGAAAAGTGACATACTGCGCATAAAAATATTCGGTGAAACTGTTGATATCCGAATACTTCGCAAAGTTCTCGATTACCGAATACGAGCACTGCAGTATTCGCTTCTCACCGAATACGAATAGAAACGAGAAGCGACGCTCGCTGGTTCTCGTTTCTATTCGTTTCGTTGTACGCATTCTTCGAATACCAAGTACCCGTACAGTATGTACAGTAGTGTAGCCGCCCAAATGAATATATTCATGCAGGACTTTAGTCAGAACCTTCTGATTCTTTATTTTGACAGATGCAGACATGTGGCTGTTTGGGGCTTTCGCAGTCTTCTACTTCTACTTGAAAAAGCTTGACTAAAGTTTATAAAGATATCTTAAAATTGAGACAATCTAAACTTATCGACATATTCAATCGTTAAAGTTACGCAGAAAATAAGAATTACCAAAGCAAAGACAAATAGAAAAAGGTTTAGGCGAAGATAAAAGTATTTGGATATTTTATGAGCAACAAAAAGATTAAAAGAACGAATCGCAAAGGTCCCGAGCTGAGCTAAGGGAACAAAATATGAGCGAAATATACAAAATTAGAATGATTGTATAATCTCTAATGGCAATAATGCAATAAAAACTTTAAAATAAATGAACTTTAACTCTACAACATTGGCAGTCACTTTGTTGGAGTCTGGTGTGATCACTTAACCGAATATGGAGTTATTATCACCAACTACAAAAGTTCCATTATGTTGGTGCTGAATTGCAACAAAGGCACTGACCACCAGTGAGTCACGCAATTGTAAAGTAAAAACATGAATGTATATTTTACACATTCAAAATATAACTCAACTTTTTAAACAATGAGTCCTCGACTGATATTGACAGATCACAGTTCATAAGCTGACTCAAGCGTTGTTTTATGCAGAATTACGATACTGCCATATCTTGAAGCCTGTCAATTGGTATTTTTAGCAACTACAACCCAAATACGATAAACAATAATAACACAAAAAAATGTACAATAATGGTTCCGGTAAATTAATTTTCAGCCCGCAGACTCACTGCTCCCGTCCATGGTGACAAGTCGAGCGTGTTGCACGTCCACCGAGTCCACTCAAGGTCGAGCACTGAAATTGTTTGTGTTGAAGCGCAAAGCAAACGGCTACCGTTTTCACGTAATTCTCTGTAAAACGGCGAGATGCGAGAGAGAAGAGAACGAACGACAGATTGTCAAGTTTCGCTGACTGGGACAGATTCAAGAGACGGACAGATAGCGCACTAGTCATACATACATACATAACATAACATACATAACAACCAAACGCAGGGACTACGCTCACTCAAAGTGGCTGAGAATGCTATAAAAACAGAAACAGCTGAATTGCTGTTTATGTTTTCATTTCATTTCATTTTTATTTTCATTTATTTTTGTATTCTTTTATTCGTGCATTTTATTTTTATTTTCTATATAAAAATATTTAATGCTTGTTTTGTCGTTCTTGGTTATTTGTTTTTGCCTTTTAGTGTGCGGTTTTATTGTTTGTCTTTTTCTTATTTGCTTGTTTGCTTGATGACTTGAGCAGCGTGACAATTTGGACGCTGTTGAATAACTGGCGCGGCGTATCCAATTGTCAAATCTCCATAAACCTATTTGTTTTCACTTTTCTGTCGAGTTGCAGAAAAGAAAACCGAAAACTGTAATTAAAATGGCAACCAAAAAGCCTCATTCTCAGCACATAAATTTTGAAATTGATTGCCTTAAAATGTCGCTAAGAAAGTTGAATGAGCTAAAGATTCAACATGGAAAATTCTTCGTCATAATTTTAAACAAATCTTCCGATGTAAAAGTCCAACAGAAAATACCACTAAATTTCCTTTCAAACTTTAACACTTCCGCTGCTGTTGTTGCTGTTAGTTTGTCGGTCTCCAGCTGTCAGTGTTACCTCGGAGCTGTTCCCATTCTCGTTCCACGGTTTCTTCTTCCTCAAATTAACTAATTAACAGCAAATGAATTAGTTGCAAAGCGCAATTAGAAGCCACAAGCTGAGTGCGATCGTTGCCAGATTCATTTATGTTAATTCCACATAGCCGAAATGCTTCAATTCCGGTCGCCGGCATACGTTCTCGAACTCTGACTGTGTGCGCTCCTTTGTGTGATTCCAATCGTTTAACTTTGCTGCGTCCGCTCGCTCGCTCGCCCGCTTACTCGGCTTGGCTGGGCGCCGGCCTGTGAATTTCCGTTCCGCTGACTTTACTTTGTATGGGAATATTCGAATTGAAATTAAGTCGCGTACACGGGCAGAGTCATTAAAAGGTAAACTACACTGTGGGTACGTGTAGTTTTTTGTAAAATAAATGTAAAAACAAAAACAATAATGAAAAGTTGAAGCAAAACAATAACTCAACAACGCCCATGCTGAATCTCAGCTTCATGTTGTTGTCGTTTGCCAGTTTACGCGCAGTTTCAACTTTAAGCACCGACAGACAGCAAAATTAACCAAGTTTACTCACAATTGTTTGTTTTCATTCTGATTTGTGAATGCGCTGTGTACCATTGTGATGATTCAGCGACACAAGCGCGCAATCTCCATATGTGACAGCAACTTGGCTTCGGTGAAAAATCGCATCTCACATGTACTATAAGTTTTTTTATATAACTTTAAGATTATACCGGATACCGTATGCCCACATAACTCTGCCAAGGTAGAGAAATACAAAGAGATGCACTGAAACATATAAAGTCAACTTAGAACCAGCAAATTTCGACTGTAAAAAACGAATGTAGATGCTTCAAAATTGGGATCTAAGATTCCATTTATCTTACCGAAACGGCAAAGAGGAGCTGAAGTCCCAATTTTACAGAACACAGTATGTTACTAGTATGAACTCTTTTCTAGAACTTTGGTAGTCCACACAAATAGTGCAAAACTCAGTTTTCAGTTATAACGAGAGAAAGTTCTCACTGTAAAAAGCGGAAATAATGAATGCAGCTATTTGCAATCAAAAACAGATACTTTAAGACTTAGTTTCAGGGTATTACAAAAAAATGTTTTTCCTTCATTCGCATTGATTCTGAATTCTGATTCTGAAAGATTGCAATGTTAAGAGACACATTACACGGTTTCAGTAAATTAACTCATTGTCAGAGGCCTTGTTACTTATTTCTATTCACATTTAGACACTTTCAAATGATTATAAGAACTCCAGAGCTTTGATCTAAACCCTTAGATGCACTTTGGGAAGTCAAAACTGTTATAAAATGTGCACTTTCATATTTAGAAAGGCAACCTATCAGCTCCAGAACATTGGTTTCCAAGCAATAGGAATGAAAATCGAATCGAACAATCGCGCCGAGACCCAAACTTAAGATACTGAAGTTGCTTCGTTCCGATGTTCTGATAATGTGAGCCCAAACCACCAGTCCCATACCAATATTATTTAAAGAGACTGCGGCAAGAGAAAGATTTGGAAGTTTACAACACAAATTACCAACTTTTAAAAATTAAATCTGTCCTGAAGACTGCAAATAGATAGATAGATAGATGGATAGATAGATAGATAGATAGATAGATAACGCAGCACTCAAGGCCGCGATTCGCTCGAGACCTGATGTATTCGCGGATCTCTATAGCTCGTGCATCAGAGAGGGAATCTTTCCAAATCGTTGGAAGCGGCAACGGTTGGTGCTATTGCTGAAACCCGGTAAGGCGCCGGATGAACCGTCAGCATACAGACCACTATGTCTCTTGGATACCACAGGCAAGATTCTGGAAAAAATCGTATGTGATCGTCTGCAGGAGTACCTAGAAGGAGCAGAAGGACTCTCCGACCAACAATTTGGGTTTAGGCGAGCGAGATCAACGGTGGATGCCATAAGCATGATGATGGGCATAGCTAAGAAAGCGACATGTGGAACAGGTGGCGCTTCTGGAACCATGAGGTATTGCGCCGTCGTTACTTTGGACATTAGGAATGCCTTCAATTCTGCCAATTGGGCGAGGACCCTGATGGCATTAGAAACCTTTAGCGTCCCGTTGTACCTGAGGCGCATGATCCGCAGCTACTTCTGTGACAGAGTGTTGGAGTATGACACGGAGAGCGGCCCAAAAAAGTACGAAGTAACTGGTGGTGTCCCACAAGGCTCCGTGTTGGGCCCAACTCTCTGGAATGCCATGTATGACGGGGTCCTGAAACTAGATCTACCAGCAGATGCCACTTTAATCGGATACGCTGATGACATAGCACTCGTGGTCACAGGAAAGCAAATCAGGGACGTGGAGCTGACATGCAACGACGCGGTGGCTAGAATACAGCGCTGGCTGAACATCGCAGAATTAGAACTGGCAGCACAAAAGACGGAGGCAGTGTTGCTGAGCGCGCGAAGACGAAAGGAACACATGACGGTCAATGTCGGTGGACACGACATCCAATCAAAGCCGTCCATCAAATATCTTGGTGTCATCATCGACTCACGCATGAACTTTCGAGACCACCTAACGGCAGTTAGTACTAAGGCCGGAGCTGTACACAATGCGCTCACTCGTATACTCCCTAATATTGGAGGCCCACAGGGAGCCAGAAGGAAATTGCTCTCCACAGTCCTGGACTCAATTATTCTGTATGCTGCACCCATATGGGCAGGAATACGAAGCAGCCAGCTACGGGGAGCGAGACAGGCATACAGACTTGGCGCGCTACGAGTGGCTTGTGCATACCGAACTGTGTCCGAAGAGGCAACCTGTGTCTTAGCGGGTAAGATGCCCTTGGACATCCGTGCTTGTGAGATGCAGCGACTGTACACAAGGCAAGGTGTAAAACCGACGCAACAGGAGAGATTAGAGCAGCGAAGGCATTCACTTAACGAGTGGCAACAAAGATGGGAGCAAACCAGTAAGGGGCGCTGGACATACAAGTTAATCCCCCAAGTAGAGGTATGGATGCAACGTAAGCATGGAGACTTGGACTTCCATCTGACGCAACTACTGAGCGGACATGGGTGCTTTTTGTACTACCTACATCGATTCGGTTTGGCGGATACCCCACTTTGCCCCATCTGCCATGGAGAGCAAGAGGATGCTGAACACGTTCTCTTCCACTGCATTCGCTTTGAAAATGCGCGAGCGGAACTTGCAAGATCATTTAGCAGCCCGCCGACAACGTCGACGCTGGTGACCGAAATGTGCGAATCGAAACATAAATGGGACGCAGCGTGCAAGTTTGCGACATGCGTTATGTTGAGGCTCCGAGACATAGAGCGAGAGAGGAAGAAAGAAGAACGGTGGGCCCGCCACGAGCAGGTAACGACGACTACTGACTGACAAACTGACAGACTGACAGACGCTTGAGCAGTAATGCTCATAACGACCTCCCTGACGTAATTACCTACCGGTATCCCAGGGGGGATTAACCGTCGGACAGTGAGGGGGTTTTAGTGGGTTAAAGTCTCACACTGACTGGGTGGCTTTCGATGCTTTCCCCCTCAATAAAAAAAAAAAAAAAAAAAAAAAAGAAAAAGATAGATAGATAGATAGATAGATATAGATATAGATAGATATAGATAGATAGATAGATAGATAGATAGATAGATAGATAGATAGATAGATATAGATAGATAAAAAGATAGATAGATAGATATAGATAGATAGATAGGTAGGTAGGTAGATAGATAGATAGATAGATAGATAGATAGATAGATAGATATATAGAGCCAAGAATTTCGACTGCCTGAGTAACGAGACATTAGATCAGTGTTTAAGGTTCTTGAAACGGCGGACCACTTTCTTAGGGTTTAAACATTTGGCAGCGATGTGTTGAGGAGACCTCTTGGTTCCTCAGGAGCTATTCAGATTTCTTCGAAGATCGGGTAGATTTAAAGCACATTAACAGGTGACAAGTCGTAGTGCAATTAAGGTATCTAACGTCTATTGCGTTTACTCAGCTGTTTGGAGTTCCTGGTTCTTTCATCGAGTCTTAGTGACTGTGCTGGGGTGTGACTCATATAATTTAGAGTCTAAAGTATTGACAAGGAACTTTCTGAACACCAGAACTCTGCTATAGAATTTTATTAATCCCCAGATATATTTGAACACTGAAAATTGGGATCCTAAAAATTAAATTAAATTAAGTTTTCCAAGGCCACTTAGGAACAACAATGAATCTAAGACTCAGCCTAGTTTAGGGCACTGATTCATCTTAACCAAAAAACGAAAGAAAAAAAAAACGTTTATTCGCATCATCAAAAATGTTTGAAATGTGATTCAAACAGGCTTAATTGCTACTTTTTACCTGTATCTATCTTTCGAGATTTCCCCATTAAGGTTTTTAATTGCCACTACGATCTGTGTCCCTTTGTGCATGTTAAAAAACATTGGGTTAAGTTTTGTTAATTAAATAATGCAGACTTGTGACTCTCTAATGAAGCTACAGTGCGTTTCAAAATTAAGTGTTGGTCATATCTTTTTAACTGTAGAAGTTTGCCATGGTTTTAATATCAGCTCATCTTCTATATTAAAATACCGTTTTCGCATGTGTTTCTGTTTTTTTAGTTGGGTATAAGTTTTCGCGGAAATATCAAGAATTAAAAATTAGTGCTGTAGTGTCTTTGGTAAACCATCCAAATGGTCTAAAAATGAATCCTCCACAAGTCGCAAAATACACAAAACATCAGTTTCATTTGTGAGGATGTGGGTCAGTCGATTCAAAGAGTTCGGACATGTTGACGATGAGCCACAAGGAGGCAGGAAGTGAACCACTCAGAACAAAGCGGATAAGGCGATAGTCCGGATGTTTGATAACACTCCAACTCGTAGCCTGAAGCAAACGAAAGAAAGATTGTCGCAGAAGACAGTCGAAGTATCAACGGATAAACTACTGAAGCTACCGGATAAGTAAGAAGTATCTCAAATTCAAGGTTCATCTAGAAACTTCCTTTATCACTTAAGTATATATAAGTTTAATTGTTTTTGAGTTCCATCATGAATCACAACAATAAATAATTAAAATTAACATTTTCCTGGCCAATTCTCAATTCGATGACACAACTCTGTCCCAACTGACAGTCGCACTCGACTGACTCCCGATTGACTCATGTCTGGGCGCATGCGCTGCGCTCGAGCCCATCACGGCACACTCCTCCTCCGCACACATTGCTGCCTTAACAATTTTACGACAACCAACAGCAGCGCGGCTGCTACTGCGCTGATTTATAAACATTTTTCCAAAGATGGCGAAAATTAATTTGCATGCAGCGTCGTTGTGTTGTTTGCGGTCGCTGTTGAGCGCTCATTTAGAATTTGAATGCGAAAACTGTGCTCGAGCGCAACGCCGATCGTCGTGACTGTGACAAGTAGCAAGTGAGTAGATAAAACTGTCACTATAAAATAAATAACCAAAGTGTAAATTTGATGCATTGCATAAGCGAAAATGAAACACAGCAGTAGTCGATGGCGATGGCGATGCAAAAATCGAACGAGGTTCCAGCACGCATCCCAAATCACTGTCGTCGATTGCTAGAGGCGCATAGCGGTTTCAGTATTCCAGTCGGGCAGTCATTTAGTCAGGCAGCGAGTGCCTGAGCTTCCGCGTAACTTGCACGCGGCGCAGCAGCCCAAGTTGATGTGTAAACAAAGCGCGTAATTGTTGAGTAAGCAGGTTAGGTCATACATTTCGACTTTTTTGCTATTAAAAATTGTTGCTGTTCGTAGTTGCTGCTATTGCTGTTGTTGTGGCCGTTGTAGCAATCAACGAGAAAATGAATTATTTTTGAACAAAGTTGCGCTTTGTTCAAGTTGCAAGTTGTAGAGTGGGGAAAAATGTAGAAAACAAATGAGTCGGGCGCCAAGAGAAGAAAGAAGACTGAGACTAATGAGCGACCTAAGCTGATTAAATGTTTTCATTAAAAAACAAAATGAAAATGCAAAAAAATATAGGGAGCATAATAGGGCAGGAAGAGCAAAAGAGGAACACATTAATTCTGTGACAGAGCGATTTTTTAATTTGTATTTTGTGTTTCTTTTTTTGAATTTGTATTTTTGGACTCAGGGACGTTATTATATGACAATTGTAACAATTGAAAAACATTTAAATTTGTAAAACTAAATTGAAACTTTTGTGACAAATTTTATGTCCCAAAATACAACGAATAAAAAGTTATTCGGACTATGTGACAACCTCGCATTTTTTTGTATAAGTTTGGTGACAATTCAAAAACGAACTGTGTGACAACTTTAAAACCGCTTGCATGACTATTTTTGTGACAACTTGCAACCGCTTGTATCACAATTTTTATGACAATTCAAAAACGCAGTGTGACAATTTTGCAACCGCTTGCATGACAATTTTGGTGACAATTCAATACCAAACCGTGTGATAACCTTGCAATTTCTTGCATGACAATTTTTGTGACAACTTGCAACCGCTTGTATGACAATTTTTATGACAATTCAAAAACGCAGTGTGACAATTTTGTAACCGCTTGCATGAAAATTTTGGTGACAATTCAATACCAAACCGTGTGACAACCTTGCAACTTCTTGCATGACAATTTTTGTGACAACATTGAAAACGCTTGCTGACAATTTGTGTGACAATACAAAAACAAACCATGTGACAACTCTGCAACCACTTGCATGGAAATTATTGTGACAATACAAAAACAAAGTATAAGGCAATTTTTCAACCGCTTTCAACACAATTTTTGTGACAACTTTAAAACCGCTTTTGTGATAATTTGTGTGACAATACAAAAACAAAAGTTGCACAACTTTTCAAATAATTTTTGTGACAGTTACAAAAACGAACTGTGTGACAATTTTGAAACCGCTTGCAGGACAATTTTGGTGACAATTCAAACATAAACTGTGTGACAACTTTGCATGACAATTTTTGTGACAATTTTGCAACCGCTTGAATGACAATTTTTTGATAAGACAAAAAAATAAAAACTGGTATTTTGTTCAAAATTGAAGTAATTGAGTTAATAGAATAAGAATATAATTTAAATTATTTTATAATAAATTATCTGATAAAAAAAATCAATCGAACTGTGACAAAAGCACATTTACTCACGGTATGAAAATTTCTTGTAATTTTTGTGACAATGACACTTTTGATAAAAATAATTCACATATAATGACTAATCACCTTCTGCATGAATGTTGTTAAAAATATGATTCAGTTTTTGACAAGATGGAGTGGAGACTGCCAAAGGACTGATAGCTACTGTTTCTAGATATTAAAACAGGGTTTTGAGGGTTTGTTTTGTAGCACAAAGAGCCCACAACTCTTTGTGACAAACTTCAGACAACCAAATCGCCAAGGCCTCACAGTTTGATAGTTCCAAAATAAACTTTCCTGACCTCATTCAAGCTGTATGTAGATGCTTTTTTTATTTAATTTCTTCTCTTCCCTCTATTTTATTCCAAATAATTCATCTATCTTTTCCCTTTTTCTTTTTTTATGATTTCATTCCTTAAACTTGTACTAGTCTTCAGTTCAGCATACGGATTCAGCGTTAGAAAAACTCCTCGTCTTTTAAGGTGATTCGAGAACAAACCCAACTGTTGGCTTCTTTCCGAGGAAGTGAGGTGATGCCTGGGCATGTCATGAGTCATAGATGGGACCATAAACTGATAAACATGGCAAGGGGCATAGGACAAGCCACTGAAGTATCTCCAAAGTTTTCTTTACGACTTTCGCAACAAGCGAGCGGCCGAGCGTTGTAATGCAGAATAATTATAACTTTCAGCAAATCGGTTTTGTTGGCACAAATGTTGACATACATAAGTTAAGGTTAGGTTAGGGAACAACGAAGATGTGTTGATTACACTTCAGTAGAATGTCACATACTTTTTAGTGTAAAATTATGACGTTTTTACGGTTTTCGGTTTTAAAACATTTTACAATATTTGTTGAATACTCCTCATTAACTTATTTACACACCCAATGCACCGGTCAAAACCGATTATTTCCTGTTTTTCTACTGCAACTTAACTTTGTAAAAATATATGGGAAACAACGAACTTATGTTTGCATAGCAAAACTATTTTCCCTTACAACGATTGACGCAATAAAAAGCAAATTCATTTGCAAAAATATAATTCAAATCATACAGTTTTTAACGCTCGGTGCGCATTTGATTACAAATAAATGAAAATTCATTTATTCATTCAACCAATGCTGAAATCCGAGAAAGAAAATGTGTTTCTTTTAAAGAAAATCTTCCGTAACATTCCGCATAAATTCATTGCAAATCAAAGTGTTAGACAAATATTTGTCTGTCTGTTGTTGCTGTAATAGTTGTACATTTATATACAAACACTTTAAGTAAAACGCTTGTGGCAATAAATACTTTGTGTTTACTCACTGTAAACTTTAAAATTCCAGATTCAATATAAACAACAGCGAAAGAGAGAGAGAGTGAGGCAGACAGCACATGTAAGTGCGCATAAATATTTATAACATAAACATGGCCAAAAGCAATAGCAAAAACAACAACAACAACGAAAACAGCAGCACTTTCGCAAGTGCCCGGTGCCCACAAATGCGCGCATACCGAACATTGTTTTTGTGGCAATTTTGTAACTTCCACCGCGTAAGTTGGGGCGCTGGCTGGCGCCCATTGATGAGGCGGAGGAGGTGAGGTGTGGGGCCGCGAGCACGTTGTAGCGCGTGTGGTAACACCATGCGCTGCCCGTAAACAACACAATTTAGCCATGGCTAATAGCATGGGCCAACTTAGAGGCGCACAAAAGACCTGAAGTCGAGTGATCAGCGCGGGTTTTGCTGCGTTTAAACATGCAAAATTGTTAGTTAAGTCGAGGCAGTTTACAATGTTTCATGTTGATTTTTTTGCTGTATTTTGGCAAAAGTATAGGAAATTTTTTTAACATGAAACCGATTGGAATTAACTGACAACAGCAGCGGTGAGTGCGTGTCGAAGCTGTCACACCCAAAATGCGCGCGCGATCATTATCGTCACGTTAGCGATTGAGTGTGACTCTACTTTATTACACGTTCACGACAAGCATTTTATTGGCAAAACAAAAACACAACAACCATAACAACAATGCTGTGCTTGAATGATACCGAAATGCCAGCGGGATGACAAGCCACGCATCAGTCACAACTGCGTCGAGCTATGCGGAGTGGGCGACAATTATCCAACAACTTGCGCAGCACAGTAAATTCTCATTGTCTGTCAGCGACAGAACAAGCCGAATGACAACTCAGAGCACTTGGCACAATTCAGCAAAAACGTGTAAATTTCGCATGAGTAAAGATGTTGTTGTGTAATTGTGCGCAACATTTAAGCACAATGCGGCGTAAGAGGGTTGTCCACAGTGCGACAAGTAAAGCTGGTGTGACTGTTTGTCACAAACGTAAATAAGAAAAAAAATATAACATAAATGGAGATGGATTATATGGATTGGGTATGATTGATAAACGAGTTTTGGATTTAGAAATTTGAAAAAGAAAGAAATAGAGGCAAACTTGAATAAACAAAAATTTATTGGGAGTACAAATTTGTTCGGTCGGTTTTTTTTTTGTGGCCGTAAATGCATTAATTTGAAAACAAAATGAATGGACAGATTAATCAAAGTATTGTTCAAAGCTGGTTAAAATTTTGTCCATCTCACAAGCCAAGTCTTACGAGAATTTTCGATTTCTACGAAAGAAGTGAAGAAGTTGACCTGCCAAATCGTGCTGCAGCTGTCGGAACAACCAGTTATCAGAAGGAGCTATGGTCGGAGAATACGACAGGTGCGGTAAAATATCTCACTTGAGCGTTTCTATATATTTTTACGACCTTTGCGACACGAGACCGAGCGTTGTCATGCAAAAAAAATTATATTTTTTATTGCCACCGTTTTCTAGTAATTCACAGCTTAAACGAATCAAGTGTAGCCTAACCGATCGTCAGGTTGTAGCAGTTCATAGTAAAAAACTTCCTTTTGGTCCCACCAGATGTATAGCATGGCCTTAGAGCCATGAGTATCCGTTTTGTTTCGTTGATGTTAAGGTCGATGGCAACAATTGGCCGGGCATAGCGTAGTATAATTTGTTTTTAATGTTGTCGTAGAATATTCATCTTTTATGCCCAGTCACAAGCCAATGTAGAAACCCTTTCTTTCTGCCTTTGAATCAAATGATCACAAGTGAAAAATTGCCTCGAAAAAGTTAGACATATTCAACACATTAAAAAAAAATACTTTTTAATAAACTCAAAGCCATATGTAATAAATATTTTTGACAGATGTCTAACCTCTCTGGAACCACCGCAATCAGCTGTCACTATGAACCATTTTCAACTATGTTAAGTTAGGTTAGGTTGGAGTGACGGCCTTCTATGTGAAAGCTTACTTAACAACAATCAGCACAACTTATGGCTGATTGTGATATCCCTCCGCTCTTACTGCGCTGGAGACCATGAAGATTCAATTATAAACCTATGATATCCCTGATATTCAGAGGTGATAGTTCGGTTGGACTAATGAAGAAATCAGGACCGATAAACTTATGATTTCTTTTGAGAAACTGACACAACAGCTGAAAACAGTTTCTTCTTTCTCCTCGGAGCCCCACTCTTGACAGAAGTCGTTGGATTGTAGTCTTAGTCCTCCCGCATGCTTACCCATAAGACTGTGACCTGTGAACATCGAGACCGTTGTGCTTATTGAGTAACGTCTGAGGTTGAACAGCTGGTTGGTCCGTTTCATGTTATAGGTTGATCAAGTTAGTCGGGAAAAATGGTAGGTCTGTTCCTCAGCCCACAATACGTTTTCTACCTTATATTAAAATTGCCTGAACATCAGTTTGACCGATTAAAGTGGAACTCCCTTCAAAACCAACCGCCGAACTAATTTTAACTTTCAATAATTTAGACAAGAAATACTTTATCTGTAAACAAATCAAGAAATAACGAACTTTTTCTTGTCCCAAAATAAATTCCATTAAATTGCTTTATTCGAAGTAATACATTTTGAAAGCTTGTCCAATAGAATTGATTGTCTTGAATTGATTGTTTTCAATATTTTCTCTACTCAATTGTCGGCTTCGATAGCTCAGCGGGTAGCGCGCGCTGGCTTCTCATACCGATCGCCCCAGGTTCGATTCCTGGCTTGGGCTGGAAAAAACACTCATCTACTTCTATCGCTATCCACATGAAGGGAATGAGAATTACAAGAATCGCACAAGTGCGCTCTTGGCAGGCAATGGCAAAACCTCCAAGTATGAACGAAAAACTGCCAATCGCCGTTCAGATTCGGCGTTAAACTGTAGGTCCCCTTCCCTCCCTTTCCCCATCCGTTTGAAATGTGTGTTGTATCACATGTTGGAAAAAAAAGTGTTGCATACACATTTTAAACAGATGGAATTTATGGTATCACAACGGGCCCATAGGCCTAAGTGTGTCACATACGGAGGCAGCCACTTAACCAACCAACCTACTAAATTTGCTAGTTAAAAGACAGTCTAAGAAAGTTCTACACTTTCTTGTCAACATCTAGAAAACTTTGAAAATTTTCTCTGCGAAACCTACTCAATTTCCTAGTTAAAAGATATAGTCGAAGAAAGTTCCACACTTTCTTGTCAAGTGTCCAAGAAACTAATCACTAACTAACATCTGGTTTCAACAACTTCGCATGCGTTCTTCACAACAGAAATCCACAGCAATCACAATTTGATCGGCCATGTGAACACGGCTCAAACGTTTCTAGGTAGAGAAAGTGTTGAAAACAAAAACCGGGATTGAGATAAAATATAATAAAACAGAACAGAACATTGAAGCGTAAACAATTGCGCACCAGCACTTTACAAACGCTGTGGTGGCACACAGCGAATGGGGAAGTTGCAAAGCGGCCGAGCGGAAAAATAAGGCAAAGAAATGAATGAATTTGCATCAATTGTTATTGCATTAAAAAGTAGTTGGCAAAAAGTAGCAAAGGGAGAAAAAAAACCGCGCAAAAAATGTTACAAACTTTGTTATGGCAAATGCGCTACCGTACAACAACCAAAACAACAACAATAACAATAGCAAAAACTAATGAATGCATGAGTAAAAAATAAAAAAAATAAAAATGGTTCCAACACCGTTGCACATCGTTGATTGTGCAGCGCAACCGGAAGAAGAGTGAAAACTTTTTGCAACACTGCACAGACGAGAACGTGAGAACCTTTGGGCATGCACACATTTGCACTCGTATGCACCTAAGTATGTATGTAAGTGTGCATGTGTCGACTGCTTCCTTATTGTTGATGATTTTATTATTGCATTGTACTATTTTGTGTTGTTGCCAAACACTGCAACTAAGCACGCAAAGCCGAGGGAATGCAGCGCCGCCACTGCTTTGCATGAAACGCTGAAGAAGACATTTGCATGTCGCATTGCTTTTGTTGGTGAGTGTTTTTGTTTTGGGTCCGTTGATGTGAAAAAGACACTTTAGAGGCTTTCCACAAAACGAAAGGGTTGCTGGCCGGCGCACAGGTAACAATAAGCCACAAAGAAAGCAGCAAATAATGCAATCGCAGCATGAATGAAGGCAGCGCTGAAAATGCTGAAAGCATGAATGAAGCGGCGGCTGCGCTTGGTTGGCTGAGTGGTTTTGGTTTTACGCAGGAAAACCGCAAAACACGACGCCTTAATATGGGCTTAGGTGACAAGTGAATAGCTGCCGATGGCGAAGAAGACGCAACATTGGCGGCTGCAGTAACCCGAAAAGCGGAAATTGCCATCGTTTCTTGTGTGGGCAATTATGGCTTCCCGGTGGGCAGTGGTAATGTTTGAGTGTTTTATGTGTTTGTGTGTGCAACTATTTTGCGAAACTTGTGAAGAACATAAGTGGGATGGGCACAGGGCATATTGATTTATTTGACATGTTTATAATGGGCTGTGACAGGTGTCACACATTGAGAGAACTCAACTCTAACTATTGTCATGTCTTTTTAGGCTGACAGATATGAGAATACGGAATGAAGCTATGAAAAAAGGAGGAATAAATCAGTAGGTAAGCATTGTCTTTACTCCTGAGTAGAAAGAATACACAATTAGGCTACTTTGGCTCGTTGTGATACATGAGGAATTAAGTTCCAATTGAGTTTCGAACCCTCGAGACTTGTAAGTTACGATCCCAAAAGCATTATCAGTTTAAACCGAAGAATTCCCAGATGCCTCACGTGTTAATAAGAGGGCATGGAAGGCGACACCTGGCACAACTGAAACTTGTTGAAGAATCCTGCAGACTGTGCTTAGCAGACGACAAAATAGCTACACGCATAGTGTGTCGATGTCAGTTTGGCGAGTGAGAGAATGTGTATAGTGGGACACGTATTCACGGGAAAGAAGTTATGAACCATGAGGTACAAAGGTCTACCTGAACCATGAGACACAAAGGTTTACTTGAACCATGAATCACAAAGGACTACTTGAACCATCAGTCACACAGGTCTACTTGAGATAATGTGTGACATAGTTTTCTGGAGGCCAGTCGAAATAGGACACTTATTCTGCCCGTGCTCCTCTTTGACGCAGAAGCATGGACACTGAAGCGTAACGACACAGCAGGCTTTTGGGTGTTCGAGAGAAAGGTACTTTGCAAAATCTTCGACCTTGTTCGTGTACGGGCTGTATGAGCTGTTTCAATGAACATAGCACAACAAGTTAACATGCAGCAGCTACCGTATGGACGATGAAGCTCCAGCGAAAAAGGTGTTCGATGCGGTAATTGGAGGTCGAAGGCGAAAAGGCAGGCCGTGTCTTCGGTGGAAGGACCAAGTTGAGGAGGTCCTATCTTCTCTTGGAGTGGCCATCTGGAGGAGACGCGTGCAAAGCAGAGGCGCCTGGAGACAGCTTTTGCGGCAGGCCATAACCCGGTAACGGGTTGTTATGGCCAGTTAAGTATTTAGAGACTAATTGCGGGAATAAAAAATATAGTTTGGCTCCGGCTAATGGTTGGGGGCTTCCAATAGACACAATGATCCATAGTACTGCCGCATACGTCTGACTCAATTTCCTCATTTCTGCACTAAGTGCAATCGTAGATCTTTCAAAAGGGTTTCTGCCAAACCCATAAGGACTCTACCCAAGATTTTCATCCTGTGTCTTGTAAAAGCTCGGCTGTGACACGGACGTGTTCTATTGTTTCTTTCACCTCGGGATGTTTAACTTAGTAAAGAGTAGCATTAGGGAAATGGTTCATCTTCTGAAGTTGCTCCTTTTTTAGTCAGTTGGTCTGCCATCTCATTTCCCCGAAATACTGCAGTTTGGTAGAACTCAAGAGAGACAGACTTTGTTTAGACGAGCTAAAGAGACTAGAGAAGTGACTCCGACCAATACCCGACAATGATTTTAGCAGTAAATATCCAGTAAGCTGATGAATACTGCCAGATAGGCAGAGGCTATCTTCAATTCTAAGTTTAAAGAGGAAAGATTCAGTCTTATTTAGTCCATTGTCATATTCACATCGGTCAGCATCTTAAGCAATTCAGGTTGACTTAAGAAATGTGAACACATAGACTGAGACATCACCGTTGTAAAATACCAGACAATGGTAATTTCAATGCTCGTTGTAAAGCAGTGAGTAGAACTAAACATGAGGCGAATATAGTAAAATCATCCCATTACATAAAACGTTTGCCATGTCAGCGCAAAACAACATCAACTGGAAAATCAATCACGCAAATCAATCAAATGGTGTCGACAGCTGATACAGTGGTTGTAATTAAATCGCCAACAGCTACCACATACCCACATACAGCTGGGTAAATATGTTCGTAAACAAATAAGTGTGGCAGACACATACATACACAAAACTTTACGCGTTGTCCATGTGGGAGTCGCGCGGCGGTGCAGTGTCATCAGCACCAAAGCCAATGAACTGTAAAGCAGCAACCGGGCACTGCAGCTACACCGGCTGGCGGCCATAGACGCCACACAGCTGACTTGCGTTTTATTGCGTAAAATGCGTTGCAGCGGCGGCAACGACGACCAACAGTCGTCCACTCTACACAACGGCGGCAACAGCGGCGCACTGACACCAATGTGTAATGCACAAGTTGGCTGGTGCGCTGTCAGCCATTGGGCGACATATGCAGCAACAATTACCTGAAACTGAGGCATTACACATGCATACATAAACGAGCGTTGTTGTTGTTGTCTTTATTTTCATTTGAACATTGGTTTGCATGCAAACAAGTTTCAATGAAACAACAATAAGCCGCCAACAACTGCTGCAAGTAATTTTTTGCATTGAAAATTGTAACAATTTTTTGTTTATGGTTTTTGTTGTTGTTTTGCAAAGAATGTCGTTTGTTGTGTATTTGCTGTGATCTAAATTTGACGGGTTGAAACTTTAAACCGACATCCGTCGATGTTGTAAGCGCCGGCCGGCATAGTTCAGTTCAAGCAAATGTTTACTTGTGCTTTGTTGTTGTGAGGGGCAATGTGAAAGAAAAACTTTACTTGGCATATAACTTTAAAGACTTGAAAGTGAGATGTTGTTGAATGATTTGTAACAAAGAAAGGCTCTCTTAAAGAACAACTTTTATAAAACTTCTGGCAATGAAACTTTTCTTTGGTGTGCACACCCTTTAGTTCCTATGGTTCACTTGTGTAGAATCTCTCGTAAAAAACTGATAAAGATGTGCAATAAAAATCCTGTTGCAGTGAAATTTTCCTGAGTATTGAGTATTTGCAAACCTATGTGAGTGGCGGAAAAACTTTGTAAGTACTTTCTTATGGATTTCTTAAAATTTGGAGTATAAAAGGCTAGCCAACTGTTTCATTCCTAGAAGAAAGTTTGGAAAGATAGAAAATTTAGATACTAATTTTGTTGTCTTGAAAACCGATTACCCAGAAACAATTAGAAACCTTTTGCCTTAAGAAAAATCCGAAATTTTTATGAACTTCTGCCTTAATACTAGAAAGACCGCAAGTTTTCCATACCTACAAAGACTAAATAATCGAAAAGTACTCATCGGATTTGGCTATTTGTACTTGTAGAACCTTAATTGAAGAACTAATTGTAGAACCCGATAAGAAAAAGAAAAGTCATCAAAGTAAAAGTTGATGAAAATACTAAAGAAAACACAGATATTCAAAAATTAAAAATTACCGCAATGGTCTTTCTAGTGTTAAGAAGGAATGACAACTAAGAACCGCACATATTTCAGGAATATTCCCTTTAAAAATTGAAAATGTATGGAATCATTCCGATGTAAATCATATATATAGAACATCCCGTACTTTATGAATCAGTTTGTATGTATGTATTGGTGTGAAAATATGAAAATGCATTAAAAAACATACTAACCGAACCAATCATCACTTATGGCGGGTGTTGCATCGGCGCGCTCACCAAGCACATTCGCACTGTTGGTATGTTTTTTGGCACTTATTGTCGGCGTGGAGGCGGTTAAGCGGTCATTGATAACTGCCAACGATGAACGCTTCTTGACCACTGCCACTGGCGCCGGCACCACACCGTCCACCTTATCGATGGAATTGTTGCCACCGTTGACGCTGGGACTGTTGCCGCGATAGAACTTGCGCGCCGTACGCAAAAAACCAAATAGACGTGTCGTATCGGCCGGCGGCGATGCGGACATCACACGTTTTGCACTCGAGTTGGGCGTCGCACTTGAGCTCGAGGGCGACTGCAGTTTGTTGTTGACTAGGCGCACATTGGTGCCGACCGTTGTGGGTGCGGCTGATAAGCAGAGTTTAGTTGCGGCTTTCGCGGGGCTGCACGTTACGTACGTGTCGAGGTAATAGAATTCTTTGGGCGCTTTGTGTCGATTGTGCACCGCAACGGCGGCACCGAGACTCGTCGAGGCGGGTGTGGGGTTTCGGCGACGCGCCTTTGCAACGCATACGTTCTGCAGTTCGCGATGTGTGGTCACGGTGCTGGCGCTGCGTGCCACAGGTCGCGCACTGCCGTTTCGGGCACTGTCGGCGGCCAAAGCCGCCTTGCACCAGTAGATGTTGTTGCTGCCGTAGAAGTAGCGGCGGCGCGTGTCGCTGCAGTTTTTTGCCGCGGCCGACAGCTTCAGCGATTCGCGCGGACTAGTCGAGTTGCTGCGACGACGACGGCGCGGTGTGGCGCACAAATTGGCCGACGACGACGACGAGGAGGTGGATGATGATGTATTGCAGCGTTGGGTGTCGTTGGCGGCTAATGTGGTCTTAATGATGTGCGACGCCTGAAAACGCTGCAACGATCTATCAAAGTCTAGCGAGTTCTGCCCGGACTTGTCCTGCTCCGCGGCCGAAGTGGTGGCTGATGTAGATGTATCGGTGGCTGTGCAGGCGCTGCGATTGTCGCTGCTTGCTGGTGTTGCGGCGGCGGTGTTTGTGGTGGTGGTGGTGGTGGTTGGCGACGTTGAGAGATATGAATTGGATTGGATGAACACTCCATCGCATGTTATTTTAATTGTTGTCACCATGTTATTTCCAGCAGCATATTTAACGCAACCGGGAGCACCAAGTCGTGTCTAGTCGTTGTTGTAGCAGCTTGAAGTTGTTACACTTTAATTTTTTGTTTTGCACAAATGTTAGTAAAAGGTTTCGCGGTACATTTTCTTGTCGTGGTCAATAATAATTACGGCGAGTCTTGCTGATGGGCGTAGCGGCCGCGCTAACAATTCACGAAATTAGGGCCAATAGCCGATTTTGTGGAAACCGCAAAAATTGCATGCTACAATTTCCAGAGCGCGCACACACACTCACAAACCAACAAAAAAAATCAGAGCACAAACACCGTTAATAAAAAAAGCTTCACAACCTCGATTCGACGACAAGAAAAAAGTACAAATTGTGCCAAAAATCTATAGAAAAAACCCAATATTCACTCGATTCAATTGACAATTGTAATGACGAAAATGCCAACAAAAAAAGAGACGACAAATGAAAAAATTGAAATGAAAAAGCGCATTTAATTGTGACACCGAACGAAATGCGCGACAATTAGCCGCCGTTGTAGGTTGCCATTAAAAGCAGTGATTCTAGACAGATTCGACTATTAGCAATGCCCGAACGTACAATGGACATTTGGTGGAAGCAGTAGGGAGGAAGATGGATGGGATGATTGGTTGCTGGCGTGGGTTGGGGCGCCCAACATGCGACTACGCCCTGCTCCAGTCAACAATTCGCCAACTGACAGCAGCAGCAATGCGGTTAACCGTTTGCTGAAAATCCGCACTGAATTGTTTGAATTACTTGTGCGAGCACTTGCGAGCGTGGCATGTGAACGCATTTACAATTCTCTACCTGTTTTCCATTGGTAGCTTATTTCTTTTATTTCTGTGCGCTGTTGTTTGTCCGTTGTTATTGTTGCTATTCATGTAATGATGTGAACTGATTTTCGTTGCGTTCATTTTTCACGATGTGGTACGCTTTGAAATTCGTAATGCCAGTTCGATTCGACGATGGCGGCGCATTGGTTGTGCGTTTGCGCGTCTGGTGTTGTGTACCAACACAGGTGAATTTTGAAATTGCCGAGAGAAATTTATGCCCTTCCATGACTGCGGTACGTACATACAATCGCAAGCACAGTACAGTGTGTATTTTTATTTCTGGGTTGGGAAAACACGATTTTTTCATGTAATTGAATGTGAGAATACATATTTGAATTGACATTGTTTGCAGTCGTGATTTTGGAATTTAAAGCGCATTTTTTGCTTACGAATTCAAGTATGGCAAGAATTTTCTATATTTCGTTGACTGGAGAAAGTATTTAATTCAAGGGGTGTGGTAAGTAAATAAATATTTGACTTGTCGAGAAGAAGAACGGTTTGAAAAATAAATAAATAGATAGATAGATAGATAGATAGATGCCGGCCTCGATAGTCAAGCGGGTAGCGCGCTGGCTTCTCATACCAAAGGCTCCAGGTTCGATTCCTGGCTCGGGCTGGTGAACAACTCATCTACTTCTATCGCAATCCACATGAAGGGAATGATAATTACAAGAATCGCACAAGTGCGCTCTTGGCAGGCAATGGCAAAACCTCCAAGTGTGAACGAAAAACTGCCAATCGCCGTTCGGATTCGGCGTTAAACTGTAGGTCCCCCCCCCTTCCCCATCCGCTTGAAATGTGTGCTGTAACATATGTTGGCAAAACAGTGTTGCATACACAGTTCAAAAACAGGTGAAATATGTGGTATCACAATGGGCCTTTCAGGCCTCCGAGTGTGTCTCTTATAGAGGCAGCCACCGCAACCTAACCTAACCTAACCTAACCTAGATAGATAAAGATTAAAGCACCATAGTCCGTCTGACTTTCAATGTTTTCTTCCTCGATAAAAAAGTAGGCTCTCTGGGATACCGCAAAGAGGGGTAGGTGATCATACTTTTTACAAGATCTGTGAAAGTTGGACATCTTCAAAAAGATACTAGTGCTTTGCTTACTATGCCATATTTACTGGATTAAAACCCTCCCAGTTGGGGCCTTTTAATCGGGTCTCTTTTCTCTCCAAGGACGGAAAATATTATTCCTCAAGAGGAAAATGGAAAATATTATTCCTCTGTACTTAGTTATCGAACTTTCTTCCTGACTTTAAGCTCAATCTTCCATAATTCATCCTCCTTTATGTGTGAATAGTGTTACTCCAGCTAGTTTGAGTTTAGGATGGAAACTAAATTCCTATAAGATGTATAGATGAAACTTTTCCCGTGGAATACGGGATCTATCTCATTCCAAACCACTGATGATTGCAAAATCAATATAGGCCAAGTTCTAAGACTCTATTTGAAAGTGCTTGTGGCCCAAAGTTCATATAGTCTACCGGATATGTGATATTCAGACAGAGTTCTACCTTCTATCTAGTGATTTCGTGGGCAGTTAGATTGGTGCAAACAGTCTGCTGCTGTTGTTAGAATATTGTTCGAAGAAGTTGTCGACATGAACCCAGACTGAAAAGGGACAAATGATGAGAATTTTACCAGTTTTAAGCCATTTTTTTATACTTTGGAGAAGCGCGATATGTGCATCTCGAGCCGGGGTTTTTACACAGGGTCAAGTTCTCTCTAGAATCCCAAACAATGCAAGTGGAGAAAATGTGCTTACGAATTAGATGACAAGAAAGGGGACACATTATAAGCTCAAAGTGAGACAACAAATTCTTGAATATCTTCAACTATTTGTTCTGCTGCAACATGACTTGACTTGACTAAAATCTCGGCAAATTTTTACAATTAACTATTCTTTAAGGTCTCACTTAACGCAATCGAATTTCTATATTTTCTCACTGCTAATTTCTGCCTGCTGCGTTCGACAACAAAACGCTTAAACGCATATTAGGCAATTTCATGCGATTTAATGATTTAGGCACTTTTCACACACAAGAGATCTGGCTGGAAAACTATTGGAATTGGATACGCTTAGGGCCCTAACAGCGAACAGCAGCCACAACGGCACTAAACCTAAATACCACTACGTGGATAAAAGAGGCAGTGTGGAGAGGTAACCGAAAACCCAAAACGTACGTGTGTGCGATGCGTGCTTCGTGCATTCCATGGCGTTTTAGTAGCGAGTTATGAATGTCTATTTGTGAAAGTTATGTAAGACAAGTTAAACTGAAATGCTTAAATAGAAAAAAAAAATTGCATTAGCGTATAATTACCGTTATTTAATTATGAACACGGTTTGACTAATTTAACTGAAAGTAATATGCAGTTAAACTATTCAACTCAGCAAAAAAAATGCAAACGAGAAAACCTCAACCAAAGGCAAAACCTTCAGTGTGGCCAATATTTTACAAATTGCAAGGTATAAATCAGACAATTCACTTAAGTAAATATAAAATAAATGAAATTATTAGAGGTATTCATGAGCCATGAAAACGGTTAGGCTAAATTCAAATATTGGCAATAAGGGGTTTGGTTGCTAATTAGGGGGGGAAAATTACTAAGGTTGTTTATTAGTGAGATTCTTTTAAGTTAGGTTACGATACTAAATTTACGAACTCAACTTATTTCAATCTGGCGAGGAGATACCGGAACAGAAAGATTGTTATTCTCTTCGACAGCCAAGCGGTAATCAAGACTCTAAGATCCTACCTCAGGTGTCCTCGAAACTCGTTCTGGAGTGCCTTGAGAAGCTGAACGACCGTTGGCCGTTATAACCAGGTCTGGGTACTTTGGGTTCATTGCCACGCTGGCATTGAAGGAAACGAAGAGGCCGACGAACTGGCACACCCTTTGTCAGGCCTGAACCCTTTTGTGGTTTGGGAAAAGGAGCTTCTCCTATCCTAACGAGAAAGGATAAGATAAGGAATGCATGACCCTATCAAAGAACATTCAAAGGATTATGACGGGGATGCTAACAGGGTAGATTGAATTATCATCTAGCTAAACTAGGAATCTGTGAAAACGGGTATTGCAGGTTCTGCTTGCAGGAAAACGAGACTGCAACACATATACTAGGAAAATGCCCTGTACTCATGCATTAAAAAAAGAAACACCTGGGGACCATCTTATACCAGATACGGACTGGGTATCCAGAGGTGTAGAAAGTATACTAAAAATCCTCTTGGATACTGGACTCACTGATAGTCTTTGAAGTCCAAGAAGGGTCTGCATATCTGCATTTTCTTTAGTATTTCTATAAACTTTTTCTTTGATGATTTTTCTTTTTTTATTGGGTTCTACAATTTGTTCTACAATTAGGGTTCTACTAGTACAAATAGCCAAATTTGATGTGTACTTTTCGAGATATCAGCGGATATAATATATAGTCTTTGTAGGTATGGAAAACTTGCGGTCTTTCTAGTGTTAAAATAATGTGTGGCTAGCAGTTCAGTTGGTGAAAAAGGTGTTCAATGCGTTAGTTGAACATCGACGACGAAGAGTGAGACCGTGTCTCCGGTGGAAGGACCATGTTGAGGACGCCCTACAATCTCTTGTTGTGACCGGAACCTGTTAACGGGTTTTTATGGCCAGTTAAGTAAGTAGCAGTTAATATGCACTGCTCCCAGCAGGCGGTCCTATTACCACTGCTTCCTCTAATCTATCACATGTTGTTTACATAGCGATATGAACATATTACACACACAAAACATCGCTTGATGAATGGCGAATTCCTAAATGGTAACCGCCAAGTCATAAATTTTTTTAATTTTAATTTTATTTATTTTTTCGTGCTTTTTGCATTTCGTAATAGGCCAAAGTGTGAATGAAAAAACGATAAGCAGAAATGAATATTAATAAAGGGAATAGCCGTTAATAATAAACAAAAATAATAAATAAACAAACGAGACAAGAAGAAGCCATTCAAAGCAATTTCGGCAAATTTCAAGATGAACTAAAGACACGTGAAGGAGGGGCGGACAACAACGGTGCGCGTGGTGCGTAGAGAATAAAAGTGAATAAAAAAATCAGCGAAAAGACGTGTAAAAGTGACAGTGTGCCGATGATGGCAACGCATCCTCTGAGGAGGAGGCAATGAATTGTTGTTTGATTTTCGCTTGCGGCACGGTTGGCGGCGTGACTAATGTCGAGTGCAGTGGAATGGGTTAATCAGTGAAAGTTTCTACTTTTCACACATATTAAATGAAAATTAAAAGCAATGAAATACAAAATGAAAAATAACAAAAAAAACTAATTTTTTCATGCAGTGTGCAACGGGCACTGGAGTCGTTGACGTGCGTGTTGCACATATAAAATTCGAAAATTTGAAAATAAAGAAATATTGAAAGAAAACAACAAATGTTTGGTACGCACGATAGGCAACAAAATACGACAGACAGACGAACATTGCTAATGAAAATGCGCAACGCGTTTGCGCCGCTGGCCAATTGGGTATTGATCTATGGTGACCACAAGGCCCGCAACAACAACAACAACAACATGCCGAGAGCGTTGGCCACCAACTTGGAAGACTGTCGAAAAGACCGACGCGTATGGCGGACATGTAAATGGCAGTGTTTGGTGTTTCCAAAATTCAGCGTAGCGTAGTTTGGAAAAATGAAATATTTGCTATTTGCCAATAATTCAGTGGCCACTTTCACTACGGCGCCAAGTCAAGGGAACCGCTTGCCGGCAGTCGTGGCACATTACAGTTGGAAAAGTAGGAAAAGCTGTCTGCACAACGACGCAAACGGGCGCTGTGGAAAACTTGTTTGGACGCTCTTGTATTTGTCTTACATTTTACGTTTGTTGCTGTTGTGGTTAGTGTTCCGCGTATGAATGGCAAAAAAATCTAAGCGGCACACCGCAAATGGATGACTAATACGCAGAAATGTACAAACAAAACGCCATCAAATGCGAAACAAAACGCAAGTGTGTGTGTGCGGTCAAAATAGTGAGAAATAAATGAAGAAAACTATCAAAAGTGGACGCCATGGTGTACTGGACTACGTCAGACTGAAGCTTTTAAGATTGATTGTGTATGATTTTTAGTTGCGGCTTTGGATTGCAGACAAAGCAGACATGAAAACAATAAAGGCGTAACGTGAACAAAAAACTGAATAGTAATTTTTAATTTGCCACAAGACAATTGAGCAACAATACGATTTTCTATGAACTTTGAACTTTTGGTGTGAGCGTGGCTTACATTCAGAAATCTTAAACAACAACACGTTTTAATGGTTCCATGTGAGTTTGCCAAGAGATGTGCAAGTTCTAAACGAGTGGTTAGCACATTTATAGAACTGTCCCAAAATTTGGGGCACGCTTTATTTAGGCTTTTGTGGCGCAAACTGCATTCTGAACATTTTTATGGGTGTTTTGAGATCTAAGTTAATACCTGGAAAGTGTTTTTAGGATTTTGGGACACATTTGTTGTACATTGTACAAACTAAATTTAATTTAACGAAATTTTACAAATCAATATCATAAAAGTTAAAAATTTTTACAAGTAGTAATGAATTCTTGGAGTATAAGTTAAGACTTGAGAACTGGTTGTCACAGTTTTAGGACAGAGCTCGTGCATATTTTACAATATTAAATGAATTCATCAAAACCATGACATTTGTTCAGCTGTCTCGCATTTAACATTTTAATGGTTCCATGTGAGTTTGCTAAGAGTTGTGCAAGTTCTAAACGAGTGGTGAGCATATTTATAGAACTGTCCCAAAATTTGGGACATGCTTTGTTCAAGTTTATGTGGCACAAACTTAATTCTGGAAATTTTACTAGACGTTGATGGATGTTTTGAGATCTAAGTTAATACTTGGAATGTGTTTTGGGGATTGTGGGATATGTTTATTTTACATTTCAATGAAAATTTAGAAATTAATATTATAAAAGTTTACAAGCAGTAATGAATTCTTGGACCAAACTAGGAGTTTTGTTCACAGGAAAATAAAACTACAATACATATTTTAGGAGAATACCCTGTACTAATGCATGGTAGAAAGAAGCATCTGGGAGATTATCTCATAAAAGCAGTTGATTAGAAATCTAGAAGTTTAGGATCCATACTTAAACTCCCCTCGGAGGTTGAGAACATGGATTGAAGAGGACCAAATAAATCGTTTAGGTTGCGGTGCACTTTCCGCCATCAATAATAATAAAACTTAGAAACTGTTTGTCACCGTTTTAAGACAATAATATCTCCATGTCTGCATATTTTACAATATTTAACGAATTTATCAAAAATTTGGCTTTTGTTTCATAATTATTAATTAGTTCCAGATTGATACACGTTTGAAATGTTTTTCAACACTGTTTTTCAACATGTGTTTTGACACTCTTTCCAAGTAAGAAATTGATATAGATTTTCTTTAAATATGCCAATTTTACAGCTTTTTTCTGGTCTTTCAAACATTTTTAGCACAATTTGTTTGTTGAAAATTGTTTATACTGTTTTCTAGTAATGTTTTTATAGTTTTTCAAAATTAGGCATCAATTGAATTTAAAATAAATACTTTTTATTAGTCTTGCTGAATCTTTTAGCTCAAATTGTCTCAAACTTTGGGACACATTACATTCAAGTGATTGATTTTAAATTTCGTAATAATTGGTGTTATTCAAATAACCTGTATTCAGGTAATTTCAAGTACATATTTACAAATTGACTACAATTGTGAAGTTCTACAGTCTTTTTGGTACAACTTATTCCAACATTGTGACATAAATATGTTTTCAAATGTTTTATATAACAAGTAAATTAAACATGAGTCTTAATAGTTTTGAATTTTTTAGCAATTTGTTCGAAATAATGAGTCATATTTTTTAGAATTCTGTATTTTTATTTAAATAAATTTCTTTATTTTTATATAACCATCATTCATCACAATTTGCGCAAAACGGTTCCACTTTTCATCATCGTAGAATTTATTATATTGATTTATTTGCAATGGCACAACATTGCCAATCGATTTTCTGACAGCTTTGTTACACTGAAATTTATATGCACATATTGCAACAACTTTGATTTTGTCACAATTTTTATTACACTTTGCAATACACCAAAAATAATTTATACAAATTGCTTCAGCACATCACCGATGACTTTGCACAGCCCTCGCAAAATTCCAATTGCCAAATTTGGTTTTACCAATTTTAGTGCATCGTTAAGTCAGATTGAATTGTATTTTTCGAAACACAAACAATAATAAAAAATCATTAAACTCGCCGACACCAACGGTCGATGGTGTGTGTCACACAGCGTTAGTGAGCTCGCGCGCGTTTCAAAATCGACTGAGCCGACTGCTGGCGCTGACTGACTGTCGACCGGAGCGCGCTGAGCCTCAGAAAATGTTTATATTTGTTGTTGTTGTTGTGGAGTTGCGTGAGTGCGGCAATGTTGGCTCTTTTTGGTGCAACTCGCAAAACGTTGCTCACGCGCTGCTGCTGCGACTGTCTGGTTTTGCACCTTTCCATCAATAGCGCTCCGCACTCGAGCGCACCCGTCGACCCACAGCCACAAGTCATCGAACACAACAAGTGGTGTTGGCGGTGGTGAATGTGGTCGCCTGCAGCGTTACTCAACTCTGTGTGGTGGCTCCAAGTTTGGTGTGTTGTGGTTGGCGGTGCTTGCAGCATTGTTGCACTGTTACTGCCTTTACCACACTTGCGCTACGTTGCCGCTTGGTAGTTTGATATTTGCCAGCCAGAGCACAAAGAAGAAATAATGGAGAAACTTGCGGATTTTCTATGATTGATTGCGCTCAAAGTCGGTGAGGCATTAAGTCGCAACGATATGGGATTTTGCTTGGATACTTTGTTTGTATTCTTAGAAAAGTTAAACAATATTAAATTTTTATTACAACACAAACACTAAGAAACAATTTTGCGGAAAATGGCTGGTGCGACAAATCTATTTGTGTCTGGTGTGTCAGCCAAAGAGCGCTTATGGCCTCAGTCAGCTCTCTACTTCTCTTCTTTTTAGTTGAGCGTTGTGAATTCGGGCTAAATAGGTTTGGAAGGCATAATAATTTGATGTGACTACGAGGCTAAGATATTAGCTAACTTATGTGTCCCACGTCTTTCATCTACAGCAACAACGTTGACAGGATACAAAAGGTTACATGCATGTCTGCCTGACATTTCGGACCAATGCATTGGTTTCAGTCTCCTTGGTTGGATTTAAAAAGGGGGATCTGGTGACGGGCCGCCTTCTATGGCTAAACACTTGAAAAGCATTGGCATTCTAGACGCCAAATTCTATCCTACTTGTAAGGAGAATCTTAAATCGGTACATCGCTACGTGCATGTCTGCCATTTTTGTTCGAGTGTGGCACTTTTAGCACTGATCAAAGCCGATAAATTAGGGCGCGAAAATCTTGCTCCCAGTCATTTCGGATCAATAGGTTCAATCTTCTTTGGGAAGGATTGCAGACAGCCAGGAGATTTAGTAACACTTTTTTGCTAAGCTAATGAAAAAGATTTGCATTCGATACAGCATATTCTGTCCACTTGTAAGGAGAATCTCGAATCAGTAGACCACTACGTGCAGGTCTGCGGTTTTCGTTCTAGTCTCGTTCTGAGATCTTTAGCATTGACAGAGTTCGAGTATTATGGTCGAAAATTGCGCTCCCAGTCATTTCGGATCATTAGGTTCAATCTTCTTTGCGAGCGATACCAGGCAGCCAGGAGATTTAGTGACTTGTTTTGGCTCAGCTAATGAAAAAGATTTGCATTCGAGACAGCATTTTCTGTCCTACTTGTAAGGAGAATCTCGAATCAGTAGACCACTACGTGCAGGTCTGCGGTTTTCGTTCTAGTCTCGTTCTGAGATCTTTAGCATTGACAGAGTTCGAGTATTATGGTCGAAAATAGCGCTCCCAGTCATTTCGGATCATTAGGTTCAATCTTCTCCAGGCAGCCAGGAGATTTAGTGACTTGTTTTGGCTAAGCTAATGAAAACGATTTGCATTCGAGACAGCATATTCTGTCCTTCCTGTAAGGAGAATCTTGAATCGGTAGACTACTACTGGCTCTGAGATTTTTAGCATTGAGCGTTACCAGTCATTTCGGTTCAAAAGGTTCAATCTCCTTATTTTTAGGCACGAAGCATCTGCAATCCTTCAGCCAGGAGATTTGTTGACTTTTTTTTGGTATTTCTTCGGTCATTTCTTAAGGCATCAAAGAACCAAGAGCTGCTCTTTTAAGTATAGAAATACCTGAATCGAGCCTATCTCACCCAAATACTAAATGCTCTTTGCCTACTTGTTAACTTTTAACTAAAAGTTCTTCAGCTTCAGTCATTTTTTCAAGACTTAATCGTATCACATGCCTCAAAAATCTCGCCACTCAACATTGCACACTTCTTCTGTATCATTTTTTGCTTTTTCACGTTTGTACCTTAAAATTCTAATATTTTTCGTGCGCAAATATTGACAATAGTCGACTGTGTTTGCGAGCACGTTTGCACTTTGGATTTTATAGACCTTAATTAAAATTTCGCACACTCTTTCCCCCTCCCTCCTTCCAACTACTACACCAATCACTAACGCTAACACCAATCATACGCTTCCGTTGTGGGCCACTCATCTTCCATTGGCACTGCCGTCTTTCACTGAAAGTCTATTTGCTGTCTGGCTGGCTGTGGCGCTCTGTCGCTTCAATGTTCATTGGACGCCACGGGACGTATAGAAAAATCAATATGGCCAAAATTGCTACAGTGTTTCGGTTTCGTCTGAACCTTTTCGGTAGTGTCGCGCCAACAGCCAAAAAACCACCAACGAAAAACAGTGACAGTGACAGAAGTGGAGTCACTCCACCATTACAGTTGCAGTTTTGCAACGGTGTAATTAACCAACATGTGCGCAGCGTGTTATTAATGATACTTTTTTCACATTCACATTCGCAGTCGCATCAGCTCAACTTTTCTCTCAATTTTCTTGTGCTTGTGTAATTTTTTTATTTTTACAGCCAGTCGACGCTGGCAGCTCCCGCTTGTCGGAGCGTTGGTGTTTATTGATGTTATTGTTTAGTCGCCGGTGTAGCTGCATTGCATGCCGGCAGCGGGTCTTTTGCGAAATGGATACCCAGCAATCGCTCGTGCCCGACGCAGTCGATGCTGCAACAGTGGCAAGCGGCGTTCGTGATGTTTTCGCTTTTTCTGATGGCAGCTTTCTGAGAAAATTAGTGCTTGACTGCTTACAATGTTTAGTATTCATTTTCAGAGTTGCAGGGGCCGAATTAGCGTGGGTGAAAAAATGTTATGAAGTGGCGAAATGAAATTAGCTGAAGTTAAACAGTGAAAGATGCGATTAATTTTCGATTCACTGGAGGTTAGATTACCATTTAAAAAGGGTGAACGGTTTCCTAGAAATACTCAATTTTGTATTCAAATATAAACACTAACAATCTTGAATAAGAATCAATATCTACCTTTGAAGTCAGGATATGAAGTTTGAATACAAAACAGGGATATTTTCGATTCGGTAGCAACATTGTTGTGATTGTTTTTCAGCGTTCAAAAGAGACAATACTGAGACTTCCAAAACCTTACTACCATAAAAATTGGATCTAAACCATTTTGTTTTATGTTCGATCGTTGTGTCGATCACAGATAGCACAGAGCTCAGTGATGAAGTTGGCATCGCTGCTATTCGCGAATAGCAGAATGGTCATCACTGCTCTAAATGCTTTGACTAACGGGGGGAAATAATATTTCAATCTTAGCGCATAAACTTGGTAACATATGGTTCTATGTTGTACGTTTGAATATGACTTTTAACGCTTTAAGAAAAACATTCAAACGAGTAAAACTGAAGTTTGTGGTGTGATTGTATTGAGAATTTTGCTCCAACATTTCCACAACGATATTTAGTTAATTCATAAAAATTGGCAAGTTGAAGTTGAAGTGAAGTTTATTTGGATAGTGAAATTTTGGGCAACTACAAAGGTGTTTAAAGCAATTTCGAAATCGAACATTTTTCTAGAAATCAAATTCTAACACAAGTTATATTATACAAATTGCAGTTCCATACATTTTCGAAGTTCAAAAACATTCTGAATTGTTTTTATTACTGTGTTATATAAAGATTTAACGAGCATAATGAGGTGTTTAAAGCTATTTCGGAGTCGAAAAACTTTCTAGCATTCCAACATTTTTGATTCTAATACAAGTTTTTATAGTATTTGATATATTGTTACGAATACTAAGTCTAGTGGGCTGTTGCGTATCTCTGGATTGTGTAATTTGAAAATAAAACACAGTTTCTTAAACGCAGACAATAAAATAAACCAACAGTCACTTTATTATTCACAGTTTACACTTTACTGTTCGTACACCTAAGTATTTGCTTGATTATTCCGTGTGGCAACTTCACTTGTCAAAACCAGACTGACTGCTGCACCGCATCTGGCCACCTTTTATACTCTGTCCGGCCGTCGCGCAGATCGTTCTCGCACGTTGCCAGATTGGACTAGAAGTTTCCCTGATGACCGCGACCATCGTTGCCAGGTTGGACTAAAAGTTACTATCGCGGCCGTCGTTGCCAGATTGGGTTATGGCACGGCACGTAGCGGCAGGGTTGCTTTGCACCGCGACAGACTGGCTCATCGTTACACTGCCCACCACTTAGACTTGTTCGTCCCGAACAAGTGCCGAGGCTCCGCTGTGATAAGGCGCCAGGCGCTCCAAATGGACTACCTTCAGCTTAGCGCCTCTATTGTTGCAACGTTGAATCCGGTATACCACGTCGTTAATCCTAGTCACGACTTCGTAAGGTCCTTCCCATGACGCTTGAAGTTTTGGAGACAAACCTTTCCTCCGCTGCGGGTTGTAGAGCATTACCAAATCGCCTTCTTGGAACCCTGCTGAGTTGGCCCGTAGATCGTATCTGGCTTTCGCCTTATCGCTGACCAGTTTGGTGCGGCCCCTTATAAATTGGTGAATTTCCTCCAGTTCCGCCCGCTTATTGGCCACGTATTCCGTCTTAGCGCCTCCCGTCGTGCTGACTACCCCGAACTTCAAGTCAGCGGGTAACCGCAACTCTGTGCCGAACACTGCTCGGGCTGGAGTGAGTGATGTCGTGTCGTGCGGGGCTGACCTATACGCCATCAGGAACAGGGGGATTTGCGTGTCCCAATCCTTTTGATTCCTGCCTACCACTTTCCGCAGGTATTCCTCCAGCGTCCGGTTAAAGCGTTCCACCATGCCGTCGGACTGTGGGTGCAAAGGAGTGGTACGCGTTTTCTTTATCCCCAGCAGCCCACACACTTCCTTGAATACCGCAGACTCGAAATTCCGGCCTTGATCTGAGTGCAACTCCAACGGAACTCCGAACCGGGCTACCCAGTTGTTTACCAGCTTTTCCGAGATCGTGGTGGCCTCCTGGTTAGGAATAGGGTACACTTCGGGCCATTTGCTGAAGTAATCCATTACGACCAGCACATATTTGTTGCCTTGAGTGCTAGTTGGGAATGGGCCGGCGACGTCCATAGCAATCCGCTCGAAGGGCGCTCCCACGTTGTACTGCTGCATGCGGCCTCGAGATTTTCTTGTCGGCCCTTTCGCGGCTGAACATCGGTCGCAGCTCTTAATCCACTCGGCTACAGACTCCTGACATCCTACCCAGTAGAATCGTCTTTTTATTTTGGCGACGGTTTTGGTGATGCCTAGATGCCCTCCACTGGAGTCGTTATGGTATGCCTCGATGACCTCGTTGATTCTGCTTTTTGGCACTACCATTAGGGGGTTGCTGGTACGACCATCCGCGCTCTCCCATTCGCGGTACAGGCAGCCTTCCTTCAGCCGCAAACTTTTCCACTGTGCCCAGTAAGCCTTAGCGATCGGGCTTTCACCAGCCATCTCCTGCCAGTCTGGACGTGCGCCTTGCTCCTTGCCTTCGACGATTTTTGCAAGATCCGCATCCTCATGCTGGTCTTTTTGTAGCCTCTCCGCAGACCACTCTTCCTCTGGCATGACGCTGACCAACCGGACGTCCACTATCTGTTCTTTGCTTTCGGCTCGCGAGCATTGCCTGCATTCGACTTTGCACGGACGGCGGGACAAGGCATCGGCATTTCCATGGCTACTGCCCTTGCGATGCTCTATCGTGTAGTCGTAGCTCTGCAGTCGCTCGATCCACCGCGCCAATTGCCCTTCAGGATCTTTAAAGTTCAGGAGCCATCTCAATGCCGCATGATCTGTGCGCAGGCGAAACCTTTGTCCATACAGATATTTGTGGAAGTGTTTTACGCAGTCCAATACCGCCAGCAGTTCTCTCCGTGTCACACAGTAATTGCGTTCCGGTTTCGCTAAAACCCTACTGTAGTACGCTATCACTTGTTCCTGGCCGTCTATTATCTGTGATAGCACACCGCCAATACTACTCCCGCTTGCATCTGTATCCAGCACAAACATCTCCCCAGGCACGGGGAAGGCCAGAATTGGAGCGCTGCACAGTTTTTCCTTCAGACGTGCAAAAGCCTGTTCCTGCTCCTCGTTCCACTCGAAAGCTTGGCTCTTTTTTGTCAGTTTGTGCAGGCTGCTGGCTATGTTCGCGAATCCCGAAACAAATCGGCGGTAGTATGTGCACAGACCCAGGAAACTGCGGAGTTCGTGTAGATTGCGTGGCCGGGGCCACTCCTTCACCGCCGTGATTTTGCCTTCATCCGTATGTACTCCGCGGGCGGAAACCGTATGACCCAGATACTTGACCTCCTTTTGGAACAGCGAGCACTTCTTTGAGTTGAGTTTAAGCCCGGCTTTTTGTATCCGCTCAAATACCTCCTTCAGCTTTCCCAGGTGGTCGTCGAAGCTTTTACCCATTACGATTATGTCGTCGAGGTACACCAGACACGTCCGCCAATGCAGCCCTTTTAGCACGCGTTCCATTAGCCGCTCGAATGTTGCTGGTGCGTTGCAGAGTCCAAACGGCATGACGGTGAACTGCCACAAACCGTCGCCAACACTAAAAGCCGTTTTCTCCTTGTCCTTGTCTGCAAGCTCTACCTGCCAATAGCCGCTGCGTAAGTCGAGCGTGGAGAACCACTGCGTGCCTGACAGTGTGTCCAGGGTGTCATCGATCCGAGGTAGTGGATAACTGTCCTTCTTGGTCACATCATTGAGCTTCCGATAGTCCACACAAAACCGGGTACTGCCATCTTTTTTCTTGACTAGCACAACCGGCGAGCACCAGGGGCCCGAAGAAGGCTCTATGACCTTGTCTTTCCGCATGTTCTCGATCAAATTTGTGACCTCCTCCCTCTTGGCCAGAGGAACTCGTCTTGGCGGTTGGCGAATCGGTTTCGCACTTCCGGTGTCGATGTTGTGCTTCACTATGGCTGTTCTTCCGCCTGCTTCTGCCGCAAATATTGACCCATAGTGCTGCAGGAGTGACCTCGCCTTCTGTTTCTGCTTGGCCGTCAACTCGCTTATCCACTGGTTCTCCTGCGGTATGGCGTCCATGTTAAACCCGCTCTTCTTATCACCTCCAGGCGGGCTACTCTCGCAATTGACCACTGCTACAGCTTCCTTACATTCGCCAATTACCTCATCTCTCCCGACATATCTGGGTGCATTCAGGGGATTCAGTATTCTGACTGGTATTCTGCCATTTTTAGGTTCCACTAATGTACGTCCGATGATGATGTTGTCGTGTCCTTGTTTCGGTGCTTCTACTACCCACAGCCGACTCGTCCCATCGTCCTCGTCCACCTTTGCCCACACAATCGCCTCAGAATTCGCTGGTATCCTCCTGTGTTGACACGATACAACCTTCCTTACCGCCACGTTTCGCTCATAGCCGGTGTGCAGCGGGAATTCAACGTTGGCATATCTCAGCACATTTTCCTTCAGGTCCAGCGTAAAACCGTGCCTAATCATGAAATCCACGCCGATAATCACGTCGTCCATTATATCCGCGACGATGAACTCATGTTCCAGGCTGCTGGTGCCGATAGCAATCGTTTTTGTAACTTTACCTCTTACCGGCGCGCGCTCGCCAGTCGCAGTCCGCAGCTGGATGCCATGCAGCGGTTCCCAGTTCTTTAGCAGCCTCCTTTTTATGATCGAATATGACGCTCCAGTATCCAGTGTCAACACGAACAACTTTCCATCTATCCTTCCTTCAATTGTCAAGCTGCTGGGCTGTCGTTTCAGCTGTGAGACCAGGACGGTGGGGCGGCAGATTGTGGGGATCAGCTCACGCCCCTCTGGGCTGACCCGTTTTAGTTTAACGACTCGCCGTCCTCAGCCCTGCGATTGTTGGCTGGGCCTCGATTTTCAGTATTCCTCGCTTCAGGCGATTGCGATCGGGAACGGGAACGCCTCTTCCGTTGGCGGCACTCTCGTGATATGTGACCCTGCTTGCCACATACCCAGCAGACAACTTTAAAGGAGACCACTCGTGGCCTGCCCGGTACCTCAGAGCTTATGGCCTGGATCGGAATGTCGTTGTCCGCCTGAATCTGGCGTATCCTTGCAGGTGCATACCGAGTGCTCCCAATCCATGCCGCTTCATATGTCATCGCGCTGGTCACCGTCTCCTTAAATGTCGGCTTGCCCATCATCAACGCACTGCGACGCGTTTCTGGATCATGAAGACCTTCAATAAACGACTCAATCTTCATCCTCTCGAGATCATCAGCACCAAATTTGGGGTAGCACAACTGTACGAGCCGCTCAATGTCTGCTGCATATGTCTGCAGCGCCTCGTTGGCTCTTTGCTTGCGGTTCTTCAGCTCACAGTAGTATAGCGCATGGTTGTGCTCGTTGCTATACTTCGCTGCCAACGCTCTCATGATGGCACCGTAATCACTTCTTAAACATTCTGGAACTGATTTGATCACCTCGGCCGCAGGACCTTTCAGCGCCAGTGCCAACCTCCGACCTTTCCTGATATCTGTCCACTGATTTTCCAAAGCAGCCAAGTCGAATTGCAATTTAAATGTATCGAACGGCGCAGCACCATCATAAGTAGGCACTTCTGTTCTGCCAGCAAAACCGTCCTGAACCGGTGGCAAACACTCTCGTGGCTGTACCTCCCTAAGCCGCTCGTCCATTTTTCTGTTCATCGAGTCTTCCAGACTATCAACTCGTTTGTTCAGGGAATCATCCAGGTCGCCAACTCGTTTGTTCAGGGCATCATCCAGGTCGTCGACTCGTTTATCCAAGTGCTCTACCCGCGTCTCCAGGTGCTCGACTTTCCCATTAATCCTGTCTGAGATTTCCTCCACTTTCTGCTCCAAACGCGCAGAATTTTCCTGAAGCTTGACTTCCATTCGCTCTGCCACTTGCGCCGATATTTCCTGGGTCGCCGTCTCGACTTTTGCCGAAATTTCGAGATTCGTAGCTTCCAGCTTTGCTGCCATCTCTTGATTCGCCGTTTCCATCTGCGCCGACATGCCTTTGAGTGCAGCCATTAGTTGGCTCATGTCCAACGCTTGTATTGGCGCAGCCGCTGCAGCTGTACTCTGTAGCGAAGCAGCACCCGCCGGCGACTCCTCCACCTTGGCCGACGCCTCTGGTTCTTGCGCTCCGAACTCGTGCACAGTCCAATCGACGCCTCGTGCCTCACATGCTTCTCGCAAGCGCAACTGCAACTCCACCTTTCCGCCAGCAGTCGGCAAATTCCAGGCAGCCAGCTCCTTCTTCAGCTGGTCTACCTTCAGCAGCTCGAGTTTAACCATGTCCGTACTTTTATAATTTTATTTATTTAGTTATTTTCAATTTTCCACAATCCCACTTCTGACACCAAATGTTACGAATACTAAGTCTAGTGGGCTGTTGCGTATCTCTGGATTGTGTAATTTGAAAATAAAACACAGTTTCTTAAACGCAGACAATAAAATAAACCAACAGTCACTTTATTATTCACAGTTTACACTTTACTGTTCGTACACCTAAGTATTTGCTTGATTATTCCGTGTGGCAACTTCACTTGTCAAAACCAGACTGACTGCTGCACCGCATCTGGCCACCTTTTATACTCTGTCCGGCCGTCGCGCAGATCGTTCTCGCACGTTGCCAGATTGGACTAGAAGTTTCCCTGATGACCGCGACCATCGTTGCCAGGTTGGACTAAAAGTTACTATCGCGGCCGTCGTTGCCAGATTGGGTTATGGCACGGCACGTAGCGGCAGGGTTGCTTTGCACCGCGACAGACTGGCTCATCGTTACAATATGTATAAAAAAAATTCAGTTCTATACATTTTCTCACTGTGTTATATAGAAGTTTGACAAGCATAATGAGGTGTTTAAATTTTCGGAGTTGAAAATTTTTCTTTTCAGAGTAGAATCAGATGTTTCCGATTTCGATACAAGTTATAATAGGATTTGATAGGTAAACGTTGCAGTTCTATAAATTTTCGGAGTCGAGAAATTTTCGTAGAATTCCGTTATTTCGCTTTTAACCCAATTGTAATAGGATTTGACAGGTAAAATCTGCAATTTTATACATTTTCGGAGTTCTAAAACAATCTTAATTGTATTTCTTACGGTGTTATTTAGAAGTTTAACGAGCATAATGTTTGTTTAGGTGTTTCACCCTTTCAGTCACAATGTCCAATATATTGGACTACAGCTTATACAATTCATACAGCGGGCTGTTATTTTCATGTCGGAAAGGGTTAAAGCAATTTCGGAGTCGAAAAATTTTCTACGATTCAAACAGTTTTGATTCTAACACAAGTTTTTACAGTATTTGACATACAAAAAAGTGCAGTTATTTAAATTTTCTGTGTTATATCGAAGCTTGACAAGCATAATGAGTCGAATTTTCTTTTCAGAGTAGAATTTTCGTCTTCAATACTAGTTATTATAGGATTTGATAGGTAAACGTTGCAGTTCTATAAATTTTCGGAGTAGAAAAATGTTCTCTTCAAAGTAGAATTCAAATGTTTCCGTTTTTAACATAGAATTTGACAGGTGAAAATTGCAATTCTATAAATTTTCGGAGTGCGAAACATATTTTTCGGAGTGCCATTTCAGCATTTACACCATGTTACATGAAGTTTTAATGGATTTTAACTGAACTATGCAGATATTTAACGCCTATCTTTGAACAAATTATTTCGGAGTAGAGAATTTTTTAAGGAAAAACCCCAACTGTGCTGCGCAAATTTAAAATGCAATTCATTTGGAGCAAGTAAAGTAATTTGCGCAAGTACAGCAGTTCAATACACTCGCAAATAAGTCAAAATCAAAACATGAAGCACAAAAAAAGACGCAATCGAAATATGAATCACGATATATGAGATGTTTAAAATTAAATTTAAAACACATAAAAAGAAAACAAGCGAGACATGACAACAGCATTGAAAGACAACTGCAATAACAGAAATAAGAGCAGCAAGAAGCAGCAACAGCACGCACAAGAATAATAAAAATAAATAAACAAAAAAACAACCACAGCGCAGTAAAGCAATAAAAAATCACTGAACCACTGACGTCACTAAAAATACACACAGCAACAACAATAACGACAGGAATAATAATGGATATGCTGCAGGAACAAAAACAACAACAACAACAACAACAACATGTCAAACAACAATATGAAGCAGAGCAAAAGGCAAAAATACCAAGTAAAAGACACAGAGGAAGAGAAAACGAGAAAACCGAGATGAAGTGTCCAGAAGAATTTTTAATGGAATTCAAAATGGACCAGAACGAAGACAGCAACAAGCAACAAAAGTAGGAAAACAACTCTTGTAGAAAAGGAGACAATCGAGCGACATCAGCGGACAACAGCTAAAAACAAAACAAAATCACATAAGGAATGCTTGCGAGCGAAGCGAAACAACAAAAAAAAATGAAGAAAGATTGAAAACTGAAAACAAATTGCGCACACAGTAAACTGACGCACAGCGCCAACCGAGCGACGACATGCAACATTCCAAGACCCAGCAGCAGCAGCAGCAGGAGGACAAATTCCCTGGGCCGCAATGTCGAATGTGGTTGCCTTTAGAAAAATGTGCGGCTGACTGGCTGGCTGCGCGCCGCATCAGCTAAAAATAGCAATTCAAATAAAGCAAAAATTAAGGCGCACAAATGCATAAAGTGAAAAGCAAGAATAATAACGACACACACGCACCGCGAATGAATGAACCGACATATGGCCAACCGACCGACCGACCGCATACACCACACCACAGGCGCAGCGGCGCGGCGCATTGTGGAATTGCAGCGCGCGGGAGTGTGTGCGTCGTATGTGGGAGGAGTGCGACACAGTCGCGGCAAAAGGTGTTTTAAAAATAAATTGGGAAATCAAACAACAAAAAAAACAAAACTGGTGAGAAATAAGTGAAGAGTTTGGCGCAACGCGAAACGCGCGTCCAACACGCGTCACACAGCCACCGACGAGCACTGGGTCGAGCCGCTTGGGACGGACAGTAGCAAACTGTGAACCGAAGAGTGTGAAAAAGTGCGAATGTGTTGATGGAGACTACTGGGTTGATGGCTGCTGCTGCTGCCGCTGGTGCTATTGTTGTTGTTGCTATTGTTATTTTGATGTTGTTACATTTATGTTTTGGCCGCGACTATTGTTCACATGATGCGAATTGAATGCAGCCGCATTGTGTTGGGCTGCGAAAGGAAAATTTTTATTTAACCGAAACGTGCGTTAATTTCGAATCTGATTTGGAATTGGTTGATAAATTCAATTGTTGTGAAAACTTTTATTATTTTTGATCTAACAATACACACAATTAGAAAAGGTATAACGAGAACCGGGGAAATTTATGGTGTAAATTTATTATATTAGGTTAGGCCGCCTGGTTAGAATGTTGAATTATAACCCCAGAATGCCTAAGGAAGAACCAGCCAGTTCTGGCTTGCAGAAGAGAACATTAAGCACCTAAATCCCCGTGCGTTACTTAGCTTCATAAGTTCGTTGTGTCAAGGGGATGTTCTCTAACAGCTTATAGGGGGCACAATAGATCAACAAACCAGTGCAACAAACCCTATTAAAATCTACTCTATTCTATTCTATTCTATGCTATTCTATTCTATTCTATTCTATTCTATTCTATTCTATTCTATTCTATTCTATTCTATTCTATTCTATTCTATTCTATTCTATTCTATTCTATTCTATTCTATTCTATTCTATTCTAATCGATTCTATTCGATTCTATTCGATTCTATTCGATTCTATTCGATTCTATTCGATTCTATTCGATTCTATTCGATTCTATTCGATTCTATTCGATTCTATTCGATTCTATTCGATTCTATTCGATTCTATTCGATTCTATTCGATTCTATTCGATTCTATTCGATTCTATTCGATTCTATTCGATTCTATTCGATTCTATTCGACTCTATTCGATTCGATTCGATTCGATTCGATTCGATTCTATTCTATTCTATTCTATTCTACATCCAGTTTTACGAAACTTCAATCCGATGTGTCAGCTGCAAATCAACATTGCTTTGAGTTGGACATGTCTCCTGGCATTGAAAAAAGTGCTCGACCCGGTAGTTGGAGGTCGTCGGCGAAGATAGACATCGTATCTCTGATGAAAGGACCCAGTTGAAGACACTCCAACATTTCTTGTTGTGACCAGCTGGAGAAAGGACAGTAAAAGCTGATTCGACTGGAGAGAACTTTTACAGCAAGCCGTGACCTGGTAACGAGTTGTTAGGGCCAGTTAAGTAAGTGCCAATTACTTTGAAAGTTTTTGTAAATAGTTGTCAGTAAGCGAGGTTAGGTTAGGTTGCGGTGGCTGCCTCTTTAAGAGACACACTCGAAGGCCCGAAAGGCCCATTGTGATACCACATATTTCACCCGTTTTTTTTAACTGTGTATGCAACACTGTTTTGCCCACATATGTTACAGCACACATTTCAAGCGGATGGGGAAAGGGAGTGAGGGGACCTACAGTTTAACGCCGAATCCGAACGGCGATTGGTAGTTTTTCGTTCACACTTGGAGGTTTTGCCATTGCCTGCCAAGAGCGCACTTGTGCGATTCTTGTAATTCTCATTCCCTTCATGTGGATAGCGATAGAAGTAGATGAGTTGTTCACCAGCCCGAGCCAGGAATCCAACCTGGAGCCTTTGGTATGAGAAGCCAGCGCGCTACGCGCTGGACTATGGAGGCCGGCGTCAGTAAGCGAGAGTCCCCAGTAATTTATTTCAATTAAAAAGTCTGGCAACTTCTAATGTAGCGAAAAAGTTAACAACAAATTATAAACTATCATTCGAAGACAGCTTCTGAAAATTACATCCAATTGTAAATAACGAAAATATGAAATGAAAATTTATTTAATTAATTAAAATATTACTCAACGCTGTTACAAAAACAACATTTAATTAAAAACATTACAACTAAAAAATGTCACAAATGTTTTCTGCATGTTGTTGGTCATTTTATGCTAAACTTTTTATGTGGGGTTATTAAAAATCATTCGCCAGCTAATTTCAACAAAAACACAAATGTTACACATCCTACAAAAAAATTCAACAGCTGTGGCTGATGTAAATGACATTTTCGCCCAACAAGCCACAAGCGACCAGACAAATGCAATGCATTTAAATATCAACGACAGAGCAGCAACAGCAATAAAAACCGGCAAAGGTGACCAAAAGCAACAATAAAAAGCGCAGTATGAATACATTTTTATCGCATAGCACGGCGAACCGCCCTCGCCCCAATTGAGCGCGCGCATTATCAGTGCGCAAACACAGCGTTGGTTGTGTGTGTGTGTTGTTGTTGTTGTTGGAGCCGAGAAGATTTATTGTTTTGTTGCTATAAATATATATAAATTTATATGTTTGTGTTAAATTTATCAGGGGCAGGTGTTTTTTTGCGTAGTTGTTGTTGTTGTTGTTGGAATGCAAAAAAACTTCAATATTTCATGCCGATTGGGAAATGTTTGAAAATATCCGCTGTTTGTTGTTTTTATGGCGCTTTTTTACAATGATTTTGCAATTAATAAAAGCACAAACAGTGAGCGTGTGTCGGAGTCGAAATGCAGGGCGGCTATCTGTCCTACTGGCTTTTTATGTGTGTGTGTGTGTGTGTGTGTGTGTGCTTGGGTTTGACTGTGTTTGCGTACGTGCACATTTTGCAAATGCTTACGCATATATAAAAGCAACAACCACATTCATATAGCAACAACAATATTGGTAAAGTTAGTTTGATGATACGCTCAGTGAACAGCAACAAAAACAACAACAACAGTAAATATTCATACAGCTATTGCGAATGGAATTTCGACTGTCATTTCAATGTGCGCAGCGGTGCAAACATCGACTCAGTTTCGGTGTTGTTTTCGGTTTTATATTTTGCTGATTTGACTACATTTACAACCACAAACAACACGAAACGCTAACAAGGGTAATGGACGTTTAAACAGTTAAAGCGGAGCTATACATTGCAGAGAGAGAGAGTAGTAATGAATTTGATTGTAGGAAAATATAAAGAAATATTAAGAATTTGAATTGGTACTAGAAGAGAAAAGTCAAAGCAGACATTAACAGTGGAGGAGAATAGTAGAAGTGGGTGTAGTGAAGGAAAAGCCACAAAAATGGGTCTAGAAGCACGAAAAGACAGCAAATTAGGTAACAAAGTAATAAGATTTAGACAGCCACCTATTTTACTGTAGGGTAGCAAACATTTACTACTTTATAAATATGAATAAATACCAAATTTTGTTTTGTTTGAAGAGGAAAGTAGATCTAGTGACATCTAAAAGTAACAAAAATATCATAAAAATTCAGCTAAAGAGACATTTATGGTCACTCGAAGTTGAAAGTTCTAAAAATATTCATATTTGTTAGTCTTAACAAAGTAAATTGTTAACTGGTATAACAAACACATCAAAAACAGATAAATCAATCACGGTTCAAAAGTGATTGATATGTTAAAATTAGTATTTGTGACAGAGTGTCACACAAAATTACTTCAGAATGTTCTGTAACAAAATTTCAAAAACCATATTGAAGAATATAAATGCACATTGAAAAACATTGTGACAGTAAAGTTAGGTCATACTGGCTGCCAGCAAAGCCACGCATAGACCTTATTGGGTCCTTGGCAATGCCAGTTCGGAGTTAAAGTAGTAGTATCCTTAACCCATTCGCTGCCAAGGACGAGTACACTCGTCTTTGGCAGAGTGTCATGCATTGCCAAGACGAGTATACTCGTCCTACTTTAAATCTGTTATAACATGCAGGCTTTTGAATTAGCAAATTTTTTGTGGCCACAAACATAAACGCGCAAAATATAAATGACAATGGGAATGACTTCATGTAATTTAAGCTTGGCAGCGAATGGGTTAAGGATGCTCGTCGATCTCACAGACCTCCAGAGAGGTTTGAGGTCTTGCTTCGAGGCCTGTTTTAGTTCTGCAAAAATCGGCGCTCCTAAGCACGTCGGGCGAGTGCTAGATATGGCGGGATTGGTACAGTAGGTATTTGTGACAGTAAGAAAGTAATAAAAATAAATATTTGTAGCTGAAGTTTCGCACAAAGACAAATATTTCTCAAAGGTTTGTTATCAACCGTCACAAATCAATCTAAAATGTTTAAAACAGCAACAATGCGTAGGAATATACTTTGTGACAGTCACACAAGCAAAAACAGGACATATGTTTGCATCAAAGAGGCGCATAGCGTGCAATCACACACTATACTGACAACTAAGTATAACTCAATATACGCAAACTTTTGTGACAGTGACACAAGTAAAAAAGACAATATTTTTCCATCGAAAAGTCCCATAAAATGCACAATTTTATTTTCTATTTTATAAAATGTCACAAAATAACACACCATACGGCAACTAGCTACAAGATCACATGGGCAAACATTTTGTGACAGTGACACAAGTAAAAAAGGCAATATTTTTCCATCGAAAAGGCTCATAAAATGCACAGTTTTATTTTCGACTTTATAAAATGTCACAAAACAACACACTATACGGCAACTAGCTACAAGATCACATGGGCAAACATTTTGTGACAGTCACACAAGCCAAAAAAGTTGCAATTATTGAATACAGCACAGCATTTCACACAGAAATAAAAAAATTGTACAAATACACGAACACAACACACATTAAACCAAATGTAGGGCACTGCACAATTCACCAAGACCAGCTTTTAACATGGCTGCCGGTTTTCTAACTCTGTACAACCATTTTGGTAAACTTTTGAGTGTGTTTTTGTTGTTGTGCTGTCGAACGTACGCCAGGTGTAAAATGAAATATCATCTAGTTGACCTTAGAAATGGTACAACAACAACCAGCCATAACTAGATTTACATTTAAAAAATCGACAAACGAAGCAGCGCTGATTCGCGCCAGTAACGACCAGCAATCTGCCATTTTTTCTGAAGATTTCTGTTTTTGTTTCGGTTTCAGTTTCGGCACAAAAACAAATCATCAGCGCCCTCATGTTGAATGACCAAAAAAGGGCTGCAATGTAAGTGGGACGAGTGTTGTTGTTGTTTGCGATAAGATATTAACAAATCAGTAGCGCCCTTTGTTTTTGCGGGGGCAAAGCACGTGTCACACATCAAATGTCACTTTGCCTTTGCCGAAATTTTACTAATTAAAAGCCAAAACTTTTGCCAATAAATAATCGCACACTTGTGCAATGAATTGGCAACACACACAGACAGGAGGTGTGGTGTTGTCTGTTGCAGTTGTTATTGTTTTGTTGTTGTTGTTGTATGCAACGAGAAAGCGTGCAAAAGAGGTGCACAAGCAAAAGAAAAGCGTATAAAATGCAGACGATGGCGCGGCATTTATTTAGGGCGATGCTTTTCACTGCATGTGGAGACAACAAAAACAACACAACTACACATGTATGGCATCAACAACGCACATTACGCACTGAGGATGCAACACGACAGCGACTACTGGCGGCTGCATGGCTACGTTGGTAAAAGCAACAACAACAATAACGATGGCAAAAGACGACAACAATTAAAATGGCAGCAGCAACCAGCGACAACAACTTTTTTTTACCATGACCCAAAAAGGCCATTTAAAAATCAACAGCGAGCAGAGAAAATCGTAATCGAAAAAAATGTGAAAAGTTGAAAGAAAATACACAGAAAATCATAAGCAATGCGAAACGACAAATTCCATATGTTGTGGTTGTAGTGGTTTTCACAGTTTTTAATTGCTTGTGTTGTTACGTTTGATTCTAAGCGAAATTATGCAAGTGAAAAGTTGCGCTAAAATCGAAGAACAACGAAAAAGCTGCGAGAAGCGACAACGACAGCAAGAAGAAGCAAACTCAAATTTGCCACAATCTCAAGAAAGTGTGACAACGGGGCGCGCCCATTCGTCAGTGCGCATCGAAAACAAACTACGCACTTTAACCTATCCGCCACCCACAATAAACCAGCGCCACAAAACAACAACAACATCACAACACATCCTGTTTGACATTTTACTTTAATGTCGTTGCGCTTCGGTTCTTTCTTGCCTTACAAATTTTGCCCCGCAGCCACGGATTATAAATTGCAGCTAAAAACAAGGTTGTCTTCCTTCTAACATTTCCACCGCACCCCTCCCTCTTGCTAACGCAAACTGACTGCTGCTCATATCCTGTTTCCTGTTATGCGCTACGTCGACTAGCGCACAGCACAGGCACCTGACGCTAGCTCCACGCCTCACAGCCTGCATTTGATTTCCTCAAGCATTCAACTCATCCAGCTGGTATAACTGAACAGACGTTCGCAAAGGCCCAGAGACTTCTCGATCATTTTTGCGCACTTGGGAGGCAGCTGAGTGCTTCACTGCGCTGCGTTGCGACAGAGCGCCATAATCAAAATATTTTCACACCTTCCTTTCCCACCCGTACTGGCTATGTTCGCTTGCCCCACACTTACCTGCTTAGCGCTATTTTCCTTCTGCCAAATTTAGCTGCCGTCGTTGCACGTCTTCGCTTCCACTCTTCCTTCGGAATCTCCTTACTGGTTTAGTTTTCTCTTTATTGTTGTTGTTGTTTTTGTTACTGCTGCTGCTGTTTTAGTAAAACACGACACACACAAAAATACCTTTAAACACTTTTTGCTTTTACCACTTTTTCTCGGCCACTTCAATACACTTTTCTTCACAATTTGTGCGCCTGAACATTTAGTTGTATATCTTTTGCTAGCTGCTTTTGAGGAATTTTTCACATTTTCTTCTCGCACTCTTCATTGCTCTAACATTTTACAAAACGACACATAAAAAAATAAGAAAATCGTGCAGTAAAAGAAAAAACCCGTCGACGACGTAGAAATTCTTTGCAATGCGCACTTTTGTCTGCCGCGTTGCGTTCTTATTTTTGCCTTTCCGCAGTCGCTGCTATTGGACGCACTCAGTTTAACTATTGAAATTCACTTTCCGTGTGTTTTCATTGCGGAAATGCGCTATTAACTTGGCGAAAATAATTATTTTCTGCAGCCGCACTCGGAAAAACGGGAAAACACCTTCCACGGTACACGCCACCAGGGCAGCCAACACTTGAAACCCAAACCCCTCCAACAACACCGCGTTGCCAACTGCGCGCACTGCACGCGAAACTGCGCACAACGAGCGATTGGCCGATGACAATCACTCCACTGTTTTCTTATTCGTTTTCCATCTGGTTCGCGACTGCAAGCAGCACGTTTTGTCAAATTAAAATACGCAAACTTTAGAATTTATTTGGACGAACTTTTAACACAGACAATGCACAATTTGAAGCTGCAATGCTACCGCGAGCTGGCGGGCAACGTGGCTGACGTCATGTTCCTGCTGCTCGATCCGAACGCCGGTAACAACAGCAAAAGCAAAGGCGACTACCTCTACGCGGTGACCAGCTGCAAGGTGCTCAAAGTCTCGCTGGACACCGGTGCGGGTGTGGTGCGAGAGCTCATCGAGTTGCCAGGCATTGTAGGCGCCGAGTACCTGGCGCTGGACAACATGATTTGTTTGGCCACTGGCGGCGGTGAAGTGCTGTGCGTGGACCCGGAAACGGGCGCCACCACGGAAGGCACCTTCTGCGATGTGGGTATTGAGTGCATGGCCTGGAGCGAGGATCAGGAGGTGGTGGCGTTCGTCACGAAGGAGCGCCACGTGGTGGTGATGACCTACACGTACGATGTGCTCAATGAGCACGAGCTGACACAGCAGTGCAGCATCGACGAGCAGTTTGTAAATGTGGGCTGGGGCAAGAAGGAGACACAGTTTCACGGCTCCGAGGGCAAGACGGCCGCCAAGCGGCAGCTCGGCTTTCGGCCACCGGAGAATGTCAACGAATTGCCGCAGGTGCGTAGGCGCATACCATAGTATCAAACATTTAATATTGAGATATTGATTTGCAGGACATTAGCATCACCTGGCGCGCCGACAGCGCCTACTTCGCAGTGTCTTTTGTCAGTGCCGAGTTGGGCCGCCTGTTTAAGGTGTTCGACAAGGAGGGCAATCTTCAGTTCAGCTCGGAGCCAGTGAACGATCTGCAGCCGTCGATTGCTTGGCGGCCTACAGGAACGTGGATTGCAGTACCACAACAACTGCCCAACAAGAGCACCGTTGCGCTGTTCGAAAAGAACGGACTGCGCCATCGCGAGATTGTGCTGCCGTTCTCGTTCGTCGAGGAGCCGGTGCTGAGATTGCGCTGGAACGCCGATTCCAACATTTTGACCGTGGAGACACAACGTTTGACCACCGGGCTGCAGTCGCTGTACCTGTACACCATTGGCAACTACCACTGGTACCTGAAGCAGGTGCTGCGCTATGAACACGACGATCCGTTGGCGCTGTGGCAATGGGATCAGCGCATTGGCGAAGAAAAGACGCTGCACGTGTGGCGACAGAGCGGCAAGTATCAGCTCTATCGCTGGCACTGCGCTGTCGATCGGTGTGCGCGCAGCGGTCAGGTAGCCGTCATCGACGGCACCAAACTGCTGCTCACGGACTTTGCTACCGGCGTGGTGCCACCGCCCATGTGCAGCGACACACTCGAGCTGGACTGCTACATTATTGCTTGCGCCTTTAATGCAAACACTGAGAAGCTGGCTATCCTCGATGCCGAGAACACGCTGCACATCTACTTTTGTGTGCGCCACGTCTATGCCAACCTCTACTTGAAGAAAGAAAGTGCACGCTGGGATTGCGATGCGGAGGAGCCGCTGGCAGCACCTTTGTCGCTGACAGCGCCGTTGCCGCTGAGCAACCTGCTGTGGCTGCACGACACCGACCTGGTGGCCACCTCGAGTGTGGGCAGCAACACGCTGCTGCTGATGTTGACGTTAAGCGAGGAAACATACGAATACAGCGGTGTGCAGCAGCTAAAGGGGTTGGCCTGCAACGCTTGCAACGGCGATAGCGCCAGCGAGCAGCTCTTTGTGCAGACGCGTGACGGCGCTGTGCACGAAATCTCAGACTGGACAGAAGCTCTAGAGTCGCACAATTACAACGCGCCGATCAAGAAGTACGCACAACTCGAGCAGCAGGCCACACAGCTTGAGTGGTTCCAGCTGCCCAACTCAGACGTGAGCGGTGTGGTAGCGCTGTTGCGAAACAAGCGGCTGTATGTGGACACACAGCTGGTAGCAAGCGATGTGACATCGTTCTGTCTGGCCGGCAACTATTTGGCCTACACAAAGCTGTGCGCGCTGGAATTTGTGCGACTGTCCGATCGGCGGCTGGTGGACTCGCGCAAAATGGAACGCGGCGGCAAGCTGGTGACCATTGTGGCGGAGACTGCGCGCACTGTGCTGCAGATGCCGCGCGGCAACCTGGAGGCCATACTGCCGCGTGTGCTGGCGCTGGAGATTGTAGGCAAGGAGCTGGAGGCGCGCAGATACAAGAACGCACTGGACATGCTGCGCAAGCAGCGCATCAACCTGAACATGCTGTGCGACCACGACATGGAGCGCTTTGTGGTCGATCTGGAGGACTTTCTCGATGATATAAAAAACCCCAATTGGCTAAACTTGTTTTTGAGCGAGTTGCAAAATGAGGTAAATTCCAAAATGAGTATTTTTCCCATGTTTTACACTAATCAATAAATATTTTAAAGGACTTTACGCAGACCATGTACGCCAGCCACTACGCTGGCCAGGCGCGCCACTATCCGAATGACTATAAAATCGAGCAAAAGGTCTCCTACATTTGCCAGAAGATGTGCACACTAATGGAGATGAGCGGCGAGCCGCGTTATCGTCTGCCCATACTCACGGCCTACGTGAAAATGGGCCAGTTGGAGAAGGCATTGTTGCTGATCTGGCAATGGAAACAACATCAGCACATTGCAGAACCGCCAGCAAACGCCGACAACGTGGCCGAGGAGATGCTGAAGTATCTGATTTATCTGGTCGATGTGAATGAGTTGTACAACGTGGCGCTGGGCATGTACGAGTTGCCGCTGGTGCTCTTTGTGGCCCAAAAATCGCAAAAGGATCCCAAAGAGTATCTGCCATTCCTCAAAGAACTGAAGCAGTACGACATAAACTATCGCAAGTTCAAGATCGATCAGCTGCTGAAGCGTTACGAGTCGGCGCTGCGGCACATTGCGCAATGCGCCACGGCCGAACGCTTCGAGGAGGCGTTCGCTTTCATCAAACAACACGAACTCTATCAGCAGGCGCTGAAGTGCTATGTGCCGAGCGTAGGCGGGGAGCAGGCCGGGTGTGGCAGTGAGCGGGAGTCGCACTACAATCGCATTTGCCTGGCCTACGCGGACCATCTGCGCAGCATCAGCAAGTTCCACAATGCGAGCATCATGTACGAGCGTGGCGGCGATCTGAAACAGGCGCTACTCAGCGCCAAGCACGTGTTGGACTGGCAGCGTGTTTTGATGTTGGCACAGCAGACTGCACAGGATGTGGCCAGTGTGGCTTTGTAAGTCTGCATGAGGCGTTAGAAATTATTCTCTGTGGGACTTTAATGTTGCTGCTTCTTTAAAGGTCCATGGCGCCCGCACTGGAGGAACATGGTCAGCATGAGGTGGCCTATCAACTGCACAGAACATATGGCGCCGATTTCTCTGAAGCACTAAGGTGTCTACTGAAGGGCAAACTGTACCTTAAGGCCATTCATGAGGCGCGTCTTTCGACACCTGCTGCAGACAGTTCTGTAAATCTGATTGAAGAGCTCATCAAGCCGGAGCTGTTGTCTTATTGTGCGCTGCTGCAGTCCAACTTGAGCGCAGATACAGTGCAGTTCGGCGCCTATAAGGAGCGTTTGCTAGCAGTGCGCGAGGCGCGCGCCAAAAAACTGTCGGGCATGGAATCTGACGACGAGAGGCTGTTTCTGGCTGACGAGGCCGATTTGCTGTCGGACACCACGAGCATGCGTTCATCACGCTACACGGGCAGCTCCACTGGCACCGGGTGCGGCTATGCTTGAATGATTTCATACTTGTTAAAGCGTCAATTTAATTGCATTGAATTAATAAGTTTTCATTACTTCCTACAGCAAAACATTCCGTTCGAGCAAGAATCGCCGAAAGCACGAACGCAAATTGTTAAGCCTCAAGCCGGGCAATCCGTTCGAAGACATTGCCCTGCTCGATGCGTTGTACAATCTGATTGTGAAGCTTTTTGCGCAGCAGTCGCATGTGCATGACACATGTAAGGCGCTGCTGGAACTGCAACTGGACGATACGGCTGCCAGACTGCAGCAGCAGTTCAAAAACTTGCTGGAGCTGCTGCAGGAATCGTTGGATGCCATTTGGATACCCGAACTGATGACTGCGCAGGAGTACTTGACCGGACCGAATATCGATTACACGCAGCTGAGGAATGAGCAGCGTTACGGACTGATATGTAAGTGAAAAGGAAATGAAATTTAATGCAATGTTTATTTACTAAAATTTTTGTAAAATTCTTGTAAATTATGTTTTGCTGCAGCTCCTCAAAAGCGTTACAAACCTGAATGCCCCATTGTCGACTGGGAACATGAAATATTGCGTTGAACTGCAATGCTGCTGCCTGTGCGCTACGTCTCATTGCAATTTAAGATGTTTGTTAAATTTTTTATAGAAAAAATTAAAAGAAAATGTAAATTTTTGTTATGCGCTCAAAATTACAAGTATTTTCACTTTCTGGCCGCCGAAATTGCTCACATTATGCAAAGTGTTGGCACGTAGCATGTACGTTGGACATGCAACGCCATGGATCAGTGGCCACCATACACTTTACTTTCACTAATTAATTGCCTTTAACTTCAAATATAATTATGATATTAAAATCACACACAATTAAAAATCGAAGCAAAATAAATTAAAAGAAAATTGAATGCAAAATCGGCCCACACTTTTTTCAATGGCCGTATAAGTTAGTCCAAGTAGAATAGGTGAATAATTGTTTTAATATTTCTTAAATAACATTCGATATGTATTCTTAAAAATCATATTTGCATAAAATGTGCACAACTGTGAATATATAAAAGTTTGCATAATACAACAGTGTATAATAAATATGTAATTTTTTTTAATAAAACTAATTATTTTTGAAGTATTTTCAAGTTTATTACATGAAACAACTAACAAGTATGAAAATATGGAAAATTTGGTTTTGACTTATTAATGATTTATTGAAATATTATTATTTCTTTTGTTGTCTTTAGAAAATATGTCTCAATTGCTTTTAAAATAAAGCAATTTTTTTACATAATTTAACATACATTTGTTTGTGGTGAAGCAAATTTTATTAAAGCAAAATATAAATACAGATCAAGAAAGTTGTTCTTGGTTAATTTTGTCGTGATTTTTCAATATTCCAATATTTAAGGCCACCTCTTATATCATAAATAAGTTAATAGTTTAAGTTTTTGTTTACTATATTTGTTATAAAGATATCTGTGGTCAAAGCAATAATGGCTAAAGCACATAAGTAACTAATTTTAATAATAATTTTGAGCACAATGCTTGAAAGGAACTGAATGACGTCTTAAATCGACTTAAGCCTTTATCGTTTTTCATCACAGATATGAAAATTGTATACAAGTCAAATTCTTTTTTCAATATTGAAGTCAAACAAACAAGCTAAATTGCTCAGAAATGGAGAAATGGAGAATTAGTAGGCAGTTCTATTGTACCTGGTCTCTATTTTCAGTACTAAATACAGCACACTAAATACATTATAACTAAAAATAATTAAAAATCTACTTTTTTCTAAAAATCACAAAAATCACATTTCTAAAAAAACTTATTTCTAACTAATTCAAAAATTACATTCTCATCACTATTCGAAAAAAATACTGCATATCTGTTTTTATGTTCAACAGTTTTTTTTCGATTTTTAAGTTGTGCCTCTTTTGTATTTGGTGTGCAATAAGTACATGTATCAATTTTCTAATTGAGTAAAATTGTGTCACATGATATCATTCAGAAATAAACCATTGCGTTGTAAATAGTAATAGTTTTGTCAGCAAACGCTAAGTTCTCAAACAAAAGCAAACTACAGACTACAAGGAATAATAATGTTGAATACATTTTGCTTTTCTTGAAGACCTTTTAGTTGCTCAGAATCAAATTTCCAGTTCGAGTCTATAGTCCAATCCAGTTCCATATTTTCTAACCCAACCTAACCTAACCTACAAATCACATTGATTACCCAATTTTATTAAAAGCAAACACACTTTATAATAATTCAAGATCCAATATGCCCATTGAGACGCAGTGTAGCGTTTACATTTTTGTGTAATCACTCAAACGAAGCGTTAAAATATACAATTTTTTGTTGTTTTAGAAAAGAAAACTTTATATCTGAAACTATGAAAATGTCTTCATTAGTAACACGCAACTGCACCACGCCAACACTCTCACTTGGCGCTCGAAAAGGGGTGTTTGCGCTGCCTGTCTGCACATCATTTAACAAATTCCAATGAATTTCTACAAATTCAAACACGTTTAGTGATTTTTAGCAAAAATGAAATTTTTACGAGTACAATTGTTGGGCAATTGATTAGTGCTGGGGGCGTTGAATGGCAGCCGACTGATAAATTCACATTCGAATGCGCCAGAATACAGAATACGCCCTTCAATTGATGTGTCACTTTGATGTTGTTTTTTTTGTGTAAATTGTAATAAAAAGTTGGGTTCATAAAAATAAAAAATCTTGTTAGTTGTTCAAAATGAGCTTTTATTGTTTTTCGCTGTAGCACAAAAATATTTGTTGTTTTTGTTAATATTGGCATGGAAATTGCAATGCACATGGCGCGCACTGCTTCATGTTCTACAACAAAAATCGTCTGAGATTTGCTTTATGCGAATTCTCTGCGAAGAGAAATTCTCCACATTGCCTCACACAGCAACTGTGTTGAGTTTGTATTCTTATAAATACTCGAGATTTATGCTCAGCTACATACACTCGTAAAGTATGTAAACATGCCAATTCAGCTTTAAATTTGTTTGACTTTAACATTTTTAGTTAAAAATTTTAATTTTTTTATAAATACTCATAACTTATTTTACATTAAATTAAATTTTATTCAATTTTTGAATATCAAATGGTTTTATTTGAATCTTTTAATTTGTTTTTGTAGTCGTTAGCTCTTGTGTTTGTAGCGCTTATCATTGGCATTCTTGCATGGCCGAGTGCAGCTCAATTCACTTTTCGTTTTTAATTAACACGCTGCATTCATGGAAGCAGAGAATATGGAAGTGTCGATATGCTCAACAAGTACACATGTACGCACGCGGCATATATACCATATATGTATATAGCCTCACTCATACACATTTGCTTACATTTCCAACCGCTCATATTTGCATTCAAACAGGTTTGAATTTTTTGTTGGTTTTGTGATTTTTTATTTTTTCATACTGCATGGAATTTCCCTTATTGACCGGATATGGATGGATGAGTACAGTGGGTAAAAAGCAAAATCTTGGCATCTCCACTCAATTTTGTGTGATGAATTATAAAGCAACTCTCAGTTGTTTGCGGCTTGTAGATTTTCTTTTTTGTTATAGAAATTTGTTGATGTTAATCGAAAATGCTTAGTGATCAATCGTAAAATTTACCATTAAATTTAATAGTAGATATGTCAAGAAGTAGGTTGGAAAAGTAAGTACAAATGTGAAATTAATATCCATGCTTTGGGTCACGTTAAGGTAGGCGTGGCTGGCCATTTTGGAGCACACTTGGGTTATAAAGACCTACTGTGATGCTACACTCAATCGAACTTAAGTGTACTAACTCATTGAACCAGTTTGAGCTCCTTACGCAGCGTAGTAGACTGTAAATAGTTCTATAGTTCAATTGTACATTGTCGAAAAAGAAGTTGCCCAGGTGAGTTTTTCTCATCTAAATAATGCAGGACATCTGTACAGAAGGTGAAGTGTATTTTCTTCCTTTTCCTTGTTCATAGAACTACAACAGAAATCTCTAAAGTGCCTGTGTTCCTGCTTGGGCTGTTCTTACTTGGACTTTTAATAGTTCTAGAGGCTAGATCCCTTAAATTGTCGAGGAAGTAGTTGCCCAGCTGAATCTTTCTTCTTCTAGTTAAACCAGTACAAGTATAAAGAAGGAACTGAAGTAAACTGTGTTTTCTTTCTTTCCTCGTCCATACAACTTCAACAGAAGTCATAAGAGAGCAATTCTAACCTTCTTGGTTACCCAATGACATATCAAAACACCAATCATAGCTCTCAACTGGTTTCTTTTTAGTGAGAGAAGTTCTCTAGCACAATGCAAGTTTGAGGTGGCCAGTTAATCCTGTGTGAAATTCAGCCCATTTTAGGTAAGTTTTTTGTAAGAAGTTTTTTTGTAATGAGTGCGAAGCTTAGAAGGTAAAAACGGGATAATAAGCTGTAAGTGACTCACACTTGAGAACAATAAATTATAAATTTTTTTCAATCCAGTACTTCAAATAGAATTACTATACATTTTAAATGTTAATTTTTTGCAATAAATGATTCAGTCATTATAAGTATCCTTCTAAATAACCCAATACTTATGCTTTGATCTTATGACTTTAGCTCTTAGTGCATTATGACCTCAATAACATTTATCTATCTATCCATAGATCGGGTTTTGAATTCCACAGCAACACCAATCAGATCACTCCCTTTTCGTGGTATCACAATGGGTCCTTTATGTGGCCTAAGTGTGTCTTTCGGCAAGTCCCGTGCCTAGGCAGCCACTTTAACCTAACCTAACCTTACTTAATGTGACCTCAACTTATCTAACCGAAATCAATTTAATGTAATCTAACTTTGACCAAACCCTCTCCTAAACATTTTTACATCTTCAGTTTAACCTTGGCTTCTACTAATCTAAATTAAAATTTATCAAACCTTCCTTTATCTTTGAAGGTTATCCTTACCTAGTCTAATCGAAACCATTCATTTTTGCCTAACCTAAGCAAACAAACTTTGACTTTGACTCTTAACTTAACCTTAACTTAGCTTTAAGTTTAATCCTAACAAAGACTAAACTAATCTAACATTAACTCTATCTCTGCCTAACCCTAAACTAACATATTTCTAACTTTGATCTCAACCTAACCTAATAAATCTTTAACTTTAATGATAACCTAAACTAATCTAAGTAATAACCTACGCAAACCTAACCTAGCTTTAACGTTTGCCTTAACCTAGATTAAACTCATTGAAATGTTGGCCCCAATCTAACCTAATTCAAATTTAACTGTAATGCTAACTTAGACTAATCTTGGTTATAACCTAGGCGAACCTAGCCCAATTCAGCTTTGACTCTAGCTTAGACTAATCTAGTTTAAATTTCGCTGTATCGTTGCCTAACGAAAGAAAACCTAATATAGCTTTGTATTTGGACCCAATCTAACCTAATTCAACTTCAACTTTAAAGATAACCTAGACTAATCTAAATAATGAACTAATCAAACCTAGCCCAGTTTTAACTTTGAATTGAACATAGACTAGACTATACTTGTAGTTTTTACTAACTTAAGAAATGCGTAAGATTTGACTTTGGTCCCAATCTAACCTAAGTCAACTTTAAGTTTAATGCTTACCTAGAGTAATCTAATAACCTTAGTAAACCTAACTCAGCTTTAACTTTGACCTTAACAAACTTATTTAAAGTTACTTATAGTTTTGCCCAACTAAAGCAAACAAAGTAAGTCTAACATATCTGTGGCCGTAAGGAATAACAGCCAAAGTCGAGTTAGGACAAAATTGAGTTATTACCATCATTGCATTCGTCGTATTCAAATGTACTACTACACAAAATTCTATGGCTTTTGCTCATAAAAATAATGTTTTACGCCCTAAAATCTAAAATTTATCTAGTTAAATCTAAAGCAAATTAAAAAATTAAAAGTGCTTTCCTGAAAACTTCATAAAATCGACTTTGGCTGTTATTCCTTACGGCCACAGATATGTAGATCAATCTAACCTAATTCAGCTTTAACTGTAATGCTCACCTAGACTAAGTTAAATTATAATCCAAGCAAACCTAACTCAGCTTTAACTTGGACTCTAACCTATTAATTCATCTTGTTAAAATTTCGCTGTGTCGTTGCCTAACCAAAGCTAACCTAACAGAGCTTTAACTTTGGCCTCACTCTAACCTCATTCAACTTTAACTTTCATGCTTAACTAGACTAATATAAATAATAATCTAAGCATACCTAACATAGATTTGACCTTTCACTAACCCCATCCTAGACTTATCCAATTTTGATTTTCCTCTCAACTCTTCATTTTATCTCTCTTTCGCTCTTTGACTAAACTCAGCCTAATCTAATCTTATAATCTTGAAAAACTCATTTTCAATATTACAAAACCATATATTTTTATATTTGATTTATCCAACTGTGTTGATATTCCAATCTCAATTGCTCACTTTTACTTTCAAAATGTCAGTTTTTAACAGAACAGCTGTGGCTTAGTAATAAAAAGTTTCATCAGAATAAAAGTCATAGCATTCCACAGTGCTGATTCCACGGTAAACCTGCAATCCGATGCACCGTCCGCCAAACAAACAACAGCAAACACAGTTGATCCCTTTTGGGTGTTTGGTCGCCGCGGCGCTCTACCCAGCACCAACACTAACACCAACACCAGCAACAGCAACAGCAGCCGTCGCCGGTGAAACAACTCGGCGGCAACATCCACACACAGCCGCGCCGGCCAGTCGAGTTGGTGTTGGTGTTGGCGCTGGTGAGCGCCGTTGCCATCCACATCGCAGCGACTAGTCAACAAATTTCATTTCATTCGAGTGTGAACGCTGGAACCGAGTGGACGCCGAACACGTAGACGCGCGCGTCTCTTCAACACGTTGTTCACAATACGCTTTCGCGTTTTCGAATCCAAATCGAAGCTGTTGTTCAGTGTTTAATCGAATTTCACACTAAAGTGTGAAGCGCTAAAAATTGTCTCAACTCGATCGAAAGTTAAATGTAAACGAGTAATTTTTGTGTTAACAAATTTATTTTTCGAATATTCGCCTAATTGTTGTTGTTGTTAATAATAGTTTTACTATGCACAAAATGTGAGGTTGTGTTCGAACGTGTTAATTAAGTAAATACGGCGAGCTCACAAGTTGCACTAAAATATTTCAATTTAAAAATAAATAAATATAAAAAAATACACATAAAAATTGTAAGAAAAGAAGAGTGATAATTGTTAATTTTCACCCACGGTGCAAGTAATTCGGCCGTTATTGCACGAGCCGCAAAGTAGCCATAAACAACATTAAAAGCTGATTGAAAAGAAATTTTGACTTTTCATTTTTCTAAACAAACAAATCGAAATAAAAAAATATTGCTAACAAAGCGACAGCGAAACCCAGACGAAAGTTGTTGTTGCTTAAATGTTTATATGTGTGTGTGTGTTTTTTGTGGCAATTAAAAGTAACTGTTGAAAAATTGCGTAGCCATTCACGAAAATACAAATAAATCATAACGAAACTATTTAATTAATAATAACAATAAATAAGAGTTGTGAGAAAGTTTCAGTCAACAGAAAAAATTAAAATTAAAAAAAATATTTTCAAATTAAAAATAACTAAACAAAATCCGAACAAAGGTAAAAATATAAAATTAATTGCAAAACAAAAATTTGCTTAGTTGAGCATTGGAGTGTTGCAGTCAGCTGAGCAGCAACAACCGTTTCAACAACAATTCCAGCAACAACTACACACAGACCCACTCTTAACTTTTACTGTCGCGTTAATGCAATTTGGTCGTTTTGGCATAACGAGCAGCAACATTTTTCAGGTATGTATCTGCGTCACATTTGCAATTTATGTACCGTAGCTGTTGACTTTTGGCCGCAATGCTTTTGTTCGTAGTGGCGAAACAGCTAAGCTCAGCTTAAGCGAACTTTTGCATTCTACTGAGCGTTGGCGAAAAATTCTCAATCGCTCTGCCCTGCGGCCGCTCTTAGCGACAGTAAACTGAACTAAAAACAACAATAACACAAAAGAATAACAAAAACAATCATGTTGAAAACACTCTTGTGGCTTAAACGCGTTTTAAGCCAACCAACTGGCGAAACGACTTTCAACATCACTTTGCCATTTGTGCACACACACACAATCATATATATAACTATATACACATATATACACATATGAGCTCTCGTACATACATATGTGTATGTAATATTATTTATATTTATATATGTTTTGTATATTTGCGTTAATATTTACGGTTTTTGTTTTAAGCGATCATTTGTTTAGTCTTCTGTGTTGTGGCCAAAGAAAAATGTGTTCTCTGTGTGTTGGCCATAAGTTTTGCTCAGTTGTTGGTAGTGCAAAATGTGTTAGTACAGCACTTCTTGATAAGAAAGTAAGCGAATCGTGTGTGTTGAAAAATTCAAAATCAGGTTTTTAAGTCACATTGATTCGATACAAATATACATATATTGATACAAATATTACAATTTTTTATGTTAACTTTTGCTTTCAAGATGTCAGTTGGTAACGTAACAGTTATGGTTTGGTGAATTTTTCGATACAGAAAAAATCGAAAAACTGTTTTTGACATTAGCGTTTTGTTTTATGAAGTTTTGTTTGATGAAACAGCTTCAGAACAGCTTTAAAAACATTTGTATACTGAAGCGATTTAAAAAAAAATTAATTGCCTTTTTAGAAAACATCAGTTGGACTGCTCAGTGAACAGTCACAGAACTAAATGGATTTCAATGAAAACAAAAGTATCTAAGTCAAAGTTTAATCAAATAGTAATCGACTGAAATTGCATTACAATATATTCAGCTCCGATTCCGATTTGAAGAGGTGTTCTGCAATCCGAGCGGAATTGTCACATTCGAAGTTTATTTCGAATACGATTGTTAGCAAATTAACAAACCTTCAATCAGCTGTTTGCTTTTAATGTTCAAATGAAAAAGGAAATTGTAAAATTTTGCAAGATTTTTTATTTTATTTAATGAGTTGGGTTATTTTATTGGCAGTATTGCTTGAGAACGAGCAGTCCGCCGTTGTAAAAGTAAAGCGGAGAATTTTGCGCGACCACAGCAATCCGATGGAATTGCCAGATTCTTCGTAACTAGTACAAGTCATTTCAGTTATGTTCAAAATTTCCTATTTAAGGTTTATTGCTCAGTACCGCCTTACCAAAGCAGCATTCAACATGATCTTGACCGAAGTGAGACCTTTTCTTCGGCAATGCTCCATTCCGCCAGAATTGAAATTGGCGACGGCTTTGCAATTTCTTGCCGAAGGAGGCTATCAATGATCGGTAGAAAAGGCAACCGCCTTTTCCATTTCGGAAAGTGTGTGCTTCTTAAAAGGTCCATCGCCGGTCGCTAAAGCTTCTCTTCTATATATTATGTGCCAGCTTCCTTCTTACTTCACTTTTCCAATCAACTCAGGTCTATGATTGAAGACAATTTTACAAAATGAATTGATTTCATTTACTTCTCACCTTTTTCCACCCCGTTACACTTTTTGTTGGTGGTCCTTGCCCATTCAGCGACTGCGTTAAATGCTTCCATTTATTTTCAAATTCGACTTTGTCGCCTTTGCAGAAACTTTTCGCGACGTCCGCATTCTCCTCCATAAAATCCAAAAGCATTTTGCTCTGGTCAGCAGTCTTATGCTTTCGCCTTATTAAAAATTAATTTATTAGTTTTATTTAACACGATGTTTCATTTATTTGCTTACATTTTCGTTATTTGTTATCGTTTTGCTGCTTTCCGATTTCAATTCCACCAGCTTTTTGTTTAGCGGATTATTTTCGACAAAAATTTCCGATAATCGGAATGCAGAACACCAAATTTCCGATCCAAATTCATTCGAACTTAATCGGATTTGAGAACAGGGTTGCATCGGAAAATATTTCCGATAATCGGAATGTAGAACACCGACGCGTCGGTCGGAATCAAATCCATTTCCGATCCGATTCGGATTCTGGAACAGGGCTGATTGTAAATAAATTTCAATATAAAATTGTATACATATATAGAATTAAATAAATAAAATTAAATAACAAAAATTAAATACATAAAACAAAATAATTAAAATAAAAAATTAAACTTAATAATAATTAAACTTAAATAAAATAAAACAAAATGAAATAAATAAAATAAAATAAAATAAAATAAAATAAAATAAAATAAAATAAAACAAAATGAAATAAAATAAACTAAAATAAAATAAAATAAAATAAAATAAAATAAAATAAAATAAAATAAAATAAAATAAAACAAAACAAAAAAAATTAAAAAAAATTATTTAATTAAAAAATAATTAAAAAAAAATGTTTCAGCTTCTGCAGACATCACTGAACGAGAGGGGCCATTTGATAAGCATAGATGGCACAGTGCCCAGTAATGACTCCAACGAACTGCCTAATGGAGACTCAACTCAGAAACAGTAAAAATCGCGTGATCTTCTGAGACAATGATGTCCCTAGTGCCCGGCAGGTGCTGCAATCTATCCCGCTAAGCTATGAGCACCATGAGGTCTTTTTCAGCTCAACCTAACATAACCTAAATTCACACTCGCAATGCATGAAGCGTTAGTTCTCTGAATGGTTCTCGCGCTGTCCATCGACTGTAAGACTCATAATCACCTCCGAAATACACCCAAACTGATTTAGTATCGATAAATTCAGCGAGTTGACATACTTTAGATAGATCTTCAAATATTTATCTGGTTAAGGGATGAAAATGCATAGGATGGGTTTGATTGACAGGAAAAGCTGCGGACTTTGCGGGAAAAGAACGCTCTGAAAAAATTAGAACACAGCCTATGCTTCTGACTCGCCATCTCCAGACAGCGCTTGGCAATCTTAGGGGTGCAAGAGTTCGCCGGCTTAAAAATAGCGACGCTGGGCCTGAAACGTTTGCTGAAGTTTGCCAAAAGAACTCGTATTCTAAAGGATCACTACTAGAACTCATGAACAGATCTCTATCTGGCATCACTTAGGACGACCCAGTAAGGGTCTATGTGGTTCCATTCGTGGCCAACCAGTTATACCTAACCGAAGGTTTGAAAATTGTAACACTTGTAAAAAAACATTGTTTTCCATTACAAAGTAAACATAATAAAATCGCTCCCACGCGGATCTTTCACCAACCATATAGCATTTATTTGTGCTTCATACCTGCTACAAGGCACTTAACAATAGTTTTGTTTTCTTGCACTTGTATTGCTTTATAAAGAAATTGCCATAATTTCTCATAGCAAAGGACCCTTTTGAATGCCTCATTCATTCACACACCGCTTCAAGGCTAAAGATCTGTGAACTCCGCAAACGGCGTGCAGTTGGTCTTTGTTCGTTGCGCACATGGTAAGCCTGGCTTTTTGCACTGACACACACACACACATTGACATACAATACTTCACTTCACTTCAGACGTGAACGTGTCTAGAATCATTTGAGTGCTGGGTACGATTTCAACTTATGCTCAAACCCGCTGACGACTGACACTGAGTCTGAGTCATCGCAACAAGAACAACAACAATAGCAGCCACAATCTACCTGAACTTTGTTGGTTGGCGTTTTTTGGCGTCTCTTTTCGTTTTCTTCATTAGCAATGCTTTGCGCTGAGAACATTTTTTTTTTATTTTTGATATTTTTATTTTCTGCGGATCTACACTGATCTTGGGGCCAAATTGAATGTGTGAGAAAGAAAAATCATTTGAATGATTTTTTTGCGCGTCGCATGTATCCACTCACTGTCGATCTGGCGAATGATTTGCAAACGTCACGCATGTTTTGTGCGTAAATAAATCATTCTTTTTTTCCATGTTTTTAAGTTTATACTTTAAAATAAGTGATCATTTTTCATTGTTTGTGCAGTGCTCTGGGATGCGAGTTCGGATTTTATTTATTTATTGCAGTGAAAAAATAATTATAAATAAAATAAATTAAATTAAAATATAATCTGATAAGATTATTCTTTGAAGTAATAAAACTTAAATACAAAAAAAAGTATACAACTTCTGTCTATATATATGAGATCGCTGGCACTCGCCTGATTACCCATCTCCGACCCTGTTCCATGGTCCACTTGTGGCTTCTTTAGCTTTTGATGGCTTTTATATTTTTGTCAGTGACCATCATTATTGTTTTTCAAATATAAGTTCCACATTTTTGTTTTTCGTGCGTGTGTTTATTTTTGTTTTATTTTGCCGCATCTTTTCGCTTTCTGACTTTATGAATCGATTCGTTCCGTTTTGCATGCATGAATTTTATTAATGTTAATTTTATTGTTTCCTATTCATTAGCAGTTGAAGGGGAATCTCTCACCTGTGTGTTGGCGTTGCTGTCGTTCGACACGCCAAGAGTCATGATGAGCGTACAAACACAGTTAAAATCCACTACGATTGTGATTACTCTCACTGTTTGTTAAGTGGTTGAATTGGAAACTGAATAACGGTACAAATGATTGGAAAAATTCCAAACCAAAAGAGCTAACGATTGTCGACAGTGAAGCACTGAAGCATTATTCGATTAATCATTCCATTTATATACTTACACAAACAAATTTGTTGAAAAAGTTGTCCGAAGTGACACAAAAATATTTTAATTATATTTGTAAATTAAAAATAATAATAAATTTGTTTGACACAAACAAAACAAATTTGTTGAAAAAGTTGTCTGAGGTGACACAAAAATATTTAATATTTGTAAATTAAAAAAACAATAAATTTGTTTGAGTTTGATATTTTCAAAAAGTTTGAATATTTTTTTAATAAAAAATTTTTATAATCTAATTTCGAAAATTTTTAGTTTTGTATTTTAAAAAATTTAATAAATGAAATTTCAATAATGAAATTTTAATAAATGTTTCAAACTTAAAAAAAAATTAAATTTGCAAAATACATTTCTAAAATACATAAATCTTTAATTTTGTTCAAGTTTTGTATATTCATAGATTTGAAATGAATTTTTTAAAAGCAAATTTTGTTTGAAATGTTGTCTGAGCTTCTCTTAAAATTTAAGTAAATTTTGTTTAAAATGTTGTCTGAGCGCAACAAACACTTTTTAAATACATTTAAAAAATATAAGAATTTACAAATTCTTTCGATTTTTCAAGATTTTTATATCCATGAATTGGAAAACAATGTTTTTAACTTCGTTTAACAAGTTGTCTGAGCTTCTCAAAAAAATGTTTGAGACACATTTTTTATATAAAATAATTCATAAATTTGTTCCGATTTTGTATTTCTGAGAGTTTTGAATTAAACTTTGTTTAAAAAGTTATCTGAGCGCACCTAAAACTTAAACAAAAATTTCAAAAATACAAGAATTGGTTAATTTTTTCTTTAAAAAAAATTTTAAAATACATTTCAAAAATTAAAAAATTCATAAAATTGCTGCAATTTTTTGATTTTCAAGTTTTTAATAAGTATTTTGAACTAAACTTTACTTAGAAAGTTGACTGAGCGCCCCAAAAAATTTTAAAAAACATTTCTAATAAACAAAAATTGCGAAATTTTTTCAAGTTTTTTATATCCATCAATTTGAAATTGATAATAAAAACTAAATTAAAAAAAATAAAAATAAAAACTTTCTTCAATACGTTGCCTGAACTTCTCAAAAAGCTTTGTAAAATACATTTCTAAAATAAAAGAATTTATAAATTTGTTCCAGTTTTGTATTTCTAAAAGTTTTCAATACATGTGAGCTGCTCCAAAATTTGTTAAATACATTCCTATTTAAAATAAAACAATTTATAAATTCTAATTTTGCAGTTTTAAGAATTTTGAATGATAATTGTACACTAAACTTTATAGTTTATTGTTATTGCGGCTAATTTGTTTCTCAAATCACAGCGTGCAACTTGGCTAAACGGATGTCACGATGACGAACAAGCATAAATTAATTTCAGTTTTGTATTTTTAAGATTTTTGAATAAAATTCTTGAAATAAACTTCATAGTTTATTGTTTTTGTGGGCAATTTTTCTCAAATCACAGCGTGAAACTTGGCTGAACGGATGTCACGATGACGAGCAGACATAAATTCGTTTTAGTTTTGTATTTTTAAGAATTTTGAATTAAAGTTTTAGAATAAACATCATAGTTGACTGTTTTTGAGGTCAAGTTTTTCCTAAACCACAATAAGAAGAATAGCCAACAGACTGTACCTTTCTTCAGAGCTTCCAGCTTATACAAATATATTCACTATAATCTAAATATTTGCTTCAACTGGACAATGACACTCGTTGCAGTTTTTGCATTAATTTCGATACACAATTTGTGCGAAACGATTTTATTTTGATTAATAATTGAATAATTGAATTGATTAGTAATTGAACCATTTGAATGCCTTGAGCTTTGGTAGAGCAATTCAGTCAGTTCTGTTCTACTATTTAAAATTCCTACTATTTAAACTTTCAAGACAGCTTTCTGTCTTTTGCAACGCTACAAACTTGAGCAACTTGAATTGAAACGCACTGCAAGTAGAAGAAAAAACATAATAAACTTGCAACACTTAGTCCATAACTCCGTCAAAATTACACAACTTTGCTCAACTACATCTTAGGATCATCACTCGCTCGACCTCGGTTCACCCAAATTGTGCTGTAGGGTCTTCGAACTGTGCACTTAACCAACCCGAACACACCCATTTCTGCCAGATTTCTGGTTGCTCATGTTTTCTTGGCTAATACGTTCCACATTTTGCAAAGGCCAAAACACCATTCGAAAACAATAACAAAAAACCGAAAATTACCTATTGTTGTAGTTGTTTTTTTTTTAAGTTTTGAGTGATTCGACAAAAAGTTCAAATCCGGCTTTAATTGGCATTTTGAGTTATTTTCTGGTCTTTTTGCTATTCACTGCTTCACTTGAAGGTTTGCGCTGGCAGCATTATTGTTGTTGCTTCTACAAAAATAGCTATTTGCGCAGCCTCTTTCGGGTTCTTGTTGTTCTTGCCACATGCATGAGGCTGCAACAAAAACTTTTTACGAATACGTATGCATGTAAAAAAAAACTAAAAAAAGGCGTCTTGGAAACAACGCACAAAACAACAACAACAACTGAAAGATACTCGTAGACGGAAGAGTTGTGGGCCAAAGGAGGCCAACAATAAAGTTGTGTGTACTTGAAGCTTCGGCAGCCCATAGACCTGACCTATGTAGCGCGCTGCAACTGTTGCTTGTAATGTTTTGTTGCTTTATGTCATATTGTTGTTGTTTTTCGTTTATGCTTATTGCATGCAGTGGACTTTTACTTCATTCGAACCTTTGCTGCTGACCGCAAACGGCAAGTTTTGGCATTCAAGTCAACGTGCTCGGTGCTTGTAAAATTTGCCAACTTCACGTCTGTCTGTCGGATTTGTGTTTCAGTTGCTTCCGTCGTCAATCTCGCTTTTTTCGTTGTATGTACTTCTTTGTGTTTGTTTTTTTTCATAACGATTTTTGCTGTTGTTTTGCAGTTAATTTGGTCATTTTTGCAATTAAAGCCCATTTTTATGGCTTCGCCTCTAAGAAAAATTAAGAGCAACACTAGATTTTATCTGTCATAATGACGTCTGTGCGGATTCTGCGAAACTTTGCAAAAAATCATAAAAAAGCGAAAAAAAAATCTATGGTTTTATTTTTAAATAATTATTCATAACTTAGTATGTTTTTGTCCAACTAGTTGAAAATGCGGTTTCTATTAAGTTGCGCTTTGTGTGTGTGTGTGTTGGTTTAGCTAATGGCTGGCGGCGTGAAAGTATTATGTGGGCCCATTAAAATATAAAATTGGCTCATTAACACTTTTGTTTGTTTATAACTTTGTTCATGAACGAAAGAACCAATGATGGATCAAAGCTTTTTACTCTCAATTGCTTTGAAAAGTTTGTAATAAATGTTGTTGGAACTTGTAGTCTGAAAGTGTAATTTAAATAGTTTGTTTCTGGGTAAATTTTTATAGTGAAAAGTACATAAAAAGTGAAAAATTTAAACAATGTTTCTATAATAATGAAATATTTTTTAATCATTTTGTTTTACTTATAGTTTCCTTTTCTTGTGCACTTCCCTTGGTCGTTTTTTTGCGATGTCACATGTGTTGTTGATGTCCTTAAATTGCTTTCAGTCGTTCGAAACTTCTACTCTCTTCTAGTGGTGCCAGCGAAGCGCCATTTCTGTTATATAGGACGCTGTAAATTTTCTGTCCTTCTTCATCTCTTTTGCTACTTTTACTTTAGTATCTTCTATCTTACTACTTCTTTCTTACTTTTTTGCCCGCCAGCTTTCAAAGTTCACCATTACTGTTGGAAGTTGGTGAGAATATTTTGCGCACAGAGCAATTCGTAGTAGATTAGATTAGGTATGGGAGTCGAACAATAAGAACTATTATGTTGAATCCCCTAATCCTTATTGAAGGAGTTAATCCCCCTCAATACTGTCCAGGATGTCATTGATATTCCCAGATCGATTCCAAATACTTTTTCTTCTGAATCGGAATCAATTCGTAGAAGGAAGTAAGGTTTCATCGTAGAGGATCTTACAGGACTAGTACCGCGAAAGATTTCTTATTTCTAAAGCAGCTACAGATATATAAAGAAATGTAAAAAAGAAATACAGAATGAAAATCCATATGGGAGACACTTTTTTCCATTTCCAGAGGTTTTAACCAACAATATTGTTCGCAATGCAATTCGTAACATTAGTAGGAAGATCTCCTGTGAGTTGGCTTGACTCAAAATTGGGCCATTCAAACTCATAAGCAGCTCTTACTACTTACCTTAAATGGCTTTACCAACAATTTTTCGCTATAGGTCCAATCCAAAGCTGGTTCTGTGCTTGCTGGCGCCAGTTAGAAGTCCGGAGCGCTGATTAGGTCAGGTTAGGTTATGGTGGCTGCCTTTGTTAGAGACATACTTGAAGGCCTGTGAGGCCCATTGTGATACCTCATGTTTTAGCGGTTTTTTGAAATGCAACACTGTTTTTTCCAACACGACACTTGACACTTGATCTTTCCAACGCAGTTATTGTCGCCCTCTTTCGAAAGCCGTTCAGCTGAAACTACTGTCTCATAGATTCGCTACTGTCTCGTAGAATGGGAAACATGGTCATGCCAGCAAAACCCCTGTATTTTATGCGTCCATGTCTCTGTATAGTTTATACAGCTTGCTGTTTCATTGAATCGGTACACATCTCCCATGCAGAGAGGACCGAGTATCTTTCTCTCGAAGACTTAAAATCACTTTTATTAGTGGTCGACAATGTCAAAGTTTCTGCGCCATATAAGGGGACAAGAATGGTAAGTGAACTTGTAGAGCAGTAAGCTCCAGTTATAGGTTAGGTTAGGTTAGATTAGGTTAGGTTATGGTGGCTGCCTCTGTAAGAGACACACTCGGCTACTGAACCTCTAACTTTCACTTTTCTAACAATTCTCGTTTCTGCCAGAGTTTGAAGAAGGAATCATAAAACTATTGGATGTAAAAGAACTGTTCTTAACCTTCTAAGCACCTGCGTTGTGCTGTACACAACAAAGATCTATTTGGATCGGGGTTGCCAGTTGAAAAGATGGCTTGTGAAGGCATGAACGCATGAAAGAAGAACCACATTTATTCTAGGAAAAAGAAAGTCGAAATTTCCCAGCAATTAATAAATCACATATAAGACGTCATAGACCTAGCAAAATTTGCACTTTCAAAGTGTGAAAGTAGAATAGAATTTTTTTTATAAAAATAGGAGCACTTTTGAGACCAAATTTTAGGTCAAATTAAAAATAGATTATCTAAATATCAGATAAATTCAAGTTATTATTTTGAAAAATATTTATTGTTGGAAAAATTATAACACAATTGTTATTTTGCATAAAAAGTACCATCAGCAACCATCGCAATCAGATAATCACTTTTATACAAATTTGTGTAACTTGAATTGAATTGATTCATACTCTATTGAGTCTCTAAAGACACATTGCGTCTTTATAGGTTACACTTGTGACCAAAAAAAAATTTTTTTTAAATCAATCTTCCCAACCAAATAGGCAAATAGTGAAACAACTCAAACGCTACGCTCCAGACTCTAACATCTATTTTGTTCGTCTAACTTTAAGTGGAGCACACCAAAGCGGTGAAAATAAGAATAATAAAGGAAATTTTTTTTACAAAACAAATGCAATGCCCGTAATTTCATGTCAAAACTTTGCCTTTTGTTAATTCAATTAAATTCAATCAGTGTAAGTGTTACTTGAGCGCCCCAGTGACGGTTCGGGCAGTCCAGTACAACAAACCAGCTAAATTGAGTTCACTGCAAAGGAAAATCAAAAGAAAAAGAAACCACTACAACAACAACAAATACATAGAAATGCTTCTGTTTTGTATTTCAATTGAGATGTTTTGTGCGGTGATTTGATTTGCAGCATTTGCGACATTAGAGACAATTTTGTTGTTGTTGTTTTTTGCATCTATTTTGGTTTTGGTGCGAATGTGATGTTGGCAAGTTGAAGTAATTTGATTTATCTGCTTGTGAAGAAGGTAAATTGAAGATTAAGCAACAATTTGGGGAGTTGTCGCCGTGGCCGCCTTCTTGCACCGTGTGTCGCTGCCCAACGAAAAGCATCACATGACATTAGCGCTTAATGAAGTCTCGCTATTATCTGATCTGAGTTTTTGTGCATTTGAAAATGTCGAGTTGGCATTATTCAGCACTGTTGTTGTTGTTGTTGGATTCCGTGCAATATTTCATTGCAATTGTTGCGATTGGTTTTTGTGCTTCATCGTGTGGCATTTGTTGTTGTTGTTGTGCTTGATGTTGCTAATTGAATTGGCATTTGGTGTTTTGGTTGTGTTGTTCAGCAGTGTTTGGAATAGTTTTGCAAGCTTTTCAATTGAATGCATTCGCACTACGCAGCTTCATACACACACACACACACATTAATTGACATTTGCTGTGCTGGTTAATTGATGTGTCGAAAACATTGAGTACACCACTGGCCGAGAAACATTTGTTTCATTCATTTAGAACATTTAGAATTCACCTTGACCCTGTATGGGTGCTCAGCATTGTTGGCATTTCCATTAATTTGTTTGTGCGTCCAACTCATGTCGCGCTACACTTTAGACAACGTTTACAGTTTCCTTGCAGGAAGTCATCAATTCCAGTTTTTATGTTTGTTTTTTTACGAGCATTAATAGTTTTTATTTCAGAATTGCATTAACCTCTTCAACTCCAATTAACGTTCCTCGGCTACTTTGGCTTCTTAAGTAGCCCAATGTGACATACCGAATGCTATTCTACATATCTGATTTTCTTCAACATATCATTAGCGGCGTTCACTTGCCTGATTTTTCAACTCTGCTTTGCACTAATTTGCTTGAGGTCACTGGTCAATGGTTATCACAGCTTTAGGTCTTTTGCATAAATTCTTTCCATAACTTTTTTGTTTATGATATTTTTTAGTAGTCCAAGATTTTTCTTCTTTGCTTTGTGGTCTTACAGCTGCTGAAATTGCTTTTTTATGAAGTTTTTAAACTGAAATTTATGAGGCAATACAGTGTTGTTGTGTTTTAAAGCCGACGAAGGAATTTCAATCTTATTCCAATTATTTGTGTTATTCATACAGTAAAGATCTTTAAATGAAGAAGATTTACTTAAAGGTAGTAAAATTTCAAGGCCCAATTTCTTGCATGAACAAAATTCGTAAAGTTTTGTTGTGTTGTTGTGTTTTAAAGACGACAAAGGAATTTCAATCTTATTCCAATTATTTGTGTTATTTATACAGTAAAGATCTTTAAATAAATAAGATTTACTTAAAGGTAGTAAAATTTCAAGGCCCAATTTCTTGCATGAACAAAATTCGTAAAGTTTTTTGGATCAATTTGAACGTTTCGGATCTTATTCGGTTTGCTATGAAACGCTGTGGTTGGGCCTTAAGCATTTTTTTATGGATTCTTCAAAATAGTACAACAACACTTTAAATTTTATTATAAAAACAGAAATTTGTGTTTAAATAAAGAAAGAGCAAGAAAGAAACAACATCATTAAATCAGTGCTACAAAGAACAGCAGATTGATTTTTAAGCCCAAATTCAGCCGTTTTTAATCACTAAAACTGCAGTGATTGCCTAATGCTGACCACAATCGACTTGTTTGTTTGTTAAACAAATCCAATTGTTGTTTGATTTTTCGTTTTCCTTCCTCTTCTCTTCACAGCAACTTCACAATGCACCCATTTCCAGCGGAAAAACCAATGCAGTTTATAATTTACATTCCATTTTTGATTATATGAATTTGCATATTTTCGAAAGTTGAAACACAACAACACCCACCCACTGTTATAAACAGCTGTCGATAAACGCCCACTTAAAAATTACTCATACCGATTGTTTAACAAAAAAGCCAAGCAGACATTAAACCCATTCAAATTGCAATCAATCAAAAAATAAACAAACAAGTATTAAACTCAACGGCTCCATGGTTAAAGGATCAACGTACGAACGCACTCGAGTTGTTGTCATGTTCGCACGTCACGGAGTGAGAGTGCAACAATTGCCGTTACAGCGTCACCCACACACTCATACACACTCCCACACCTAAATAAAAGTTGCCAATTTAGTTGCTGCGTGCAACTGAATCGATTACTGTGACTTTGGTGATTTCCTTGTGATTATTAGTTGACAACACAACACAACGGTTGAGCGCACACATGGCCAAATAATGCGCGCAACAACAATGAAAAGTGGTCATTTCAATTAGCTTCAAAGGCACCCACAACAATTATCGACCAATAATTATCAAATCGGCGGCTATATGCAATAAGTGCGAACTACTGTCGTGGGCATTGTTGCACAAATGTGAGTTATTTCGTTTGTCATTGAGCATTTTCTATGGGCCAAGTCTATGAAATGTTGATCAGCTTAGCAAATTTGTCGATTATAGTCCAAGTGTGTCGTTACATATTGGCATTTTTGTTGTTTGCACCCAGTGGGAAAATTGTGGTTTTATGATTTTTGAAGAATTCAATTCAAAGTGTATACGAAATTAATTCTTAAACTCTTCTTAATGACAAATATTTTCGTAGCACATTTTTTCTTCAAAGTCCTGTTTCAAAGAACTTTTTTGGGCATTTTAGGAAAAAAGGGCTAAATGGACCCATAAAAATAGGAGCTAGAGGGTTAAAGTGTTCCACAAAAATGTTCCCCTTAGTATTTTCTATAAAATTGCTGAACACATAATATACCGAAAACGTAAGCTTAAATGGTTTTTGTATGCCGATTTACCATAAAAATGTGCAAAAAGTCAAACTTTGACTCCCGCTAAAAAAATTCAGACATAAACTTTCAAAACACCAATACACGTAAATTTGTTTTTGGCCCCTTTTACCAGTAGTCGATATCAGAACTTTGTTATTTTGAAAAAAAATTGTATTTATTCGTTCAGTGTTATGAAACTCTTTACTCTGGTGAAAATTTTTTCATAGCGCAGTCAAAAGTGTGATGGTCAATTGGCGCCTTCAAGCTTTCAAGTCCTCATAGAAGAAAATCGACAACGAATTCCATGAGTAAAACCTTACCACAACTGAATAAAATAAATCAAAACCATTTTTGACATTTTTAAATCACGAATTCAAATTCTAACCTAACCTCTTCAATTCCGCATCGTAATCCGCATCGCGTTATCTTTTCTCACTGGGTTGTCGCTGAGCTGCTGTGGCACAGCCTCCAACGCCTTCAGCTTCAGTTGCCAAGTTGCCAATCAGTTTACAAAATCAGTAAGAAACAACGCAGGTAAAATAAAAAAACCTTAAACTGCCGCTTTGAGAGTTCATGATCGCCTTCGCTGCGTTTTTGCATATGGCGTGAGTCAGTCAGTCGATTTTGTTGTTGTTTTTGTTTTCAGTTGTCGTCATTAGCATAACTTGTTAAAGTGAAAGACTGAAAGATGCAGAAATTGATCTGTGACACTTTGGCAATTTACTTATTTTATGGCCGCATTTAATTTTTTTTGTAGAGAAGAAATATCGAAACTATTTAATGTGCGTCTTAAGTGAGATATCCTGGAAGTTTATTGATAGAGGCAGAGGGAAAAAAATCATTGAAATTTTAACAATTTAACTTTAAGTTAAAAAAAAGGCTTTAAATGTGTATGTGTGTTTGTTGGATTCATGAGTAAAAAAGGGTTTGATTCTACAAAAAGAAGCACTAAAGTAAGGCAAACTCTGCAGTCAAAGTTCTTATTTGAAACTCTTACTTAGGTAGAGTTGCTAACGCCATTGTGAGACCTTTTGAATGTCCTCAAACAATGATCAAACATGACGATTTATTTTGAGATTGACTTTGTTTTGCTTTTTCAATCAAACATGGCAAATGACTGGTCTTAGAAACCACTTAACTTTCATATTCATATTTCTTCGAGGATTTTTTTAAAATTTGCTCAACCAATGATCAAACATGTTCACCTCCTCCGCGATCAAATTATATTACTCTAAGTTATTCTTGAAATTTATAAATTTTTTTTAATCACTTTTTCTTGAAACTTCTCAAGTTACTTAAATTGAGTTGCCATCGAAGCATCCTTAAAATTAGCTCCTTCAATGATCAAATATAACCACTTCTCTTTCAAACCATTTCAGAATCCTTTCATAACCTACTTTACATTCATTTTGCCGATTATAGGGCATCGAAATATTTGCAAAATGCCCATTCTTATCAGATCACATTTATTTTACGCTTCAGTGCATTTTTCGCTAAAAAACGGCAACAGTCACACACTGTGAGCATAGGAAGTCTATTTGAAAACATGTGGCAGCGAAATATTGGCAGTAAAACTTTCCCCCTTCTTATAATTTGCCCGCAATTTATGTGTCTGTATATCGACAAATGTACATACATACATACATATAGTCCAAGTAGCGAAAGAAGCATCGACCATAAAAAACGTTGCTGGCTCTTCGTTTGTTTATAAGAATTTTACTTTTTGTTTACATTCACCGAAAGTGGCCAATTTGGTGGCGGCAGTGGTGCAGGTGTTGCTGTATTCGTAACACAGGGTGTTACGAATACAACAAAAATGTAGCATAAAGTTTTAAGTGAGAATTTACAATGCTTTTTTACAATTTCTTCTAATTAAGCTGTAAAATGTTAATCTTCTTCTTTACTTAAACATAAAATTGTTAAGTCAGATTGCCTGACTGATTGATTCACTAACTGACTGAAGCTACAAACATGAAATTTTAACTGTAGGTTAAGTAGGTTTTAGGTTTTAGAAAATAAACCTTCGCTAAGACGGCATTTCTTAAAATTCGGGGTCTAAAGGGGCAAAACATGGGTCTAGGGCATGTATGAAGAAATTATATTTAATTTAAATTATATTTAATTAAAAATAATTCGATAATTGGTTTTTCAAAAATCAAAAATTAAGAAGAAGACTGTGAAAAACATAAATCCATAGGCCTATTGATTTGAAAATTGGTGGGAACACTTGAAAAAGATATAATAAGGCAGTTGTTTTCATTTTTTTGAAACTCAAAATCTAACGGGGTCAACAATGGGTTAAATGTTTGTATGGAGACACATGATTCAATGAGGTTTTTGACTTCAAAATTAGTAAAAAAAACTTCAAACAAGAAATAATTCGACACGTTTTTCTTATTTTTTTTGAATCGAAATCCAACGCGGCACACCAAGGGTTAAAAGTTTGTATGGAGATGAGACATAATTTGATGGGTTCCTCGACTTCAAACTCAGGGAAATTGCTCCAAATAATAAATAGACCAGTGCTACCAGCTGCCCGAAATGAGTTTCTCCTAAATCTTAAGAGTAGCTGCAATTTACGCCAAAAAAAATGTAAAAAAATTTGTTTTAAAATAATTTTTGTCATTATAAACTAAAAAATAGAAATATATTTATTTTTTTTATTACAGCCTTTTTATTCATTCAGATTCAGTTTAACAACAACTTAACACAAACAAAACTTTTGTAAATTTCCATCATTCATTGCATAAATTTTACACTTTGACGCACACAATTTAATTAAAATAAATGAGACACTTTAGCTTTCAATATTCAAGGCTTCAGTGTCACTTATGATGTCAAATGTATCGAAATCAAAATCTCCCAAACTTTCTCCTAACCTTTGAATTCATGCTCCTCAAAATTCTCCCAAAAGGCCTAAATCTAGGAGGAAATCTCCTGGTCTGGAAACACTGAAATAGACCGATATGTGTTTTTTATTTTTGTGAAAATTTAATTTAATAGGTCTATTGATTTCAAATGTGGTGAAAGCATTCCAAAGAATAATTATTTCACAATAATTTGTTTATAAAAATCTTACGGGCTCAACAAAGGATTAAGTGAAACTTAGTTTTTTTTGGGTTCATTAAAGCCATCAAGCCCTGCTAGTTTTTCATAAAAATCAGACGTGGTCAACAAAGGTTAGGAGAAGCTTGGTTTTTTGGGCCCACTGACCTCAAACTTGGAGAAAGCACTAAAAATCAGACAAGTCCACGAGAAGTCGAAAATCCACATACCTCGTCTTATGTGGATTTTCGACTTCTTGTTAGGATTGTTAGAAGTTTATAAGAATAAACATAACTTAGGATTAGATTGAATCATAAAGTGAGTAAAGATTAATTCAATGAATGAACCTCAACCAATATAACAATAGTAATTTTTTTATAAAACTAATATATCTTTCAATCTTCTTTAACATTTTAGACTTGTCTTTACAAACTCAGTAAATTTTTTAAAAATGGGCGCACGATTTTTGTATCCACTCTTGAAGCACGATCCATCCATCACCTGGGCAATTGTTATTTTCTCCGTTGTAATAAATTTTTGTTGCATAGTGTATGTGTGCTTTGTTGTACAACGTGTGAAGGAATGTGAAATTACTTTAATGTTGCTTGGCCGCCAACATACGAGTACATAAAGTTGTTAAATATGATTTTTATGTTTATTTATTGAACAAAAATGTATGTGATGTCTGTTATTTGTTATCTTCGAACTCGGTATTCCAACAATAAGTCTCTCGGTACGCTGTGCACGTCTCATATAAGCATTCAAAAACGTTCCCGCTCCCTTCGAGTCCATACAGCGCTCACCTGAATGTTCCTCAAGGCGCTGTAAAAGCTTGAATAAGCATTCCACTGCCAGACAGCGGCAAATAAAAACCATATATTGCAACGCTAAGCCGCATACTTAATTGAACGATTCCCGCCATTTCAGTAATTTGCATTTTCTCTTTGCAATTTGCATAGTTTTTGTGCATTTATATATTCCATTTTATTTGCTGCTTTTGTGTAGAAATTAATTATAAATTGTTAAAATTATAAGCAAAATGAACATTACCGATCGTGGCGGCTAGCAATCATACTGCGCATTTATATGTGTACATATGTATTGTATATATATAATATGTATATATGTGCATTCACACATTTTTACATATAGAAATGTATTCTATATATTCCCATAAAGTCAGGTAGCGCGTTCTACGCTCGAGAATGTTTCCGGTTTGCACGATTTGCTGATTGCCAATTCAATGCTTGTTTGAAATTATGTAATGTTTTTATAGTGTTTTGTTCTGACACGATCTCCAGACAGTTTGAAAGATAAATGACTATAAATTCCTGGAAAAATGTGTATTTGCATTTCTTTCAAGTCTAGCAATTCTGAATAACTTTGTGGTTTGCTCATTAATCTTTGGTTATAAAAAATGTCGTCGTGTAGACATTCGGTGTTAGAGCATTAATCAGTGAAGCTTACGAAATGGCCGCTCAACTGATTGTTGTTTGGACAGTGGGCATACAAGTTTTATATAAGAATGGGGATTTAGTTTTTTCTTTCCATTTATGCCAAAGCTATAGTTGCATGTCGTAAGGTGATTCGGACGGTTGAAGAGGGAATTAGCAGTTTTTAAAACTTAGAAACTCAAAGCTTGAAGAAAATGTATCCTCTACAAGGTCTTGAAGAGACTCAAGTCTCCGTTCGATTCCTGTACAAGAAATGCTAAAAAGTGAAGATTGAAAAGTTCATTAATCATGCTTTGAACATTAAAGTTCAAAGATTCCAAACACTCCCTGTTCCTAATTTTAGAGATCTCTATATTGTTCTACTTATATCCCTACATTTCTAGACCTCTAACCGTGAAGGTGTTCCTGCAATAAACTCAAAAATAGGAACTTAGTGCATCTTCCGCAACACTGTTGAATTTTCCTGTCGAGCTCATGGATATACTTTGCCCAGAAAATCATGAACGTCGCTTAACCACAGTAGGTTACGTTATGCAGGGAAGGGTTAATGGTAAATGGCTTATAGTGAATCTCATTAGACCATTTTTATCCTAGAGACAATCTTACAAGAAATTGGCAGCAGATCTGCCAATTGTCTGCCGCTGTTCTGCGGGAGTTGTAATGTGGCCTAATCTGTCGAACCATTCTAGAGAGACCTGGAAAACCATTCTAGAGAGAGCTGGAGAGATTTCGCCATTTACTGCTCGCTAAATGCAGGAAGTAATCAGGCATCTTTTTTAGTCTTGCATCCGCTTATGTCTTGAGTTCATAGCAGACCCCACCCGGATCAGCCCATTAGGCAACTCATTCCAGGAGATGGGGAGGTCCACCTGACAGTCCACCAATCTTAGCAAATAACTGCAGTCTCTAACTTATTTAGAATAGGCGAGTGCCTTAATGGCAACAACTGACTTATTTAACAAAAACTCTGTATAAGCATAGAAGTGTGATGCTCTATATGTGTCACTCGAAAGAGATTTCGTATGTTTGGGTGTCCATTCCTGGTTACCCTTATTGACTTGTCAACCAGATCCTTGAAGAGAATAACTTTACGTGTCGTTTCTTTCTTAGAATAGAAGAAAGACTTTGTTGGTAGAACGAACTTAAATCAATGTACTCCCTCGTTTTAGCGGTTGGGCTTTAAGGGATTAGGGAGGTTGTTAATAGAGAGACAAGAGGTCCAGAGAACCCGTCAAGTCCTTTGTTGAGTGCAGTTGTCAGTTGTGGAAGAAAATATGCTGCTCCTTATATGTCATACGAAAAAGACTCCTTATAAATGGGTCTCCATTCCTTGTTAATCTTATTGACCTGAACCAGATCTTTGAAGAGGATCACTTTATGTATCATACGGAAGGGGTTCCGTATCTCTGGGTCTCCATTCCTCCTTACTCTTATTGACCTGTCAACCAGATCTTTGAGGAGAATCACTTTATGTTTCACACAAAAGAGACTCCGTATCTTTGGGTCACTATTCCTTGTTAACTTTATGAATCAGATCGTTTAAGAGAATCTCTTTATATGTCAAGCGAAAGAGACTCCGTATTTCTGGGTTTCCATTCCTGATTACTCTTATTCACGTGTCAACCAGATCCTTGAAGAGAACGAATTTACATGTCACACGAAAGAGTTTCTGTATCTTTGGATCCCAATTCCTAGTTAATCTTATTCAAACAGATCCTTGAAGAGAATTAAAGAGGTTCCGTATCTTTTGTCTACACACATTATCAACAAGATCCTTGAAAATAATCACTTTACGAGTCATACGAAAGAGACTCCGTTTCTTTGGGTCTCCATTCCTTGTTACTCTTATTGACTTGTCAACCAGATCCTTGAAAAGAATCACTTTATGTATCACACGAAAGAGACTCCGTATCTTTTGGGTCTCCATTCTTTTTTCCTTGTCACTCTTATAAACCTGTCAACCAGATCTTTGAGAAGGGGACCCTCAGGAGTATTCTACAATAAATGGAACATATATATTTATCAAATAACACAATTGTTAATGTCTTAGTTTTGAGACATGACATAACATGAAAATTAAACATCAAATTTCAATTGATTTTTGATGCTTTCAACTGAATATTGAAATTAATTTTAATTTTAATTAATTATTTCGAATACGGATCTAATATTTTTTAATTTTTTATAACTTTTTTTTAAACTCATATACAAAACCTCTCTCTTCTTACCTCTAACCATACAGAGATTTCTACAATCCAAACAGCTTTTCGCTCTTTCTCCACCTACAGGCACTCACCGACATACATATGAACATACATATTTATGTTGTTGTTTTGTTGATTTCATAATGAAATCACGAATTTTGCTATAAAACAATTTTTGTTGATATCGTTTTTTTTTTACTGACTATGTAGTTTTTGCAATCAACCATGTTCGGGCAATATTTTGCAGCGAACCACATTTTAATTATAAACATGAAAGAAAACCAAAACTGAATGCACAAAAAGCAAAAATGTGTGTGAGTAATAAAACGAATGAAAACGAACAACTGGGCAAAAATAAAAGCGACAAAGTGTGAATATCAAAAACCACCACAACAACAAAACTGGAGTGCTTAGGGCCATTGTGTGGTTTTCCACGCTCGGCAGTGCAAAGACTGTAAGCCGAAGATGAACGCTAAAAGCTGAGTGTGACGCCATGACATGCGATGTGTTGATGAGTTAACAATGCGAATGGTTAGGAAAAATAAAAAATCTCAACATTTTGTGTTGTGTGCCGTCGAACTCTGGCTTAGATGTTGGCCGGGTTATGAGTCATCGTGCGCTCTTTGGGCAAACAATGCGGCGGCGGCGGTTGCGGTTGCGGCTGTGGCTGAAATGCGCATGCGCGCAGATTACGTGAATATCATAGAGGCGCAAAAACGCAACAAACATACTCACACACACATACAAATCATATTTCATTGTGTGGAGAAAACCCCACAGACAACATCATTAACATCGAAACATTATCAAATTGAAAATAACGTAATTTTAATGCCAACTGTAGTGCGCTGGTGGTCGTTGTGTCGTGCCGAGTTATGCAAACGTCGAGTAAAAACGACATCAAGTTACACTTGCAGCCAAATCAAAGCAGCACAAAAAGTAAAAGTCATGTGTGATGGCAACACTGCCTTGAAGAAACGGCTAACAAGCGCTGCAGCAGACAGCAGATGGCAGCCGACCAGTAGCGTCTTTGCCGTCAGCTTCTTCTGCATTTGCTCAACAATAGCGCCAACAGCCGAAAGATAAACGTTCCGTGCGTCACCTTGACGATTTTACGTGCATGCCGTGCATGTTTGTCTGTCCGTCTGTGCATTTGTCTGTCGGTCTAAGCTGCCAGATGCCATTGGTGTCACTTTTACTTTCTGTATTGGAATTTCCATTGAGCTTTGTGTCGCCGGCCCATTGTCATCCAGCTGCAACTAGAAACCAGCTGGTTGCGCTCGGTTTTTCGTAGATTCCAACCAAACAATTTCGTCGACGCTTTGTTAACGCATTTCACTCTAAGCGCCAATATGCGAGTAATGTGATTATAATTTGATGCCAACGGGCGTGGGAAGATTTCCAGCCGCCGGCCAAGAGTGGGAGGGCACTCAGAAGATGTGGTTTTTAATGCAGGCAACCAGGTTGATTGCATTGCCGGCGATTGCTGCAATTAGCGTTGGTTGGGTGAAGAGAAGAGGATCTTGAGAATTTGTTATGTGGTGTAATGTGCGGTTAAATAATTTTCATTATTGTGTAAATGATGTAATTATGTTCAGACACCTCAGAGGTGATAAGTGGAAAAAGTGTTTGCTTAACACTCTAGTTTTATAATTTTTGTTTAATGAAAACGAAAAGTGACGGTAAATTGTTTCCAGATTTAAACAATGGAACCTTTTTTGTCTCAGGAAGCAATTTTGTCTCAGAGAAGTGTGCTTGCTATAGAAAACTTAATAAAGTTTCATTATAAAGTGCTTCATATTTATATTATATAAATATTGAAAAGCTTTTGTAGATTTAAATGATTTGAAATTTCTTTTTTCTTCCTTTAAACCTACATTTAAATATTTTAAGGTCCTTTAAACGAAAGCAACCACAGCGGAAAAACTTTCGCCAGCAGCTCCAAATTGAGCATTTCAGTATTAAAGTTTCAGGAAGTCTTACAGAGCGCTTTAACCATTTGAAGCCGCACACTGCCTTTATTTGTAAAGGAAATTATTTCAACTAGTTTTTGCATTGCAAACGGATATCCAAATCACGCGCTTTCCAACCAAACTAACATTGATAAGTCAACCTCGAAACCAGTTCTGAGTGATTTTTGCATTTACAGACCGAAAAAATCAATTAAAAAAATTGTATTAAAACTGGTTTCAAATGCGTCTCAAATTAAAGGCATTGCCAATTTGACAACTTTCAATAATACAAATAACCATACAGCCAATATCAACAACAACAACTGGGCTACCATTTGCAGCAAGCTTGCTGTCATTTAAATAACAATTCGATCAACCATACACAAAACATTCAACTGCTTCATTAACTTAGCTCAGAGATTCGCTTCAGAGTAGCTGAAAAATTCCCCAAAATGTCACTTGACAGAATAATGACATAAATCACTTCGAGTTCAACACTTAAATAATAACAATTTTACAGTTTACTAACTGACAATTTTACAGTTGTTGCTTTTTCTTATTCATAAAATCTATTTCTTTATTTATAAACACAATTTTTTATGCATTTTTTTCAAGTCCGTTAAGCCTTTTAAGTGCGTTTTTGTTTGTAAAGCGCTGAAAGTGCTTTTCGCTTTCAAGCGTTGTTCAGGATTTTCCCACACAAAATTAAATTATGTTGTTTTCTCAAGTGTGAGAGAGAGAGAGAGAGAAACGCATAAAGCATGCAAGAAAAACAAAAAGCTTTGTGCATCGTTGAATAATATTTTGACAGTTTTTCACTTTCGAGATTTGCCCATTGTTTGCATTGTTGCGTATGACACGTTGCAGTGAAGGTGTTAAGTGTCTTTGAATTTGAAACGTCAATGACTTTGTGTGTTTTTGTTTATTTTTGGCTTTTGAAGAGTGAAATACAAATTGGGTTCGATAAAATCGCAACGGTTTAGGTTCAAGGTTTTGCATATGAAAGCAAGTCATGGTTGCTGAATATAGGAGAGATCGCTGCAATATTAAACGAGATATTGCATTTTATGGGGTTTTTTTATTAACAAAAGATTTTTATTTATTTTATATATTGACAGTTTGTTGTTGGTATAGTGTAATAAAAGCTCTCGCTCCCTGAACAAAAAAAATTAATTACATTAATTTAGATGTCTGAAATTTATTCAATCAAGAGTTATTGAACCGCAGTCGCTTTTTCAATCAAACAAAATGGTAGTAAAAACTAAATGAAAATAATTCACAGATGAAATCCAATTACAATACAACCATGTCTGCTAAGACTGCGCTGATGACTTTTTTGACAAAATTTATCAATCACAATTGAGGTACATTCGACTATTTTATTATTATACCAGAGATGGTTGGTAGATAAGAAGAACGAGAGGAAATAAGCAGCATTGACCCCCAAGACTCGATACTTATAAATCTCGCGTACAAGACACATTTTTTGATTAACTTAATGAACCTGGGCCAAGTGACCGACATCGACATCGACATCAACCAGGCAGTGTTGCCATATCAGGAGATTTCCTTCTAGATATTGGGGATTCTTGGGCTTTTACTAGAATTTTTAGAAGGAAGAATTGTTTAGTAGTAATTTCAAGAGACATCTGACATCATTAGTGGCACTGAATCCTTGGAAATTGAAAGCTAAAGTGTCTAATTTAATTCAATTAAATTTTATGCTTCAAAGTGTATAATTTTTGCAATGAATGAAGTAAGTTTACAACATCGAGTTTAATACCGATCTAATTTTTATATGTTTTATGGTATTTGTTTTTAAGTTGTTGTTAAGCTGAAGCCAAATTATTATTCAAATATATTTTAAAACTTTTATGAGAAATCGAATTCCTTAGTTAATAATGACAAAGTTAAGCAAACAATTAGAAAAATTTTTTTAATGTTTTGGGAAGAAATTTTAGATTTATTTTAAGATTTGGCAGAAAGTCATTTCAGGTATCTGGCAACACTGCAACCAGCTACAATCAATTATGAACTGAATACAAGGGTTGAAAAAGAACGCTGACCGAAAGTATGAATTTAATTGAAGCCATGAACAATAAACTGTAGAATCTCTCTTCATCAATCGATTCGTATGCAGACTGAACTGGTTACAACAATCGAAAAGAAGGTAGATCAAAGATATGAATTGATCTTGGGTTGAGGCATTGCAATGAACAACCACAAATTATAGCATTTCTCGTCATCAATCGATTCGTATGTAGACCAAAGGTAAAATCTTTTTGAGTTGAGACGCTGCAATGAAGAACGACAAATTATAGCAGATATTCCTCATCATCAATCAGTCATTACAGCGACAGCATGTCAACGTCAAATGGTTATTTCATCAATTATTTGCAAATTATCTCACTTACGTAATGTTTGAGCTTCAATTGCCCTACATTTATGAAAATTACATACTACAGAAAAAACATAAAATGCTTTAATATTCACACGACCCTGTGCCATGATATTACTGCTCATTCTAACAGTAATTATATTCGTTTACATTTATAGGCACAATGTGCACATACTTACATGCAAATTACACCACAATCAAAAGTTAATTGATTTCATACGCAATTCCGTCCAACGCAATCGACAGTAACGCAATTTTCCGTTACCGCTGACCTCAACCAATGGCGATTATGGCATCGAGCTGGCAACACAATGGAGAAATTTAGGGCCAAACAAATATTGAAAGAATGTTTGGAATTTGCAGGACAACTAATTTGGCGAATGGTTTGATGCGAACAACGGCGGAAAACGCAATACGCAATAGAACGAAAATGTTTTGAAGTTCATAAACATATTGTCCGTAGATAGATTGTCGTAGTGCCACAATGTGGCAGCCATATTTGATTTTGGTTGTGTTTATTTATGCGTTTTTGTTAAGAGATATGGGAGGAGAGCTGAAAGTCAAAGAGTTCAGGTGAGAGAGATCTGGAGAGAACTAGAACTAACTTTTGATTAGGAAAATAGGAAGAACCAGAGAAGCTTTGAAGAAGGGAACGTAAAAGATCACATGATGGACCACTGTATAAATCAATTTATCGAAAAAGTATATTCAAGTGACAAGATTTCGAAAGAGATCTGAGATCTTTTCCGCACTTTCGTATTCAAATCTCTGTAAAGCAGATGATTGTTCAGATATCTGCATGTTCCAAAGATATTCACAGCTTTGAGAGAAATAGAACAAATTATTGATGGAAAAAATTTGAAGACTCAGTAAACCTTGTGAGGAACAGAACGTACTAGATCGCGTGGAGAATCTTTGATATAACCATAATTCGGAAAAGTATATTCAAGTAACAAGATTCCAAGACAAGTCGTACTCAAATTTCTGTAAAAGTGATGATTGTTGATAAGTGTTGAATGAGTAGTGTCTCTGTAACATAGATTATTGTTCAGATCTCTGCAACAATCTACTGATGGGGAAAATGTGAAGAATCAGTGAACCTGTGAAGAAGAGAATGTAATAGATCATGTAGTGGACCTCTACATATGTCCATTAATCGGGAAAGTATATTCAAATGACAAGGCTTCAAGGCAAGCTGTTCTCAAATCTCTGTAAAAGACATGATTGTTCAGATCTCTGCATGTGCCAAAGGTATTTACAGCTTTGAAAGAACTAATTATTGATGGAAATAATGTGAACAACCTGTAAAGAAGAGAACGTAATAGGTCATGTAACTAATGGGCCTCTACATATAGGTATCCATTAATAGGAACATATATTCAAATGAAGAGACTTCAAGTCATACTCAAATCTTTGTAAAGGAGATGATTCTTCAAATATATTTACAGCTCAGTAAGTAAAAGAGATGTTTAAATGTATATTACAGTGCTAGGGACTAGCACAGTTGCTCAAATATCTGCAACTGAGGCAGATACTAAAATCGGTGTTTATTGGCAATGGGAGTTCAAACAGATTATATAGAGCAGCCAAAAGACGGCTGTACTCACTGTATTCATTTTCTCTCTGTTTCTTAATACTCTCTCTTTATCTTTGAGTTGGAATATGAACCAAAGAGTCTCTAACTTGTGGTCTGGGTAAGGTTAGGTTAGGTTAAGGTGATGTCTGCGCATGGGACTTGGCGAATGACACACTTAGACCGCGAAATAGCCTCGTTGTGATACCAAAAGAGGAAGAAGAAGAAACCCTATACAAGCCAATTTGAATTGTGAATAAACCTCAGCAGGGGCGGATTCAGAAAAATATTTCGGGGGGGTTTCAAAAAGTAATTCTTTAATATTTGTAAAATGCTTTTTAATTTGTATATAGTTTTATAGGCGATCCATATATTTCGGGGGGGGGTTTCAACCCCCAAAACACCCCCCTGAATCCGTTACTGAACCTCAGCAAGTCTTTAATGTTGACTGAACTGAGGTTATTCAAGTTGTCAAAGAAGTGAGGTCCTAGGAATTTTTATCTTCGTCTAGAGTGAGCCGAGCAGTGGCAGAGAAAGTGACTTATAGTTTATTCTTCTTCTTTTTCTTCCTATTCCTCTTCCTCTTCATTTAATTTTCTTTTCTGTTAAGTATGAAAAAAGCATAAGAGTCCTTCAAAGTCCTTACAAACTACATTACTCTCCACTATGCAAACTATCAGCTTGGCCGCTCTGCAACAATCGTAAAAATCGCAATAAGCCAGCAAATATTGGATAAAAAAACATTTGTCTGTTGTCTGCTCTGGACTTGTTACTCCCATTTTGCTTTTTTTATTATTGTTGTTGTCATTGTAATAGTGGCTTTTGTGAAGTTGGCATTTGTTGACTATTGGCGCCGCCACAGCTGCGGTTAATCGCCATGATTTGTTTACGCTGAGCGTTAAACAAACGCAACAATAATAACAAATACACACACACAACAAACATTACACTTGTGTCAACACAACGCAGACACACTTGCATATAAATGTTGTTATTATAATTACAATACGAGTACGAAAGCAAAAGCAAAAGCAATGACCATTCACCAAGTTGCGCTGCTTTGCCACAATGGCACAGCGACAAGTCGCATTCGGTCACTGCTAATTTGTTGCTCCCTTCTCCTGCAATGTGCTGGCTGCTATTTTGTTTTTGTCAGTGTAATCAACAGAGTCGGCGTGAGCGCCAACTTAACAACACAGCAACAACGGAAAAACAACATTTGAGTAATGCACAAAACCTAACCAAAAAAATGACCCAAAAAGTAACCGCAATTACACAGAAAACGTGGTGATTGTAAGGGGGGCTGGCGAAATACAGTGGTGGGAGTGAGGGGAATGCCTCATGTTGGTAATCATAGCGTTGAAACATAGAGAAAAATGAAACTTTTGTTCGATTTGAATGACTGATTTTTATTACACAATCGTGGCACATACACATACACACACATACATGCTCACACATTGCTTTAATATCGGTCAATTTGAGCGCAACGCACTTGAAGTCAGACATTGGCACTGGCAAAGGGTCAGCACTAACTACAACTATGCGGCACTAATGTGCGCATGCGCTCATTACTCGAACTTGCCGATTTGGTGCACTTTATGTAATTACCGTTTTTTTTCCTTCTGTCATTTCACGGCCGTGTGGCGTTTTCTTTTTACCTCTCATGCTCCACCATTCATCATAATTCTATGGTTTATGCTATTTGCGTTCATTAGTGAGCTCTCATACTTTCGACACATTGGCGCTTTCATGTTTTAGTTTGTCTTTCCTCTGACCGGTCATTAAATGAATTGATTTTTTCATTCTTCTATTCTAATCTAATGTCGCACTTTATCTTTTCATTTATTTAATTATGATGCATATGGCGTCATACCAATTCAAAGTACACCCATCAAATGCCTAAAAATACTCATAAAATGTGCCACACGCGGCTATGTTAGTGTTGCCTTCTATTGTATTTTTTTAAGCATTTTTTTCTTGATGTTGATGGTTTCTATAGATTAAATAGGAAATTAGTTTCGACATTTGATTCAAATTAAACGCACTTTTCGGTTCACTACTGAAAGAATGCATTGGTCAGTGAAGGTAAGGGGGCTCTGAGGCTGGAATGGAGCGATCTCAGGTGGGTAACTTATAGCGGATAGCAATTTTTTCGTCCACACTTGGAGGTTTTTTCATTGCCTGCCAAGAGCGCACTTGTGCAATGCTTGTAACTCTCATCTGTTTCATGTGGATAGCGATAGAAGTAGATGAGCGTTTCACCAGCTCGAGCTAGGAAACGAATCCAGGACCTCTGGCATGAGAAGCCAGCGCGCTGCTTAGATTTGCGGGACTATCGAGGCCGGCCAGGTGCAGGAACTGACTACATCACATTCTCTCTCAATCTTGGCAAACAGTCTACCGTCTTTCAGGCCAAGGAGTTGGTACCACTGTCAACAACTTATCCATGCCAAACTTTATAGTAAACTATTGGTTCTTTTAGCTAATATCTGATGTCTCAAAACGTCGTTAAAGTGTTTCGTCTGAGTACTTTTGAGCTCTTACAATCGATATCTTCAGACATCAAGTATTAGCGTTTCTTGTAAGAATCGAGAACTACATAGTAAGAAGGTATTTAGTATTTAGTATGTAAGGTATTAATACATTCATACAGGTATCCCTTTGAGTACTAACCACTAACAAATTGTGTTCTTATTTCCGCGAAAGTTTAAGTTTTTAATGAAATTCTTTTCTTTTCTAACTACTAAGTAATGATTTCTTCAAAATTATCTACAGTCAAGTCCACTGAACTGCAAGTCGATTTTTCTGGTCTTTTAGTTGCAGTTAACCGGTGTTTTCAGTAAATCGAAATACGGTTAAAAGAAATTCCTTTCAATTAAGCTTTTTTCGGATGAGTAAATACAAAAGACATTCTAATTTCGAAATTTTCTAATATCGTTGCAATTTCAAAAGGCAAACGCACCCACGGTTGCCACTCAGCTAACATTTTTTGTAGCAAAATGTTCCTAAAAAAAGGTCCAAAATGGTAATGACCGAAAGGACCATTTTATGTTGTTGACAAATTGTTGTTTATCAAAACAAAATATCAATTTTATATAACAATGTGTACCAATTGCTTTTAGTCAATTCGTCTTTGTTTGTTTGCTTAGTTTTCTATAAAAAAGTCCGAGTGATATAAAATCGCCCCAAGTGATATAAAAAGGCGCACTGTTGGTCCAAACGGTGACCACACCAACTAACGAAATCAGCTGATCCAGTATTCAATTATTAAATTATGAAATATGGCATAAAATGTTTTCAATTAGTTGACATAGGAACATTTATTTTTTGGACCAAAAATCTTTTTTCACTCAACCGATTTTTTTGTTAGCTGTGCAAAGTTTTAGTTAAACAAAATAATTAAACAAAAATTCAAAATAATAATAGGACTTTTATTTAAGTTAAGCAGTTAAGCGCCAACTGTATTTAAATATTTTATTTTTTTCATAAAAACGACCTAACACATTTGTGTAGTAGATCACACAATTGCTTCAGACAGTTCTCCAAGGAGAATACACCATGAAATTATATATACCATAAATATACCATGAAATCATCCATCGTTGACCATAATTCAAGTTCATTATGTTGAAAATCCAAACAACCACAAATTAAAAAACCTATAAAACTATTAAATTAACCTTAGATTTGCAATTAATTTCGTATTCCCTTTGGCTATTAAAAAAAATTAAACGTTAAATCTCCCGGCAAATGCTCAAAACATAAACTGGAGGCAACACACAATTACGACGCTATAAATCCATAACAAGCAAATCCATTGCGTGACCTCGCAATTCAACATAAACGATGAACAATCTACGCCAACTGCATTACACTTTCCTACATCGTTAACCCGGCTGTGCACTTCCTTCGATCAGCCTTTTGTGCCACAAATTGCACTTTGAGCGCAACTGAAACCAAGAGTTGAACGCACACACCGCACGCATGCGATGCACTGAAATCAAATCAAACGGCCTAAATACTCAACTCCAGTGCGCCGATGACCATAGCGCATGCGCAACGCATTAAGCCAGTCTTACATAGATTACTCCGTCGCTCAGCCGCTCATATTCACGGCCAAGCGACGAGCGTGCAACTCCACTACTCCAGTTTTCGCGTTCCAATTATGATGATTTCATTTTGATGTGCATGGCGCATAGAACACACAGCAGCAATAATCGCCGCATTGCCGGAGCCAAGAAACTGGGAAAAGTGCACAAAATTGCAGCAGTAATAACTGAAGATAATGGACGGGCAATCGGGCGACTGCATGATCAGCACATCATCAGCTCATAGCGCCAGACGCGCTCCAGCCATGGTTGCCACTTGACTAAAATTTTGCTAATTCTAATTGTTTGGAATAGTAACAAAACAAAATACTTGGAACTTTCTTTCTTGTTTCGTTCAACAACCCAAAAAGGTCTTTTCTATGTAGTTATGATGAACAAAATGGTGTAAGAAAAACAAAAACCATATGCACCATAGTCCACCTGTATCAAAGTTGTTGACGGTACAAACAAAGAAAAAAAATGTTTTGCTTGAAAGTTGGTCCCTAAAAATTTATTATGTTTTCTACATTAGGTTTCGCTTCCAAAATGGCATTAAACAGAAAATAAAGTAAACGAAAAACTAATCTAACAACTGCGGCAACCGTGTCTCCAACTCGCTGCTGATCTCTTCATCGACATAGTTAATCATCGATCGTAATGATTGTGTGTGGCAGTGGCGATTTCACTAGATGCGTCATTGAGCAGCAATCATAGAGATCGCTTCCGCAGGGAAGATGAGTTTGACTTTGAGTTTCCCATCGAATGTGAGTTTTGCGATGAAGAGAGAAAAAGCAAATTTTTCGAAGAACAATTTGCTGGTACTAGGAAGTCAGTTCTTGCTGCCTGGGTTCTTACGACTAGTTTTAAGTAAGAATTTTCAAAACCGAATTTTTATGTTCTAATAAAAAAAATCTAAATATTATAAAGTGCAGTTTTTTACAATAGTTTTGATAATTGTTAAAAGTTTTAACTGGCAAAGCGTTCACAAATTCAAAAACCTTGCAAGAGAGCAGAAACGAGAGCATAAAAACGTCAGAGAGATAAAAATCACTGCAAATAAAATTAACAAAATAAAATAAAATAAAATAAAATAAAATAAAATAAAATAAATTAAAGTAAATTAAAATAAATTAAAATAAAATAAATCAAAATAAAATAAAATAAAATAAAATAAAATAAAATAAAATAAATCAAAATAAAATTAAATAAAATAAAATAAAATAAAATAAAATAAAATAAAATAAAATAAAATAAAATAAAATAAATAAAATAAAATAAAATAAAATAAAATAAATTAAAATAAAATAAAATAAAATAAAATAAAATAAAATAAAATAAAATAAAATAAAATAAAATAAAATAAAATAAAATAAAATAAAATAAAATAAAATAAAATAAAATAAAACAAAATAAAACAAAATAAAACAAAATAAAACAAAATAAAACAAAATAAAATAAAATAAAATAAAACTCTTTCTGCGTAACATTAATTGAATCATTTTCCTTACTTCCATAAGGAAATATGCCTCCATAACGAAATATGAAAACAATAATACTTAATACTTAATTTTTGAATGCTCTATCAAATGCATCACAACCAATTAATGTTAATTTGCTTAAAGATTAACAGAAGGTAAACGCTTTTGACCTTTGTTTAAGCGGCCACAAACGCAAAGCATAACGTTTTTATTGGAAAATTACTATTAATGACGGTCAAGGTTATATGCCAAACGAGAGTTTTTGTATGTGTTGCTATACATTATGTATATATACATAGTAATAAATTGTATTGATGAAAACATAAAACTATCAATAATTTTTTCAGCTGCAGCAATTTTCCAAGAGATATTTACAAATAAAAACCCAGTCTTCCTAATTCAATCAATACTAAAATCTTTCAATCTCCATCTGTTGTATCAACAAATGTCTTTATTCACTTTAATGAGAACTAATAACAAATACTTAGTCAACTTGTGGTATAAAACATTGGTTGCTGCGGCCAAGAATAAAATTTAATTGCACGAAAGCGTAAAGACAGCACGGCCGAACGCTCAATGAGCAAATGGCAAAATTATGTACATTGCAAACTGGAGCATTGAAAATTGCGTAGAAATTCGCCTGACGTTGTTGCTGTGTCGCCTATGGCACATGTGAAACGTTCTACCCCCCTCGTAGGCCGGTAAACGACTGGCAGGCAGAGTTGCAGCATTTCTTGCGGTTGTTGAACTGAACCGCCGAACCAAACCAAACCAAACCGCACATAGCTGAGCGTGTTGCATTGAAGCGTGCCACACATTTCTACTTGTGCCACATGTATGTATGTATGTATACATATGTGGCACAAGTATTTACACTAAATTACACACCGGCGCGCAAAAACGAAAACCAAAGCCAAAACTAAAATCAGAACCAAAACAAACGCAACCAAGAACCAACTGTGCAGTAAATCACCGCACGTCCCGCAGTCACTCGCACTATTTGTACTTTCATGCCGCATGGCGGCATTTCACAGCAACAGCACACCACAGCTGATGTTTATCGGCACCATTTGCTTAGATTACAGCAAAAATTTTGCGGCAATCATTTCAAAACTGAATTTGTGCGCAACACGCAACCGAACGCGCGGTGCGTAGCTATCTGCCAACTTCTACGCAAGGCGCGCTCCATCAAAATCTTAGATCCCAAAAACAATGCAACACTTGAAAGTGCAATTGCAGCGTTACGCCGCAGCTGACAACACTGCTCGACTGCAATTCGTACAAATGCCGATGCAAGCATGAAAATTAACACAACAAAAAGTTAAATTAGCAACAGTGACAGGTATTTGATTAATTCCATTTTTTTCTTGATTAGAAATAACATTGTACAGTTTCTGCAAGACGGGAAGAAAACTGCGAAGCGTTAATTTTTACTGTTTCTTTGTATCAGTTTCATTGTTTACAGTGAGTTATTAGATGATAATAATTATTAGAGTTGCTTCAAGAACCTGAAGGAAATTTTTCTAATAGTTTCGATAGCGAAAAACGATTTAACAACTATGGGGAGAAGGTGGAAATCACTCAAGATACTACAAATGCTGTCGCATTCAACAGAATGCCAACTAAAACAATCCCTGTTTGGTGACTTAGCGAAGCGCATCAGTAGCCATAAGGATCATCAATCTTTTTGCAACCAATGAGTCAATAAGTAAGAACATTTACTATAGGTATCTACGCCTCAATAATTGTGATAAGATTGAATTTGGTCCACTTAGTCATCAATTTCTTAGTTTTGATTTTTTGGTCATTTAAACAGTGTTTGCTTTGCTTTGTCGATTGAAAAAATCTAGTTTTCTTAACTTGAGAAAACTAGGTTCTTGTAACTTGAGATAAACACCACATCTAAGATAATTCAAGTTCGTTGATTTCGAATTCGTAATCCGTTTTTGTTTTAATTTAGTTTGCATTTTTGTAGGAAAAATTCGTGCCAGTTTTTCAAGGTTTCCTTTACTATTTCCACTTTTTCGATTGTAATTTCTAAGTTGTATAAAAAAAAATAATTATAAACTTATATTTCAAATTCTTTTTTTCCCATTTTTTCCTTTCCAAAGGACTTTTAATCCTTAGTTTGCTCCATTTCTTCGTTTCGATCTGTTTGTTTTTGCAAGGATTAAAAATCGAACTAGCGTCCATTGATATTACGATTTCTAAGAAAAACTAATAAAAACCATCTTCTATTAAATCGCCACATTGTACAATTTTAAACCATATACCTTTATTCTATAGGTTCATTGTCACTATAGACAAAAAATCTTCTATGACTAACCTCCGTTCACTTACTATTGTTCGGTATGGAAATTGGTTAAAGTAACAGCCCGACCGAAGGTGACATTTTGGCCGAATAGACCGATTAATTGGCCACAAGACCAACATTCGGCTAAAGCGAAAGCCAAAGGTGAATGAATAACTTAAAAACATATGAAATTAAACGCAATCCTTTTTTTTTTTAGAAAAATTATTAAGAAAAATAAGCAGCCACTCATGTCTTGCCATATCGAGCGATATGTAGATACTAAAAAATTGTTCACCTACGGCTTCGGCCTATATTTTGGCCGCAACCATGCACATTTCGCATTATTAGCGAAATGTGCATTTTTTGACCGAATGTGAATTTTTTGACAAAATGTATCCAATGCCGAAGCTAATTAATCGGTTGGGCCTTAGTTAAAGTAGACTTGCTGTATCAGTCTGTCCCTTATTGTAAGAAGTTTTTGTTTAGCTAATCAAAGGTCTGCCATGGCTGTCGATCTCTCTTCTTTTAGCTTTGTCATGTGTTATTTCCATTAGATTCTTGTGACCAATGGTTCATGCTCCACATTAATCAACGTATTTTCACCCTTTTAATCATTCAACTATGCAATTTCATTCAGTTTACAACAATATTTGTTGTTACTTGTAGTCGATTTTAGCTCTGCCTAAAAGTATGCAATGCATTTTGCATAAATGACTGTTGAATCAGACACACATTCAATTGTTATTTTTACTTTCAACTGTTGAATGCAAGTTGAAAAAGAATTTTAATTTCTCCATAGAATTGATTGGTATTTTTGGGACGCATTAGTTTATGGAGCAGAAAAGTTAGATGTAAATGTAGTTTTATATATCTAAAAAAAAATAAAACACAGTAAATTAACATTTCAATTTTCAACCAATCTTTCCTATTGAAATCAATGCAACACTGATTTCTTTAACTAAAATGTCTTCATAGAATTAGTTGATATTTTTGGGCTGCACAAGTTTATGGAATAGAATTTTCGAATTTAGTTTTATATAAATCAAAGCGTACAATGTCTGAATAGTATTTGCTGTAAAAAACACAGTAAATACTTAACATTTGAATTCACAACCTCACTTTTCTATTGAAATCAATGCAATACTGTTTTCCCTAAACACTTCTGAACAAATTTCCCTTAAGCTTTTCTATTGATCTGTATTGCCTGAAGCTTAGTTCATTCACTAACTCATAAATGGCCAAAAGTTTTTGCAAAATGACTTGATGCTTTCACCAAAATATCAAAGAAAGTGTGGGCGTCTGCAAATGTTTGCTTTTATAAAAATTCGTTATCTAAGTACACAAAACAAAAACAACAGCAAACAACCCAACAACACACTTGAACGTTTTATTGCTTCAAGTCTGCGCTTTCAATGTCTTTTACTTGTTTTTTTCTTTCACTTTTTTTGTTGCACTTATCTTATCTAAGTTTGAAGCACACGACAACGATTAGTCACAACGAAGACTTTAGGCGCTTCAATGCTTTGAGTTTTACCCAAAATTGCAAGTATTAGCATAAGAAATAGAATCAATTATATAGAATATATAATTTGTATTTATAGGTTATGGTTCAATGCACTGTTTCTAATCAATTAAATAAGCATTAGGGCGCCCAATACTCGTTAGCCGCAAAGTTCATTCAACTTTTAAATGTCGTGGAAAAAATTGTATTACAGCAATGCAACTTACCCCACAATGTCCAAGTCGAGTGCACATTGAACCACATTTGTGAATGTGTGTATGTGTGGATGTGTGCAAACCATCTGATAAGAAAATGGCCAGCGTCCATTTCGTGCTTCATGTCAGGTTTATCGCAGGACATTATCGCATTGGTTTCGTAGGTGGTTGCTACCTAAAAATGCAAAAACAAAAATATGCAAAAATAAATAACAAAACTAGCGGCAGCACTAATTTCGTGTCAATGCATTAAGCGGGCACCGAGTATGTTGCCGCCGTGTCCGCTCATTCAGTCAATATTAGGCAGTCAATATTTGCTACTTGCTTATGCGCACGTCATACACAACAACAATAACAATAACAAAGCCATTTATGCTGCCCACCCCAGCTGGTTGATTATCATCAAAAAGGTACAAATAAGCGGCACGTTGCAGCTGGTGTCAGGTGCATTTGATGGGCTATCAAGGTGGCACACACGGATACGGATACGGATTTCGCTGCAAGAGTGTGTGTGTGCATGCCGCCGCGTTAAAGTCAGCAGTGGTGGGCGGTGTAGTAATGGGGCTGTTGCATGCGCAGCCATGACAGTGCCACAACACTTTGCCTAATGAACCGTTATTATTGCCACTACCACCACTACCACCCCGTCGCCATCTGCAAGCATAAACAAATGGCCAACCGACTGTGTAAGCATTGCAACATTAGCTGCACATGTTGCCATGTTTTGTTGCTGCTGTCTGCTGGCTTCTTCACTTGTCTATGGCAGTAGGCAGTTTTGGCGCTGTAAAACTGTCAAGTTGACAGCTTTCGGTTTTGTTTGTCTGTGTAGGTTCTTTGTAAAACGATAGGAGCACAGTAAACGCTAATTTCAACGGCAATTTGAACATAACCTACAAATTGTCAGCACCGATGCCATTCAGCAATTTGCATGCGAGATTGGCAATGGGGCTATTAAAACATACTTTTACAATAGTAAAGTTTTTGGCATGCAATCGATTGAATTGATTTCCAGGAGATATAAGACTTTATCTAAAAAAAAAATGTGTTTAAAAGCAAACTGAATGTGATCATTAATTGCTTGAACAGTGTTATGAAGTCATTCACTTCAATATGATTCACATTTTTCACATTTGGTTGCTCTTCAAAGAGCTCCAAATGGAATTTGTATTACTCCCAAATGATATTTCGAATCAGTTATAAAAATCAGTCATGACTAATCCTGAAATTGTCAAAACAACATTTTGGCAATTTTGCCATCTTTGACAATTAGCAGACATTTTTTTGTTCGTAAAATGTTTAACAAATATTTTCTTGTACTTTTCAGAACATTCCATGGATAAAAGCGCCAACAACTGTTAACAACTGACGAATTGCTGAGTAGCCAAAGTGCTCGTGCACTTGTAAACCACTGCACATGCGCACCGCCGCAATAAAATTGAATGCTGAAAATGGCAACATGGAATTCCAACTGCCACTTGAGCGCCACTAAAAAATACACCGAGAAATCGTCAGTCAGCCGCTGAGGCAGTGACATTGAGCGCCTAACCCAACAGTCAGTCAGCCAAGCGGCCAAAAGCGTCGACGCAGAGCAGCGAATTAGTTGAATTTGATTGCGGGCGAAACGAAGCAACTGAACTTGAGTTGAGCCGCAACAACGCATAGAAAACTCATAGCGAACACAAACAACAACGCCGTAAGCAAATTTCCCGCCACTAACACCTTCTCCCCCACCCAGTGCAGCGTCTTAACGCTCAATATGCACGCGGCCGGTTTGGGAACGTTTTCGAAACTGCTTGGCGCCATTTTAATCGCTCAAGTGCTATTGGCCGCCGAGGCGGCGGTCATTAGCAAAAGAGAAATTGCTGCTGGCAGCAGCGGAGCCACTGCAACGGGTCTGACGGAGCACGCACACGACCCTGACACTGTTTCGGCCAGCGTAGAGCCGCCTTCGGTGGAGAGCGCAGACGGCCAGTTGGCAGTTGAGCAAAAACTCGAAAGTGCAACAAGGAAAAGCACAAAGTTGCTGCCGCAATTGGGCAGCAATAGCCATAGCAACTATGGAGCTGACGAATTCAGAACGAGCGGAAAGTTGGTGCTGAATCGAGTGGCAGAGGAGCCGCTGAAAACAGATGAGGACATCAAGGAAGCGAACGGAAATGGTGCAGCAGTGCTTGCGACGAGGATGACTGAAGCGCCGTCTGCTAGTGAGAGCAGCGTTTTCAGTCACAATGCTGCCGAAGTTAGTGCTGAACCGAGTAAGGAGCCAAGTACGCCGGCAACGTCAGCCATCAGCGGCAATGTCAACAACGGACTGGACGAGTTGGCCACTGAGCAAAAGAGCGAAGTGAACCTGGAGCATAATAAAAGCCAAAGCGCCGACACCGAAGAAGTGCTGCCCGAACTGGAGCGAGTGGCGCTCAGGCCCGTAACGGCCAACTCCAATGACGCTGCACTGCACAGTGTGGCCACAACGACAACGCCACTGGCAGCCAGTGCTGAGCAGATCATATCGCAGAGCAATGAAAATCAGTTGGAGGAGGCGGTTGGCAAACGCTTTGAGCCGCTGCCTAAGCTCAGCGACAATCACACACCCGTTGTAAGCGGCGTAACGGATGCTGAAACAACAATCACAACAACAACACACAATACATTAGCACTCCCCGAATTGATAGTGTCAACAACAACAACACCGACGAGTTATCGCGATGCTAAGCCCACGGAAGCGGTCGTGCGCACACCTTCGAAAACAAATGCGCCAACAACAATAACAAACGCACAAGTGCGCGTGAATGGCGCTGGGGGCGAATCCAATGAGATACGCAGCAGCGCCAGCGCAGAGAAGCGCGCCAAATTCATCAGCGACAATTCAACGAATGCACAACAAATGAATTGGCCCGATGCATCGGAAGTGTGGACGCTGGCGGGCATGAAAACGGTGCCGCACGTGAATGTCAGCGGGGCAGCGAGTGCATTGCAGGAGAACGGCAACGAGCTGGTGCTGGACAGCACAGAGGCGGCGCTGAATAACAGCGCCGTGTACAGCAACAGCGAGAAGAATCTGCTGGACTGGACACAGATTATGATGAACGGCGCCATGGATGACAAGCGGCTGGGCAATCTGGTGGATCAAGGCACCACACAGCCGCCAGCACTGGCACAGGCCGCAGACGACACCGCCGCGGTGACACTGGCAGCGCTAGGAACCGTTGAATCCGCTGAAAATCGCACAGAGCTGCAAAGCAATTTCACTGTCAAAGCAACAGACGACACACTGGAGCACGTAACGCCAGCGTCAGCAAGTACGGAAGGTGTTTTGCACGCGGCTAATGGCATTTCAACACATTTGCCGCTGCAAGTAAATGAAATTGGAATTGAAATGACCACCGCTGCAGCTGCCGCAGCCAATAATGCGAAGTCATTAGAGTCAGCACATGCCGGTCTAATGCCTACAACTACTACCGAAGCTGCTGATACGACAGCCAGCAACATCGCAACGACTCCAGCAACGACCTTAAGCAACAACAACCATTTATCGGCTGATAACGCTGATAAGCGCTCGAGTGTAGAGTTGCTCGTGGCGAATAGAACTTTAACTGCAGCAACAACTACGCTGCCCGAAGGCAGTAAAATTGAGAGTAACATAGCAGAAGTAACAACGCCAAAATTCCCAGACCCTGATGTGAGCGCAGTGCTGGTTACGTCAACAACAACTGCTCCAACGCCAACGCCAACATCTCCGCTGGCAACCGAGTCAGCGTCATTCACAACGGAACCCCCGCTGCCAGTTGCAGTTAGCTCAGCCAGCGATGTGCTGCCACCCGTTCATATGGCGAGTAGCAACCATAACAACAACAACAACAACGGGGAGCCAGTTGATCCGAGCAACGACCAAAACAGCAACAACAACCACACTGCCAATGTAGACGTCAACGCCGACGTTAGCCGCGACGCCGACAGCACCAATAACAGTGGCAGCGACATTGCCACACTCGAGCGCTCCTCCAGCGAGACGACAACACTTAGTACGCTAACAGCTAGCGAGCCGAATACAACAAGTGCCAGCGTAGGGGTTTCGAATTCGACGTCGCGCGTTCCGTTTTCCTCGGCACATAACGAAAATCGCGTTGCTGCGGAAACAACCACCGAGACGACGACAACAGCAACAATACCAACAACAGCATTGCCAGCCATTTTGGTGGTGAATAGCGGACCAAATACGGCAACGGAAGTTGGCCAAATCGGTAATGAAGTGGAATTAGAAGCGAGCAGCGAGAGAACTGCAAGTACTGCAGCGAGTTCAAGTACAATTAAGTCGACGCATTCTGACGCTGACACTGAAGACGGCAAACAAGTTGACAGTGAAACGACAACGTCGTCACCCGTAAACGAGTTATTAATAACCACAACAACAACAACGACAACAGCAAAACCAACAACAACAACCGTGAAAATAACAACCCCTATCGAAGAGCTGGTCGAGACGTCAACGTTAATACAACTGCAAGTGGCAATAAAAAAAACAACAACAACACAAACGCCAGCAGCAGTAACAACAACAACAAACGTCCCATTGGGGTCAGTCACAGCGGCGAATAACACCAACAAAACAGCAGCACCAATAACAGAAACAGCAACAGAGACAACAACAACAGCGGCGCCCACAGCTGTAACCGAAGACAGAAAAGCCAATGAGGTGTCCAATAGCGCTTCCCACGAAACGGAGACTTCAATCGAAACGAATGTCATTGATCAGCTGGACAAGTCGACAGTGAAAACCACAACAACAACAACAACCACCAGCACATCAACACCAGTTCCAGCGCCCGCCGTTGATACGAACCCAAAGGACATAACGTCAGCGGAGAGCGAAACCGAGGCTAATGCGTTGGGCGCGGCCGAGGACGATTATGACAACACGCTGACACATGACACCACAATGGCCATACTCACGTTGAACGCCACAACCGTTGCCAGTCGCGTGCCGAATTTGATTGTCACCAGCACCACAACGGAACCGCCGCTGATTAATCTACTCGATGATTCCACCACCTCTACCACCACAGTGTCGAGTATTGCCACCAAGATTCAAGAACTCTACTCGGTATTCTCGACAACAACGTCCACCGAAAGCGTAGCGGAGAGCAACCACACAGCAGCCCCAACTGCACCAACAATGGTGCCCGAACTAACTGACACCACTTCCACGCCGCTTGTCGTCACAACAATGCTACCGCCAGCACCCACGCTGCACGCAACTCTAGGCGCCACGCATCTGCCGGGCATGGGCAGCGGCAATTTGCATCCGAACGCTGCCGATGCCAACGAGACCGATGTCAATGTGATTATCGCCATTACGGTCAGCGTTATAGGCGTGGTGGCTCTGATACTGCTGGTGGCCTTCCTCTATCTGATACGCAAGCGCCAGAAGCAAATGTCCTACGGACAGCGCTGTCGTCCCGTCAGTCTGGACGACTACAGTCTGGACAATGTATCGGTGTTGGGCAGCGTGCGACGAAAAGGCGCACTGCGCGCCTCCAAGCGCTCGTACGGCAATATCGCCTTCGACGATCCGTCGCTGAGGCACAACTTGCTGACGGCCAGTGAGTTGGTGAAATTTGTGGAGCGGCGTTCGAGTATTTTCGAAGAGTTTCGCGATGTGCCGCAGATAATCGCGCGAGCCGATGAAGTGCCACACGGCTGTGAGGATAAAAATAGGTGAGAGCGAATACATAAAGTGAAGTGATACTCCGAGAGGGGGTGTTCAATTAATTCAAACGGGAATCAATTAAAAGAAGCGGTTTGTTGAAGGTCTTGGGGTTAGTTGGTATTAAGAATATACTTATAGACAGTAGGTAGAAAGAAATATAAATATAGGCATTAGCTTACGTTAAGTAGGAGAGGTTAGGTAAACAGGCTGGCCAATTCGGCCACGCATAGGGTCCCTAGCAGTACCAGTTGGACCTGCTGAGTGTTTCGGATCGACATAAAAGTGATACGTAAGAATGTGAGTAAGAACCCATTTTAGGCCAGAAAAGAACAGGGTCCCTAAGTAAGAAAGTCGTAGTCTTAAGCTAGCCGGCCAGGAGCAAAGAATGTGCAATATATATTATGTATGTATATATTGTACTAATATATAGAGGGATATTTGAATAGTTAGGTTAAGTTAGGTTGCGGTGGCTGCCTCTATAAGAGACACACTCGGTGGCCTGAAGGGCCCATACCACATATTTCACCCGTTTTTGAACACTGTTTTGCCAACATATGTTACAGCACACATTTCAAGCGGATGGGGAAAGGGGGGGGACCTACAGTTTAACGCCGAATCCGAACGGCGATTGGCAGTTTTTCGTTAGAAGTAGATGAGTTGTTCACCAGCCCGAGCCAGGAATCGAACCTGGAGCCTTTGGTATGAGAAGCCAGCGCGCTACCCGCTTGACTATCGAGGCCGGCCAAATATTTGAATAGTATCTATGCACATATTTGCATAGATTCGATGTGGTAGAAAATAATTAGCTACAGTTAGATTTACTTCGTGAACACTTCAAGTCCAATGTTATTAAACTAATACGTAGGAATTTACAAGAGTTCAGCGCCAGAACCCTTTTCCCTCTCTTTAAGCCTTAAATAAGGATCCACTCACCGCTTTCTGATTGCAACATGTGACTATTTAGTGATATCCACTATGTCCCCAATGGCTTTGGTAAGAGTGTACGAGTATGAATCGTTCCACTATGAAATCTTACAACAGAACAGGTTGCAAAACTTACATCGAGTCCTCATGGCGGAGCAGAACTGATTACAGTACCTGCCGGGCCACATGACCTTCCCTTTCCGTGAGGAAAACACGATTTTTACTGTCCCTGAGTGGAACCTCTATTAGGCAGCTTGTTGGAGTCATTACTGGACACTGCGCCATTGGATCCATGCTTGTCAAATGGTGTCTCTCGTCCAGTGATGTCTGCAGAAGCTGTGAAGATGAAGAAGTGGAAACGAACACTAACTGTGCCACTGCCCGGCTCTGCAGGAAGGCCGTCTCCGTACACTGGGGTAAAGGTAGACTTGGATTGCGCGGCAATAGTTGAAATTTCGGATCTCTCTTCCTTCATCAAGAGGTCGAATTGGTTTGCCCCGGACTAACAGACACTGGTTAGCCCCAGAACCTTCCAAAAAGGGATTCACAATGGGCTATTTTTACCCCCAAATGGAAGTGCGGCCTCTGGGTCGCACACACCCTTCCCTACCTAACCTAACCTAAAGCTAACAAGGAAAGTTTTTTTTCACTTTCAAGAAGCAAAAGAGTTCAGTTTACTTTAGGTACGTGCACTGCTGGTTGCTTGGCAAGCTGCCCACTAATCGAACCTAGTCAAATCATACTGTTAGGATAGGTTGTGTATGACCTACTAGTTAAGATTAAGTTAGGTTAAATTAGGCTAACATGACTGTTAGAGCAATAAAAAACTAAACAGGGTATAGTAACTGGTAGTTTGAACATTAGATAAAAGTTTCAAAGTAATTTGTATAACAATTTAATGAATGAACACAACATTTCGAGAAACATTTTCTGTTTTAGTCTTAGGGTATAAAAGCTTTAGTAGTATTTATAAGAATTCAACCATTAAATAATTTTTCAACAGCATATTTCAAACTAAATGTTTCTCATTCAGTTTCTTGACCTCATTGCTGACGCGTATCTCTTAAACCTTTTAAGTCATCTCCAGTTTCGTCCATATATGTCAACCATATGCAATTTTTTAATTTTAAAACTGACGCACGAACATTTCATGCGCCCACTCGAGATTTTGAGAACACAACAAATAGTGTAAATGTGTGTCTTTAGGTAATTAATCTAAATCCATCAAGAGCGCTGCTCTCTAATTAATTTTTGTCGCTGTTAGTCATCCACTTTTGGAGAATTCAAATTAATTACATTAATTTCGGAATGTCACAAGCGGCTCTAACTAATCACACGCTTCTGTCTCTGCTTTGTTTCGTTCAACCTCCACGTCCAGATATGCCAATGTAATTCCGCTTCCTGAGACGCGCGTCTTATTGCAGCAGCAGCACGACGACGAGAAGACCGAATACATAAATGCCAACTATGTCAGGGTAAGTACGCGTAATTGTGCGCCTCCGAAATCGGCGCTTTGTTTTTTCTCTTTTCCTACTACTATTTTCTCCGCTTATCTAATTTTATTTTCTTAACGATTTATGAGCATTGCAGCAAAAAAAACCACTGTCTACAATAAAAAAATATAGTCGGCAATTATCTATGCGTTCCATGTGTGCGACAGAGCGCTCGAGATCTAATCGGTGCGTTGCTAATCTTGCAGTATTTTTGTGCGTTACTGCACGCATGAAGATCACATATGTACATAGATACACACATACATATGTACAACAAAGGAACTTAAGTTTGGGGAGAAACCACTGGGCGCGCAGATCGGAAATCACTAGACTGTCACTTTGTTGGCTGCACGTTATTGTTATTGTAATGACAAAAGGCAACAAGCGCAAAATTACGCGATCATTTCAAGTTGGTGCTTTGTCTTTGTTGTTGTTATTGTGTCTACCCTCAAAGCTTTAGTTTTTCTTTTGTTTTCGTCGCTACCTCCATTCGATCTCAATGGAGCGCCCTGGCCAACTTGACTCTCTGTAACGATATCATTTCACGCTCCTCACTCACACCGCCGCTGTGCACTTCGACCAGTGTTGGCGCCTCATGTGGGCGGAACAGTGGGGCAGGGCGCGTTATGAAAGCAGAATGAAATGCAGGTGCGGTTGTGGGCCGCATTTCGTTATTGATTCGTTGTCTCTACTCGTTTGAATTTCGCGCGGAAAGCTATAATGATTAATGGGTCGTTGATATTTTCTCTTTTCATCGATTTAACTCTTTTGTTTTTCATGTTCTTTTTATCAGTTTTATGCGTGTCGCTGAAAATTATTGCTATTGCTTGGCGGAATGTGTCTATTGCTCAGGCTGCGCGCGGTTTCGACAATGAGTCATGCATATCTCCGATGCGAAGACTCATGACAGCTACTCGGTCTCTTTCGGTCATAGATAGTCAAAACAGCTGAGAATTTTAAGTTAGAAGACAATGTTATGACTACGAGATAGGTATTCAATTATGGAGCGTAGCAGTTAAAAGTGAAACAGAAAATATGAGTATGAGTAATAATTTAACTGGCATTAAGTCACTTATGAATGAGAGCAAAAATACACGGCAAACAGCTGACAATTTGCCTTCACCTTGAATGAAAGTCTCTTTTAATATCAGCCGGGAGCTGTGTGGGACCTTAAAGGGACACCGAAACGATTCGCAGCTCTTCAAGAACGACAACTATGTAGATAAAGATTTCAACTTCTCATGGACACAAGGTTCTTATCGGATTTGTTTAAGGCAAAGGAAGCACAATTGCCGAATCTAATCAGTTTCAACAAGACAAAGAAGAGATTTGAACCTTGAGACTGTAGTGATATGTTCTTCATGATTTGTTTTCATGCCACGCACATTCCATAGTCAATTCGATTATATCACACATGTGAATGTGTTAGATAGACACAATAACCTTGGACTATTATCGACCGCACCTTTCTAAATTTAACCTACAGACTGTCTTATATACTTTTGTGGTTTTGAATACGATACCGTAGTTATGTATGAACAGTTTTGTTCTTAAAGTTTTGTCCTCGGAAATTATAATAGTTCAGGTGAAGTATTATATTTTCATCCTAGAACACCACAGAACACATAAATGCCACGTAGATGGGTAAATTTGAGTTGAAAGGAAGGAAACTGCTTAAGATTTTAAACTCGATTCAAAGAAAAATGTCATACAGTGGTTAAAAAACCTGCAGAAGATTCCATGTCTAATTTCTTGCTATATATTTCACAGCTTTTAAACACTAAAATAAGTGGCCCAAGATTTGCAATGCCATGCTTGACATCAGTGACATGGTGTACACTGTAGATTGGGTCAATGCTGTAACTCGTTCACTTTCTTTTGAATCCTTATAACTCTCTCTAATCTATACGTTATCTCTCAATTTATCTCCCTTTCACCTCTCTCCCTCTCTGTTTTCGAAACCCCTAATAAATTCCAATCAAACAACCTAATTCAATTTCTCTATTTCCACATTCACACAGGGTCCCAAGGACGCCCCCAACTACTACATTGCCACACAAGCGCCGCTAGAAATTACTGTGGTTGATTTCTGGCGCATGATCTGGGAGCAGCAATCACGCGTCATCATTCAAGCCACCGATCTCATAGAGAATGGCATTGAGAAGTGTGCCGAGTATCTGCCACCTTCGGTGACACTGGACAATCACACCACCTACGGCGATTTTCAGATTACACTCAAGCATCGCGAGGTCAAGGACAAGTATGCCATTTCGACCATTGTGCTGAAGAATACCGCGGAGAACGCCAGCCGCGAATTGACACACTACTGGTACAAGTGGCCGGAGGCGGGCGTGCCCAGCGAGGAGGCACCCATCATAGCGATGCTGCTCGAGGCGCGCTCGTCACTCAAGAGCTATGCGAACGAGCCGAAAGAGAAATCCGCCACGCTGACGCTGAAGCCGGAAGGCAGTGCAGAGAACAACGCCAGCGGCAATGGTGTGACCGTTGTGGCAGTGGAGTCAAGCGGCGAGCGGAAGGATGTCGATAGCGGCAGCAAGCCGGAAATCAACGGCAACGTGTCAACGAAGATGTCGACGTTGCGCAACCAGGGGTAAGTTCACATGTCATTCGCCTGTAGCCGTGACTGTCCTGTGCACTGTACAATTTGTCTATGTGTTGTGTGTTTGTTTTAACCGCATGTTCCGTTTTCTTTTCTCTTCTTTTCTAGTCCCTTAACGATTCACTGCTCTCCAGGTACTGGACGCACCGGCACGATTATTGGCTGTGACATGGCCATACGCAGCCTGGAGACGCCCAAGCGCTCCGTGGACATTCCGCAGATCGTGTACTATGTGCGACGGGGGCGCGCCAGCGCAGTCCAGACCAAGGAGCAATACGAATTTATCTACAAGGTGGCGCACATGTACGCCACCAAAATTACAAATCTGTCAAACGACAATTGAAACGCGCCAACTGCACGGCGCCAATTTGCGAGAGTGCGAACGAACTTGTCTTAGTCAAAGTCAGTATGCAACTATGCGTATACCCAATTAGATATTATATAGTTTATAAATATACATATATATATATATACCGAATATATACGGAAGCGCTTTACACGTATGCAAACACTGTTCAGCATATTAGGTGAAATTTCTGCACTCCTGCACGCTGCTGTCTACCTTCTTCGTTTATGTTGTGTTTACACATTCGATTTCCAATATCCAACAATAATGCTATTGAATTGTATTCCTCTATTATTGTGATATAAACATACAATTTTACCTATTGTAAATTATGTTTATTTAATTTAGTTGTAAATAAATAAGTGACGTTGACATCGCCGGAATAGAACGTAAAAATTGTATATTTATATGAGACATATGTACATATGTCTGTATGTATAGAAGTAATGATAGTAAAACGCAAACGAAATTGTATGAAGTATCAGTATATAACTTACATGAAAATAAAACCGATCACTAAAATATAAATTAAATATGGGGTTTTTTATAACAGTACAGTAAATGTGAAATATTATTAGAAGCATTTAATGAACTTGAAAAATTATATTAAATATTTAGTAAAGAAAATCTAAAATTAATGGACACCATTCATATAATAAATTTGCCAAATTTCTCAATCAAATCAATCAATTAAAAATCAAATAAAAACGAAATCAATCAAGCAGAAATAAGCTTTGTTGTTGTTAGCATGCACAAGTTTTCCTAACCCCTTTACCAATAATTTTACACTGTGGCAGATCATATGGTTTCAGTTTAAACACAATCTAGATTTAAAAAATTTGTGGCGAAAAATTTTACAAATAGTCCAGTTACAAAGTGCTCTTTGATGCTTTTTTTTTTTACTATCGATAGCACCAATAAGACAGTGCTTGATGGCAAGGAACCTATATGGGCCCTTAAAATGCCAGGTTACCTTTCAAACTAGTCGAGGCGATTTCACCATCCAGTATAATCGATATGCTTCGCTTAAAGTGTGTCCTAATACGATGAAAGCTATAACATATCTGCTCCTTACTATCTCATGCACTGTTTTCGCAAGTGCAATTGCTTCTCGAAGACACCTCTAGAGTGTGAGATGTTGCTCTGTCAATGATGAATGCCCAATTCGCACGGCCGACGCCGTGTCTCCAACCGCTAATGAACGCTCACAAATCCTTATGATCACATGCGCTGTTTTTTTCGCAAGTCCGATTGCTTGTCGACGACACCTCCAGAGTGTGATTTGTTTCTCTGATGATGAGCTGATGAGCGCTCAGAATCAACGAAAACTGTGTAAATTGAAACAGACAATTTTTCACGAGCAAAAAGTAATCATTGAGCAGTAGAACTTAAATTGTCGATGAGAGGACTTTATCAAATTGCTTAACTTACCAGTGTTGACAGTGTCTTACCAGGTCACAAAGAATTTTCTAAATTTGCTGCTTTTATGTATTGTACTAAGGCTTTGTATACCAACAAGTTATCTGGTTTTAGTAGCTCCATGAGATTGTCATATTTTTTAAAGAAGTCAAAACCGTTTCTTACCAGGCTTTTTGTTTTTTTTTTTTTGTTCTTTGTTCACTCCTCTCGGGAGCATAGGGCCTCCACAAGACAGCCTTGTGTTGGTTACATTAATCAGTTGTGTTGTTCTGCCAGGGTAGGTGATTGGCCTAAGTGATGGAATTATCTAACGCCGCTCAGGAACGTCGCCTCCGCTCGTAGCGCCATCTGTTGTGAGGAGGTTACAGCAGAATGGTTGGGGACCTCGCTAGATCAGGTTGGTTCGCGCTGTTTTCGCAGTTGTCCGCAGTGCAAGCTTGGATCGCCATTTCCTGTTTCGTCTCTTCCTGGTTTGGCTGCTGGCGTGGGCAGACGTCCTCAACTTGTAATCAAATCATTATCGTGTAATCAAATAAATATTGTGTAATCCTTAAGGGGGCTTTCCCGTTTTTTCGTCGAAAAATGAGGTGTTTTTCAAGAATTAATTTTGGAAAGACAGTTTGATAAAATGTTGTAATTCTTTTTTATTTTGTTTGTTGTTACAATAGTGAGTTGAAAAAAATTTTTCATTTTTCATTCATCATTTTCATTAATTACAAAGTTTTAGTTATCGCACATCGGAGGATTTTTGAAAAATTTCAACTTGGTGAAATTTGGCGCAAATTTGAAAAAAAATCGATTTTTTTTGCAAAATTTTGGTACTAAAAGTGTTGTTAAAAATCGAAATTTCACATTATTGAAAAAATCCTATGGTGTGCGATAGAGAATTCATTTGTGAACACGTGAAATTCAGTTTTATCCAAATCGGTTCATTAGTGTAAAAAACGTCACAAAAACATGGTTTCGAGGAAAACGCGATTAAAGTTTTTGCATTTTTGGCTATAACTTCAAAACTATTGCATATTTCATTATGAAACTTTGGCTTCATATTGTTATAGTATTTATAAATCGATTTCTGTAAACAAAAAAAAAACAATTTTTTTGAAACCGAAAAACGGGAAAGCCCCCTTAATCCAATAAGTAAAACGGCCGCTTAGGCGGCCAAAGCTTTGCGTAACTGTTTATTTGTTTGCTTTTATCAGCCGCACAGCGCTTAATTGCGCGTTCTATTGCGTGGAAGTAAGTGGAAAAGGAATAATTGGGTTGGGAATCAATGAACTTGGATACGTTGCAGGGTTTTTAGGAAAATTTAGAGAACCGGAAAAATTGGATGGAAAAGTGCGGGGACCGTGCACACGACGGGAGTTGAACCCACGACCTCTAGTATGACAGTCTAGTGCACTCACGCTAGGCTATCGAGGCTTAAGGCCTAGCAATCAAATACCAAGTGATTCTGGCCCCACAACGGGTGCAGAGGTCGCTGAAATTGGGAATAAATTTACTAAGGTAAGCTTTACAGTATGTATGTCCCGTCAGAAGTCTATTCAGCAGTTTCGTTTAGTGCGGCGTCATATCACAGTTTCGATTTTTGTACCACGGCTTCCTCTTCACATCCACCATTATGTCCGCTAAGGCTTCGTATGCAGTTAAATCAATCTTAAGACAGCGGCCGTGTATGGCCGCTGTCTTGGCAGCCTAATCCGCTTGTTCATTTAATCGGATGCCAACGTGACTTGGCACCCATATAAAATGAACCTCGTGAAATATGCTTTTCATAGCATACAGGTGGTGATGTATTTCAGCCGCTAAATAATTATTGGTTTTGTCCTTGAAGGGCTGACAGGCTGTCCGTAAGGATCGCAAGTTTTGCGATTCTGTGGTCCGCGGCTATGGCTATCGCCTGCTGGATTGCGACCAGTTCACCTGTCATTGACGTATACCTCTCTTCAAGCTTGAATAGAAGAGAAAAATTTTTTCGCTCATTGTAAACCGCACAGCCCACAGAACACTCCGCTACCGAAGCATCTGTGGCTAGAACGCAAAAATCCTCCTGACTTAGTATGGCGATTTTTTCACTGTACATTGCGATTAGCTTCTCTTTCGCCCAATTTCTCTTGGATCCTTCGATCCTTGACATTTTTATCTTCAACCTTGGATGCCTTTCAAACGTTGTGTGCGTGTTAATGCGGTCGAAAATCTCCCTATTATTTAAATAAACTGTGCCAAAGCTTGTGTTCAGAGGTTTTACCTGTTGCAATTGCTCTTTTAAAGTACCATTAGAAAACCATTGTGTAGTTAGCTCTTTACACGTCAACCAAGTGGCCCTGTGCAGGGGGGGCAGCTCACCAGATAGAGCGTACCTAGAATGGGTTGGCGTACTAGGGGGGACCCCGATGCACCTTCTGATAGTATCATTGACTATCGTTTGAAGTTTTTTGTTATACCCAGCCGGCGCATTAACAAAGGTTGTACTTTCGTACTCAAGTTTGGCTCTCACAAACGATCTATACAAGTTCAAGGCGGTCTTAGGCGCCAGCCCGCCTTGATCGTTGTCAGCCTGGTGATTAGGTTCTTGGCAGAGACTATCCCTTGCTTGATCTTGGTAATGTGGTTCTTCACGGTTGAGTTGGAGCTGATCACCCTCCCCAGCTTCATGACCGATTGAGAGTCTGAATGCCTTTTTGCATCCCCTGGCCATGTACATGAACTTGGACTTGTTTGTATTGAGGCTCAGCTCCAACTCCCTACATTGCTCCAAAAAATGTTGAGCTTTATTACTTAAGTTTGTCAGGCTACTTTCCGCCGTGGTATCAGCAGAAATGATCAAAAAATCATCGGCAAATTGGTATAAGTACGTTTAGCTGTCATAATAATAATAACCCAGTCTATTGGTGGAACGAATCTATTGCTGCCCTGCGATCAAACTGCAACAGCGCTCGACGGAGGTGTCAAAGGGCAAGGCAAAGCGAAAACTTTTCGGCGCTGCAAACACAGTACAGAAATTTGCGGAAGAAATTGAAAAAGGCGATCGAAACGAGTAAGCGTCAGTGTTTCCAGAAGCTCTGCGAGGACACAGAAAGCAACCCTTGGGGCTTAGGCTACAAGGTGGTCACAAAAAAGTTAAAGAGCAATAAACAAGCTCAACCAAAGTGCCCCCACCTGCTGCGGAACATTGTGAACACACTATTTCCAACCCAGCCAGCATTCGTTCGTGAGGACTTCGGTGACAGCCCACTGCAGTTCGCAGAAGTGTCCGCGGGGGAATTACTACAAATAGCGGAACGGTTTAAGGACGATAAAGCGCCTGGCCCGGACAATATCCGAAATGCAGTGCTGAAGATGGCGATTAAGCAGCAGACGTCATCGTTCATTCCAGTTTTTAACAAATGCCTATCCGAGGGAGTCTTCCCGGACATTTGGAAAGGCCAGCGCTTGGTATTATTGCCAAAAACGGGGAAAATAACAGATAATCCGTCTGCCTACCGCCCCATCTGCATGCTGGACACGGTCGGAAAAATCTTGGAGAAAGTCATCGCAAACCGGCTTGTTGCCGCAATCGACGAAGATGGCGGACTGTCCGAAATGCAATTTGGCTTCCGGAAGGGGAAATCCACCATAGATGCGGTTAAGGTGGCAGTAGACTTAGCGCAGGAGGCAATCAGGGGTGAGCGATGGCTGGGCGGCTCTAAGAAATACTGTCTCGTAGTCACGCTAGATATAAAAAACGCGTTTAACTCAGCCAATTGGACTCAAATTCTGTCGGTATTAAGAAGACGAAAGGTCCCAAAATACCTCCGAAAAATCATGGAAAGCTATTTTACGAACAGGCGACTTTTCTATGATACAAAAGAGGGCAGCAAAAAGTATCTAGTCACTGGCGGAGTGCCGCAAGGCTCGGTGCTGGGTCCCCTATTATGGAATGTGATGTATGACGATGTGCTGAGGCTAAACGTGCCCCCAGAAGTCAAAATAATCGGATTTGCTGACGATATAGCGGTGATAATAGTAGCCAAATACACGACGGAGATAGTGAGTACGGCAAACAAGACGGTGCAAATCATACAAGAGTGGCTTAGCAGCGTAGGCTTGACACTAGCTGAGCACAAGACGGAGGCAGTCCTTATTAGTAGCCGAAAGAAAAAGGAGACGGTCACGTTCATGGTAGGCGAACACTGCATTACGTCGAAAGCGGTGGTAAAGTATCTCGGCATACTATTGGACTCAAGGCTTAACTTTAAAGATCATCTTGAGTACTCGAGCAATAAAGCGGCAAAAGTCGGAACTGCGCTGGCAAGACTTATGGCCAATGTGAGAGGGCCAAAGCAGCGCCGTAGACTGCTGTTTGCAGGTGTGGTAAAGAGCGTGCTCCTCTACGGTGCACCAATATGGGCGAGAGCGCTCAAGACCAAAGCATACGCGAAGGAAGTCAGGGCCGTATATCGCCGGTCCGCTCTCCGCGTATGCTGCGCGTTCCGTACGGTGTCAGAAGAAGCGGCACTTGTCATCGCGGGAATGTACCCAATTGACATATTGGCTCATGAGCAAATCCTCGACGCAGCAGAGCAGCAGCAGAAAGAAAACAAAGAGGTGGTGCGACAGAGCAGCCTCAGAAGTTGGCAGCGTAGGTGGGACGCGGCCAGATCAGGGCGTCGGACACACCGCCTTATACCCGACTTAAAAGTGTGGATCGGCAGGGCAGGCGGAGAGGTCGACTACTACCTGACCCAAATTATGAGTGGCCACGGGTGCTTTAGAGCTTACCTGCACCGGTTTAAACGGGAAAATTCTCCCTACTGCGATGCCTGTGAAAATCTGGAGGAAGATGCCTACCACGTTTTCTTTATCTGCCCACGTTTTGACACGCTGCGCGAGAGCTTGGCCGACTCCTTCGGCGGGCGGCCAACACCAGAGAACTTGGTGACGCAAATGACTTCGTCGCCAGAAAAGTGGAGCGCAGCGTGCAACATGGCGGCCAGTGTTATTACTGGTCTTAGAGTGGCAGAAAGATGGCGAAACCGGAGGTAATTGTAGGTATTACAAGAACTGTTGACGAGTATGAACTATAACGGACGATTGAGCTTAGTGCTAAATCCTCCTCCCGACGGAAAACCTGACGGTAGTACCGGGTGGGCCAAAGGACGAGAAAGAGATGGTTTTAGTGCGGTTAAATTCCCACACTGACGGGGTTTTGGCTTTCGATGCTTTCCATCTCTATAATTAAAAAAAAACAAAAAACGTTTAGCTGTCAGAGATGCGGTGCAAGGCAGCCGTGTAAATGTTGAAAAGCAAGGGGGAAAGACAACTTCCCTGCGGGAGACCGTTATTAACTTCTACCGTACAATTTCTTAACTTTCAAATTCTCAACTTTCTCAAACTCAAACAGACAACAACTTTTTTTCCAGTGCTTTGCAACCTCTATTTTGTACAGCACTTCATTAATGCACATCGCCGCCGATTTCTTCTTCCGATAAGCAAAACATCTAGGGCCCATTATGCTCTTCTCTTCTATATAGTTCTCCAACCAGTTTTTCACCAACATGTTGATACTTTTAACCAAAACTGAAATGAGCGAAATTGGCCTATAATTTTGCATGTTGTCGCGGCAACAGTTGGCCTTCGGTATGGGTACAACTGAGATTAGCCTCCAACTTTCCTTAAAACAATTTATGTTCACATGTTTTTCTAGCATTTTGGCCAGCTTATGGACTATATCTATCGGCAAGGCATTTAACATTTTGTACGTAATCCCATTCGCTCCACCTGCAGTCGACTTTATTTTCCCTATGACCTTGACGTAGTCCTCTCCAGAAACCTGAAGGGGGGGGCCTACGGTAGTCGAATGGCCCTCAAGATTGTCGAACAAAACCTGTGGAGGGGGAGCAGATTTTTTTTTTAAATACGAGCCAACGCGCAGGGGAAACCCCTATAAATGCGGGCATTGCGCTGGTTCAGGAAGGATATATAGGTTGGAAGAAAGGATGTTGGGTGAAGAATTTATGGACTCTTGCCTTGAATCCATCAAGATCATAAGTGCTGGGGAAAACATCTGCAGGGAAACCATTCCACAATCGCGCTGTTCGGGCCAGGAACGAACTTTCTCTGTTGTGCGTAGTGCGCTGGAACATCGTTTCAACGTGGAATGCATGGGCGCCAGTGTTCAAACGGGTTGCCCGGGGGAATACCCGGAGTGATGGCAGCAAGCTGCTCATCTCCACTGAGCAATTGCCGAAAAAATAACGGTAAAATAAAACCACACATGCCACGTTTCGACGATGTTCCAAGGAGTCAATAGAGCTGGATGCCCTACTGTCCCCTATAAGTTTAATCGCACGGTTTTGCACCCGACCCAGGTGCGAGTTAAACTCCATTTTAGGTCAGATATAGGTGGTATAAATAATGCGGAGATCGGACGGAGTGAAATATTTTTTGCACCGCTTTAAAAAGCCGAGGCACTTGGCTGCTTCTTTCGACACGCCAAAAATATGATCGTTCCAACGAAGATCGTTCTTAATGGACATGCCCAGAACATAAACTGCTTCCGATTCCGCAAGACTCACACCATCCATAACCAGGGATGTGTTGGGATGTGGGGAGACTCGTTTGTGGGATAACAGGCAACATTGGGTCTTGCGAGGATTAAAATCGACCCTGTTCGCTTGACCCCACTTGGAGATTGTTTGTAGGTCGCTATTAAGTGTATCATTCATACGGCGCCGTTCTCTCTCAATCTCCACAGAGCTGGGGCGCTTTGTGAAGGAGTATGAATGACAAATGGTGCTGTCATCCGCAAACGAGTAGATGGGATTCTTTGTCGACGACAATAGGTCGTTGATGAAGATAAGGAAAAGGGTTGGAGAAAGGACCGAATCCTGCGGCACTCCCGCGCTAAGGGAATGCTTTTCCGAGGCTATGCCGTCTATTACAACACGAATAGAGCGATCATAGAGGAAGCTCGTTATCCAACGAGAGAAGATACTACCGACGCCATAGGCAATCAATTTGGACACGAGTGCTTTATGCCACACTCGGTCAAAGGCCTTGGAAATATCCAATGCAACAACCTTGCTTTCACCGAGGTTTAGAATACTATAGTTCCATTTCTCGGTGAGGACCGCCATAAGGTCTCCCGTCGATCGCTGTCTTCGAAAGCCGTATTGGCGGTCACTTAGCAGTCTATTGTGTCTCTAGATACTTCACAAGGTTGAAGTTGACAATGCTTGCCATTACTTTGGAAAGCACCGAACAGATTGCTATAGGTCGGTAGTTCGTAGGGTAAGTAGTCTTGCCTTTTTAGGAACTGGTTGAACATTTGCTACCTTCCAGCATGTCGGAAATACACCTGTGGTGTATGACATGTTGAAAAGTTTGCGTAATGGACAAGCCAGCGAAGTAGCGCATTTTTTCAAAACAAGGGCTGGAATGCCGTCCGGCCCTGAAGCCTTATTAACATCGAGATTTGCAAGCACTCTTTTAACTACCCGCGTTCGAAAATGAATTTCTGGCATAGAGCAAGATACGTTCTCGACTACGAGTAGTGGTTGATCGCTGGGGGGCAAAGAGGAATTCTCTGCGAAAATTTTAGCCAACAAATTAGCTTTATCAACCGAGTGAGTGATGATTTGATCATTGTTAAGAAGAGTTGGAATTGAAAACGATGTTTGGTTCTTCACCTTCTTAACAAATGACCAAAAGTTCTTACTACCACGCTGGCATTGAAGAACTTTTTTCCTTTGGCGCTGTTCGTGCAGAAACTTTTGGTGCCTTAGGATGGCATTGCATCGATTTCTAGCCTGTTTTCGCAGCTGTTCAGTGGCGGCATTTTTATTTGCCTGCCATGCTCTGAAAGCTTCCTCTTTAAACCTGACAGCAATTCTGCATGTCTCATTAAACCAGAGATTGTCCTTAGGTTTAATGCAAATTTTCTTATTAGGGATGAAGGACCGCATTCCCAATAATATAATTTCTTCAACCATTTTGGCTGCGGCATTTATGTTTCTATCAAGAAAACACAATTTCCAATTGAAGTGAGCGAAAAATTCATTAAGTCCACTCCAGTTAACTTTATCATACATCCACACTAGGCGCTTCGGGGCTAAGAGCGAAACATTGCGGATAGAAGAGTATGAAAAAGACGCCAAAATGGTACAATGGTCCGAGTTTCCAAGAGGTGCGTGCATTTCAACATCATATTTTTCATGATGTGAAGTGAGAAAAAGGTCTAGAGTGTTGAGAGCTTGCCCCGCAACGCATGGGATATGCGTTGGTTCATGCACTAATTGAGTCAAGTTATTAGACTCGGCAAAGAGCTCGACAAATAAGCCTTCAGGAGTTGTGTGGCTGGAATGGCGTAGCCAATTGGAATTATGAATATTGAAATCACCAGCAACTACAATTTCACTATTCGGATACGATTCCAGAATCTGAGAAATAGAATCAGAGAGAAGATCAAACTTGTTATAAGTAAAATCTCTCCCTGAATTCGGGCTCCTATATAGGAAGCAGAAGTGCAGAATATGCGACTGGATATTGAATTTAACCCACATAGAGCTAAATTCGGCATCCGTCGTGTATAGTTGTTGCTGGCACTGGTACGCAACATTACTGCACACATAAATGGCAAGACCCCTGTGAGGAGAGAATAATGGCAGTAGGTGGTAACCAGGGATGTGAAAATCCAGTGGATCTGCATCCCCATACACCTGGGTTTCACCTAGTGCCATTACATGGGGTTTATGGAGGTTAACAAATGCGTATACAGCAAAAAAGTTCGCCCTGAGCCCGCGCACGTTGCAGAAGGCTATACGAAATTTGTCCAGCACCATGGTCCAGGTGGGTTAAAGGACAAGGAAAGTAGCCGGGAATGTGATCTGACGCACTGAAAAACTGATGATGCCCTGTGGTAAGTGTTATGCCTTTACCACAGAACAGTCAATTTCTCAGTGTCGAACAAGACCGCATGTAGCGCCACTGAATACGGTCGGAGGAGGGAGACACGGAAGAGAACCACAAACAACACCACGCGAGCAGAATTTAATGCGGCGGACGGCGAGTTAACGGCATTTATGATGCGGTGATCGATTTCGTTGCGTTTTAGTTAATTATTAAATAACACTGATCAACAGCAAAATGGCTTTTCTGGGTTTGACATCAGTTCTAGGGTAATTGGGTACCGCTGATTTCGAATCCGCAAACCGTTTTTAAAACTTAGTTTCCGTTTTCGCAAAAAATGGGCGTGTCACTTTTTCGGATTTTCCCTATCTTTTTTCACGTTTTCGATTGTAATTTCTAAACCAATAAACCGGTTGACGTGATTTTCACTTTGTGGCATTTGCAACACCTCACTTTTATAGGTTTTACGATTCCGCGGTAATTGGACCTCAAAGTCGGAAAATATGGAATTTCAAGGCGTTTTCTTGGATGGTCAAAAACATGCACATTTTTCTTAAATCTATTAATGAGTTAGGTGTTAAATGAAAGCGGAAACATCAAATAATACAACGCAGACAATTTATTTGGCGTGGTTCCCATTATTATCGAAATAATAGGAAAAATGTGCCATCGTGATTTTCATCAATTTTCACACTTTTTCCTTAAACAAATTAGAGCCTCAAAATATGCACAGATTTTTATTTGTTTTTAATAAACAACAGTTTTTTGGTTTGTTGCGTTGCTTATACTTCAGACCAGCACACAAAAAGTATGCCTGTTTTTATGACGACAGTTTTCAATTTGAGCTAAATTGGTAAGCAAAAACAAGAAATTTACTTTGCTTAAGAAATTTCAAGGAAAAGGGGAAAATAAATTAATCGGGTTTCAGTCTTCACAAAGTACGCGATTCAAAGATATTCTCACAAAATTTGGACAAGATCGGCCAACTATATTATATAGCTGCCATAGGAACGATCAAACAACATCATCTTCAAATACCTTATTTTATATTTTACTGGCGTTTTCCGATGAGCTGAAGTCATCTAAAAATATTTAGCAGGCAGGCAACTATTTGTGTGTCATTCATGCATTGGATGATTTTATAGATTTTTATTCATTCGTCAGATTGCTTTTGATATCAAGCACATTTTTCCTATTTGTCGCTATTTAATAAATAAAATGTCGCGAAATTGTGTAAATAATGCAAATAATTTTTGCTATATATGTGGCGAAGTAATATTTTTGAAACAAAAATGTTCACTAACGCCACTAATACAAGACGCGTATTTTTTTTATTTTGGTGACAGAATCTTGCATCAAGACAAAAAGTGGGCACCGCATTATTCGTGCAAAACTTGCGCAATGGGTCTAAGAAAGTGGATGAGCGGCGGACGAAAGAGTTTTCGTTTTGCAGTGCCAATGCAATGGCGGGAACCAGAAAATCATGTATCTGATTGCTATTTCTGTTTGACGACGCCTATTTCAAAAGGTAATGGAGTATCGCAGAAAAAGAAAAGCGCAATTATTTATCCAAATATACCTTCAGCTGTTCGTCCTTTGCCTCACAGTGATAAATTTCCAGTTCCAAAACGTCCTAAATCATGTTGTAACGATGGCACAGAGCAAGAAAATTCTTTCGACTTGCCATTAAATCCACCCGAGGTAGTATTTGAATGTAATATGTCGTCGCAGCAGCCACACAAGATTACACAAGCAGAATTAAACGATCTTGTAAGGGACTTACAATTGCCAAAAAACAAATCTGAACTGTTAGCGTCACGGCTGCAACAGTGGAATCTTTTGGATGATGATGTTGCTATTACTTCTTTTCGTACCCGCCAAAATCAATTAACACAACATTTTGAAACAGCTGACAGTCTAGTTGTTTGCAAACATGTTGGTGGCTTGATGGAATCGCTCAACATAGCGTATAACAAGAACGAATGGAGATTATTCATAGACAGTTCCAAATTTAGTTTGAAGGCCGTTTTACTGCACCATAGAAATATGTTACCCTCAATTCCAATCGGCTATGTAGTCCATATGAAAGAAACATATGAAAATATGAAAATGCTTCTGTTACATATCAGATACAATGAAGAAAAGTGGCAAATCTGCGGAGACTTGAAAGTTGTTGCCCTTCTGCTTGGATTGCAATCTGGTTACACAAAATTTTGTTGTTTTATCTGCGAATGGAATAGTCGTGCTAGAGAAGACCATTTTACAAAAAGACACTGGCCTGTACGTCGTTTACTTCAACCAGGGCTGAAAAATGTACAAAATGAGCCTTTAGTTGACCCGAAAAACATATTGCTTCCACCATTACATATTAAATTGGGGCTTATGAAAAACTTTGTAAAGGCAATGGATAAAACCGGAGCAGCGTTTCAATATCTTCGTCAAAAGTTTGCCAGATTGAGTGAAGCTAAAATAAAAGAAGGTATTTTTGTTGGTCCCCAAATTCACAAAATGTTTAAAGATAAACATTTTGTGATGTTTAAAGATAAACATTTTGATGATATTTTACAAGACAAGGAAAAAGCTGCTTGGAATGATTTTCGACTCGTAGCCATGAACTTTTTGGGCAACAAGAGAAGTCAAAATTATGTTGAACTTGTTGAAAAAATGTTGTCATCTTATCATGCGCTAGGATGCAACATGTCTCTCAAAGTTCACTTTTTGCACTCCCATTTGGACTTTTTCCGGATAACTGTGGTGCACTAAGCGATGAACATGGAGAACGATTCCATCAAGATATCTCTAACATGGAAAAACGTTATCAAGGGAAATGGAACGTTTCAATGTTGGCAGATTATTGTTGGAACCTTAGAAGAGACATCTCACAACCCATATATAAAAGATCAGCAAAGAGACGACGTCAAGATTTTGAAAGAGATTACGTAAATATTTAATGTTTACATCTAAACATGTAATCTATATAGTATGTAATGAATGTTTATTTGTTTGTTTGTTTGTTTGTTTGTTTGTTTGTTTGTTTGTTTGTTTGTTCGTTTGTTCGTTTGTTCGTTTCTTCATTTGTTCATTTGTTCGTTTGTTTATTTGTTCATTAGTTCATTTGTTCTTTTGTTCGCTTGTTCATTTGTTCGTTTATTCGTTTGTTCTTTTGCTTGAGTGCTTGTTGGTCACAAGAATTTTGTCTTATCATAATAACAGTAACTATTCTTTTACAATATAAAACTAGCAATTACAGCAGCTTTATAATATAGTTTGTCTTTGAATCGCGTACTTTGTGAGGACTGAAACCCGCTTAATTTATTTTCCCCTTTTCCTTGAAATTTCTTAAGCAAAGTAAATTTCTTGTTTTTGCTTACCAATTTAGCTCAAATTGAAAACTGTCGTCATAAAAACAGGCATACTTTTTGTGTGCTGGTCTGAAGTATAAGCAAAGCAACAAACCAAAAAACTGTTGTTTATTAAAAACAAATAAAAATCTGTGCATATTTTGAGGCTCTAATTTGTTTAAGGAAAAAGTGTGAAAATTGATGAAAATCACGATGGCACATTTTTCCTATTATTTCGATAATAATGGGAACCACGCCAAATAAATTGTCTGCGTTGTATTATTTGATGTTTCCGCTTTCATTTAACACCTATCTCATTAATAGATTTAAGAAAAATGTGCATGTTTTTGACCATCCAAGAACCGCGGAATCGTAAAACCTATAAAAATAAATTACATTGGAAAAGAAGCCGTGAGGTGTTGCAAATGCCACAAAGTGAAAATCACGTCAACCGGTTTATTGGTTTAGAAATTACAATCGAAAACGTGAAAAAAGATAGGGAAAATCCGAAAAAGTGACACGCCCATTTTTTGCGAAAACGGAAACTAAGTTTTAAAAACGGTTTGCGGATTCGAAATCAGCGGTACCCAATTACCCTAGAACTGATGTCAAACCCAGAAAAGCCGACCAAAAGTCGAAATTTGTTGCCCTGTGTAATTACACTGAGCAACAGCCAAAATTTTTCCGAGATCTAGTAAACCTTTTCTAAAGGATTTTTGGACGCTGATCACAACTGCGTAATTAGTTTTTTGATTGTTTGAGCGGTTTGTAAGTTATTGGTGGTTTTTGCTAGGAGGTGTTTTCCACGTTTTTTCATCTTTGAATTTGTATTGCATTTGTAATATGTTGAAAAACACGATAATTTTTTTATGACACAATAACGAATCCCCAAGCTATAATTCTGACCATAGTCGATTTCGATTGGCCAAGGGTTAACATGGCTATGGCCCTTCAAAGTTCAATTTTCGAGAATTTTTCATAAAAATTCATTTAAAATCGGTGTTGCAATTTTCAACTAGGAGTTAGTGTGCAATGTATAGTGTAATGTTGTAACTTAAACTTATAGAACAGATTTTTTTTATTGTATGTGTCATTCCCGGCCTATGCTCATTAGAGAGTAAATGCGACTTCATCTTCTGAACACGTGTTTGTATTGAAATTTCCTAATACTTTTCGCGTCATTGATGAAAGTAGCTAAAGTATTTTCGCAAGCGTCAATATTTGTCTTTTCAAGGGCATTAACAAAATTTGAATTGGTTCATTACTGTAGAAGCTATTCTAAAAAGAGTTGCATCACACAAGTAAAAATCTCAGACACACACACTTAGCAAACTACTTGCTGTTTTTCCATATTTCACTGCGACATATTTTTAGGGCGCAAAAAAAATCAAAATCAAAGCTGAAAATTTTATGAATTAAGGGCATTTGATGAATGTGAGCATTTTCATACCGCTGCCTAAAAGTGTGCTCCGATATTATAGCTCAAAAGTAAATCCTTGCTTTTGTTGCTGAATTTATCAATGGAGAACTTACATATTTGTACACATACTCTATTACAAACATCGTATTTAAAAAATTTCTTTTTTAATTGAAAGCCCCAACATTCTTCTTTCATTATATGACAATATATATTTTTTGTAAGAAAAATTCTTTTGTGTATTCGCAATCTTGCAAAGCAACTGAAAATTTGACTTTGCAAATGAATAACTCTTGCAAATTTGAACCGATTTTAATGTTTTAAATTTTAAATACATAGTTAGAGTATTGTTAATCTATGTTCAAAAAATGGCATTTTAGACTTCAGGTTTGTAGGAGCTGCATGCGTATAATGGTCAAAAAACATGGAAAACGCCCTCCGAGGAAAACCATCAATATTTCCTAAGCCGCTCAAACAATCAAAAAACTAAGTACGCAGTTGTGATCAGCGTCCAAAAATCCTTTAGAAAAGTATGGTTTGATTTCAGAAAAAAATAATAATGTCGATTTTGTTGCTCTGTGTTATTTGTTGGCAATTTGTTTGTTTGCACACGCGCGGTAGCTGACACCGTGTACAAAAAAAAAAAAACAAACACAACAGGCGGACGAACATTAATACGCGCGCGAGACGGATAAAAACATTAAACACCGGGAGCACAAAAAGGCACGTCTGCCCACGCGTAGTTGTGACAACTCAGTATTAGTATTAAGTGTTGGCTGGCCCGGTGCCTGCAGGAGGTTTCAAATAACAACCACGCTCTAGTCGTTCAATTCAGTGCGCTCGGTTTTATTTCCTATATTAGTTACAAAATATGATATTAGTAATTAAAGTTTAAACGATTTCAACTCACGCTTTTGTGCGTCCTCCTGCCGCCGAATATCCAAAGCCAGTGAGAAACTTCCATCTTGCCATCGCCCATCTTGGCTTCCCCATCAGGGTTGCCCTTTGTCCTAACGAGACGGATCGGCACGGTTGCAATCCGGCGGCTGGAGTGCGCATTCACAATTGTTCTTAATTATAAACATATCCCAACATCCCAGCCTCCGTGAATCTAACTCCTAGATTCACCCAAATCCAGCTTGGCCAGAATACAGGCAGGTCTCTTGAAGACTCCAACCTTCGTCGTCACCTCAGCTGCTCTTACTTGGGAATCCTGCCCAGGATATACCTTGGTCACTCTGCCCATCGGCCACTTCGATCGATGCACTCCAGCGTCGCAAACCAAAACGATGTCATCGACGGCTAGTGGCTTCACAGGCTGGTGCCACTTCGTCCTTCGGCACAGGTCAGGCAGGTACTCCGACAGCCATCTCTTCCAGAACCGATGCTGCAGCTGTTGGACGATCCGCCACTGCTTCCTGGTCGCACGAAATCTCTCCTCTAACGGGTTAGGTGTTTGCTCCGAATTTGCCGTACCTAGAATGAAATGATTAGGGGTAAGCGGTTCATCTTTAGGCGCGTCTAGCGGTATGTGTGTCAACGGTCTCGAGTTTAGTATATTCTCAGCCTCGCACATTAGGCTGTACAGGCTGTGCTCCTGAAGGCTCGCATCTTGCAGGGTATCGCCCATGGCTCTCTTCACACTGCGGACTAATCTCTCCCACACGCCTCCTGCGTGGGGGTTGAGTGGACAATTGAAAATCCATTCGATGTTCCTCTTCGACAATGCATCTGTTATCCTGCCGTTTTCCAATTCAACCAGCTGCCGTTTCAGCTCTCTATCAGCTCCAATAAAGTTCGTACCGTTGTCCGAACGAATGCGTACTGGCGTCCCTCTCCGATTTGTAAAGTTTCGGATGCACATCAAACAGGTGTCCGGCGAAAGGTCTCGCGCTAGCTCCAGGTGCACCGCCCGCGTAGTTAAACATGTGAATAATGCGATCCAACGCTTCTCGTTGCGTCGCCCAATCGCAATCGTAAAAGGTCCCATGTAGTCTAGTCCTACATACGAGAATGGTCTCACGAATGGCGTAACTCTGTCCTCAGGTAGTTGTCCCATCATGGGCACTGCTGGCTGCGCGCGTCTCTTCTTGCAGACCAGACAGTTTCTGGTGGCGCGACGTACTGCTGCTCGCAAATTGGGGACCCAATATTGTCTCCGTATTTCTGCAACTATCGTTTCGTCGTTTTGGTGGCGCCAGGCGCAATGATAGAACTCGACGATGAGGTCAGTTACGTGATGCCGTTTTGGTAGTATGACCGGTCTACGGGCATACTGGGAAATGGCTACAGCTTTGTCCAGTCTTCCACTTACACGCATTACCCTGGCCTCGTCCAGGTACGGCGTTAGTCTCCACAATGAACTTCTGCGCTCCACGTATCCGCGCTCCTCTAAGGCGTTGTAATCACTGCTGTACGCGTCCATTTGAGCGCTGCGACAAATCGCTAATCCGGCATCCCTCAGCTCGGACACACTCAACTCGCCAGATCTCCTCTTGAATTTCTGTAAGCAATTGTTATAAAAACGAAACATCCAGGCGATCACTCTTCTCAGTCGCTGAAATGACGAAAACTTCTCAAAAATTATACATTTTTTATGAATAACGATAAACATTGGTGACGGTCGTAGTTCTTCTCTCGTTTCCTCAGGTGGCATTGGCTCCGGCCATTCCGATTCGTCCTTCCGTAGAAACTCCGGGCCCTTTGCCCACGATGACTCGCGCTTCCCGCTGCTAATCCGTGTTCCAAAATCTGCTGGGTTGAGCTTGCTCTGTACCCACCTCCATTCTTGTGACTCACTGCTTTCGAGTATCTCATTCACCCTATGCGCCACATATGGTTTATATCGTCTTTGATCGGACCTAATCCAGGAAATTGCTGTCTTGGAGTCGCTCCACATCCATGTTCTTGCGGGTTCTATGTCATGACTTCGTAATATCAACTGTCGCAGTCGAGTCGCCAACACTGCCGATTGCAGTTCCAAGCGTGGTATAGATGTCAGCTTTAGAGGTGCACATTTCGTCTTGCCTGCTATGAACGACACGTGGGCTTCTCCGAAATTTCCAACCATTCTCCAGTATGCTACGGCCGCGTACGCCAACTCGCTGGCGTCCGCAAAGATGTGCAGTTGAACTGAAGTCCTCATAAAACTGGTTCCGTAGCACCGCGGCACATGCAGTTTACCCAAGTCCTTAACCATCAGGAGCCATTTCTCCCAGAGACTGTGCGCTGCTGGCGGTATTTCGTCGTCCCAATCGACCTTTTCTCTCCATGTGAGCTGTAATATAAGCTTGGCGATTAACGAATATTCCGCTGCCAACCCAAACGGATCAAATATCGACATGGTTATGCTTAGTACTTCGCGTTTCGTGGGTGGTCTTCCACCCTCCAGTAGTTTTGGGTCGATCTTCACAAACGAAGTAGCAAAACGAAGCTCATCTCGACTCGTGTCCCAGCACATCCCAAGCACCTTCTGATACGGCGCGCCTTCTCTATCGAGACTCAGGATAGATGCTTCATCTATCTGCTCACCGAAGTTCTCGTTGACTACCTTGGAATTAGATACAAATCGCCTTATTTCGAATCCGCCTTACCTGTGTACCCAAATTATATCCCGGATGATCCTTTCGGCTTCGCTTTCGCTGGAAAAAGAATGAACTAAATCGTCTACATAGTGATTATTGATAATTGCGCTGACGGCCTCCGGAAATCTATCTACAAACTCGAGTGCGTTAACGTTTTTAACGTGCTGCGCGGAACAAGGCGAACAAGTTGCTCCAAATGTCATGACCGTCATCGTGTATTCCTCTATTGGCTCACTAGGATTCGCTCTCCATAGGAAACGTTGCGCTGTCTGATCCTCGTATCGTATTCTCACCTGATGGAACATCTCTACGATGTCTGCGCAGACTCCAATCGCGCGCTGCCTGAATTTCATCAACACTGTCGTCAGAGGCTGACACTGGTCGGGCCCGTTCAACAACGCTGAGTTTAGTGAGTAGCCGTTTACGCTGGCAGCCGCGTCAAAGACCAGGCGCAGCCTTTTCGGTTTGTTCGGATTGTGCACCGCAAAGTGTGGCAGGTACCAGACGCGGCCATTGTCGATTTCCAGTTCGTCTACACTGAGTTTTCTTGAGTATCCTTTCTTTTCATACTCCGTCATGACCCGCACGTAGTCCTCCTTAAAACTGCGGTCTCGTTCGAATTTCCTTTCTAATGCGTAAAGTCTCTTTTCGGCCATTGCACGACTCCTTGGCAGCTTCGTATCGTCATTCTTCCATAGTAATCCGGTTTCAAATCGTTTCCCAACACGAACCGTTGTAGACTTCAATAAATGTTTGGCTCTCACGATGTCATCAGCTTCCACGTGTCTCTCAACATCCCGCACTCCCAATTCGTCGCTGGCAATGAAGTTCTTCACCAGTTGCTCCAACCCGCCGTCGTCATCACAGGTTCGCGTAAAAAGTAGTCGATTGTGTGTTCCTTCCGAGCTTCCTTCTGCAGAACCATACACGACCCAGCCTAATTTAGTTAAAATAACTGCTGGACCCTTCCAACCGTCTCTCATTACGCGTTGCGCTACTCCTAGATGAGCATTATCGATTCCTATCAGTAACTCTGGTACGGCCTTATCGTAGTCATATATCGGTATCTTCATGTGTCGATACTTCGGCGACAACTCCATTACGTTCAGCGTTTGGGATGGCAATTGGAGATTGGGAACTGTACAAACAGACCTTAAATTGTACTTTCTACAATTATTCCCGACTCCGGAGATTCCCACATCGACACGGCTAGACCTCTGCGTCACGGTATTGTTGCCAAACCACTGTAGTGTTAGACTTTCTTCCTTTCCTTTTAAGCCGAGCTTGGCTGCCAAACTCTCGTTCATTAACGTCACGGCAGACCCTTCATCAAAAAAGGCAAAACTATCAATTCGCTTACCGTTTGCATACAAACGCACTGGCAAAACTTTAAATAAAACCTGTTTGCGCGCGGGTCGCACTACCGCGCTCGTAAACATTGGCTGCTGCAGCGGTGCATTGTCCCTTCGCTCCTCCCGAGCCTCACTCAAGAGCTTGTGGAACCTTCGCACCTCGTTCGTCTCTGGACTGCGCTTAGAGCAGTGGCTCCCTCTATGTCCCTGTTCCAGACACGCGAAACACAGCTTTCGTTGGCGGGCAATTCTCCACCTTTGTCTGCAGGGCATTTCCAGAAACTTCTTACACTTTTCAATTTCATGTTTACCTGAACAAATTTTGCAGCCTTCTTCGTTCTTCTCCACTTCGTCAGCATGGAAAAATCTCTGGCGCGGCTCACCGCGCGTCGCTGCTTGCTTTGGCTGCTCATTGGGTGTTGCACAGACAACACTAACAACGCGTGCCAGCTCCTGAAGCCAGTCGCTAAAGTCCACTATCGTCGCTCTCGGTTTAATGGTCATAGCGTGCTTGGCCCACTCCAGCCTCCGCTGAACTGGCAACTTCAACGTCATCTCATCCATGAGCGTTGGATTGCACAGATGATGATCGCAGTTCGCCGACTTCAGAAATGAAGCTAAATTCTGCACCTTCGTCGCGAATGGTATGAGCAAGTCGATTCGGTTGTCCGCGATGCACGCTACGCTGCGGATTTTCGCTATCTGGCTCTTCACTAACAAGTCCGGACTACCAAATCGCTCCTCTAAGGTCTCCACGACTCGGTTTACATTGCTACTGTGTATTAACAGACACTCGACAGTGTCTCTGGCTTTCCCTTTTAAAGCCTTCTGTAATCGCAACATATTCTGCCTATCATTATAACCGTACTCATCGGTGGTCATTTTAAACGCTTCATTAAACATTGGCCAATCTTCGGGCCGACCGTCGAACTCGGGCAAGTCGTATAACTTGCGGTTTTGTTGCTCCGGCCTGGGAGCCGATAGCGTACGCTGCAGCTCGGTCAATACCGAGGTCAACGTAGACACCGTTTCTTCGCTTCCAGCTTCCGTCGTTAACGCTACAGGAGTATTCGCGCGCGCCCGTTGCGCTTCGCATTCTCTCCACCTACGATTGCTGTCAGCCACTTCTGCTTGCAGAGTGTTGATTTTCTCTAACACATGTTTCAACCTCGACTCTATTGTCGAGTCTGTAAGTGTAGCTGTTTGCTCACGCAACGTCGTATCTAAATCTTCGCTATCTCTTTCTGGCGTTCGCCCTGTATCGGTCGCTGATGGTGAACGCGTGGTCGGCATGACGAAATTCAACTGCTGATATAACGGAAATTGTAACGGTTTCGACGCGGGCTATACCGTTGCCTGCTAACGGATCGTGACACACGCGCGCTCTGCCTATCTGACCACCTAACCTACCTAATCACCACTAGGTACTTTACCTGAGTCACTTTACTCACTGCTGGTTAGTGTCCACGCTGCAGTCTCGCCTTTGTATTCCTCACGCCGCTGATGGACTACCTGCTCGATGCGTTGCTCCAACGCTGCAGTCTCGCCTACGTATGGCGCCTCTGACGGATCGCTGCCTCAATGCGCTGCAGTCTCAACTCCGCACTATTTGCGCGCTGCTCGCTACCACCGGCGAATTAAGCTGCCGCTGTTCCACGTTTTCCCGCTCTAGCAAGGAATCGCAATCGTCTAGCTGTCGCCCGGTGCTTCCGAAAAGCGAAATAAAAATTTGTTGGCTGGCCCGGTGCCTGCAGGAGGTTTCAAATAACAACCACGCTCTAGTCGTTCAATTCAGTGCGCTCGGTTTTATTTCCTATATTAGTTACAAAATATGATATTAGTAATTAAAGTTTAAACGATTTCAACTCACGCTTTTGTGCGTCCTCCTGCCGCCGAATATCCAAAGCCAGTGAGAAACTTCCATCTTGCCATCGCCCATCTTGGCTTCCCCATCAGGGTTGCCCTTTGTCCTAACGAGACGGATCGGCACGGTTGCAATCCGGCGGCTGGAGTGCGCATTCACAATTGTTCTTAATTATAAACATATCCCAACATTAAGTATTAAACTTAATTTTAATTAATGAGATATATTTAAATTAAAGTGTATTTAAAAACAAAAATCAAAAGTTACAACTACTATATTCTGTGTTTTTCGTCTGACTCCCAGAATTTCACTTAAAGTTTTAGTTGTGTTCCCCCTCGTTGCCCCCATTGATCTTTTTTTCTTAATACTAAGTCATGTTTTAAGATTACAATGTATTAGTTTCAGCTGCCAGAATTTGCCAGGTTTCGTGCAATCTTCTACAGACTGTGAGTGCATGGACTAAAAATGGGGCGCAAACCCAGAAGTGCAAAAGAAGCTTTGCATTTTGTGCGGTGGTGTTGTTGTTTGTTTGTGTTATTGTTTTTTAATAATGTAATGTAAATATTATGTGGTTTGCAACTTTTTTACTTCCATATTTTAACCTTCACCTTGACACCAAATTTTATATGCGGTACGGAAATTGTTTACTTATGTAAATATTTTTGTTTTCATAGGTTTTATGAGGACAGTTTTAATTTTTTTTAAACCAGTTGGTAATGTTGAAGAGGTTTGTTGTTCAAATGTGAAAGGAGAAAAGGGAGCAAAGAGGCTTCACACTCCACAAAGTAGGCGAATTAGTAAATCTGGCAAAATAAATGTCATAACAAGTGCATATTTAAAGATATTTTAAAAAAATGTCGTGTTTGAGATTTCTATGTAATACTGAATCGCATATCTAAATTTGAACAAGATCGCCCAACTGTATCATATCGTACTGTATCACTGTCGTATGGAAAACTTTTTCTCACAAAATTTGTAGCATTAAAAATAACATATGATTTATACAAGTGCTAAGTTTTATGTTAAAGCCAAAGCTGTGTTTTTAGGTTAAAAATAAATGTAGAAAAATTAAGGAATTTTGCGCTCGATACTGCTAAGGGGCCGTTCAAATATTACGTAAGCAGATTTATTACAATTATTTACCCCCCCATCCCCCTTGTCAGCAAAAGTAAGCAAAGCTCTTACTCCCTCCCCCCATGCTTACGTAAACATTTTTCAATTAAAAATGTATTTTTTTTTATATTATAATTATAATGTTATAATTCTAATTTTAAAAATAAGAAAATAGATTTAGGATAGAGATTAGATTTTACTGATACAGTACTCAACATAGAGTAAGGGACAAAAATATTATAATCTTACGAACATAACAAACTTATTTTAAATTTTTGGTACACATATTAAATTCAAATTAACAGTCTTCAGTCCATGAAACCCGAATCCATGATTCTAAGTTTTCGATGACATTGGATTGCTTGGATTGCTGCTCAGTGTTGTGAGTCTGCTCACTTTCATCCGATTTTGGAATGTCTACGTCGTTCTCATCGAGCCATTCAACATCATGGTGCTCTAAATTTTGAATAATGCACATCAGCACTTTTGTACATTTTGTACTTTCGTACTTGTATGAGATTTTTTAAAACTTTCAAACAATTTTTGGTATAACTTGGATTTGTCTATTTGAAACGACATCTTATTTAAACGTTAAACTTTGGCTAATGGAATCAACGGTAACACAAATATTAACTTGCTTTGCTATGCTTACAATACGTCTACTCGCTATAGTATCCAAACGAAACAATACACTGACAGAGGAAATTTAGACAAGTGAACAGCGCGCGGTAGTTCCCTGAATCGGTTCTAAAGCGAGTGCCTAAACGTTGCGGGAATCCCCGAAAATGCGTTTCGTTTTCAAGCATAGACAATGTGAGGGTTGCCATTCGTGTAAAAAAGTAAATAACTACGGATGACGTAATCATCATCTAGACTCCCCTACCCCCCATGTCATCCAAAATAAGCAAAACAAAGACCCCCCACCCCTCCATAGTGCTTACGTAATACTTGAACGGCCCCTAAGAGACTGGTAGAGATGAATCCATGGTAATACCTTCCACTTTCTGTTCATAAAATTTAAATTCACGATCCGTTTTGAGTTAATAACCTATACAGTGACGCACACATGATTTATTTTTGGGGGGTTTTGCGTAAAACTTTTAGCCCAATGCTGTTTAAAACCATAATTTTCACCAGTTTCACCAAGTTTTTATATTTGGGGGCTCGAACCCCCAAAACCTCCCTGCGAGTGCGCCACTGAGCCTGTATATATTTGAATTTTGTCGAGCAAAATCTTGGAAACAATTGGTTTTTTATTAAAAAAAAAACAGGAACACATTTTTTACCATTTTCTAACAAGGGAGCAGACGTATAGATGTCCGACCACGCCCATTTTTACTTCAAATCATAACCACTTTTTCGGAAACACGTGACCAAAGTTTCAAGCTGATATCTGCTAGAAGTATTTTTGACCGCTATGTCCATACAAGTCCGACCACTGTGCAGTGCTATAATTGTGGGCACTTGGGGCACACGAAGCTCAGCTGTAGGGCGAAGAAAAGGTGCATAATGTGTGGAAAAGAGGGAGGGTGCATGGCGGTCTTAGGCGCCAGCCCCGCCTTGATCGTTGTCAGCCTGGTGATTAGGTTCTTGGCAGGGACTATCCCTTGCTTGATTTTGGTAATGTGGTCCTTCACGGTTGAGGTGGAGCTGATCACCCTCCCCAGAAATTTCATCTGTCACCTGAGCCACAGCTTCATGACCGATTGAGAGTCTGAATGCCTTTTTGCATCCCCTGGCCATGTACATGAACTTGGACTTGTTTGTATTGAGGCTTAGCCCAACTCCCTACATTGCTCCACAAAACTTTGAGCTTTATTACTTAAGTTTGTCACGCTACTTTCCGCCGTGGTATCAGCGGAAATGATCAAAAAATCATCGGCAAATTGGTGTAAGTACGTTTTGCTGTCAGAGATGCCGTGCAAGGCAGCCGTGTAAATGTTGAGAAGCAAGGGGGAAAGACAACTTCCCTGCGGGAGACCGTTATTAACTTCTACCATACAATTTCCTAACTTTAAAATTCTCTTGTGGAGAAAATTGTAAATCCACCTATAAATAGTGGGCTGAACCATCAGACGGTGAAGTATCTTTGTAAGACGCACGATATCCACACAATTGTATGCGTCTGCTACATCAAACAAACAGACAAAAACTTTTTTTCCAGTGCTTTGCAACCTCTATTTTGTACAGCACTTCATTAATGCACATCGCCGCCGATTTCTTCTTCCGATAAGCAAAACATCTAGGGCCCATTATGCTCTTCTCTTCTATATAGTTCTCCAACCAGTTTTTCACCAACATGTTGATACTTTTAACCAAAACTGAAATGAGCGAAATTGGCCTATAATTTTGCATGTTGTCGCGGCAACAGTTGGCCTTCGGTATGGGTACAACTGAGATTAGCATCCAACTTTCATTGAAACAATTTATGTTCACATGTTTTTCTAGTATTTTTGCCAGCTTATGGACTATATCTATCGGCAAGGCATTTAACATTTTGTACGTAATCCCATCCGCTCCACCTGCAGTCGACTTTTTTCCCTATGACCTTGACGTAGTCCTTTCCAGAAACCTGAAGGGGGGGGCCTACGTTAGTCGAATGGCCCTCAAGATTGTCTAACAAAACCTGTGGAGGGGGAGCAGATGGGTTACCTATTTGCGACTTCAAGCGTTGCAAGAAATTAAGGTTGTCCTCGTTTGACCACCTGCTATGGTACTCTTTTCCGACATTCTTCATATTATTAATAAAGCACCAAGCTTTCTTTGTGTTTGCATTATTGTTCAAGTTCTCAATAGCCTCCGGGAAGTTGTTCCTTTTGTCTTTGTCGTCTTTGTCCAGCTGACCTGCTCCTGCCAGGCATCCTCCAGGTCCTCGCGCCTTCCCGTCAACCTTGCTTTGCATCTACTACTCCACCAGCTTTTCGGCGTCTGTTTGAAATTGTTCAGGTCGAACGTGCAGCTCTACCTGGCCGTGTTTACTTTCTTTTCCAGATCCGCAAGAGTCCTATGCAACATGTCACTGGAAGTGAAAAGTCGTTGTCGCGCAGTGCAGTTTGCTAATTTTACCACTATTGGGCAGTGGTGGATTCCCCCAACAAAGGACTTTTCGCACACCAACCCATCCTGCACACTCGTGAAAGACAAATCGAGCACGCTGCCCCCATTTGCCTCCAAGAACATTTGATTTCTGTAGAATGTTTTTGAGCCATCATTTAGACACCTCAAAGTAGAGGTGTCTAGCTGACTCAAAAACTCACCCTTGTAAGAGTTCACGGAGTCACCCCACACCGTGCTTCTGGCATTAAAGTCACCCAGCAGCAGAACATTTTCTTGGGAGTTTAGAAAGGAGATCAATCTGGCGACCTCATTTTTAAATGTTGCTATGTTGATGCTTGGTTGCAGGTACAGTGAGCAGAAGGTTAGGTTTTCCATCAGACTCGTCGTTTTTGCAATGATTACATCCATTTGCGTTTGAAACCTAACCCTCACAAAAGACAGGCTCCGCCTGAACCCTATGGCTACCTCCCCCCATAACCGTCCGATCGAGTTTTCTTAACCAAAAGAAAACCCGTCAATTTTTGGTTAATTATGGTTTCGTCATGAGAAAAAATCTCTTGTAAACATACAACATCTATTTGGTGAGTTTGAGTGAACATGCCAATGTAATCTTTATTGGCTTTCAGGCTCTGACAATTGTACTGAAGTATCTTTAACATACGAGTTCCTAATTTTATCCAACCTCTCATCAAGGGATGAGCGGTACGAGTTTGAGCTGATAATTTTTTTTATTAGCTTGGCAGTAGGATCATTCCTGCTCACTCCAAATCTGTCACTCAGTAAGACCAGCACCTTCTCCAGGTCCGGCACTGTCGAAAACCTGGTTGCTCGAAACAAGGGACGCTGCTCTTTTCTTTCGCCGTTTTCAGGTGCGGATGGGCAACCCGGCGCGAACTGACCCTGACTTCAGAGGTCACCCTGTTATAACTCCTAGTCGTCAGTCGTCAGTCGTTTGTTGATCTCAAAGTCCGCATTAACCGTTGGGGGTGCTGCTTGTTGCAGCAGAGGAAAGTTTTCTTCGCAATTGGCTAGCAAGGCGAACCTATTGTCTGAACCTAAATGGGAATATGTCTCGAAGGCTTCCCTCCTACTAATTTTTTTAATAGTCATAATCTCTAACACCTTTCTCTCCTTCTGCCACTTTGGGCATGCGTCTCTATTTAAAGCCGAGTGCTCCCGGTTGCCACAAAGAATGCACGCTTTATTGTTGCATTCCTCATTGCACCCTCCCTCTTTTCCACACTTTATGCACCTTTTCTTCGCCCTACAGCTGAGCTTCGTGTGCCCCAAGTGCCCACAATTATAGCACTGCACAGTGGTCGGACTTGTATGGGCATAGCGGTCAAAAATACTTCTAGCAGAGATATCAGCTTGAAACTTTGGTCACGTGTTTCCGAAAATGTGGTTATGATTTGAAGTGAAAATGGGCGTGGTCGGACATCTATACGCCTGCTCCCTTGTTAGAAAATGGTAAAAAATGTGTTCCTGTTTTTATTTTAATAAAAAACTAATTGTTTCCAAGATTTTGCTCGACAAAATTCAAATATACACAGGCTCAGTGGCGCACTCGCAGGGGGTTTTGGGGGTTCGAGCCCCCAAATATAAAAACTTGGGGAAACTGGTGAAAATTATGGTTTCAAACAGCATTGGGCTAAAAGTTTTACGCAAAACCCCCCAAAAATAAATCCTGTGTGTGTCACTGTATAGGTTATTAACTCAAAACGGATCGTGAATTTAAATTTTATGAACAGAAAGTGGAAGTTATTACCATGGATTCATCTCTACCAGTCTCTTAGCAGTATCGAGCGCAAAATTCCTTAATTTTTCAACATTTATTTTTAACCTAAAAACATAGCTTTGGCTTTAACATAAAACTTAGCACTTGTATAAATCATATTTTATTTTTAATGCTAAAAATTGTATGAGAAAAAGTTTTCCATACGACACATATTTAACTGATCGTTCCTATGGCAGCTATATGATAGAGTTGGGCGATCTTGTTCAAATTTAGATATGCGATTCAGTATTACATAGAAATCTCAAACACGACATTTTTTTAAAATATCTTTAGATATGCACTTGCTATGACATTTATTTTGCCAGATTTACTAATTCGCCTACTTTGTGGAGTGTGAAGCCTCTTTGCTCCCTTTTCTCCTTTCACATTTGAACAACAAACCTCTTCAACATTACCAACTGGTTTAAAAAAAATTAAAACTGTCCTCATAAAACCTATGAAAACAAAAATATTTACATAAGTAAATAATTTCAGTCAGCGCATATAAAATTTGGTGTCAAGGTGAAGGTTAAAATATGGAAGTAAAAAAGTTGCAAACCACATAATATTTACATTACATTATTAAAAAACAATAACACAAACAAACAACAACACCACCGCACAAAATGCAAAGCTTCTTTTGCACTTCTGGGTTTGCGCCCCATTTTTAGTCCATGCACTCACAGTCTGTAGAAGATTGCACGAAACCTGGCAAATTCTGGCAGCTGAAACTAATACATTGTAATCTTAAAACATGACTTAGTATTAAGAAAAAAAGATCAATGGGGGCAACGAGAGGGAACACAACTAAAACTTTAAGTGAAATTCTGGGAGTCAGACGAAAAACACAGAATATAGTAGTTGTAACTTTTGATTTTTGTTTTTAAATACACTTTAATTTAAATATATCTCATTAATTAAAATTAAGTTGAATACTTGTATGTTCAATACCCATTTTTTAATTTTAAATTTGGTGATTTTTTAATAACGTTTTAACACTTCAAAATGGATTATTGTAAAACGCTGCTCCCACTGCACTAATCAAGTGAACAAATGTTCTCACTTCTGATGCTATTTTCAGAAAGTACCGCAAGAATCAAACCAAAAAAAATTTCCCGTTAGAAAGTTTGATTATGTAGGAGACTATGTAGTTACTTTTAGTTTTAAAATTTGGACTTGGAATTGTTTATTTTTGGCCTATGGCAGAAACCACTGTGCACTGCCTGGAAGGTGGGAAGAAGTGCGTAATTTTAAAATTCATGAAAAAAATTTATATCGTCTCCGGCAACTCACTGCCCGCGAACGCCACTTTAAACGTTTCCGTAGGTATCAACTTCTCTTTGTCGGCTCTGTCCCTTCGCATAATTCTGAAGGCCGACACCACCCTTATACTTGATTCAATGTTGTTAAACACATCTTCATCAGAAAATCCGATCGGAATGTGTCTAACAACACCGTAAGTCTCAACAAAACTTTTCGGTATAAATTCTCTTATACCCGCTTCACTTAAACTCCGATTTTCCACGCACTTATTTGCATCCAGAGCTGTATTGAAATAAATTTTATACAGGGTTTTCCCCAACGCCTTAATGTTCTTGATGCCTTCTATTTGCATCTTTCTGATCTTTTCCCATAAATACAGCCCATTTCTGATTAATTTGTTTGCGAACAGGCTGGACGCAGACGTATCTAAAAGAACTGCAAAATCCCCTTTGTGATTATTCTGATAAGTCATCGACTGCCTAACGACCGCACTGTTAGCAGCCAACATTTCAGTTGTTGCTTGCGTATTTCCCTCTGCGGTAGTCATTTCTGAACTATTTGCGCTATTTACTTGCACACCTAGCGGGTTATCAGCCGCTAGCTTCACATAAGTGCCCTTGTTGGCTTCATTTTCGTTGCCGCCTTCCAATTTACTTTTCTTCTTGGTTTTTCCGTTAACACATAATTCAACTTCGCTGTCCTTGCAATTATTAGGACGCATACCGGTACTCGCAATTATGCGCTGTGCGGTTGATAAAAAAAAAGCAAACAAATAAACAGTTACGCAAAAAACATGCGCACGAGCGACATCTGCAAGGGGAAGCGGACAACTGCGAAAACAGCGCGCACCAACCTGATCCTAGCGAGGTCCCCAACCATTCTGCTGTAACCTCCTCACAACAGATGGCGCTACGAGCGGAGGCGACGTTCCTGAGCGGCGTTAGATAATTCCATCACTTATGGGACAGTTACTCATGACACAGAACATAAACTTAACCATAAACATAAACTTAGAAAATTTGAGCGATTACTCAAAACTTTATTTCCGTAAACATAAACTTAAAAATCAGCTGATCAGCTGAGCGACAATATTGCCACTTCGATTTCTCCATCTCGTGAACAATCAAATTCAAACTTTTCGCGACATTTTTTTACTTGCTATTATTAAATGTTTGAGCATCCAACGACTAAAATTACACAGGGCAACAAATTTCGACTTTTGGTCGGCTTTTCTGGGTTTGACATCAGTTCTAGGGTAATTGGGTGCCGCTGATTTCGAATCCGCAAACCGTTTTTAAAACTTAGTTTCCGTTTTCGCAAAAAATGGGCGTGTCACTTTTCCGGATTTACCCTGACTTTTTGCGCTTTTTCGATTGTAATTTCTAAATCAACGAACCGGTTGACATGGTTTTCTCTTCGTGGCATTTGCAACATCTCAGGGCTTCTTTTCCAATGTAATTTATTTTTATAAGTTTTAAAATTCCGCGGTAATTGGACCTCAAAGTCGGAAAATATGGAATTTCAAGGCGTTTTCTTGGATGGTCAAAAACATGCACATTTTTCTTAAATCTATTAATGAGTTAGGTGTTAAATGAAAGCGGAAACATCAAATAATACAACACAGACAATTTATTTGGCGTGGTTCCCATTCTTATCGAAATAATAGGAAAAATGTGCCATCGTGATTTTCATCAATTTTCACACTTTTTCCTTAAAAAAATTAGAGCCTCAAAATATGCACAGATTTTTATTTTTTTTTTTAAATAAACAACAGTTTTTTTGGTTTGTTGCTTTGCTTATACTTCAGACCAGCACACAAAAAGTATGCCTGTTTTTATGACGACAGTTTTCAATTTGAGCTAAATTGGTAAGCAAAAACAAGAAATTTACTTTGCTTAAGAAATTTCAAGGAAAAGGGGAAAATAAATTAAGCGGGTTTCAGTCTTCACAAAGTACGCGATTCAAAGACAAACTATATTATAAAGCTGCTGTAATTGCTAGTTTTATATTGTAAAAGAATAGTTACTGTTATTATGATAAGACAAAATTCTTGTGACCAACAAGCACTCAAGCAAAAGAACAAACGAATAAACGAACAAATGAACAAATGAACAAGCGAACAAAAGAACAAATGAACAAATTAACAAATGAACGAATGAACAAACAAACAAACGAACACATGAACAAACGAACAAACGAACAAACAAACAAACAAACAAACAAATAAATATTCATTATCTATATATACACTTTGTTTCAAAGCTATAAAGACATTAATTTTTTTCGTTATATGGGAAAATTAAAATATATTAAATAAAAATAATAATGCAGTTTTTTTCCTACATGGTCAACATAAAAAATAGCAACAATAACATTTTTGTGCTAACGGTAAATATTGAGAGAAAAAGAGAAATGTAAAAAATTCCATAGAAACGGTATAAAAATCAAATAAATTCCGTATGTGTTCTATAGACTCCCAAACCACCAGACCTATTTTAATAAAATATTACGTGTTTGTTTACGGGCACCGTGTGGAAGGTTCTTAGCATAGGGGGCGTGGCATTATTCAAGGGGGCGTGGCACCGCCCATACAACTCAATTCTTTAATATTGAATGTCTTCAGAATTTTAAGTCGTATAGCATTGAAATTTTGTACAGTGTCATGGCGTAAACATGTTGTTCGACCGGTAAAATTTAATGGGCGTTGGACAAGGGGCGTGGCACTTTTTAAATTCCGGTGTAACTTTCGAACTATAGCGTTCACATCAGTGAAACTCGGTACAAACTAACGATTTGGTCGTGTCCTTCGACAGGGAGAATAAGGTGGGTTTTTGACAAGGGGGCGTGGCACCGCCCATACAAGCCAACTTTTTAATACGGAATATCTTCGGAATCATAAGTCGTATAGCATTGAAATTTGGTACAGTGTCATGGCGTAAACATGTTGTTCGACCGGTAAAATTTAATAAGCGTTGGACAAGAGGTGTGGCACTTTTTAAATTCCGGTGTAACTTTCGAACTATAGCGTTCACATTAGTGAAACTCGGTACAAACTAACGATTTGGTCGTGTCCTTCGACAGGGAGAATAAGGTGGGTTTTTGACAAGTGAGGCCGAGCAACGCCGGGCAATGGGTAGCTAGTATACTATAAAAATGTGCTTGATATCAAAAGCAATCTGTTTAGCTCTGCTGTGTACAGACGAATGAATAAAAATCTATAAAATCATCCAATGGATGAATGATACACAAATAGTTGCCTGCCTGCTAAATATTTTTAAATGACTTCAGCTCATCGGAAAACGCCAGTAAAATATAAAATAAGGTATTTGAAGATGATGTTGTTTGATCGTTCCTATGGCAGCTATATAATATAGTTGGCCGATCTTGTCCAAATTTTGTGATAATATCTTTGAATCGCGTACTTTGTGAAGACTGAAACCCGATTAATTTATTTTCCCCTTTTCCTTGAAATTTCTTAAGCAAAGTAAATTTCTTGTTTTTGCTTACCAATTTAGCTCAAATTGAAAACTGTCGTCATAAAAACAGGCATACTTTTTGTGTGCTGGTCTGAAGTATAAGCAAAGCAACAAACCAAAAAACTGTTGTTTATTTAAAAAAAAAAATAAAAATCTGTGCATATTTTGAGGCTCTAATTTTTTTAAGGAAAAAGTGTGAAAATTGATGAAAATCACGATGGCACATTTTTCCTATTATTTCGATAAGAATGGGAACCACGCCAAATAAATTGTCTGTGTTGTATTATTTGATGTTTCCGCTTTCATTTAACACCTAACTCATTAATAGATTTAAGAAAAATGTGCATGTTTTTGACCATCCAAGAAAACGCCTTGAAATTCCATATTTTCCGACTTTGAGGTCCAATTACCGCGGAATTTTAAAACTTATAAAAATAAATTACATTGGAAAAGAAGCCGTGAGATGTTGCAAATGCCACGAAGAGAAAACCATGTCAACCGGTTTGTTGATTTAGAAATTACAATCGAAAAAGCGCAAAAAGTCAGGGAAAATCCGAAAAAGTGACACGCCCATTTTTTGCGAAAACGGAAACTAAGTTTTAAAAACGGTTTGCGGATTCGAAATCAGCGGCACCCAATTACCCTAGAACTGATGTCAAACCCAGAAAAGCCATTTTGCTGTTGATCAGTGTTATTAATACATTTACGAAACTAATAAAAATTGCAATCCGTTTTGTATATTTTACAAATTATTTTAATTTGTTTACTTGTCTTCAATTCATTCCGAAGAGAGTGGCAACATTTTTTGCGTTTTCCGTAAACATAAACTTAGAAACCAAAACGAAACAGATTTCTAAGTTTACGGTTAAGTTCTAAGTTTATGTTCTATGTCTCGGGTAACCAGTTGTACAGCTTTCGGGTATGTCAGGTCGTGCTAGCTGACAAGTAAAACTAAGTTTTGTCATGAGTAACTGGGCCATTAGGACTACCTGCGGCAAGCCAATCACCTACCCTGGCAGAACAACACAACTGATTAATGTAACCAACACAAGGCTGTCTTGTGGAGGCCCTATGCTCCCGAGAGGAGTGAACAAGGAACAAAAAATACCGGTACTCGCTCCCGTATTAGCAGCGTCCGCCACCGTTAGTGGCCTCTTACTGCCTTTTCTAGTTGTTATACCACTCAACTTCGGCACATTTTCCTCTATCCCATCATATGTCGCCCGAAGCCAGTCACCTATGTCAGTTGTGGAGTCAGACGCCGGAGCGCCTGCCATCCCAACCGTCTCGTACTTCCTTACCTTGTTTCTTGATACTTGTTCTCAATTGCCACAGAAATCCCTCGTTGGTACCCTTGTTCCACTGGCGCTCACTGTCACACTGGTTGTTTATGTTGAAATAAATTTTGTCCTCGTCCAATTTGTCATTCACTTGCTCTTGAAGAAAGGTCTGCTCTAATCGGCGGTATAAGTGCGATTGGCTTTTTGATGCAAATGGCGGCAAATGCACAAGTTACGGTTTCTGGCACAAATTGACACCAGCCATTTTTGAATGATTACACAGCGCAACAAAAAAACACTTTTTTTCTGTTGCATGGAGTTTTTCTACTGTTTCTTACTAATTTGGGTGCGCTGATTCCGAATCTACCCTCCGATTTTTTCTAGCAGCTCTAGTTTGTGAGATATAGGTATAGGTGTCATTTTTTCAGTTTTTCCATATTTTCGATGGTAGTTTCTAAACCAAAAAACCGATTGACATGATTTTCACCTTATCGCATTAACAACACCGCGCGGCTTCTTTTCCGATGCAACTTATTTTTATAAATGTTAAAATGCCGCGGTAATTGGACCTCAAAGTTGGAAAAAATTGAATTTTATGGCGTTTTCTTTGATGATCAAAAACATACACATTTTTTTGAAAAACAATTAACGAGTTAGGTGTATAATGAAAGTCGACACATCAAGCAATACAACACAGCTAAATTATTTGGCGGAATACACATTCGCATCGAAATGACAGGAAAAATGTACCATCGCGATTTTCATCACTTTTCATACTTTTTCCTTAAAAAATTAGGGGCCTGAAAATATGCAAAGTTTTTAATTTTTTTTTTTTGTTTCGAGAAAATTTTTGTTTTTTGCTTGTATTCCAAACTATAAATGGAACATATAAAAGAGCATATTTTGAGGCTCCTAATTTTTTAAGGAAAAAGTATGAAAAGAGATGAAATCGCTATGGTACAGTTTTGTTATTATTTCGATACGAATGTGTATTCCGCCAAATAATTTGGCTGTGTTGTATTGCTTGATGTTTCTTCTTAAGATATTCATATACTTCGAAACTTGATTTATGAAACATCTGTACAATTTTCGCCATCAGAAAAAATGCCTTGAAATTCAATATTTTCTTACTTTGAAACCTTATTACCACGCCCATTTAGAACGCATAAAATTGATTAAAGTCAGGAAAGATGGCGTGAAATGTTGTAAGTGCAACGATATAAAAATCATGTCTATAGGGTTATTGGTTCAGAAATAACAGTCGAAAACGAGAAAAAAGCCGAGGAAAATTCAAAAAAGTGACACGCCCATTTTTTGCAAAAACTAGAGCTGTTACATAAAAACGGAGTATGGTTTTGAAAACAGCGTGGAAAAACGAGTCAGATTCATGTAAAAAACTCTATGCAACAGACATGCTGTTGTGCAGTGTTATCAAACCATGCGAAAGCCAACATGCACACATTTCGTTAACGACGAAATATTCATGCAATATTGAATGCATGCAAGCGAATTTAGTCCCAGGCTCCTCCATTATCCAAACTGTTACATGCCAATCGGTACATAATCACAATTGTTCTGAAGCGAATAATCACCACGATTAAGGCCGATAAACCGGCAAAACCCTGTTGTTCACTGAGGTGTTTTAACACCAAAACACGGAGCGACTGTTGTCGAATGTCACAATAAATCACCGCACAAAAATGTTTGCGATTTAATTCAATACTTTGGCCAACATGAATGCTAAAAGTCACACAAATACTATTACAAAACATTCTGAGTGCGTTTACAATTAAAACCGTAAAATGTAATGAAATAGATGCCAGATTTGAAATGTAATATTGGTGGTGCCACATATCAAAACTTAACTAGAACAACCTACAAAATGGAAATGAATTTGCTCCTCAAAAGTTATGTACGGAGCCCGCATTTCTTTTCCAAATTAAATCCAGAAACAGAATCATTTTCCAAACGGGTTTTCATTCCTGTACTAATTTTCTTTCTTTGAAATTTCAAGTAGCGGCATATGGTGTCATCCGCTTCCGTTCATTACACACACACATGTACAACGTTAGGAAACGAAAACCTTTTCAGTGCTGCCAGCTTTGAAAATCACCAAATGACAGCTAACGCCGCACAAGCCGCTGACAATACTTGTTCTTCTTTACTTGTCCGTCATTGTTTTTTACAACCGGCAGATACAATTGTTTTCGGCTATTTTGCAAATTAGACTCATTCTCTCGCGAAATCCACGCAAATATGAAGTTTGTTTCCATTCTATTGTTGCTTTTCTGCTTGGTGGCCACTACTGTTGCTGCCGAAGACGCCAGCAAGCCAACTGTTCGCATTGGTGTAAAGAAGCGTGCGGAGAACTGCACAGCCAAAGCCAGGAAAGGGGACACTGTGCATGTGCACTACACGGTATTATTAATTTAGTTGAATTAAATTAATCTATTATCAAATTGATTTATGCTTTACATGTGCAGGGCACATTGAAGGACGGCACCGAATTCGATAGCAGCCTGAAGCGCGGCACGCCCTTCAAATTTACGCTGGGCTCTGGCCAAGTGATAAAGGGCTGGGATCAGGGCTTGCTGGGCATGTGCGAAACGGAAAAGCGGCGCCTGGTCATACCGCCAGAGCTGGGTTATGGCAAAGCAGGCAGTAGCCCTGTGATACCACCCAATGCAGTGCTAGTGTTCGAAGTGGAAATGGTCAAGATTGACAGACATGCCGACTTGTAAAGTGTTTGAATCATTATTTATTCGTTCTTTTCTTAACTTTTGGCCAAATTTACCTGAAAACGAATTTCAATTTTATTTAATTTTCGTCATTTTCTTAATGCAACACACGTATATGAAATATTCGTTATTTTTCATCTTCCCAGTTTGAGTAGTGGGCACAATTTTATATAGAAAAAACCTTAACAACTATGTTTAGAAAAGCAAAAATGAACTACAATACATTTTAATAAATTCCATTTAGTATTTCTTAATTGTTTTCCTGATGAGCGCCAAGCGCTGTTTGTGCGCTTCGGTAATGGCGGCACGTTTGTAGGGCCGCAGCTCGTCCGTGCCGAAACCGGGTATCCACATGTTCCACTTGCGCTCCAAATGCAGCTGTACGTCGCGCACTTCCACTTTGGAGACTTTGCGATGCTTGGCAAAGGCACAGGTTGCCTTGACGGTATCCTCTACAAAATCATCGGCAATCTGCAGCAGCAGCTCTTCGACATCCTCGTCCAGCTGTGCGGTCACATCGACCTCGCGCACCAGCTCCAGCAGACGCGGTTTGGTCAAAACCTGCCGGTGTACAATGTGTAGCAAGAAATCTGTAAAACACACGTAATATCGTGTTTTGCTTACCGGCTGATTTTCAGCGCCACTATTGCCTTTGCCAATGCCGCTGCCACCACCACCTCCGCCTCCTCCACCACCTGTGCCATTTGTGCCTGCAGTAGTGTTCGCTCCACCACTGGCATTCGTGCCGCTGCCGCCGCCAACACTGGACGCGCTGTTGTTCGTGCCCAGTATGGCTGAATTTGAATTGGAATTGGTCAGCGGACTGCTCTGCGAAGGCGACGCCATGGCTATGTCCTGAGAGTCGTCCCCTGCGCCGTTGCTATCAAAATTTGTAAAAATTTCCGACATTGTACGTTTCTTGTTTCGGTTTGTCTTTTCAACAAACAAAACCACTGCCCGTCATAAAAGTAGCAACCAGACACCAGTGCAATAAATAATTGGAGAAGAAGGGTTGTTGAAGTAAGGCAGTGGGTGGAACTGTACTGGAGTTTCTTTCCAAAAGCGTACAGTAGTTGATAAAAGTAAATTTGTTTACAAAGAAAAGTGTCGAAAGAAGAAAGCGGAGGCCAATTCGTTGGTAGTGGAAAATATATAGTTGTTGGAGACGTTGGAGTTGTTTGGATTTTAGTGGAGTGGTCAGCAGGAGGGTTTTTAAACTCGTCTGTGTTTGTGTTTTGTTTTTTTGGAAAAGTGCTAAAAAAAAAGAGGCGCTAAAGTGGGAAATCATATATTAAAAATTTGGCTCAAAATAGTTGTAGGCAGTGCAATTTACTATAGTTAACAAAAGTATCAAAAGCGGCGAGTGTAGGAAATGCAAAAAGTATTGGAAAGCGCTAAACTGGCAAATGCGGTGCTATTGACAATGCGGGCATACTTACCAAGACGCCGTTTTCGTTGAAATTTTTACAAATTACAGCTGTGGATTGTTTAAAGTGCGAAAAATGTTAACAAAACTCCAACTTATGTCTTCTCTTTTGCTGAGCAAGTAAAACTGTTTGACAGCTTGTGTAGTCAGCTGTCAACAATCATAATCAGTGTTGCCAGAAAATTTTGAAGACAATAGCCAGATCGTTGACGAAAAATAGCTAAAAATAGCTAAAAAAAAATGTCTTAGCTAAAATTGTATAGCTAAACAGAAATTGCTAAACGCACTGTATTTTATTTAAAAAATATATTTAATCTTTTCGGTAGTAAATGATGAATTTCATTTGTAGTAGTAGGAACGCTTTCTTACACTTGAAGTTGTAACCAAACATAACTTTTAATCCAGAAACAGAAACAAAAATTCAAATTATATTACTTTCTTCGAAAATAAATAATATTTACATACATTTCAGTTTTAATAGTAAGAATACTTATTATTACAAACACATTTCAAGTTGTAAACAACAACCAACAACAAAAATAACTTTTTGGATAGAGGTTAAGGAATTTAAAGATGCGCTCAACGAGAACCCGTTTGAAGAACTGGCAAATTTTGTTTTTAAGTTTTTAATTTTGCCACTTAGCAATGCAGAAATAGAGAGAACTTTCTCAGTAATGAATTTGATTAAAACCAAACAAAGAAATAGACTACTTTTACCAATGCTTAACTCTTTACTTACTATAAGATATGCCCTTAAAAGACTTGACAAATGTTGTCATAACTATATGATTTCCGACGATCTCATTAAGCTATTTAATTCGTGTAATTTAAATGATGATTTATTTATGATATGATATGCCGGTTAAAATCACTAGCTCTGAGAAAAGTTTTGTTGGATCAACTTCATTGCTTTCGAACATTTTATTCACCTTTTGAACTTCGCTCAGAACTGGTTTCAAGGATTGAAGATATGCCAAATTGTTATTATTATAGAGCGAGACTAGCAGTTTTGCTTTATGGGATGCCTCAGTACTCTCAGCAATTGCAAAATGCATTTTTAACTCTATCCATTGATCTACTATTCTTTTTATTGCCACTTCAATGGATAGCCACCTTGTCTCGCATGCTCGGATTATCTGGTTTGGCTATAGTCCATCGTTGATGGCGGAGTAAATCGCTTTGTAGTGGTTTTGTCTTGATGCAGACTTCGAAAACCAGTTATAAGTTTCTGATACGAGAAATTCGACTTCACTTGGAAGTACTTTTGACGCACTTGATACAGCGATTTGAATAGAATGGCAAATACACGGCACCAATCTAATTTTCGAATTGAAGTCTTTCAAACGAGCAATTACTCCTCGGTTAGTACCAGTCATGACCAAGCCCTACCATCAGCGCCGTAGCGAGGGTCTCGGGGGCCCTTGTGCAAGATTTCGTAAGGGGCCCTTGAAAATGAATTTCTAAAAAAAAAGGTGATTTCGAAGCCTTTTCGAAGTCCATTAAAAAAAGGGTTCAAAGGTCGTGAGAAATTGAAAACAGCATTATACTTTGGTTTAAACAATTTCTTTATTTCTCATATGTGTGATATGAAAGATGTGTGAAAGATATATTTCTGCACTTGTCTGTTGCATTGTAAAAAACTTTACGCCCAATGCCTGACGCTCATCCCATGAAATCGCTACTTACTGCATGTAAGTAATAAAATTATAAGCTCTCAAACAAAGCAGCGTTCATAAAAAAAAGGGTTCTCGAAAACATTTTCTATTAGATACTAATAAGAGCGTTCTAGAAAAAAAGTTTCCCAGGGGCCCTTTCCACAAAAAAGTAGATCCAATTTTATACAATGTTATAAAAACGTTATCGAAGATCTTTTCTAGCTCATACTGTAAAACGAATTCTAAACAAAAAAAAAAGAAATCTTCGGGGCCCCTCAGGGCCGGGGGCCCTGGTGCGCCGCACCGCCTGCACATGCCTAGTTACGGCGCTGCCTACCATATTTTTAATATCTAACTTAAATTCCCCTAACGTTTCCAGAATTGATGCAATTATTCCTTCTGCTCTTCAGTTTTCAAGCTCAGCCAATTTCAAAAAGGTGTTAACGATTTTGTTGGAAGTTGCGCTGTAGTAACGAATTACTATGCCTAGATATTTTTTAACACTAATATCCGTTGACTCATCGATGATTAAACTGTATATGTTAGTTCCAATATCAGCCAACAACAAATTTTTGAAATGAGGGAATAATTTGTTTTTGATGACGGAGCTACACTTCGTTCTGCCAAGCTTCAGACTGCCTGCAGTTTCGCTGTCATCAAATAGGCTTTGTTGCAACTTAACTAAATGATCAATTGAACGTATTGAAGTGTGCGCGGCAATGTAAATGGCGTTGGATGGAGATGTGTTTCTTCGTGCTAGCGTGCGAAAGAAGCCCATGGATTTTTGGTTGCAAACTGCAATTGCAATATTTGCAAATAACGCCATCACTTTGCGGTTGGACCCACTTCTCGAGCCGCTTGTCCTTTAGCCACGACGTTCTGAAATGTTGATTGTATTTCCTAAAAACAAAGCATAGGTATTATTCATTTTCGCCATCGGCTTCCAAAATGAACCTATGTTTGCTTGTTGTTGGCATCTCGTCGCTGTTGCTATCCGTCGTTGTATCGCCTTCAGACCTAAATTGTACAACCTGTTAATAATTTTACATTTAATTTATAAATTCAATAAACTTACGACTCAATTTAAACGAATGCAGCATTGCACTTTACTTACATGAAACTGTTATCGATAAAGCAAGCTATCGACTCAATGAAAGAGACTTGCCAGACTTAAATTCAACGCACAAATTTTGTAAGAAATCTTTCGGCTCAACCATAGTATAATTACACTGAGCAACAGCCAAAATTTTTCCGAGTTCTAGTAACCCTTTTCTAAAGGATTTTTGGACGCTGATTACAACTGCGTACTTAGTTTTTTGATTGTTTGAGTGGTTTGTAAGTTATTGGTGGTTTTTGCTAGGAGGTGTTTTCCAGGTTTTTTCATCTTTGAATTTTTATTGCATTTGTAATATGTTGAAAAACACGATAATTTTTTTATGACACAATAACGAATCCTCAAGCTATAATTCTGACCATAGTCGATTTCGATTGGTCAAGCGTTAACATGGCTATGGCCCTTCAAAGTTCAATTTTCGCGAATTTTTCATAAAAATTCATTTAAAATCGGTGTTGCAATTTTCAATTAGGAGTTAGTGTGCAATGTATAGTGTAAGGTTGTAACTTAAACTTATAGAACAGATTTTTTTTATTGTATGTGTCATTCTCGGCCTATGCTCATTAGAGTGTAAATGCGACTTCATCTTCGGAACACGTGTTAGTATTGAAATCTCCTAATGCTTTTCGCGTCATTGACGAAAGTAGCTAAAGTATTTTCGCAAGCGTCAATATTTGTCTTTTCAAGGGCATTAACAAAATTTGAATTGGTTCATTACTGTAGGAGCTATTCTAAAAAGAGTTGCATCACACAAGCAAAAATTTCAACCACACACACTTAGCAAACTACTTGCTGTTTTTCCATATTTCACTGCGACATATTTTTAGGGCGCAAAAAAAATCAAAATCAAAGCTGAAAATTTTATGAATCAAGGGCATTTGATGAATGTGAGCATTTTCATACCGCTGCCTAAAAGTGTGCTCCGATATTATAGCTCAAAAGTAAATCCTTGCTTTTGTTGCTGAATTTATCAATGGAGAACTTACATATTTGTACACATACTCTATTACAAACATCGTATTTCAAAAATTTCTTTTTTAATTGAAAGCCCCAACATTCTTCTTTCACTATATGACAATATATATTTTTTTTAAGAAAAATTCTTTTGTGTATTCGCAATCTTGCAAAGCAACTGAAAATTTGACTTTGCAAATGAATAACTCTTGCAAATTTGAACCGATTTTAATGTTTTAAATTTGAAATACATAGTTAGAGTATTGTTAATCTATGTTAAAAAAAATTTCATTTTAGACTTCAGGTTTGTAGGAGCTGCGTACGTATAATGGTCAAAAAACATGGAAAACGCCCTCCGAGGAAAACCATCAATATTTCTTAAGCCGCTCAAACAATCAAAAAACTAAGTACGCAGTTGTGATCAGCGTCCAAAAATCCTTTAGAAAAGTATGGTTTGATTTCAGAAAAAAAAAATAATGTCGATTTTGTTGCTCTGTGTTATTATACTATGGGCTCAACTAAGTTTTGATTTTTAAAATAAGGGCAGCTTTACACAAAAAAGCTAAAAAATAGCTAACTTTTAAATAAAAAAGCTAAAAAAAAGCTAAAACCAAATTTTCATAGCTAAACACCGAAAATAAAAGCTAAATCTAGCTATAAAATCGCTAAACTGGCAACACTGATCATAATAGATGTGTACAGTGCTGCCAAGTTGCCTTTTGTAATAAGGGTTTTTAAGAATATGTTTTGTTTATGGAGTTGTTATTTAATTTTTAAGCTTTTTGTTGTTAATTAGAAAAGAGACGGAGGTGAGCACTAAAAAAAGTCAAAACATTTTTCAGATATTTACAGCATAAACTTATAGAGCCTGATATATAATTTAAGCCGAGCTCAGACAACTAAACGGCAGAATTATGAAGAAAATACAACCTGTGCAACCAAATTATTATAAAAATTATTATTAAACGATTATAATTCACGATATTTGAAACTCCTCCGAGCACCAAAAGAAGTTAAAAAATGTTTCAGATATTTATAGCATAAACTTAGAATTTATACTTTAAGCCAAATTCAGACAACAAAACGGCAGAATTATGAAGAAAATACGACATGCACAACCAAATTATTATAATATTATTCAATGATTATAATCCACGATGTTTGAAACTCCTTCGATGTTTGAACGCTACATATGTAGATTACATAACGACCGTTTTCAGCGCCTCCAACTGACCCCTTTTCCAATCCAACCCTATACCAGGCTATAAAAGATATCATGAAATTCATTTGTCACCATCATAACCGCCAATTCCTGATACACAAACTCACACATTTGGCTATTAAACTGGTATTTTATTCAACGCCTACATACATTTGACTACATGGTATGCAATGTCTATTCTAAATATGGGAAGTTATGTATGTGCTCATGCAGCGCTCAACCAATTATTGCATATTGATGACAATTTTCAAACGCTATCCAGTCCTTCGGTTCCTTTTCAGTGCCAAAAATTCCATTCAATCGTCCGTCACTTCAACGTCTGGCGAATTTAAGTGCAAAGTACACACCCATCACGAACACCAAAACCATGGCCAACTTGCGCAAATTGGCACGATTCACACCCTTGATGGAGCGCACCACATCGCCGTTGTAAACGAATACATTGCGACTTTCCTCTATGAAATCGGCGCGCATTTGGTCGTCGAATGCGCCATAATGCTTATTCAGCACTGTACGCAATTTTGCCTTCAACACGGAAATCTTTTCCGGAAAATATGTGGCCGCACAGCCTTCGGGGCAAATGGTGATCTGTAATGGCATTGGACGCGACTCCAGATCATCGGGTTTTGCATCTTCGTTGGCCGGCTTTTGCGGCTCCTCCACATCGTCTCCGCGACCAATCCACAACTTGCGCTTGATCATGCGCTTGCGCTGCAGCAGCTGTCCGCCGGACATCAAAGCCATATACATCTGGAAGGCGTAGGCAAAGAGCAACATTTTGTTTTTCGCATTCACCTCCGCCAGATGGGCCAGATACTTTTTGACGCTGTCGCGCGGCTCGTACGTTTCCTGCCAGTTGTCGCCCAGGAAATAAGTGAGATCCTTCTCGAATGCACTTGCGCGATGCAGCTCTTTAGGCAGCAACTCTTCGGGCAGATTCTCCTCGAAATATTTGTAGATCTCGTAGAAAGCCAGCAGACCATCGTACCAGACGGCGTCATCGGAGAGCGCTGCCAATACAGAAAATTAATTATAGATGCGGGCTGCGCTTCCAGCTAGTTGTGACTTACCGAGCGCGAATTTTGCATTCACCAGCACATCGCTGAGTTTGTGCACATCCTTGGTAGCCTTACGCAACTCCTTGGTAAATGTCATGTCCGGCTCTTGCTCCGAATTCTGTTCATTCTTCGGCTCTGGCTCCTGCTTCTCCTCGACTGGTTGTGCCTGCGACGCAGTTGCCATGTTCGCTGATTGGAATAGCTCCTTTGTTCTTTTTTGTGCGTTGAATATTTACTTAAGAGAAACTGCGCGTTTGCTTTTGTTTCGTGACGAAGCTAGATTTTGGTGATTGTTTTACACGTATTCTGGACAGCAGGAATATATTTAAAATCCCTACTCTAAAAAAATTATAATCTACGTGCCACAGAGTTGCAGTGTTGCTGTGGTCCAGGAAACTGTTCCCACTGAGTGTTGGTTGTTGTTGCTGTTTTTTCTTTTATCTTTCACATATATAATTTAACAAATAAACAGTAAAAAGTGATAGTGTCAAGAATCTCAATTCTAAGTAGATATGGAAGTAATTTTTTATTTAATCAGTTAAGTTTTGTTCGACCATACCTACGTGGAATTATGTGGCAATAGTACTTTCCCAAACAATAGGCAACTCTCAGTAAGAATTTTGATAGCTTGTAACCCTTTTTATTGTTTGTAGCCACTGCTATTGTGAATGAAATCACAACACCTAGAACTAGAAGCAGCATTGAATTTAATTTGCAAAATCTGATTTGTGTGTTCAATCACTGGAACTTTACAAAACTAATCAATTAAAAGTGCTATTAATGTAAAAGTGTAACGAAAGTGCAGCAGCGACAATGACAAGTGCATCTGGAAAGGTGCGCACTCAGTGTCGTACTTGCTATGAAACAACTGCCAGCCATTTCTACCCACTCAATGATCGTCTGGACGAGGAGCGATTCCCGCAAAAGTGTCTGGCGGATTTGCTCTGGGATGTGGCGAAAATTGATGTAAGCGTACCCGTAAAGCATTCCCAAACATATTATTAGTGATTTGTGTCAAAATCTTATCAGGTAAAAGGCAGCCTTGACAAGGCGTTGCCTATGCAGTTGTGTGGGAACTGCTCGCGCAAGCTCAAGAACGCCTACTCCTTTGTGATGCAGGCGCAACATGTGAATGAGTACTTTTTGGCAAACCTACACGAGGGCGGCGAAAAAGACGTTACACAGCGCGAGGGTAAAACTGTTGATTGTCTGGTGGAAGCGCCCATCGATATACCAGTCGGACAGGGGTTACAAGTAAAGATGGAGATATGCGAGGATAATTTGTACGATGCTCTCAATGCACTTACTGCGCCCGGACCAGAGCAACGCACTGCTACTGAAACCAGCAAGAGACCATTGCGAGAGAGAAGATGCAGTAGCATAATGAAAAAGGAATCGGCGCAAGAGTTTGTTGCTGACAGTCAGGAGGCAGCGATCAGCTCCACAGCAGGTATGTTAAAAAAGCTTAAACGTTTTGGCCAGAAATTCGATAGAATTGAAATTGCCATTGTAGCTCAAATGAAAATCGATCCGATCACAGTGGCCGAAACGAACTGGCAACCTGAAGTAGAGGACGACGATGGCGCTGAGGCGTTCGAGCAGTCGGAACATAGTGATGCCGAGCAAAGTGAAAGGTTAATACGCGTGTAATGTGGTGTATTTAGTTGAAATGTTCTCCATTCTATTGGCTTAAGATATCAATTTCTTTTTAAAATCTCTCCATAGCGACGTTGAGGAGTACAAGCCCAAGCGCCGTCGCGGCCGTCCGCGTCTAGCCAAGCGTGAGAAGGTGCGCAATGCCGACAATCAGGTGATCGGTAGCAAGGAGCGTGGCCGCTTCCGGTGCGACATCTGCAACAAGTCCTTCGCTTGGAAAAAGGATCTATATCGCCACGCTGACACGCACTTTGGCACGCCCAGGTTCAAGTGCGAGTACTGTGAGCGGCAATTCCTGCGCAAGGACAAGCTGAAGGACCACATGCGCATACATGCAAAGCGCACCAGTGCCACCAGTACGCAACGCTCGCAGCGCCATCCCGAGTGGAACTTTGCCGAACGCCTATACTCGAGTCAGCGTTTTCGTTTGATCTGCTGCAAGCTGTGCGAATGCAGTTTCCAGTCGACCGTCGCATTGCGCGCGCACATGCAAGTGCATGCGGAGCCGCAAACGCTGGCACTGCAGCTGGACAGCGAGGTAGTAAAGGAGCTATTTCCACTTGCTTGCACCGCAGAACAGCTGAACGAACTGAAGGCGAGTATTAGCCAGGACATTGCACAGCAGCGGCTGGCCAAGTATTATGCTGTGGTGAATGCGCACGGCTATGAGCTCAGCCTCAGCGACTCGGATGCCGATGCCGAGCCAGACGGCGCCAAGCCGTGCTACTACTGCGAGCTGTGCGAGCTGTCATTTGCGCGCAAGCATCAGATCTTCAAGCACATGACGCAGGACCACGCGCTCGACTCGCTGCCCTACAAGTGCAACGTTTGCAAGCTGGACTTTGTTTGCAATCTCATGTATGCGTTGCACATGCGCACCCAATGCCGCAGTAAGGAGAAGAAGTACCAGTGCCTAAAGTGTCCGGGCAAGTTCATGTGGCTGGAGAATCTGGAGGGCCATCAGTGCTCGAACAAGTTCAACACACCCGAGTACAAGGCCCAGTTGCCGCTGAAGCGCGACGTGCTGCCGTGCACTGTCTGTGGCAAAACTTTCGTGTGGGCCAAGGACTTGAAGCGCCACCAGGAGTCGCATGCCAGCGATGGCAGCTTGCACGAGTGCGCCATCTGCCTGCAGCGCTTCCGCAAGGCCGAAAACCTGCGCCGGCACATGAGGCAGTCGCACGAACAACTGAAGCGACGCATCGAGTGCGCACTGTGCGATACGAAATGCGACACGCTGCAGCAACTGCGCGCGCATCTGCTCCAGCACGCCGATGGCTGCAGCGGCGTAAATGTGACGGAGGGCAAGTTCTTCAAGGTGTACTGGCCACAGGGCGTAGAGGGACGCGAGACTGAAATGACTGGCAGCATTATGACGGACTTTGCTGCACAGCAGCTATCGCGCTACTACTCGGCGGTCGATGAAAGCGGCAACGAGCTGGAACTCGACGACTCCGAGACGGATGCCGAAGACGACGCAGCGTCGGACGAGTACGGCGAGGTGGCGTCGCCGAGTTACGCCTGCGAAGTGTGCGGCGAGGCATACGATCGGCGTAAGCGCCTGTTGCTGCATCAGCACTGCGAACACGCCGACATGGACACGCTGCCACAGCAGTGCACCAACTGCAACAAGCAGTTTGTGTGTGTGGCTTTGCTGCAACAGCACCAACGCCGCGATTGCCAGCATAGAGAGAAGCGCTTCCAGTGCGTCAAGTGTGCGGTGCGCTTCATGTGGGAGGAGAACCTGCAGCAGCACGAGCAGTTGAAGCACATTGACCCGGAGCAACAGATCAGCCGTCAACTGGCCAACAAACTGCAGTGTGACGAGTGCGACAAGGTGTTCATTTGGCCGAAGGACCTGACGCGGCACAAGCGCGTGCATATGCCAGATGACGAGAAGTTCGAGTGCGACTACTGCGACCGCAAATTCAATCGGAAGGACAATCTGCGCTCACACCTCAAGGTGCACGGGGCAGCGGTGGTGGCTGAGGCGGCACGTGGCAGCAAGAAGGAACAGCGCAGGTCCATGAAGTCGAAGGGTGAGTCGAATATCATGAAAGCTAAATCGAATTGAATTATCTCACCGTATTTCAGGCGTGGACATCAATCTATGCAAACCGCACGGCTGCAAATGCATCCAGTGCATGATTTGCTTGTCAAAGCATTCGAAAATCGCCGACTTACGAACACATCTGCGCACCCATCAATACGTGGTTTCCTTTGCGCAACGTGTGGAGCCCATAAGCGAGATCTCGCTACTGCTGTATCCGGAGGAGTCCGCCATGGAAGAGAGCAAGTTGATTGCGCGCATCATGGCCGATATTGCGGCTCAGCATCTGCACAGCAGTTTCTATTCGATTACCAATGAAGTGGGCTACGAACTGGACCTGGACTGCTCAGAAACGGAAAGCGACTCCGAGGCCGAGGACGAGACGAAGGAAGACGGCAACCCATATGTCTGCGATCTATGCAAAGAGTCATTTAATCGCAAGTACAAACTCTTCAAACACCAGCAGATGGCACATCGCTGGGAGGACGCGCCGCATGTTTGCAATCATTGCAACGCGCGTTTTGTGTGCCGGAAGCTGCTACAACTGCACTGCCGTCAGCAGTGCAAGAACGTCGTGAAGCGCTATTCGTGCCGCAAGTGCCTGCAGCGCTTCATGTGGAAGGAGAATCTGAAGATGCATTTGCGCACCGCACATCCCGATTTGGACGAATCAAAGAAGGTGTGTAGGAAGAGCCATGACTAATTGGTGTGTAATTTTCTGTTATTGCAGGATGTGCCCGAATCGTACGACTGCAATGAGTGTAATCGTTCCTATAGGCTGAAGAAAGATCTCACTCGCCATCTGCGTATGCATCACAGCGATGCCACCATCTACAGATGCCTCTGGTGTCCGCGACAGTTTTTCAAGCGCGTCAACCTGAACATGCACCTTAGTCTGCACGGAATCACTCCGGAGCAGCTAAACATGGCCGAGTGCCACATTAATGCCAGCAGTGGCCCCAATGGCCACAAGCAGATCTTCTGCCGTGTGTGCAGTTTGCAGTTCAACAGCATAGCTGCACTGCGCGCGCACCTGGTGCAGGAGGCCGCCTCCGCGTTGTCCACGCATCACGACTGCAACTCGCTGCAAAACTACTCCATCACCAATGAGCGCGGCTTTGAGCTACAAATCGACGACTCGCACACGGAGGACGAAAATGAAAGCGCGCAGCAGCAAGTTTACACCTGTGTGCTGTGCACGCTGAGGTGTAAACGAAAATACCAGATGGCGCTGCATCAGCGCTCCATACACAAGCAGGAGCAGTTGCCGTTCAAGTGCGAGAAATGCATCTTTCGCAGCGTATCGGCAGTAAGGCCACGAGCTATTCATTTCACTTCTAACAGTTAAGCTTTAAAATTGATAACTCGTTTGCCAATTGCAGGACATACTGGAGCATCACATGCGTACGCAGTGCTACAACAACGAGAAGCAGTACGAATGCGAAAAATGTAACCTCAAGTTCATGTGGCCGGAAAATCTGCAAGTACACATGCAGCTGATGCATCCGGGCGTCGATGAGTTGGCTGTCGAACCCAACGAGACTGCCGACGACCATAGTAGCACAACTGCGCCGACTGAGTCGCAGATGTTCCGATGCGATCGCTGTCCGCGTCACTACAACCGCAAAGATCGCCTCACCGCACACATAAAAAAGGTGCACATCGATGGCGCCGCTGACGCCGGTTCCAGCAAGGCGCCAGCCAAACCTACAGTTGCCAAAATAAAACGCAATGCCACCGATTCGAAAGCGCCTATGGAAAAGAAGTTTCTGTGTGCGTTTTGCGGGCGCGCCGTGACCTCGTCGTCGAACCTCATCATACATATGCGCCGTCACACTGGCGAAAAGCCGTTCAAGTGCGATTTCTGCGACATGGCCTTTCCGCGCTCGTCCGATCTGAGCTGTCATCGACGCACGCACACCGGCGAGAAGCCGCATCGTTGCACCGTGTGCGACAAGGCTTTCTCGCGCTCCTACAAGCTTCACACCCACATGCGCATACATTCCGGGGAGCGGCCCTACAAGTGCACCTACTGTGAGAAGAGCTTCACGCAGTCCAATGACCTGACGCTGCACGTGCGCCGGCACACTGGCGAACGGCCATATGTGTGCGGCATTTGTGGCGAGCGTTTTATACAGGGTACGGCGTTGAAGAATCACCGCACCATGCGCGGCCACTATGAGGATGTGGAGCCGCGGCGTTCAACGCTATTGGAGCAGTTTTAAGTGTAATCCTTGTTGTGCATGTTAGTTATTCCAGTAAGTAATTAAGTACGCCGCATTTAAATGATTTCGGTTTAAATGGTTCTTAAATGATTTGACTGGGATATACAAAATTATATCTAAACTAATTGATGTACACAAATTTACACATTAATTCCATTTCTTGTATTCCATTACTGTACAATAAGTGTTTTGTACAAATACAAAAAGAATTTGAAATATTGGGGTACGATTTTTATTGTCGCTTATTACATTTCATATATTCAGTCTTAATTTTACCTCTAACCACAATGGCTTCAAGATTTCATGGCATTTAATAGAATTTCAAGTCTATTGTTTTTGTCGCTTACGCCACTAAAGGAAACACCGCAACAATAGGTCTGTTTGGCAGAGAATAATTTGAACGAATTTGTAAAAAAATTTTCTGGATCCTGTTAACGCCAAATCTCCAGTAACGAGAGAGAAACTGAGAGCGTAAAGTGACAGTTCATTTCGTGAGAACTTGCAAGTTTATACTGGAGAAATTTTGTCCAGTAACTTTTTGCCAGTAAGAAGAAGAACAAGAAAAACATATGACTGGCGGACATATGATCGAAATAATTTTTGCAAACTTTTGGAGGCAAATGGAACCTGCAAAGAAATTGTGTGTTCGCAAGTCTGCTGACCCACAACCGCCTTGCTCAGCTTAACCCGCTGAAGCTGAAAGGGAAGAATTGCAGATTGAGCGCAAGGAACTATTTGCATTTTGTATTTAATGTCTGATTTAACTTAATTTTCCCTACCACTTCAAACCTCAAATGAAACTTTTAGATCAGCTGTTTCGTTCTTTAACCCTCTTGTTTACACCCTTTTTACTGTGTATTGTGAGTGGGCCAAGTCCCAGTGATGTAACCAAGAGTTAAAACTTGCAAATTCTTACAAAATGCTGTTTGTTTACTTTTTTGAATAGTTTGATTTTAGGGAGCGTACGCTGGCTTACTCTCCTGATATTTTTTACTGGATAATTTTTACTGGAAATCTGACCAAACAGACCTAATATAAAACATCAACCCCAACACTGAAAAGCCGACAGCTGTTTGACACAATTGTGACTGGTTTTCAATGAAGAAGCAGCAGCGACGTTGCTTATCGTTCCGTCTTTTGAGAATTTAAAAAATATCGTTATTTTTGTAGAGTTCTGCCATAAAATAAAAAAAATATATAATTAAAACGTAAAAATATATATTTGTAAACAATCTAACCAGCGAAAACAAAAGGCAATGAGTAATCGTGCGTATTCGGCTTCGGAAAGCGACGCCTCCGAGTGTGCTGAAAATTCTTACTGCATTTTTCTGCATCTGGTGGAAGGTGAGTGCTTGTGAATTCAATACAAATCATTTCAACGAGCGCTTCTACTCGACTCATTGATGGATTTAGGCATTGGCTTCAAGCGTAAGGAGCCCACTGGCGACTTTACGGATCGGCTGAAAGAGAAAGTCATACTAAATGCTTCGTTAAATGGTGTCAAATTCGAAGTGGAGGGTCACTCCACAGAAACGGCGACCATTTTCAACAGCAACTGCATCTGGGAGTGCGACCTGGGCGACATTAAACGGTTTGGACATAATCGTCTCCGCAACTAGCTGCAAGTGACATGTTTCGAGTTGTTTGATTTATTTTTTCTACATAGAATGAAAACAGATAACCGACCAGTGAAACTGGAATGTTTCATGAAAAGCGGACGCACTGAGACTTCGCCGCGCAGATCAGTCGGTTCGTTGTTGTTGCCCATAAAAGGCGTACAAACAGTGGCCGCATTGAGAAATGTGCAGGTAATCCTGTAAACAAAATATTAGCCAAATTAGAAGTTGACTTACTATGTATTTTATCTATTCGCAGCTAAAATTACACTGGCACAAATTGGGCACTCTTAGCGCCGAGTTTCGTTCGAACAAACCGGAAATTTATTTGCTCTTGATTATAGTTAAGAAAACGCTGATAGACAATGGCCAGTTCGAAGCCTTCCTAGGCAAGGTGTGCGTACAATATTTGAAAATTAGAATAGACCTAAATTGGGCCATTTCAGAAAAAATATTTGGGCAATGATGGACTGTCGCCCACTACCTCGGAGACTGCACTCATGCTGCAATCGCAGAGCAACGTATACGTGCAGCTGCTGGAGCAGGTGGGCCTCATACAGGTCGGCAATAATCCTGATCTCGATTGCGATATCTTCAATGTTACGCTGACCTTCAAGCAAGTGAAGAATTTGGCCCGCATGCTGGAAATGGAGCGCAGCTACAACCGTCAGACGAATGTGCTAATCTTTCATTATGACTTTCTGGGCAGTGCTTCGCAGCTGGAGATGTCTGTAAACATGAGCGATTGCTATTCCATAAATGAGAAGATTTCGCTTAGCTTCAAGTCTTCGCTACGCAGTTTGCGCGTCTACTTTCAGCGCATATTTTACATACCCATTAATTTGTATCTAAATGGAGTGGCCATTGGTCAGTACCTAAACATTTTGTATAACATATTCCTAAAGCACCGCATTATTTTAGTTGCTTAGTCTTCATAGTGTACGCCAGCTCCGTTCCTAATTGAACTATGTTTGCATCTTATTTTGCAGCTAATTATCGCTTTGACTTTTCAAAGTTACTGCCCGACGATTCGTACTTCCATGTACAAAAGCAGTGGATCAAGAATGGCACTTTCCATTTCGATCGCGTGCACAAGATTTTGAGCCCACGTATTTGCAAGCCTTCAGTCGACTTCATTTTCAACATTCATCTGGTCACTTCCTATGCTAAGAAAAATAATTTCGATATGGTTACGCTGGGCGATGCTTTTGGAGCTTATAAGGCAGATGAGAAAGCGGCCGGTGAGATAGCCGAATTTTACCGGAATTTGGACTTTCCACATACGGTTCAGGTGCATAGGCGGCCCCAGTATGAAAACTCAATACTGAGCTGCCGGAATACGAACAATTACGATATGTATGAAAAACAATACCAAAAGGCGGCAGCAGATGCGCTTCTCATTAGTCGTGCGCTGGACGAAAAGGATGATGTGTACCCCAAATCGTCAGAGGAATTTCTTAAGGAAGCTTCCACCGAAAAGGAGGAACTGCAGAGAAATCAATTGACAAAGCCAATGAACTCCATTGGCGTTGAAACTGAAGAATTAGCGAGCAAGAACATTGATAGTCCGCGACTTGAAGATGTGGCTGTGAAGGCGAGCACACATTCGATTGCAATAAACACAGAACCTGAGGAGAGCTTAGCTCCTGCTGAGCCCGACACTGATGAACTGACATTAAAGATCGTTCAGGAGTTGGAGGAGTGGAAGGCACAGCAAATGGAACACTTCTTAAAGCAATTGACTTGCAAAGAAACTGCCTACCTGGCTGCCTTGGACAAGAAGTGGGAGCAACAGCGCGCCATCCTACAGGCTCGACTAGAGACTAAAATGGCCAATTGCGAGCGGCTGAACGCGCAGCTAGAGGCTGCGCAGGCCGAACTGAATGCCAACGCTTTAAAAAACAAGGAGGTCTTTGGGATCGTGGAGACGGTAAAGCGAGATATTGAGCGTAGCTATGCCGATAAGTTCCAGCAGTTGGAAGAAGAGATGCAGCGAGTGAAGTTTGAAGTGCAGCAACGCATACTGGAGAGCAGTCGGCGTGAGCTAGAGCAGAACAATAAGCATTTGACTATGAGCAATAAGCTAGAACAGGAAAAAATGCAGCTGAAAGAGCGCGTCGAGCATCTGGAGAAGCAGTTGTTGGTGATGGGAAAAACGTACTTTCCAGCCGACCAGCTGCAGGAGATGTTTGGCGACATGGTAAATCTGTAAATCGTGTTGACTTGTTAATTGTTAAAATTTTGTTATATTTATTTGACTATTTTAAATAAATTACAGCGGAAGCAAACGGAACGCTTTGCTGAAATTGAAAAATCCAAAAATTTCTACAAAGACCAGTGGACAAAGACTACGGAGGAGCTACATAAATTGAAATTGGACGCGCTGAAGCGGCAGGAGAAAAATTTCCACAGCGAAACGCATAGTTTAGAGTAACTAGTGGACTATTCTTACTTTTAACTGACGCATTCTCGTTGCAAATCGATCTGTTGACAACTGACATTTGCACAGACCTTTTGACTAGCAAACCAGTAATTCTAATTTATCGTTTTATTAATTTCTATTTTTACTTTTTCAGAATTTGCCTAGAAGAAATATTAGACGATGAGCAGGAAGCTTTAAAAAGCGATCGTAGCGAGCTAAAATGTATCAAAAATGCACTTTTCGATTCCTCTGATTCCGAGTTCAATGTTTAGTAGTATTGCTTTAAGATTTTGTAAATACCATTTGTTGCATCTTAAAAATTGACCAACAAAATTCAACTGTGATAATGAGTTTTCGACTACTACTACTGTAATTACACTTTGTATTTCAATTATTGCGAATCAGTAAACATTTTGTACACATCATTTGACTTTTCTGCATTAATAAATTCTTCAAATTAAAAAACCTGAAAATTACACGCGCAAAAAGTATGGCAACGTATCCAGCGGAGCGCTGTAGTCCATCAGCCAAATGGGACCCGTGTAAATCTGCAGCGTGTTGCCATCCTGCCACTGTCCTTTGGGCAAGTATATATCGCGCGATACACCGCCCGGCGTAACCACTGGTGCAGCAATAATATCATTGCCCAGCAAAAATTCTAAAATGATATAATTGAAACAATTGTTATTAGTTCAGATATGCAATTTGCAGCTGAATTGCATCTCAACTCACGATCGTAAATGCCCTGCGCCACCTCATCGGTCGGGTCGACCCACCAAAGCGGCGGATTCACTGGCTCGCCAGTTGCCACAGCCAGCTTAAAGCGTTGCATAATTTGCGGCGTATACTTGCTATGCAGCTGTGTGAACTTTAGGCTAATTTCAATGGTTTCCTTGTCGAAATTCCATGGCACATAGGAGAATTGCAGGCTCGGCATGAAGACATTGGCTTGCAGCCAGCGTATGAAGAGTTCCTTCGTGGGCGGATGATTGTTGTAGCCGTTGCCGCCAATCATGTCGGGCAACACAAACGGATAGCCATTCATATTCATTTGCAGCAGTGTTGTTATCAGCGTGACCAGTCCGTTTTTCCAATTCCATTCGGAATCTTTGTCGATCATGCGCACAAAAACGGGCAAATTCTGTGTACCCTGACCGGTGCGCACTTCTATCATGGGACCGAATGCGCTCACCGTGCGCACATAGTCGCGCGTTATTTGGCTGGGCCAGAAATTCGACGGGCCCTGCAGCACCGGGTCGGCGGGTACCCAACTGGTTTCGCCAGCGTCGAATTTGAAACTGTCGATACCGTCTTTGGTTTGCAGCCGCTTCAGGCGATCACTGAACCATTTTTGTACTTTGGGTTTGGTGAAGTCAACGTAGGCGGCATCGTTGGCGACACTGTTCCACCATTTCGTGTCCGGGCTGCCTTTGTGATTAAGCACCAAGTAGCTGGTGAGTGGGGGAGGGGAAAATAAAGTAGGTCAAGTTAGAATTATGTAAGAATGGAGTGAAAATATTTAATGCTTTAATTTATTTAAGTCATTAGCTTAAAAGATCTTTCTGAGACAACAATTAATAAGACCAAAGTAAATTAGCGAGAGGTATACGAAAGTCGGTTTAATTAAGTTCCGTTAATGAATAAACATTATTTGTTGTATTGTATGTTCATTGGTATAACAGTTAGGAGGGCAGCCTAGCGCTGGTCGTAATGTTAACAGCGAGAATGTAATGGTAAATTAACATTGGCAGTAATATGACCAATCAAATTAAATCCCAGTCGAACCCTGTTGGAAATTTGATAAGGAGATTCCTAAATAATGATTGATATATGGCATTTTTTAGATGATGAACACATAAGCTTATGCGGTAAAGTATAGATTAGAAGCTTACAAAAAAAAAAAGGTAAAACAGTATGTGCTCGACTTTTGAAAACCTTATTACTTGACTAGATTGAAGATTAAGCAGCCCTTGGAATGAGAGCACAAAGTTTTTCTAACATTTTCTTGCCTTTCTGTTTACAATAGTAAGTAAAAGTGTAAGCATGTGAGCATGATCCTCTTTATACTTTACGAAAACGTGCTAACGCCAGGCGGCCATTTCTTCAAAAAAGTAGTGGAAATTCGTTAGGGAAATATGGAGAACTTCGGAACGAAATATAAGTGTGCATTCATTGAAAGAATGCATGCTTCAAGCATATATTTAAAAAGTTTCCGCCCATTAACAGCTTGTCTGGCTACATCGGCTCTAGCAGTAGCAGTCAAGTGTTTGCTGTTCGTTTCCGTACTGCGGTTTCTATTACTGTTATTAACAGATTGTGTTGCTACTAGGGATCGCAATTTTTGGCCATTTTGCGATCCCGGGATTTTCGGGATTGAAAAGTCAAATCCCGGGATCCCGGGATTTAATCCCGGGATTCAAATAACAAATTTTTTAAATAAAACAATTTTACCAAATTGCATAAATACTTGTTTATAATATATTTACCATAAAAATGGACACAGTTTAATCACATTTGGGGTAGTTTTAAGATTTTTTATCTTGAATTTAATCACATTTATGGAATTCACAGTTTGCGGGAAAATTTATTTCGGGCAATTTTCCCTAAAAATAAACGATCTAACTGTGAGCACCCCATTGTATATCTTTCAAACAATTGTGGAAAATTTTTCAAAATAAAAATGCCTCGCTCAAATGGCAAACAAGCGTTGAACATCAAATAAAGAAATCGTCCCGATAGTAGGATAAAGTACTCAAAAAAATTCGCTCCGTAGATTGTGTCAACAAATTAATTTGACTTTGTTTTTTGCCTCTTTCAATAAACATGCTCGGCAGTGCGGCAAATTTTGAAACTACCGGTATCTATGTTCTTCATACAAAACAAACGAAATTGAGATACCATATGGGAAAATTCGGGAAAATTGCCAAGTGGGAAATTTAACATGCTAGATACCGCTGAACTGTGAACACCATAATTGTAAGGCGGAAAGGGAGGCAGTCGGTGTTGAGTCGTCGAAGTGGTTGGTTGTGCGCGGCACATCACCAAAATCCAGTTGTCATTTACAATCAGTTGTCAATTACATTCAAAATTGTCAGTTTAAATTTAAATCAAATAAATAAACATAGTCATCCTTGACAACATTTTGTTTAACTCAAAAGTTTTTAATTTGACATTTAACTTCAGTTTGATAACATTTTGTTGTATCCAAAAATGACACTTAAACATAACTTATTGCTTTGCATCAAATGTATCATAAAGTACATATATACGCATATTTGATAAAAAAAAATAAAATAGTTAATTTGTTAGTACTTTTAGTTTTACTTTGATTATTTCGACAAAAAAGTTAAGCGTTGTGATTAACTAAAAACTGAGATCTTAAAAATACTAAGGCATTAAATGTTTTGCCCTCTAATCTAGAGCGAAATTTATTGCAAATAAACCCTGCTGAGAGAAAACATCTTTCAGATTCAACACTTGCTGGTTGAATGCTTAGTAAATAATTATAAGCCTTTTGCAAAAGACGCCCTCTATCCCCTCCCTCCTCCTTCAGATAAGGAATCGGGTTTTTGTGCTTTTAAATTTATTTCATTTGAACTTTGAAGCATCTTTTGCAATCCCGAAAATCCCGGGATTAAAAGATTTGAATCCCGGGATTTTCGGGACTGGAAAAAGTCCGGGATCCCGGGATCCCGGGATCCCGGGATCCCGGGATTGCGATGCCTAGTTGCTACATTTGCGCTGCAGCAGAGTCGAGTGTTTGCTGTTCGTTTCCGTTCTACGGCGTCTATTACTGTTATTAACAGATTGCGTTGCTACATTGGCTATGTAGCAGAGTCGAGTGTTTGCTGTTGGTTTTCGTACTTCCGCTACTGTTACTGCTATTTCGTATGACAGTATACCATAGTAACGGTACTGGGGAGTCGAAATCAATGCTCCAAAAGAGTTGAGCATTTTCAAACACTGGTTGTAAAACATACACACGTACATACGTTTTTCTTGCCTCGTGACACTTACCCTTTCTTCTTCGCATCATTGTAGATTGCCGTGCAGTTCTTGTTGATAAACGGATGAATCCAGAGCGTTACGCGAAAACCTTTCGCCTTTAAGTCGTCCGTGAGTCGTTTGATATTTGGAAACTTGTTCTTACGGAATGTTAACGCGCCATAACAGTCTTCCCAGTCATCGTCGATCTCGATCTGACTGTTCTTGAAGCCATTGCGAACAATCTGATCGGCAAAGTCGCGCACAACCTTGTCGGTGATTTCGGTCTTGTACAGTGCCCACGTCGACCAAACCGGATGCCGCACCATGCGTTCGTCCGGATGACCAGTGGGGTGGCCGAGCAGGTGGTTCACTGCATACATGTGCGCTGCCTTGGCGTCCTTGGCGATGCCAATGTGATACGTAAAGCTGATCGTGGGCGAACGTGTGTCGTAGGGCAGCGAGCTGCGCGCACTGAAGCACAACTCGTTCGGGTGTGCGGCGGTATTTTGTTCGATGAACAGTGGCGTGCTGTCCTCGACATAGAAGAAAACACCTTTCGAGGTCAGCCAGTAGCGCTCGGCCACACCGGCATTGTGATCCTCCTTGGTGAGGTACGAGTAGTTGCTGAACGTTTGCCGCTCCAGCGGCCAGTACTGACTACGATCCTCCGGACCGCCGTACCAGTGCGTGTGCGCCATGTCCAGGTGGACGCAGTCGGTGGGCCGCAGTGTGCTTGCCAAATTCTCGCGCGCGATTCGCACATGTGTGACATCCGCGGTGGCTGCGATCAGCTCAAAGTTCACATTGTATTCGGGGGCCTTCAATGCGAAGCTGGACCTGGGGGCAGGCTGTAGCTGGTTGCTGGTGAAGAGATTGTCCAAGGTAATGGTTTGCAATATCTTTGATCCTGTATGCAAGTGGAGTGAGGAGTAGATCGAGATATATTCTGAAAATTATTTGAATTTTTTGTGGGCAACACACCTTTCATAATCTGATATTGTAATTTGCTGGAGTGCACCAAGCGTATGTAAACATCGCTGCTGGGAAATTGAAAACGCTGCTCCACTTTCTGACAGGACTGCAACTGTCCGAAAACGGACAGCACCACGGCACACACATATATCCAATGCATTGTAATTACACACTAACTCACTGTTTATATACCGAAGAACATAGCAATAGCACAAGGAATTCCACTGTGCATTGTCTTGATCACCGGCGCCTACTGTTCGTGTTTAGTCTTTGGTGCGGGCATCTGTGCGGCCTTCTATTTATATAGCTGGCTGGCACTAGTCCAGCATATTTGGCGTTTTCGCGATTGCGAATCTAAACCGAACAACAAAGATCTCAAGCAATCACTTGTTGTTTTAGTGATAAGATAATGCGAAAAGCAATCGCTCAACTCGATGCTTCAATGTTTCGATATTAGTTTATCAATAACTCAATCGAGTACGTGCGAGTACATTGTGGGGGTCGTGGAATTCGGTGCTGCGACTCGATGCCGTTTTGAAGGGGCCGGTATTAGTTTGTTTATTTGTTTATTCAAAACTTTTGATGGGTGTTGCATGCATTGTTCAATGATTGGAAGATGGACAAGCTGATTCTTTGAGCTGATAGAACCTGACTATTGTGTGATATTTTGTAAGGAAGCGAGTGTGATCAGGTTGGATCATTGCTCAAAGTAATGATAAATTTGATTGTCTCTGTGCGATTCAGATGGTGCTCGAGTTAATGTTGTTTGAAATCGAAATGCTGCATTCGTTGCACCCTACAACCGAAGTACTCGGGCATAAGTTCAGCAGACAATAACAAAGTTGTTAGAACAAAATTGTTTAAAATGAAAGTCTTTGAAGCAACTATTGCTAAATGAAAAACAAAGACGATTCTGAATGTTTGGACCAAACACTGGAAAAAGTCTTCGATTAAATAATCGAATGGATTAAGGAATCTTATCGATTGAAAAATCTTATTGATTAAATAATCTAAGTGATTAAAGAATCTAAGCGATTACATAATCGAATCGATTAAAGAATCCAACCGTGAAGTTATTCCAGTGTTTCATGCAAACACTCAACAAAACAAAAATTCTTCGAATAAAGAATCGAAATTATTACGGAATCTAATCGATTACAGAATCTAATCGTAGAATGTTTTCAGTGTTTGATTCAAATACTCAACAAGATAAAAACTCTTCGATTAGAGCGTTTCTTCACTCAACAGGACAAATGTGTTTATTAATTAAAATTCTGCCAAGGCGACTGATTAGCCTATTGCCGTCTATTGTCACCTAGAAGAGACAGCATCATATGGTGAGAATTTTTCGACCAATTTCTTCCATCGCCCTCTGCGTATTCGTTTCTGATAGGTAGACGGAGTTGAGTTAGAACATTGGTGTCTGCGACCTCTGCGAAGAATTCTGTCTGTACTGGCACTGCTGGTGATGTTGTTGTTGCTTTTGTAGAGTTGAGTAAGAACATTGGTGTCTTCGAAGACCTCTGCGAAGAACTCTGTCTGTACTGGCACTGCTGGTGGTGATGTTGTTGTTGCTTTTTGTACCACTATTGAAAATGATCTGCTGCGTGCTGCCCTTTCACTGAATGTAATGAGAAGAACTAATGAAGGAACTTGTCCCTGGATTCAAGATTAGACTGGGAAATGTTAACGGAAACTAATTAGAAGGAAGTGAAAAATGTAGGGCCAGGCTTTAAGTGAGAATCGAACCATAACCTCTGGGATAGGAGTACAGTCTTCACGCTGGTCTATCAAAACGGTGCGAATTTGTTAACAAATATTTTATAAACCATTCATTAAATCTAAAAAGCATCTAAAACTGTAATTAAGTAAAACTTAGAAGCCATTATTTCACTCTGTAGAAGGTAGCAAGAATTTGAGAAAATTGGAGAGTCGTAGTGTTTTCAAAAAATTGCTGACTGACAAATAAAATCGTATAATCGAAAGTAGTTTTAAATATTTCAAATCATGATTTGGAAAAAATTTATTATTTACGCTGTCGAAACTATCGGACGATGTACATTAGATAAGCAAAAATTGAATCACTAATTCCACATTGGTTGCCCCACAACATTCCATGTATGCACTGCCCACATTCGAGGCAGAAAGTAGCATATCTCATATTCGTATTGGATCGAATTAAATTGCTTCACTATTTGATTAAAAGTCTCACAAGTAGCGGAATGACGTAGGCTCGGTCATATTTCGATCAGGCAATTTTATTAATATTTTCAAATTTACGATGGCCTCCAGTTTTATTGATGATAATTATCACGATAACGGTAAATAAATGACAGCTTTCACATGCCCTCGTCAAATACCTCGACCTACGAACGCACTCATTACATTTGCTGCGACCAGCATTGGGAGCTAATTTTGAATTTTATCTGGACATGTGTTGCGGCAGTGATTTACAATGACCACAAAACATTCACTCACTGCTCCACAAACACCCATAGGCATGAGAACACACACACATACGCACGCACACTCACGTGCTGCATGCACTGATAGTCAACAATTTCATTCAGTTATTTCGTCGCGCATAAATTTAGCAAAATTGCATAATTTCGAAATGTCTTTTACGCGAGTCGGACAGTTTTCATTAGTGGCGTATACAGTGCTCTCCAAAAACCATCACACCACACACACACAGGCATAAAGTATGCTGGTCAATAAATGCCGATCGCCATAAATAAGCCAACCGTTTGACTATTGGCAGCACTCGTGCGGCAACATTATTGATTAACATTTGTCGCTATGTTTGCCAGTGCGGTGGCACATTGCAATATGATTGCACAATATTGGCGCATTTTGTTTGATTTTCATTAATGAGAAATACCGAATATTTGTGTAATTTTTTTAATTTAGTATTTGGATAAATGTTTGCAGTTGAGGAGGAATTTTGAGTTTTATTTGCCATTGAGTTGAAGAGGAAATTGAAGCTCTGTTGCTTCTGTTGCTTAGATTTCAGTGATCGATAATTTTTCGCCATTAACATTGCAATATTCGATGCTATAACTTGATAAGAAAGTGAATTCGTTTTTGTGGAAACGAAAGTAAATGTTTTTTTATAACGAATAAACTTTATTTAAAGATATAATAGGGGTACCGGTTAATTCATGCGGTTTTCGAACAGATGGCGTAACTTGATTTTGTAAACAGTGATTCACCTTTCCAAATATGTGTTGGAAAGCTATTGTCATATAGTTTCAGAATCAGTATGTGTCATTTAGCTGAAGCGTAAACAACAATACGTTTTTTTACTCTGAAAATGTCGAATTTTGTGCCGAATAAAGTGTTTTTGCGGGAAGTACTTCTTCATTACTTCCATATGAATAAAAAGGCTGCCGAAAGTCATCGTATTTTGGTGGAAGTGTATGGTGTGCATGCTCCAGCTGAGCGTACGTGCCAGAAGTGGTTTGCACGGTTTAAAAGTGGCAATTTTGACTTGGAGTACGATGAACAGCCCGGACAGCCAAAAAAGTTTGAAGATCACGAATTGGAGACATTGCTCGACCAAGATCCATCCCAAGCGCAAGAACTTGCAAAATCACTTGTCGTCGCTCAACAAACCATTTCCGATCGTCTAAAAGCAATGGGAATGATCCGGAAGGTAGGTCTTTGGGTGCCGTATGAATTGAAGCCAAGAGACGTCGAACGCCGTTTCACGTGTGAACAACTGCTTCAACGGCACAAAAGAAAACGTTTTTTGCATCGAATTGTCATTGTCACTGGAAAAGTCCATTACGATAATCCAAAACGTCGAGCAACGTATGGATACTTTTAATTGGATACTGGATAATTTTGCAACATGACAATGCTCGGCCACATGTTGCACAGGTCGTCAAAACCTACCTTGAAACGCTCAAATGGGATGACCTACCCCACCCGCCGTATAGTCCAGACCTTAAGCCATCCGATTACTATCTCTTCCGATCAATGCAACATGACCTGGCTGACCAGCACTTCTCCAATTATGAAGAAGTCAAAAATTGGATCGATTCGTGGATAGCGGAAAAGCCGGCCGAATTTTTCAGAAAGGGTATTCGTGAATTGCCAGAAAAATGGGAAAAAGTTATAGCTAGTGATGAACAATACTTTGAATATTAAATTTGTAACCATTTTTCACAATAAAGCTTAAATTTTCCCAAAAAAAACCGCACGAATTAACCGGTACCCCTATTATTTTTCATTTTGTGTGCAATGACCTCTTGCCATCTATGAAAACTTATCATTCAAAGAGGTTTGAAAACTTCAAAATAGATGCTATGGTTAATGGTGCAAGATTTGAGCTATATTTGACATCAATTGCTAAAACCGACCTCCAATCGGAGTCGAACTACGATTACTTTGCAATCTACCAATTCTGGCGGTTTTTCTTTGACTTTTTATTAGTTTGTGACAGTAAGCATCTGAATTAATCAAATGCCTATTGTTGTCCTTTGGTAAGGACTATCAAGTTTCAACCCCATTAAGAGCCCAATGGGAACCTTTTGAGCTCTGGTGGCCAGCGGAGATGTCCATTTATGTATATACAGAAGAATCGAAACTGTTTTGTCGGGTGGTTTATGATATCTACTACGAAGGATTTCATCTAAATAAATAAACCCAAAGCTCCAAGTGCCAGAATCCGCCGCACCTATCTACCTATTGTAAGCAACGATTATTTCAGCACTAGTGATTGATTTGTTTAGCGTCGACGTCTTTTAATATTGCAAACATTGATTGGTTGTGTTAAGTGAATATCGTTCAATTCGTGTGGAACCCTAATGTTCAGATTCTTTACGAGTGCAAGATATTGAATGATTTTCAACTATTGTTTCAACCTCTCTGCAATTTCTCGCAGTTATTTGTTAGTTATGGCTATTGTCCAACGATTAACAAAGAAGCTGCGTAGACGAGGATGCTGACGAGCATCTGCTATACCACTGTCCATCACTACAGAAACGACGGCTACGGACTCTTGGGGACAGGTTCTGTGATGGACTCGCGACAATAGCTAACGCAGTTTACTGATCTACTCAAATTGCTCCAAATTGTTAGCAAAAGATGCCGTCTCGATCTACAGGGAACCCAACAGAGAGGGAAGGGCACCGGATTTCTTAAATGAAGGAAATTACAAACGGCGTCTCCGAGTGGGACGTCTTCTAGAAGCAAATCTCACCTACTTGACGATCCGACTGAATTATGGCTTTGATTTGGTATTCATTCACCTCGTCAGGTCAATCAAAACGTGTGTCATGTTGGTGTGAAAAATCTCTAGAACAGAATTTTTTAAATCAATTGTGACAGGTCAGTTCAGATGAGCAATTATCACCATTAACCCTTTCGCCATTATGTTGCCATATGGCACATTGCTACTTTGTGGACGTCTGAACCCTATGTGGTTTCAAGAATATATTTTTGGTTGATTTTTAGAATAGTTTGAAGTTTTAGGAAAAATACAAAATAATAAACTGAATATTAAAGTTTAAAAAAGAGAAGTGTACACGTTTCTCTAATGGTATATCTTGACATAGTAAAGGAAAAAGAAGCAGAAAACCTTAGACAACTTTTTAATTTGACATTTTCTTTCAATTTAGATACTTTTCCTTCTTAATTTTGGCTGAAGTAAATGAAGAAATATTCAAATTTTCGTTATGCGTAAAAAGTTTTATGTTTAAGTTATTATTACATCCACAACGATGTGGTTGCTCTCATAGAAAAACACTCTAAAATACAGGGTCCAAGTATAAAATTGTAACTTACCCCAGTAAAAACCTGTAGCGAAAGGGTTAACTTCACAGATCGCTTTCTAAACCTCAGAGGCTCACAAATCTGTCGAAAATATTTGTTGTGCATTCCATTTCAAAACGGCACTGAATTAACAAGTGCAACCACAATTCCACGAAATTTGCTTGAGTGAGAGTTATCAATTGTCAAAAGGGAAAACTCTAAACCTAAAGTCCCAACGTAACCCAAACCAAAACTATCTTCTTGCCAACTCAACATAATTTTCACAGTTTCAAATTCTGTCATAGTAACTTCATAGCCGGCCTCGATTGCTCAGCGGGTAGCGCGCTGGCTTCTCATACCGAGCGCCCCGGGTTCGATTCCTGGCTTGGGCTGGAAAAAATACTCATCTACTTCTATCGCTATCCACATGAAGGGAATGAGGATTACAAGAATCGCACAAGTGTGAAAGAAAAACTGCCAAAACTGTAAAACTGTAGGTCCCCTCCCCTCCCTTTCCGCAACCGTTTTAAATTTGTGTGGTATCACATGTTGAAAAAAACAGTGTCGCATTTCAAACGGGTGGAGTCTGTGGTATCACAACGGGCCCGTTAAGAGGCCTAAGTGTGTCTCATACAGAGGCAGCCACCGCAACCTAACCTAACTTCATCGGATTGGATTCGGCATTTAAGAATCAGGCAGTTCATCAGTTATTTAGTCAGTACAAACAATTCTATGTATTTACATAACAGTACTCACCTCTCTAAAGTCATTTAAGACCCAACAATAATACAGTTTACTCGTATTTTTATATAAATAAGTGTAGATTTTATTTCATGGAATTATTGCTCTTTTAGGTTACAATGTGAATGCAGTATATGTGTGTGCGTTTGTATGTAAATATGTATAAGTGTACGTGTATGCGTTTCTATAGTTATTAATAAAAAAATATAAATGCTTAAATTTATGCGTTTAAGGAGGACTTCACAAGCACCCATAACTATTTATACATCAATCATCATTCCAGTGAATGTTTGTGGGCATACAATTTTATGTTGCTGTAATTTCTTGAAAGCATTTTCCTAATCATTTCAAGTGCCAACAAAGCACTTAGCGGGTATCGCTCAGTTATTGCTTTTATTAGTTATAGTTTTCAAAATTTTTATACCATTAAATTTGTTCAATTATAAAAATATTATAATACCGCCGATAATTTCGAAAATTCGTTTCAATTTTGTAAAAGAAACAATATTTTTGTAAACTTAATGAAAAATCGGATTGTCATTGAACCAATTTCAATTATTTACGTATAGAAAAGTCTTATAAAAAATGTGGGTGGGATGTTACAATTTGAATTTTAAAAGCGACAATAACGTTAGTCTTGTTAGTCTCTTCTATGAGCTAATGAAATGTTCGAAATGATCAACGCTGCACGTTATTTGTTGCGTTACTGCACGAAAAGCTCCTCTTCCGATTCGCTCGACGATGAACATTCGATTGAGGCGCACGCGGCATCCGATGCAGTGTCCTCCTTGTCTCTGTAGACAGACACAGCTGGCGCTTGCACTGCACCGTCGTTGAGATCATCGGGCAGCAGCGCCACCCGATCGTAGCTGACAGTGTGCAGCGTGGGTGCGGTGCCGTCGTGGTGGCTGCGCCAGCAGCGCAACTGTTGCCCGGCGCCGCTGCAGTGCACCACCAGCGCAATGCCCACAACGGCAGCCACAATCAACATGGTCAGACCGACGCTCACGTTGTGTGCCGTTGTTGAGTCTGCGCCGACGTAGCTGTCGTGGCTGTTGCCCGAGCTGCGCTCGGCAAACACATAGCAGTAGGTTTCGTTCGTCGCCAACAGGCGCCGCAGCTGGCTGCCCGGATAGCAGGTGGAGCACTGCGAGTTGAGCGGTCCGTAGCAGCGTAGGCAGGTGGCATCGCAGTTGCCACAGTGACGCAGCTCGCCGCCGAGCAGGTCGTCCAGCGCGGCCTGCAGGCGCGGCAGACGCATATAGCGGCGTCTGCGATCCATCGACTGTAGCTCGTCTTCGTCGCCGGTAGTGTCGCCGCCGCTCTTCGAGATGGTGTTGTCGTTGTGCGCGTCGTGTCCGGTTGCAGTGCCGTTGTTGCGAACCGGGTACGTGTGCGTGGGACAGTCGTCGTAGCAGTGGCCATTGAACAGAAAGGTGGGCGGTGCACATTCTGTGTGACAAGAGAGGGAGAAAGAAAGAGAAAAGGACATGAATTTGTTTACAAAGTTCTAAAAATACAAAAAATATAAAGCGTTGCCAAAATTGAATGTTTGTGTGGTGTTAGTATGAAACAAGAGCCAAAAATAAACAATTTCCAGAAATTATTCCAAGTGCCCAAAATGTGAAAATATGTAGTTCGGTGAATGTGTTTGTATGTATTAGTAATTTCAAATAACCATAAACCTTCACTTGCTACACAGCCAGGCATATCAAAGTGTTCAATTGGTGGCCTACGTTCGCTTCACCTAACCTAACTTCTAACATAGTCCTTCACCCACAGCGTACATAATGCAAAATTTATTGCTTCAACTTCAATATGAGATATCAGAGATATCAGCCGATGATAGTTGGTCGAGAAGCTTGTGTAAATATTCTACATTAAAGCATTTCCTTTTAGCTTTATGTACAAAGTGTTTGGTAATTAATTTTTTCGGCCCCATGTACCAAAGCTCTACTTCTTGAAAATATGTAAAGATGAATGTTGTAATTTCGGTAAATAAGTTGTGATATTTTTGGGGTCTTTTCTGGTATTTAAGTATTATTTAAATATTCTTCATACACACTTCATAATTTGGCTTTCAAATTTATAGTCTTGTGGAAACTATCTCCATATGTCCCTACTTTATGGACGACTAACCACTACTATATCTTTTGGTTTGGGCTCTGTTTAAAAAGGTAAGGTTACGTTCGATTTACTGCGATTGACTGCCATTGACTGCCATTATATAAAGCACATAGTATTGACTCATTCTAAACCCACATTGGTACGACGCCATATCTCCATTTACAGCGCTGAAGATCACGATGTTTTTATTATAAACCTCGCCAGCTCCCTGACGTTTAGGATAGGACTCAGTTAGTTTAGTGATAGTCTAGTCTAGTTGTAGTCTTTTCCTGGTCAAAGACAAAGATGGTCCACATAAAACTTGCCAACCCACTGAAACAAGAAACTCAGTTGTTTAAGTTAGCAAGATTGCTGAAGTTTGCCAAAAACACTCGCATGCTCACGGATTATTAGTATAACTTGTAAACGGATCTCTGTCTGGCATCACTAAAGGCTTGATTACACGTAATGAGTAGAGTGAGAAGACAGCAACTCGAACGAGTACTCGTTTCGTCTAAACGGTAAGGCGAGTTCTTGATTGAGTCAGTGACCGACGAAAGTGGCGAGAGAGCCACTAGAATCACATTTTGTTTGCTAGGCCGAGCGACCACTACTTTACCGTTATATTTTTCTCTTTTCGCAGCAATTCGTGCAATCGCTCGTCACATGCGGAATCGCTCGTGACATGCGGTATGCGTCGCTTTTGCTCGCTATCCCAATTCTTTCGGCCTAGTATCATTTTGATGTCTCGTCACTCGACTCGTTACGTGTAATCAAGCCTTTACGATTTCGACGTATCCTTCGACAAGGAGAGTAGAGTGGGTTTTGGACGAGGGGCATAGAACCCAAATTTTTAATGTTTAATATCTACGGAACAATAAATTGGAAAGCTTTAATGTTTTGTATACCATCGTCTCATAGATGTGTCATTCTGCTGACGGTATATTTTTTGCGACTAAATAACATTGGAAATGAAAGTCGCATATCAATGAAACCGGGTCACACCATTCGACTGGAGGAATGGATTGGGCATTACATATAAGAGGCGTGGCATTGCCCATTCTAGATATTCTTCAGCATATCTACACTTTAGTCGGTATTCTGGGAGCACAGCAGCCATTGTCCTGATGGAGTTCCGTAGTTGTCTTGATCAGCGGCGTCCAAGACAATAATTCAGTGAGCCACACTGCAACACCTTCAAGGGTTGACACAACATTTTTGGAAAGGCCAAAAGTCTTTGATCAAAAAACAATTCTGTGCATAAAATATTCTCTCCTTTCTCACCAGAAACTAGACGAAATAGCTAATCAACAGGACAATTAACGAGAAATATAGGGTTTTCCAACAAGAGGTGTTATTTTGAATCACCCGGTATTTCGGTAGCTGTCACTTTTGAAGCTTTTATTCTTTGACATTTGACAAGTAGAAACTCCGCCATTACTAAAAATGGAACGATACACGCTTCAACAACGCATTGAAATTAATAAAATTCACTACAAAAATGGTGAAAATCTTGCAGTCACAGTTCGCAAAACTAAAGCATTTTCGGGTCGTCGTGAAGCACCTGGTCGGACCGTAATACAGAAATTGGTGGAAAAATTCGAGCTATTGGGAGAAGTTAGTGATGTGAAGAATAAAACCCGTGCACGTCGCTCCAGAACAACTGAGAATATTGCTGCTGTAGCCCAAAGTGTTGAAGAAAACCCAGGTTTGTCGATTCATCGTCGTTCTTTGGAATTGGGCATTCCAAAAACGTCATTACACCGTATTTTGCATAAAGGCTTGGGTCTTAAGGCTTATAAAGTTCAGGAGTTGGATGGTATTGATCTGGACAACGTTTACTTTCAACAAGACGGCGCTACGTGTCACACAAGCAACGAAACCATTGCTCTTTTACGGGAAAAGTTTCCAGACCGTGTTATCTCTGGAAGAGGTGATCACAATTGGCCACCGAGATCTTGTGATTTAACACCTTGCGACTTCTTCCTTTGGGGTCACGTGAAAGATAAGGTGTACGCCAACAGCCCAGCGTCGATTCAAGACCTCAAAAATAGAATTCGTGAGGCTATCGAGGACATAGGGCAGCCACTTTGCGATTTGGTTATGAAAAGGATATGGTCCTGTAAGCGTGGTCGTGGCGGCCATTTGGCTGATGTTGTTTTTCATTATTAACGGCAAACCTTCCTCTTTATTATGAAATAAACATCCGATCATTTATCTCAAAAAATGGCATTTTTCTTTGAATACCAAAATAACACCTCTTGTTGGAAACCACTATAGAACATTCCAAAGAGATGTTTGGGTCATAAAATAGGTAAATATTCAAGAAATGAGTGAGTCTATCGAAAAATAATGTGGGGATTATTGAAGGCATTTTGAAAGGACACTACAGGTTGAATTCACACCTGACTAAACTGGGGATTCGTGCAACTGAATGTTCTAGGTTCAGTATGCAGGACAATGAATCTGCAATACATTTGGCTAGTTGGTTGACAGATAAACTGTCCATAATGGTGCCCAAATAGATCTCTTAAACCCCAGACCACTTTTTATCCACCAACAATAGTAATATTGTTGTAACAGAGCCAAAGCGAGCTGGCAAATTTGGTGTTTACTTGCTCCAAATTGAGTCATAGTGATGTTATTGTGAGTCAAGTGAGCCCCATTGAGCTTCGGACTGTATTTGTATTTTACTGTATTCCTAGTCTGTAAGGATTGTATTCGATTGACTGAAATAAACTTAACTAAAGACTTAGTATCCCCTGGTCTAGATTTGTTAAGTATTGGGCTTTTTGACTGGACTTGTAGCAGGTGTGTGCTTTTGCGCAGAGTCTGTTGGTGTCCTCAACAGGAATTTAAGTTTAGGAAGGTAGGCAGGTGTGGCTGTCCCAAGGCGGAGCCCACTTAAGCCGTGATGGGCCTTGTGATACCACATTCAATCACATAAGATCGCCCACTCATTGAACCAGTAAGAGCTTCTAACGAAACTAAGAAGACAGCGAATAGTCTGGTCCCTAGAAGTTGCTTGGGTAATTCATCCTTCTTATGTATAAAGCAGGACAAGCATATAAAAAGTAAAGTGTATATTCTTCCTTGTCCATGCAGCTGCGACAGAAGTTATTCAAACACAGTCTCAACCTTCGTACGCGGATGCTAATTGAACGGTAATGTGACCCGTTAGAACATCTAACATGGTTCTGATCTGAACTCTGTTCAGTGAGAGAAGTTCTCTAGAACGTTTAAAGTTTCGGTTTGGCTAAACTTGGTGCGCAGAGAAACTTGTGTTGCCATCAGCCCATCTTAAATTAGTTTCATGTATAGAGTTCGTATGTGCAACGAAGCTTACAGGTTAAAAAAGGGACACCCAAGTTATTTCTTGGCGAAGCTGGTCGTCAGTCGTACCTTGCCGAGTGAGCTCGTCTGCGTTACAGTTCCTCGGAATATTCCTATGTACCGAAAAGTTACATTCAAGTTGACTATTCTGCTTCAAGCGAGTCGGAAGCGTTGATTACTATATAAGACAAAATCACTGACATTACTTCTTGCGAGTTGCAGAATGGATGGAATGGACCACAGGATTTCATTTCGGGGGGATTTGCATACAACTTTTGAGCCCTATTCCATTAGAAACTATAATTTACACCAGCAATGTTTGTATTTTGGGGTTTCAAACTCATTACCCACCACTGAAGTGGGTTAAGACATGGAACCATAGAATGAATATAAACCTGTGGCACAATTTTGATCAATAAGAAACTCATTTGACTATTCCGATTCGCTACTCTTTGGGATTATTTCAATTTTTGGTTTTTATAATTTTCTATAATTTTCTACTGTATGAACTTATTTCAAGGTGTTTATATAATTTACAAAATTGCATTATTTCACAAACATTAGCACTAATAACATTTGGTCAATTATAATCAGTTACATAATACGTGTTAATTAAAAATAATTACATAACAAAACAAAATTCACTGCTTAACGTACACAAATTTTCGCAGCAAACAGCCAAGAAAAAAATACAAAAGTACTGATTATTTGAATTTTACATTACATAATTTACACAAATTAGCAAATTAAGAAAAAAACAACAAAATACAAAATTACAAAATTCTTTTGACTAACGTGAGCTAATAACACAACGTAATATTAAAACATAATTAAAAGTAGAATTTGTAGAACTAAAGCGCAAATGTGATGCATGCGTTCAAGGAAACTGCCGTCGCCGCCAACGCCAACGCCAAAACAAAACAAAAAACCGCTACCAAGTGCACAAAATGTTTGTTATTGGCGAAATCATAAAGTAGCTCTTTCAACCAGTTGCGTTTTAGTAAAAAAATAAAATAAATTGAATGAAAATTGAATTGAATGTGCCGAAAAATTTCAATATGAAAAAAGCCAGTTTTATGCTATGAATTTGTATTTGGTGCGCAAAATTTTAAATGGGCGCCCATTAAATTTCATTAATGTACTTTAAGCGTGAGAGAATAAAACCAACAAAAAAGAAAAAACAAAATGGTGGCAGTTGAAACAGTGAAAATGAAAATATAAATGAGCCCACACAGCACTTGACACAGCACTCGAGGGAGAAAAAGGTGAACTAAATTCATTAGCAAAAAAAAAAAAAAAAAATTTAAAATTGCAATTAAAATAATGAAAACAAAATAATGCTATGATAAGTAATGAAAGTGTATGGGCGCGATTCATTAATTCGATTCGATTCGAATTCATATAAAATCGATCAAAATCCCCATACTGAGGCAAAGCACAAAAGCCAGAAAGTGCAGCTTCTGAATGAGATTTTAACTAATATGAAATTTTAGTTGGTTTTGAAAAAAAAAACAACTCACAATCAAATAAAGATAATGTTTTGGCATTAATGGTGAAAAGAGGTTAAACGGCATATTACATTAAAGTTAGCAAATTAGAATTTTCAACTGAACTCACCTTTATTTGTTTAACAAGAGTAGAATTTACTGAGAAGGGTTTTTGTTTTAGTTTCTCAAACACTTTTGCACCCTGTTTTTCAAATGGTCTCAAGTGTGTTTGTGTGTGTGCAGCTGTTTCCTTTTCGAGCTGCACATTTTGTTAGTTTGTTGTTTTGATTTGATGTCAGTTAACAGTTTGTTGAGTTAATGATTAAATTTTCGTATCGATTTAGTTGCAATTGGCACATTTTAATTGAATTAGTGTGATTAGCAGATCTGAAAATATGTTCTGAAAAAAATATTCCTTGCCGCAGCAATTGAATTTGCGCTTCCCTCTTACATATTCGATGGCATTGAAGTGGCTGAAATTGAGTGAGAGGCGAAGAGATATCGAGGGTTCGAAGATATCGAAGAGATATCGATTTCGTGGAGCCTACTTTGTAGAAGATATTTACGATCTGTTTTTGCTTCAAGTGAGACATTGTGACAATGTTTGAAATTTTCTGAATTTTTTATATATTTTTTTATGAATCAAACTTTTGATTATTTTTCCTGCTAATCCAAACTTAAACTCCAACTGTGTCAAATGTTGATTTCTTAGAAATTCAAACTAGTTCTAATGAAAGGGAATATAACTATGACTTCAACAAATTTTGGTGTCTTAATGGGTCTTTTTGGTTGATGTGAGCTGCTCTCGGAGCTGACTATAATTATTTACTTAGGAGTTTATATGTGCCGCCCCCCTAACTAACCTTATCTGAGAGAGTCTTTGAAACGTTTTCTCTCTTAACTGATCAGAACTTGTTTAATTAAGTTAAATCCTTTGCCATGATGTACGAGGGCGGGTCAATAAGTCCGTGACTTTTTGAATTTCCCGCCTCTTAATTGAAATGGCAGCACTCCTCCCGTCAACAGTCATCTGTCAGTTGACTCTTGTCAAAAATTGAACAAGCTGCGACATTTAGTTTGTTTTTGACAGCCGTTAATATCAGACTACCGCGTTGACTGAGAAGAAAATGGAAAAAAGTGAATTTCGTGTGCACGGGTGCACACATGTGCAGTTTCCATGGCAAAAATCCATGAATTGGGCTACGAATTGCTCCCTCATCCCGCCTATTCACCCGATCTAGCCCCAAGTGACTATTTCTTGTTCCCAAACTTGAAGAAATGGCTCGGCGGAAAGAGATTTGCCTCCAATGACGAAGTCATCTCACAAACAAATGCCTATTTTGAAGACCTCGACAAATCATAATTTTCGGAAGGGATACAAAAACTGGAGAAACGTTGGGCTAAGCGTATAGATCTCAAAGGAGACTACGTTGAAAAATAAAATAACTTTTTATCTAAAAACCTGTGTTTCATTCAAAAAGTCACGGACTTATTGACCCGCCCTCGTAGCAACCTGTTATAAGTAGAAATGCTATTTCTGAACAGTTGACTTTAAGACAGCATCAATTGAGAAGGAATGACAAATATTTAGTTTTCTGTGGTCAATGCGAATTGTATGTTCGCTTAGTACAACACATTGTAATATTTTTCAATTCAAACATCCTAAAAGGTCAGAATCACGCCCACATGTTGTGCTATTTACTAGCGACAGCCTACAAAAGAAGCATGTCTGTTTAGTACTTCATTTTCACCATCTTCACCTACTTAAATGCTCCTGCGTTGGCAGACCTTGAAGACTGATCACACTTATGGGGAGCTTCGACATTTTCAGGACTGGAGTAAATCTCGAAACAAGGCGTCAAATCTTTTTTGTTTTTGTAACTAGCATCCTGGAAGATCACTACTTCAACTACACTTAGAGGAACTTTAACTGGCATCGTTAGGTTAGGTTCTGGTTAACTCTTAACCTCTGCCGTTGTGTAGAATTTCATTTTTTTGAAAAGAACCAACTACGGACTATGATTGGTGTCTTGACAATTGGGATTTTCGAAGCAAGGGTCTCCTATACCTTTTTGGAACTACCTCTAGAATCCTAATAGATCACTAGGTTTCACACCTAAACGGTACTGATTCGAGGATTTGAGAGGATCGCGAAGCAACTTCAAGTTTTTAGCAAACATTTAACCTGGTTTGGGGAACTCCTTCGCCGTTATAGGAAACTGTTTTAATTTGAAAGGAACCAACTAAGGACCATGATTGGATCCCTGAAGGTTGGGGGTTACCGAAGCAATAGTCTTGAAACAAAGCGTCATTCGTCTTTTGAACCAGACTATGATTTAAACAGATCACTATATCAACCACACCTAAACAGAACTTTGACTGGCATCACTAGGTTTTGTTAGAACTCGAGTAGATCTCGAAACAAGGTGTAAAATCTATTTCTCTCAATACAAGGCGGCAATACTCTTTGGGACTGCAACTAGCGTCCTGATAGAACACTAATTCATTCAGACCCAATCAGAACTCCAACTTTAAACTTTTGCCGTTGAAGGGAACTTCTTTTATTTGAAAGGAACCAACTGAAGACCATGATTGGTGCCCTTAGAGCTGGGGTTACCGAAGCGTCATTCGGTTGAAACAAAGCGTCATTCGTCTTCAGAACTAGAATTAAACAGATCACTACATCAACCACACCTAAACAGAAATTCGACTGGCATCACTAGGTTTTGTTAGAACTCGAGTAGATCTCAAAACAAGCCGCAAAATCTCTTTCTCTCAAAAAAATACTTTTCAAACACATCTAAACGAAACTTTGACTGGCATTGCTTGGTTATATTAGGACTCGAAGACATCTCGATACAAGGCGTCAATACTCTTTGGGACTGCAACTAGCGTCCTGATAGAACACTACTTCATTCAGACCCAAACATAACTCCAACTGGCATCGCTAGGTTATGTTAGGTTCTGGCTAACTTTAACTGACTTTTGTCGTTGCAGGGAACTTCTTTTATTTGAAAGGAACCAACTAAAGACCATGATTGGTCTCCTGACAGTTAGTGCTATAGAAACAAACGCTTCGAAGCAAATCTAGCAACCTAATAGATCACTACTTCAACCACACCTAGATACAACTTCGACTGGCATAGCTGGGTTAGGTTAGTTCCTAATCACTGCTTTTGAAAGGAACTACTTTCATTGAAAAAAAAACCAACCCAAGATCATCATTGGTGTCCTGACGATTGCGTCAATGAAAGCAAGGCGTCAAATCTCTTTGAAAGCAATATATTACTTTCTACTTCAATCACACCTAAACGTAACTCCAACAGACATTGCTAAGAATCCAAAAGGGTCTGTGTGTTTATGCCCTACTGGCAGCCAGCAGAACCTAACCTAAACTATGGGAAGATCCATGCGAAAACCGTCTAACCTAATTTAAGAACCTAACCTATTTGGAGCATTTTACTTTACACTTTTTTAAGCACATTAAACTCTCCTTATTTCAGTCGCTTCAATGCTGTTTACTCAATTCGATACAAATAGACAAAGAAATTAATAAATTAATTTTGCTTTGAATGCTTTGTTGAAATGAAATACTTGAATTTTGTGAAAACATAATTTATTTTTCGCATTTTTCATTTGTTTTCTATATGCAATTTGTTCTTGTTTCTTGCTGTTGTATCTTCAATTTTTATTATCATTTATGATTACTTAAGAATTTAGATTTCGCCACGTGTTGCTGTTGCAGTTTCAATTACTATGCACTCGTTTCGTTTTTATTTATTTACTTATTACTCATTTATTTATAATAGCTGCTTTGCTTTTTGTTGCTTTTCACATTATTTTTTGTTTTCTATTTTGTTTATGTTTTATGTACACGCATACATCCAAGTGTTGACTTGCGAATTACTTAATCAAGTTTCTTGTTTGTTTTATTAATCTTTGCATTTTATTGTGTGTGTGTGTGTTTGTTGCTGTGCTGCATATGTATATGTTTGTATATATATAGTATTTATGTGTAATAGTATGTATTGTACGTACGTACTTAACGTACGTACGTACTTAAATACTAAATGCACATACGATTATTTATACTTTACAAATTTTTAGTATTTTTGTTTTGTTTGTTTGTATTTTGCTTTGTTCGCTTAAATTGTTTACGATGTTTCGGCATTTTGTTTTTTGCTTGCAAAATATTTTTTTTATATTTGTTTGTGTTTTTTGTTTTCTTGCTGTTGTTGTTGTTGTCAACATTTTACAGTTTGTTGCGTATGTATCGAAAGTGTTTTTGTTTAATGCTGCGGTTATTTGATAATCAATTGGCAGCTGAATTTTCCATTCACTGTCAACGTTTTTTCTACTTCACACCTAACTTCTGCATTTCTGCGTTTCTGCATTTGGCTTTATTTATTAAATTTAATTAGTTTTTTTTCCTTTTTGTTTTTGCTAATTATTATTTATTTTCCCCATGTGGTTAGACAAACGAGAACAAAATTATAATGAAAAATTTGCTTACTTGTAAGTACCGGAGCCCATAGAAATGATTATTTGTAATTAAGTTTTAAATAAATTTGATTTAATAAAATTATGCAAAAAAATTATTTTAAAATGCTTCAATTCATATATAATAATAAAACTAAAAGGAAAACAAAACAAAGTTGCTAGTAAAGAATAACACAAAAATGTAAAAAGCTACACAGCGCAACAAAAAAATGCGTGAGTGGTCTGAAAAGTTTTCAATCTAAACATGAAGATGACAGCATTTGTCAAACAAAAACTTAGTGAATCTGTTTGTTTGTCTTTTAAAAGGTACTGAACAAAAATTCAACCATTTAAAAGGCGAATTGGCGGTTTGACAATGGTTTGAGTTGGTAAAAGTGAGTGTTTTTTTGTGAAAATCGAAACAATCGAGTATGGAGCAGCTGTTAAATGAAGACAAGTTTGACGCTGTGTACAGGTCACTTACCACCGTTAAATTTTGGGCACTTGAATGAAAACGTGACCGAATCAGTTCGGAAGACAATGAAGGTTTGGGAGATTCATAATCTGCAACCACTGACAATAAGATTGCTCAAGTTTATCAAATAAGGCTGAACATCTATCGAATTGCAGTGAGAGAGACAGCAAAGACTAAATATATCCAAAGAACTTTGTTTTTGGTGTTGGACGCGGCAGTTGGAGGTCAACAGCAAAAAAGGAGACCGTGTTTCCGGTAGAAGGATCAAATTGTATTAGACAACCGTGCGTCGAATTGCAGTGAGAGAGACAGCAAAGACTATGAATATGTCCAAAAAACGTGTTTGCGGTGTTGGACGCGGCAGTTGGAGATCAACAGCCAAGAGAGGCGCCTCATGAGAGCTTTTGCCATAACCCGGTAACCGGTTCCGATGACCAGCTAAATGACTATGTCATATAATGAATTGAGATTTAGGCTTTCTGCGTATTGGGTACCACATTTGATCACGTTAGACCAAAAAGATGTGGGAATGAACAATTCTAAAAATTTATTTGAACGGTTTAAAGAGATGAAACCATCGCTAGAGGAAGTGTATGGACTTACAAAGGAGACTTTGCGGAAACCCTTTCGAAACCCATTTGACAAAGAAATGTTGAGTGTCTTTGTAAGTTTGAAAACTTGTTAGACCATCCTTATAGGTCTTTAAAACGAGGCATTTAAAACTTGTCAGGTTGTAAACTTTTCAGACCACCTGTTTTTTGTGTAAAATTTGTAAATTTACTAAAATATTGAGATAAAACATTGAGATATGCATATAAGACAAAATATATAAAATTTGTGCACATTTTTTATTTTTATTTTAACCTTTTTTTTACTTTTACTTTTATTTTTATTTATTCATTTTTACTTTAATTTTTTGTTTTTATTTTCTATGTTTTTGTTTATGGTCCTGTTAAATTTTTTTAGTTTTTGTTCTTAATTTTTGTTTTTAATTTTTTTTTATTTTTGTTTTTATTTTTGGTACTTCTTTTTATTGTTTTATATTTATAAATTAGAAATGCAAATTAACTAAAAAATTGCGCTACATTTTGCTACAGTGTCCCCTTTTATTTCATATGTATGTATATTGTTTCTATTATGGTTTTATTGTTGTTGTCTAATCATTCAGTTATTTACTCGGCATATATGTGTGTGTAATAAGTAGTTGTGTGTGTAATTATTAGAACAAACTAAAATTTAACTATTGTTTGTTTGTTTGTGTTTTCAGTGCGAATATAATCAGTAAAATTAGTTTGATTGGCAAAGCAAAAACATGGTTAAACAACAAAAACAACAAAAAATATGGCAAATCAAAGTAGAAAAAAATTTACAAAATTATGCAAAAAATTATACAACTGAATAATAAAGGCTTTTTTGAATGCTTAAGCTTTCGGTTCAATTTCACATTCGGGCATTAAGTGCAATTTAATCAAATTATAGCGCAAATTTGGATAATGTGGCAGGCAACATTTGAATTGCGGTTATTTCGTTGATGTTCTCAGTCACTAATGTACAGGTTTAGTAAATATTTCAATCACAATTTGGTCATGATTGCTCTGTGATAGCTAATAACCGTTTGAAGTTCTCTGAAGTGGACTGAAAATGACATTCAGGATCATTGCAAATGAAAAATTGTTTACTTTTCCTGCCACTGCCTGACTCTCTCTAAACGAAGATGAAAATTCCTAGGCTCTCACTTCTTCGACAACTTGAATAACCTCAGCTTAGTCAACGTTCAGGATTTTCTAGGGTTTATCCACAATTCGAATTGACTTTTATAGGCTCAGCGACTTGCAGTATGACAGATCACTTTCTTCTTGTGGTTTCACAAAGGGCTCCATTCGTGGCTGAAATGTGTCTTTCTGGAAGTCCCATGCCTAGACAGCCACCTCAACCTAACCTAACCTTTCTAAACTCTCAAACGGATTTTCATTATCCAACAAACAAAACTGAAATTCTTTTCACCACTTTTTGTGAGCACACAGCGAATAAAACTAATGTAAAAAAAAATAAATAAATCAAGTATTAAAAAAATAGTTACTATTGCCACATTGCCCTCATTTACCCTATAACACAAATATTTTTGCTGCGACATGATGCATTTTGAAAAACTATATTATTAAATTATTTTTTTTATTAACTTTGTGAATTTTTAACTATTAATAATATCCAGCTTGGCGCTTTTATAAAAAAATTTGGGTAAAAAATATAGTAAAAATTCAAAGTTAGCAGTACAGCAAAACCAAGTGAAATACTGCCACTTGTGAGTTTTTTTTGTGTCAAATTATAAACATTTTATTTTTATTTGTAAATTTCATGTGAAATTACTTTAACAAAGTTCAAAAAACGAAAATCAATAATCTGGTTTAGTAGGAAAAATCCCCAACAAACAAAATATGTAATTAGTTGCAAATTTTTTATTAATAACGAAAAATAAAACCTTAATCACATGTTGTATGGAAGTTTTGGTGTGTTTTGTATTTTTGATTTTTTCGTTTTATTTATAGAAATTAATGTATTTTTTTATTAATTACAAAAAAAATTACTGCTTGACAATGGATTTGTTGTTGTATTGTGCGCGATTGTGTTGTATCAATGTAAAAAACAACTGACAAACATTGGTTTGTGCTGCAGTAAATGATATGTAATACAGATAATAAGGGTATGTTTGCACCTGACGTCACATTTAATGACAAATTCAACTGACACAGAATGCACTGTGTCTGTCTGTTTGGGGGGAAAATATAAGAAAAACAGCGTGTGTCTTGAGAGCAACAATTCTGTGGTCAAAAGCAATAACCGCCTAAGTCGAAAATTGCTGTTTCGAGCAATCTCGTTTTAAAGTTTTAGCGCGTAGCGTGTTCGCTATGGGAATGCGAATAGGTTTTTGTTAATAACTTTTTTTATTTTAACGTTACAAACTCCCCGATTTTACACAAACGTAGAGCACAGTCAAGGGAACGTGGTGGCATCAATAACTCAATTTCTTCTTAAGTCGACTTAAGCGGTTATTGCTTTTGACCACAGAATTTTGTGCAGCAGCTGAAAAGCGCTCTGCTTCGAAGTGTTCTGGGCACCATTTAACACTAGAATGCCCAATCATGGGGCTCAATCATGTTCCAAGCTTCATGACAAGAAGTACATGAAAATGTTAGTTAATGTTTTTAAAGTGGTTCAGGCATTTTCCAACCATTGAGTCAATACAGGGTTATCCATTTAGTGGTTTCAAAACCGCCGGTCTGACAAAGCTGTCAGATGTTCAATATCTGTCATCTGAAGTATCATTAATTTAGTAAAAGCTTTACGAATATGGATCGCTTAGCAACCAAAGAACGTGTAAAAATAGTTAAAACCTACAACAAAAGTGGCTTTTATTGCATGGAAAGTTTTCAGAACGCGTAAATTTACGTTTTGGCAACGTCAATTGACCACCAAGATTATGCGATTTGACCTTTTTTTGTGCGGGTATGTCAGAGACCGTGTCTACGCAGAGAATTCCCTAACGTTGGAGCATTTGAAAATCAACATTCGTCAAGTTATTGTCGAGATACCGCCCGAAATGTGGTCGAAAACTTCGTCAAAAGGATCCACTGCTGCAACTAATCCAGAGGCGGTAATTTAAATGACATTGTATTTCGTACGAAACGGAAAGGTCTAAGCATTAACATAAATTAAAAGTTTCATCGAAAACATATCTTTATGTGTGTTTTATTTAACTATACTTTTGAAACCGAAAAATGGATAAACCTATGCAAAAAATATTTGAAATATTTTTCAGTACAATTGCCGAATGTATTTTAATATATGAAACAATTTAGATTTATCCGATAGTATCGATATTTTTCACTCAAACTCTTTCCAAGCTCTATTGAACACTTCTCTAATAAATCAAAAGTGAATGATGTGATGGTTTGATACATCTGAATACTGCTGAACAGCTTCTCCAGAGGAAAACAGATCTGATGAACTGAGGACAAAGGACAAAGTCAGATCTGATGAATTTAGGAAATGCAAAGAATATGGTGTCAGGGAAATTTTGGAGCACAATTGATGCTTCTGTCTGGATATTTCAAGACTGCGCTTTTCTCATTTTGGGTCCTAGTTTTTCTCTGGGTTAGATGGGTCTGCAATTATGTCATTAAGTCATTGGTGAACTTTGCTAGGAACAGCCACATTTTCACCGATTACTTCTGTGTAGACACACAATACTAAGAAGCCCTGACTGATAAAATTGGAAATTTATGCGTGGTGGACCGACTGGTCAAGCCAGTTTACCTAACCTAACCCGATGCATCTGAACAACGACAGCCCAAAATGCTCGTAACGACTATTAACGACGAGCGTTTACCAAAAAACAATCTCCTAAATGTAATCTTAAACGCAACGACATGACTTGAATTATTTTCCCCCAATAACGAAAGTGTTATCTGTAGGCAAATATGCTCAACGCACGTGCCTCGACATGCGTGTGCCTAAGTTTTGCACGCAAGTGTATGTAAATACGCGTCTGGCCAATGGCGTGTTGAATGAATTTCGCTGCCAGCTGAATGTCCTTTGCGCGTTGCCGCGTTGTGTTTGGCACAAATATTTAACTATAATTAATGTCGGTGTGTCAGTGGTGTAATGTGGTGTTGTATTGTTGTATTGTATTGCACTCGAGTTACTTTGATTATCGCCAAGTAAAGCCATAATAAACGTAAAAGTATTCATAGTCATCAATGTTCTTTGAGGGGTAATTTATAGCGACCAAAGCGTGTAATCCGTTAGTCGCACTACGTCGATAAGTGACCAAAAGATAGCGACGATATGTTGAAAGGATATCTGAATTAAACGTTTATAAATATTACACGTTAATAATTTGTAAGCGTTATTAATTTAAAGATTAGTGAATTGCTCGGCCGCTGCCAATTGTAAGGGCCTCAAATAATGATATGGAAATTAATTTCTGTTTGTTTCACATCTACAAATACTAATGTGATTTGGTTTCTTTGCACACTGCAAAGCAGGTTTTTAATTGAATTTTTATTATATTTTATTTTATATATTTTTTTAATATTTATATTTATATTTTTTTATTTTATTTTTTTTGTATTACAAGTTGTATCGATTTTTGTTTGCTTCTTGTTTGTGCTTTCTTGTGGCTTTTAGTAGCATTTTTCATTTAACGTTTATTTGTTGTGCTTGATTTGCTTTGAATTAAACGCAGGAACTTGTTTTTTGTTGTAATTATTTTCTTTTTACGTTCATTTTTATTTTCCTTTAGTTTTTTTTCTAACATAAATTTCATTTAAATCTCATTAGCTTCATTTCGGTTTGGCGTATGTTCTGTGTGCTTCCATGACTCTGTGTGTGTTTGTGTTTGTGTGTTTCAAGTATTTTTTTGTTGTTAATTGTTCATGTTTTTTGTTTCAATCCTACACCGCTAAAACATTACACACTATTTGTAATTAGTTTTCTAGTTATATTTTCTATTTACAAATTTTGTTGATTAGTAAACTATTGATTTTCGTTATTTTCTGAATTTTTTGTTAGTCATTTGATAATTTTTAGTTACACATATTTTGTCAGTTGGCTTGATTTAATTGTTTATGATGTGCTTTATGTGTTTGCTTACTTAAAAAAACGTCAAGCTTAATGCACAATTTTCAAAAGTACAGTCTTTTGCTGATGATTGAACTGATTGAGTAATTGAAAACAAGAAAATTGCATGTGTATTTTATGCGAAAATTTTTGAAAAATTTAAAAACTATAGTCGTAATGACTGAAACCAGTGTTGTAGTGGCATTAAAATTGATTCTGAGCGCTTCAAGTTTTATATATAAAGCGTAATAAAGGTAAATCCATTACTTTTCCAATTGATGACTTTAGTAATTTGTATCTTGCGTTCTATAACCTCGCACGAGCTGTGCTGGATTGCCTTAGAAAGATATAATCTGAAAGCTTTGAAGAGATAAAATTTCGTACTAAAAAAACTTCTCAGACAGTTTGGTAATTGCTCGACTCAGTTTTGTTTGAGTGAACGTCAAATATCACTGGTGGTATCACTTACAGCAACATTAAGCAAAATTTTTTGGGGAAAACGGTGGTCAAGCCCGGATTGATGTTCAGAAAGATTTTGCTTTGTGTTTGATTAGATTGGCAGGTGTTCATGTAATGTGAACTGCTTTCCTAGAGTCAAATTTTTGATCGAATCTGTACTATCAACAATTGGACAAATCGCTCAGAAGTGGTGAGCTTTGGCCAATAGAAGAGGATTTGCGTTCCATTAGGACAACATCAGGTCACACACATCAATAGTGACTGGCCAGAAGCTCCGAAAGGTTGGTTGAATAAATTTTAGGAGAGGAATTGTGTTCCATCAGAACAATCTCAGACCAAACACATCGATAGTGACTCTCTAGAAGCTCCGTAAGGTTGGTTGACACGTTCTTAGGAGAGGAATAGCCTTCCATCAGAACAACGTTAGGCCACACACATCGATAGTGACTGGCCAGGAACTCCTATAGGTCAAGTGGACCATTCTTAGGAGAGAAATTGTGATCCATCAAGGCAACGTCAAGGCAATCACATCAATAGTGACTGGCCAGAAGTTCCAGAAGGTTGACAGGTTCTTAGAAGAGGAATGATGTTCCGTCAGAACAACTTTAGGCCACACACATCGGTAGTAACAGGTTAGAAGTTCCGGAAGGTTGGTTGACAGGTTGGTATGCATCCACCTTACAAACCAGACCTGGTACCGAGTGAATTGTCGATAGTAAATCGCCAGAAGCTCCGGGAGGTTGGTTGAAAGGTTCCTAGGAGAGAAATTGTGTTTCGTCAGAACAACGTTAGGCCACATACATTGATAGTAACAGGTTAGAAGTTCCGGAAGGTTGGTTGACAGGTTGTTATGTACCATCTGCTTCTTTCCATGGTGAAGGATCTTGCTGGTGAAAAAATTGCCCCAAAAAAGCTTGTAAAAATAGAAGACTGTCCCAGTTTTTTGCCAAAAGGAACGAGGGTTGGAATGGAACTTCAAAAGGGCAACGAGTTATCGAACTAAACGATGCATATTTGACTTAAATTGGATCATTTAAGCTATGCTAAATAAAGCCTTCAATTCCATGCAAAGATAATGGATTTTCTTTACTACAACTTAGTTATATTGAACTATTGAAATTTCTTTCTACAAAAACGCTTTTACCTTCAACAACTATTCCCATGAGAACATCGTGACTCAGATACGGAGCGCGTAGTTCGAAAATGAACTTCTAAAGACTTTCAACTTCCATTTGACACAATAAGAACTGCAGTTGATCAAACTCAAATGTTAAGCTCCCACGTGGTTGTAAATCACGCAGAGCTTTTGACAAATCAAAGCAACAACATTGGTCCAATAAATTTTAAACAGTTGTGGCATTTTCAATTTAAAATTCAACATAACCTATTAAATCAATGCATATGAAATCATTTTTAAATGCCAACGATTTTTAAATCATATCTTGTATTGTTGTCAATTTTTAAACGCTACGCAGGCTTTGTTCTTTTTTGTGAAAGCGTTGTAAACAAATGTGATTTTTTTCCATTTTTTTCTCTATCACACGTTTATGAAACATTACACAGCAACAACAAATTTACTATTAATATTACACAAACAAAATATAAAACAACATTTTGCAGTGTGCTTTTTGTTGAAATTGCTAGTGTTTTAAATGTTCAATGAAAATGTTGTTGTTGTTGTTGTTGAAGCTGTTGTTTTGTGTGCAACTGTTGATTGGTGTAATGTGAATTGCTGCAATTGTTCATAATTGCAAGCAATTAAAACTTGCATGCGAGAAGAAGGTGTGTGTGTGTGTGTGTGTGGGTGTGTGGACATTTTTGATTTTTCGATTTTTTGCATTTGCTGATTGTTTTGCACGCAACTGTAAATTGCCACTGTTTGCAAGTGAATTTATTAAAATGAATTTTTGCATAGTGTTGCGATTTTAATCGATTTGGTTATTTTTATGTATGAGCTGTTCTGTGAAAGGTTTCTCTCGCATGCAAACAATTTAAAGCTTTATAGTAATTTTTCGTATATTTGCTGTTTGCGGAATTTTCCTGAAAAATCATAACAATTTTGAAATAATGCCAATTATGATGAAATTGTGTGATGTCCATAAAAGCGCAATAAAAAAAATATTTTTAAATGTATTATTTCAACAGTAGCTGACAAACAGACATAAACAGAACCAACACTCAGTTGAAGTGGTTTTTTTTTGTTTGCTGCAGCCTAAAAAAGCACTTTTGCAGCTGTGCATCAGAGGAAGACTTTTTGGAATTGCATAAAGTAAATTTTTACATTTAAATTTTCTATAAAATTGAAGTTGAAATCTTTTCAAATATATTTACGAATTGAATATTCTAACTAGTTGAAAAGTTATACATGCAAGTAAACGATCAAAATTTAATAATTCACTCAAATGTTCAAGCAAACTGTGTGCGACTATTGTATGTGGTCGACTTTTAGGCGCAATTCATGTTGAAAGCAATGCGCAGAGTAGAGCAGAGGTAGAATGCTTTTACCAATTGGTTTCATTCGATGATTCATATTATTATTTTTATGAAAAAGCAGGCTCTGGTCTATAGTCAGTTGAGACTAAATAATTAAAAAAAAATATTTTAAATTCATCATTTTGAAATAATGTCAATTATGATGGAATTGTGAAAGTGAAAAAATTAATTCAAATTAGTATTTAAGTGATAAACTGACAAAAAGAGTAGATAAGTAGTAGTAAGAAGTCCACTTGAACTCTCAGCCGCCCACTAGAGAACTAAAGATATGAAATTTTTGCGTCTGAGTCAAGTCTGAAAGCTATAACCTTAGCATAGTTTTAACTGCTGTATGAGTAAATCGGGGGTTCAGACCTGAATTCTTCTTTGTTCTCTCACATTTTTGCTCTTCACTTTTAGTTTTTTTTATAAACACTTTTTTCTTCAGTGCTTTCTCTTCACTTTCTCCTCTTCACTGTCTTCTTTTGACTTTTTTCTTCGCTTCCTACCCTTTTTATCTTCTCCTTGCTTTTTCTCTTCACTTTCCTGCCTTTTCTTCACTTTTTCTATTCACTTTTTCACATTCTCCTTTCCTCCTCCTTTTTTTAACTTTCTACCCTTCAGTCTCTTCTCCTTGCTTTCTTCTTTCCACTTTCTATTCTTCTCAGTTTCTTCTCTTCTCTTCAACTTTCTTTCCTTCGCTTCACTTTTTTTCTCTTAAATCTTTTTCTTTTCATCGCTGCCTTCTCTACACTTTCTCCTCTTCACTACCTTCACTTTACTTTCTACCTTACAATTTCTTCTCCTCGCTTTCCCTCCCCTTCGTTTCATTTCCCTTCCCTTCCCTTCCCTTCCCTTCCCTTCCCTTCCCTTCCCTTCCCTTCCCTTCCCTTCCCTTCCCTTCCCTTCCCTTCCCTTCCCTTCCCTTCCCTTCCCTTCCCTTCCCTTCCCTTCCCTTCCCTTCCCTTCCCTTCCCTTCCCATCCCTTTCCTTCTCTTTCCTTTCGTTTCCTTTCCATTTCCTACCCTTCGCATCCCTTTCCTTCTCTTTCCTTTCCTTTCGTTTCCTTTCCATTTCCTACCCTTCCCTTTCTTCTTTCCGCTTTCTTCTCTGCCCTTCACATGTTTTCTTAAATTTCTTTCTTTTCATCACTGTCTGCTCTACACTTTCTCTTCTTCACTGTCTTCTCTTACCTTTCAGTTTCTTCTCCTCGCTTTCCTCACCTTCACTTTCTTCTCTTCCCTTCCGTTCCCTTCCCTTCCCTTCCCTTCCCTTCGTTTCCCTTCCCTACGCTACACTTGCATTTTCTTTTCTTCACTGCATTCTCGTTACTTTCTCTTCTTCATTTTCTTCTCATCTCTTTCTACCCTTCACTTTCTACCCTTCACTTTCTCCTCCACGCTTTATTCTCTTTACTTTCCTCTCTTCGATTCACTTTTTTTATTCACTTTCTTACACTGCGCATTGATTTCCTCTGAATCAACTCACTCATAGTCACCGCAACATTGCGACACACACTTTGTGCTGAAAACTATTTTCAAACAATATTTTGAAATTTTTTATGAACTTTCTTTAATTTGTACGGCAAGTGTACGCATTGTTTGATATTATTAAATTTTGTATAAAAAATGCTTAAATCACTAAAGCGCTTAGTTTATGTAATTTGTCTGATATTTTTCTCTACTTTTGCATAACATTTCATTAATTGATTAATTGCACTTTGACCTTTGCTTGAGTCTGAGAAAGTTGATCGTTTTCGGCAAAAAAGTGGCAGTTTAATGAATTATCGTATTTAAATTTTTTCAACTTGAAAACAAAATTCACAGTCGCAGCACACAAAAAGTTTGTAGAAGAAACAAATCATAAAAGCCTTTACATAATTTGGCACAAAGCTTAAACGATTTCAATGACTAATATGCAATTTGCAATCTATGTACTTATTTACTCATACATAGATATATACATATGTATGTGTGTATGTATATATATACATTAAAACACATTGTACCAAATACGTGTACGCGATTAGTGGCAACTGGCGAAAGCTCAATTGAATTGCTACCTTGGTGTACGTTTGTGTCTGCGTGTGTGTGTGTGTGAGTCAGTGTCTGTGTTGGAATTCCTACTTTGCCTTAAGACAGCCTGTCTGTCAGCATTTCGCTCAGTGTATGTATTCAGTGTATGCTTAATTTTCAATGCCAATTTTCCATTTATTTAATTTTGTTTTTTCATATTCTAGCGTAAAAATTTAAAACAACCTTTGCCAGTTCGTTACTTTTCACTTGATTTTTCTTCTAAAAGTGTATACCTATGCATTATTTTTTTAATTTTGCATCTCGCTTTCATGATTTTCTTGTTATTTGCATTTATAAAAATCCATAGCTACTTTTTGTTGCTTTAAGTGTACGTTTTTGTTTTTGTTTTTGTTTTCAACCCTAAACCATTGCAAGCAGCAATTGGACTTTGATTTGTTGTTTTTGCTTATGTATTTTTTTCAGCACAAATGCAAAGCAAGTCTATGTCCAAAGTCCAAATACCTATTTGCATTAAAATAGAAAAATTTGGAAAGTTATCTAAAAAATGTACATGTAACATAAATTGAAATCACTTAAAATGCTTAAATTGGAAAATTTACACGCACTTTTGCTTCGAGTTGCTTCCTCTTTCAATGATCACCTTAAAGTTTTAATGTGTAGAAAAGTGTACTTAATTTGTTTTTAATTTAATATTATTTTTTTAGGATTTTCGTTTACGTTTGTTTATGACTTTTGCTTAAGTTTTCTTGTTTAGAAAATTAGCTACGAGGTTTCCCGTTTATTTTTCTTGTTTTCTTTGTTCTTAATAATTTGTTTTTTTTACAGTGTACAGTACAGTTGGTTTTGTTTCTCATTATTTACTCATCGTTTACTTTGTCAGATTTTTTTTGTGTTTTTGTTGTTGCTTTTGCACATGTTTGCCTTAGCTTAGACTGCATTCACTATCAGCTAAATTATCTATTGCCATTTTTGTTGTTGTTGTTGTTATTGTAGCAGTTGCAGTTTAAGAGATATTGTGTTAATAAAATGAAAATTAAACACAAACCTAAACATCTTTGGTTGGGTGTTGCCTTCAGACATGAGGTGTTTGTTTTGTCGTTGGCCATAACGCGCGATTCGCCAACCTGCCAGAGAGGAAGAGATGAAAGCGAGAAAGAGAGAGAAATATTTAAATATTATTGCATGAGTAACAAAGTTTGGTACTAACAATTAGCAAGAATCTAGTATATGGTTTAACTTCAGTATTTTGTCTACTTAGGGTTAATAGATAAACATTTAGTTATGAGAGAACATTGAATCGAAGCCAATCTTAGAAGAATACAACCATCAACGATACAAATTTAGTTATGGATGAATATTGGGTTTGATAAACATTTTTGTGAGGGAAGAATATTGGGTCTAGACAAACTCTAAGAGGAGAAAGAGGATGAACGAAACAATAGATTAATATAGCTCGATAGTAGTGCAACCGTATTTCATTTTCGCGGGAGTTCTGTTCAACTTTTGAACCCAATACCAGTTTTAATGGTTTCTCAGCAATTAAACTCGGAGGTCTCAAAGGCCCATTGCGATGCCCGAAGAGTTACACTCTCTCCTGTCTGATTCTCTGTTCATATACTCGGAGGTCTCAAAGGCCCATTGCAATGCCCGAAGAAAGTGTAGGCAAGCCCCTATGATTCTGTGTTTATAAACTCGGAAATCTCAAAAGCACATTGTGATGCCCCAAGAAAGGGCAGGCTAGCCCCTGTCATTCTGTGTTGGGACATTGGTACACTCGGAGGCCTCAGAGGCCTATTGTGATGCCCGAAGAGTGTAGGCAAACCCCTGTGATTCTATGTTCGTACACTCGGAGGCCTCAAAGGTCCATTGTGATTCCGAAGAGTGTACGTAAGCCTCTGTCATTCTGTGATAGTATACTTTGAGCCCTCAAAGGCCCATTGTAATGCCCGAAAAGAGTGTAGGCAAACCCCTGTGATTATATGTTCTTACACTCGGAGGCCTCACAGGGAGTTTGAAACTCTCTTGCGAGCGCCACTGTAGAGTGTTCCAGCTGTCATCTATAGATAGAGCCATGTCTTTATCAACGTATCATGGAATATTGATAAATTTGTGGCCAGCAGTGATAAACTCTTAAGTCGATTTAGTACATAATTTCGTTAAGGATTCGTGGGTTGGGGTGGCGATGTCACCCACATCCAATTGGCGCTAATGTGCCGTTTTGAAACCACTCTCTTGGTATTTAACTGCAGGTACCGGTTTATACAAAAGACCTTGAAAATCGCACTTGTTAATTAAGGCTACCCAATCGCTGTATCTCCTATTAGAGACCTCCTTGATATCCTCGAAGAAAGGTTTTTCTAGCGTTTTTAACCTCCTCCTCCTTGCTGGAATCGGGCATGTACAGGGGAAATGTTCGTCTGTTTTCTTCTCTGTTGAATCCCAACAGTTACGGCACCTGGGCTTGTGAGGGATGCTCATTCTGGCTGCATGCTCTCCTAAAGGCCAGTGGCCATCTCTCTTTTTACTGATCAGCTTCACCGATTTGTTTTTCTTGAAACCAAATTGATCTGCTAATTTTGCATGTCGATAGCCTAGCAGCCTCGATAGCCTAGCATGAGTGCACTAGACTGTCATCCCAGAGGTCGTGGGTTCAACTCCCGCCGTGTGCACGGTCCCCGCACTTTTCCATCCAATTTTTCCGATTTTTCCTGTTCTCTAAATTTTCCTAAAAGCCCTGCAACATATCCAAGTTCATTGATTCCCAACCCAATTATTCCTATTCTACTTACTTTCACGCAATAGAACGCGCAATTATGCGCTGTGGCTGATAAAAGCAAAAAAATAAACAGTTACGCAAAACAGGCGCACGAGCGACATCTGCAAGGGGAAGCGGACAACTGCGAAAACAGCGCGCACCAACCTGATCTCTAGCGAGGTCCCCAACCATTCTGCTGTAACCTCCTCACAACAGATGGCGTTCCTGAGCGGCGTTAGATGATTCCATCACTTAGGACTACCTGCGGCAGGCCAATCACCTACCCTGGCAGAACAACACAACTGATTAATGTAACCAACACAAGGCTGTCTTGTGGAGGCCCTATGCTCCCGAGAGGAGTGAACAAGGAACAAAAAAAAAAAATGTTGCATGTGTCCAGCCTATGCCATCTCCTGTCTGCCTTAGCTGTTCTTAGCAATCTCGCTCTTGACGAGGTTCATTGCAGTACGGACCCTAGTCATCGTCCCCTAGTCGAGAACGGAGCTTCTCCTGGCAAGTTTGTCCGCTCTTTCGTTACCCTCAGTGATCCTATGCGCTGGAACCCTAAAGAGGGTAACTATCGATCGGCGAGCCAGTTTCAGAAGGACTCATTGTAATAACAGACAAGCAAAGGGTGCCAACAGATTTCTTTAACCATTGCTGTTGAAAGTAATACTTATGGACTTAAGTGGGATATTGCTTTGCACAACAGAAATATTAAAGCGCTGTGTTGCCGATTAGTCTATTCTAAAATTTGCTTATTTAATCTTTTATACTAAAATGTAATGTAAATTTAAAATGTAAAAGATTTACTGAAATACAACACTGGTAACAACAAACAAAAGAGCATGTAAACGCCACTGAACCGAGAGAGAGCCGTTTCCGGTAAAAAGAAAGGAGTTCAGTGGTGTAAGAACAAAAAGAATAAAAAAACACTCGGTGTTTAAGGAATAAATGTTGGTTTAAAATTAATCACCGGCGTTAAAATTATTTTTTCCCACTGAACAGTTGCATTTGCCGCAACATCTTTTTTTATTCTTTTCGTACCGCCGAATAAATTTTATATAAATCGCCATCCGCCGCGCGATGTTGGTGAAAGCAACGAATATTCGCGAAAGTTCAACTCACGCAGCCGCGCCTCGTTATAATCTACGTAGCACGAAGCAACAGCCGAAGGTTCTCGAAGACAAGATGTCCGACAACAACAGCGAGGAGAGCTCCTGCAGTGGCGATGAGAACGAGTCTACAATCATCCCACAGGAAACATTAATTGAAGAACTACGCGAACAGATTAGGAGCCTACAGAGCTCCCTAGTCTCATCTGAGAAGGAGAGACTCCTATTCAAAGAGGTAATAACTCGCCAAACAGCTAACAACGCCCCTCCGGCCGACGTACACAGCAACGAAGCTATGCCTTCCCGCGCCAATTCTGCCGGCGCTACCTCTGCCAACGTCATACCTGCCGGCGCTACCTCTGCCAGCGTCATACCTGCCGGCGCTACCTCTGCCAACGTCATACCTGCCGGCGCTACCTCTGCCAGCGCCATATCTGCCGGCGCTACCTCTGCCAGCGCCATATCTGCCGGCGTTACCTCTGCCCGCGGCATCCTTGCCGACGCTAACTCTGCCGGCGCTACCTCTGCCAGCGCCATCTCTGCCGGCGCTACTTCTGCCAGCGCCATCTTTGCCAGCGCCAATTCTGTCGGTGCAACTTCAGCCAGCGATACCTATAGTAGCGCTAAACCTGCCAGCGCTACTTTCGCCAGCGCTATCCCTACCAGCGCCACTTATAACTACGCTTCCCGTAACAACATTTTCTCCGCCAGCGTTAATTCTGCTAACGTTACTGCTACAAACCCTGCCGACGCTAACATCGTCACCTGCGTCAACGCCGACGCTGCCTACGCCCCTTACATCGGGCCTGCCATGAACAGAACTGGAATACTGCAGCCAAACTTCAACGCCACAAGCAATGGCTATACTGCTGATTTTATGCCAACAAATTGGAGCTCTATGCCAACGCCACCCACTCACAACACAAACAATGCTCCACAATTTCCTAGCCACTATGTGCATCCGGTGCCTCCCGCAAGCCAGGTGCATTCGCCTTGGAATCCACAATATTATCCACATACACGGAAAATATTAGACCTGCCGGAATTCCATGGTTCGCCCGAAGAGTGGCCAATGTTTTCCGTGGCATATAAAGAGACCACGGAAATGAATTCGTATTCGAAGTTAGAAAATCTGCTACGCCTGCAGGAAGCCTTAAAAGGAAAAGCCAGACAACTGGTGGAATCACTACTGATCCACCCCTCAAGCGTAGATGCTGCAATGAAGACACTCGAGTTTCACTACGGTCGCCCCGAACTACTTATCAGAAGCCAAATTGCTAAAGCGCGAGCCTTTCCCCCAGTTACGGGTGGTCGAATCGGCGATATCATCAACTTCAGCTCAGTGGTCGCCAACTTAACTGCCTTTTTAGAAAATTCCGGGGCCATCCCACATCTAAACAACCCAATCTTGCTCGACGAATTAATTGGTAAACTGCCGCTGAACAAGAGGGAGGAATGGACTCGCCATATTTTTGCATTGCAGCAGCCATACCCAACAGTACGCGATTTTTGTAATTGGTTACAGCAAACCGCCATGCATATATCCATGGCGATAGACCTTATGCCCATAAAGAGTGTACAAGCAAATGATTCAGCGAACGTAAAAAACAAAACCAACTCTAAGTCCGTGATGACCGTAACAAAAGAAGAAACAAAATTATGTGTATTGTGTGAACAAAACCATGGCTTGTACCAGTGCCAAAAGTTTAAAGACGCAGACTATTCTAAGCGCTGGAATATTGTAAAGAGCAAACATTTATGTTTTTGTTGTATGCAAGCCGGTCATAATGTACAGAACTGCCGCAAACGTCGAGCCTGTGGAATATCGTCATGTAATAAATTCCACAATCGTCTACTACATAAACTCGATGAACCAGAAAAATGCAACCCTGCATCCACCGATGTACCTGTGGCCACCGTGCAAACTGCCAACCGAAACTCGCAGCTTCCACTCGCTAAAACGAACTCGCCATGTCGTCCACATACACTCCTAAAATATTTGCCGGTCAAACTAAAGGGACCAAAAGGGGAAATGAATGTAATTGCCTTTATCGACGAGGGGGCAAAAATATCTCTGCTAGAGGAGAGCATCGCAAACGCCATTGGCCTCAAAGGCAAGACAGATGTACTTCGGCTGAAGTGGATCGGAAACCAAACAATGAACGAGCATTCGCGTCAAGTGTCGCTCGAAATCGCAGGCGCATGCGAAGGAGCAACGAGTAGCCAAATGAAAGGGGTGCGCACGACGAAAAAGCTGTATTTGCCGCAGCAAACTTTGAATTTGAACGAGTTCACGCAATGTCACGAAGAGCTGAAACAAATGAAAATCGCCGATTACACCAACGCAGTACCGAAAATTCTAATTGGATTGCCACACTCGAAGCTAACCAGAACAATTGAAGCTGTCAATTTCGATGACGGTTTTTCAGCCCACAAAACAAATCTCGGATGGACATTATTTGGATCCAACGAATATTGTGTTAGAGATGGCACTATTGGCCATGTTGACGTTGAAGACACATCACTATTTGAAGTTAACCAACAGATTGCCGAATATTTCGCTGCGGAGAAATTTGAACCAAAACAATTATCAATTGTCCGGTCAGAAGCTGACATTCGAGCCGAAAAGCTGTTGCACCAGACAACCAAATTTGTTGGCGGAAATTACGAAACTGGGCTGCTTTGGCGCAGCGATAGAATACAATTTCCAGAAAGTTTCAGTATGGCCATTAAACGTTTGGAGCAAATTGAAGCAAAAATGGCTCGCGATTCAGATTATGCTGAATGGTACGTTTCGAAAATCAACGAGTACGTCAAAAAGGGATATGCAAGACGACTATTGCCTGCAGAAATCAATGAAAATGCAGATCGTGCTTGGTATTTGCCGCATTTCGCTACATGCAACGTGAACAAAGGCAACAAGCGCAGACTCGTTTTCGACGCTGCGGCCAAAATCAATAACATGTCTTTAAACTGCGCTCTTATGAAAGGGCCAGAGGAGTACCGGCCGAAATCGCTCCTAGCTATTTTGTTTACTTTTAGGCAGGGTAAAGTGGGAGTATGTGGTGACATCCGCGAGATGTTTCATCGAATTCAAATTCGCCAAGAGGACCAAAGCGCGCAGCGCTTCTTATGGAGAGGAGGCGATCGAACGAAAGCACCGGACGTGTACGTGATGAAGGCGATGATCTTTGGTTCGATTAGCTCGCCGTGCTCTGCACAATTTGTAAAGAATTTACATGCAGAAAAATATCGCGACACACATCCAAGAGCAGTTAATGCCATTGTCGACCGTCACTATGTCGACGATTATATGGACAGCTTTGATAGCGTCGAGGAAGGCATTAAGGTCACGAAAGACGTCATCAACATCCACAGCTGGGCTGGTTTTGAATTAAGGAGCGTGGCGTCGAATTCTAGAGAGCTCCTCCAAGCTGTGTCAAGCAACGCGCAGCAGCGTATACCACAGAAAGATTGCGAATGCCGAGGTGAAAGTGCTACCGAGAAGGTGCTAGGTATGCACTGGGATCCAAACGATGATCACTTTTTCTTTAAGTTGCTCTTCTCGCGAGTGCCAAAAGTAGTTTTAGACTGCAACAGACGCCCAACTAAAGGGGGGATGTTGAGCGTAACGATGTCTATTTTCGATCCACTCGGTTTTGTTTGTGGGTTGGTTTTGCGAGCCAAAGTTTTGATGCAGCGGCTGTGGCACAGGAACGTAGATTGGCACGAGCCAATTCCTGAAGATATCTACGAAAAATGGGTACAGTGGTACCGAACTCTGAACGCCATCGAGAGTTTTAAAATGCCGAGATGCTACAGTTTGGAATTTTTGAATCCTCATGCCAACATACAGCTACATATATTCGTCGATGCAAGCGAGCTTGCATTCGCGGCTGTCGCCTTTTGGCGCATTCACTACGACAACAAAACTGAAGTCGTATTCGTCGCTGGGAGGTCACGATGCAGCCCATTGAAGCCGCTGTCCATACCAAGGCTGGAACTACAATCGGCCGTGTTGGGAGTAAGGTTGAAGGATGCCGTTGTCGATAGACATGACGTGAAGCCGCACAAAATCTTATTTTGGTCTGACTCCAAGATTGTTATCGAATGGATAAAATCCGACGCGAGGTGTTACAAGCAATTCGTGGCACACCGCATCTCTGAGGTTTTGCAAGCATCCGAAGTGAGCCAGTGGAGATGGGTGCCGGGGAAGGAAAACCCCGCTGACGAGGGAACACGTATAAAAACCTTTTCCCAGGACTGCAAATGGTTGAATGGGCCGCTATTTTTAGCGCTACCGGAAGATAGCTGGCCAACTATGCCACGAGACTCCAAAAGGGTCGAGTGCCAAGAAGAGAAAAGAGCAAAGCCGATATTCACCTTGGGGCCAGCGGACACGGTAATACCGTTTAACAAATTTTCGAATTTTTACAAGTTTCTTAGGGTGATGACACTGGTCCGAAAAGCTGCTTCGAAGCTCCGCAAGATCGCTCATCCGGACGCGCCGAAGACAATTGTTGCTGCTGACATTAAAAAAACGGAGCTTATGGTTTGCCGATTGGTCCAGGAGGAAGTTTATGCCGACGAAGTTAAATCTTTGCGGAACAGCACGCCAGTAGACAGAAGCAGCTGTTTGTACAAATTGAGCCCAGTGTTAGACGACGAAGGTGTTATGCGGTTAGGGGGTCGCATCGACTACGCTGAATGCATCCCAATGTCAACGAAGCGACCTATTATATTGCCGAAGGGGCACGCTATTTCGCGCCTAATAGCCAAACATTATCACGAACTTTTCCATCACCACAACTTCGAATCCATAGTGTGTGCGGTACGTCGGAAATATTGGATTCCGAACGTGCGCCGCCTGTTAACTTCAATTAAGGCAGAATGCCAAGTATGCAAAAACCTATCCGTCGTTCCAGAGGTACCACAAATGGGGCAATTGCCAATCGACAGACTAACTCCTTTCGTGCGCCCTTTTTCCTATTCGGGCGTCGACTACTTCGGGCCCGTGCTGGTGGCCATAGGCCGCCGCCAAGAAAAACGTTGGGTCGCTGTGTTCACGTGCTTGACTACCAGAGCCATCCACTTGGAGTTGGCTAGAGACCTGTCAACAGATGCAACCATCATGGTATGCCGCAATTTCATCAATCGTAGAGGGGTACCTATGCGGCTCAGAAGCGATAGGGGAACGAATTTTGTTGGTGCAAGCAAAGAAGACTGGGTTCATGTTAGGAATGGTATTGAATCTGAATGCAGCCGTAGAGGCATAGAATGGGTATTCAATGCGCCTGCAAACCCATCTGCGGGGGGTGTATGGGAAAGAATGGTGAGAAGCGTAAAGCGCGTTTTAATGTTCACCTTAAAGGAACGAGCGCCACAAATTGAGACGTTGCTGGGCCTCCTCATTGAAGCCGAAAATCTCATCAACTCGCGCCCACTGACTCATGTGCCGATCGAGAGCACCGAAGCCGAACCTCTCACGCCGAACCATTTTCTACTAGGTTGCGCTAATGATGTTCAAACGCCCACTGTACCTGAAACAACATGTCTACGGAAGCAGTGGCACATAGCGCAACAACTGAAGCAAACCTTTTGGAAGAGGTGGATACTCGAGTATCTGCCAACCTTGACCCGACGCACCAAGTGGTTCAGAAAAGTGAAGCCGATATCTGTGGGAGACGTTGTCATCATATGTGACGATAATGAGAGTCGCGGTCAGTGGAAACGAGGCATAATAACTGAAGCCAACCCAGCCGCAGATGGTCAAGTGCGCACCGTTCTGGTTAAAACGACATCAGGAATCCTCCGAAGGCCAGCATCGAAGATTGCGGTGCTCGATATTAAAAGTGATTCTCAACCCAGTGAATCGAATCACGGGGGGTAGGATGTTGCCGATTAGTCTATTCTAAAATTTGCTTATTTAATCTTTTATACTAAAATGTAATGTAAATTTAAAATGTAAAAGATTTACTGAAATACAACACTGGTAACAACAAACAAAAGAGCATGTAAACGCCACTGAACCGAGAGAGAGCCGTTTCCGGTAAAAAGAAAGGAGTTCAGTGGTGTAAGAACAAAAAGAATAAAAAAACACTCGGTGTTTAAGGAATAAATGTTGGTTTAAAATTAATCACCGGCGTTAAAATTATTTTTTCCCACTGAACAGTTGCATTTGCCGCAACACGCTGTGATCAGAATAGGAGGACTATTTTCTGGATATATTTTCAATATATATTTTCCATATTACAATGCAATAAAAATTCCACCGCTTGCTCAGTAAATTGTTCTTTTGTTTTAGGGCTTCGGTAGCAAATTTAAAGCACAGTTACCGCAGCACCTTTAAACAGGCGTACTACATGTAGTACGGTCGGCATATCTGTATTAGAGTAAATCGTAAATTTTTATTGGGACACCCCATGGATGGATGGATGGATGGATGGATGGATGGATGGATGGATGTGAGGGGGAGCCGAGGAAATACCTCAAGCAGTCATTGTACTTAAGGCTCAGAAAAAGGTTGATAGAGGAGATGGGAAAAGAAAAGAGAAAGTGGGTGGAAAGGGAGGAGGGGTTATGAGGTCTCCTGCGCAAATTTCCCGGACTCATTAATGAATCTCAGTAGATCACACAGGGTGAGAGAATGAACTTCGTCCATTTTCATAACATCTGAACCCAGCATGCGCCATCTCGTTCTAGAGGAGGCCGGACATGCACAGAGAAAGTGCTCTGTACTATCTACCTCTTCCAGGCAAGACATGCAAGTTGGATCTTCGATCTAAAGCCTGTTCGGGATTTTCACAAAAGACTTGGCAGCTTCACAGCTTGCCAAGCTAGACCAACGTTCTCTATGCAGGTTATTTACACAGGACTTGATCCAGTCCAGGTTTTCTGCTAGACTGGAGCTGATTTTTGGTTCTGGTCCTACTAGTGTACACCCTGATCCGCAGTTAGCCAGTTCATCGGCAGTTTCGTTACCTAGAACACCGCAGTGTCCCGGAACTCATATAAATTGTAGCTTATTACGTCTCGCGACTAATTTTTACTTTATCTTACATTCTTGGACAATCTTAGAGGTAACACGCGCATTCTCTAGGGCCTTTAGTGCAGCTTGACTGTCACTACAGACTCCTATTCTCCCCATACTTCTATTTTATTTGTCATTTGATTGTCCCATTTCCCAGTGGTTGTCCCACTTTCTTCTGGTTGCCTACAACAAACAATGCCACATTTAGCCATCAATGTGTTAAATATTCAAATTTCAATTTAATCAAATGCATCACTTAAACTTCACTATGCAAATTTGAAAAACTCCATCGCAGTACACTTAACGATTTATATGCAAACAGCATTGAGGTTAGTTTTAACCGCTTTTGGGTGCTTGTTTTGTTTTCATCACAACAATAACAATAAAAATCACACTATATAAAAGAAATGCCCTTTTGAGGGTTGTGCCAGGCAGCGGCCCCAACTGCGCCAAAGCGTTGCCAACTATTAAGAACTTTAGGGGAAAATGGGCCGTAAATTGAAAGCGGCAATAAGAAAGTTGCGGCACTTTCGATTTACGTTACGTGTGTGGCCTGTTGAGGGAATTCTCGATTCGTTTGCAAATAGTGGCGTAATTTTTCTTTGCAGCAAGCTACAATTTATATCTGTGTGTGGCTATGTAAGTGAGTGTATGCATGTGTGTGTGTGGCCGTGGGGGAACTATAAACATTCGGTGTGTTTGATTTTAGGTGCCCAACTTTGTGCATAACTCGAATGTCCGCACACGGCAGGCGCAATAACTTGGACTAGGGGACTGCGCGAGAAAGACAAAATGCAACAAAGTCAAATAATGCCGCCGCATATTTTTGGTTGGCGTCACATTTGAATTATGCATTTTACGGCAATGGAATGTGCATACATACACATACACACACACATACACACATCTGCATATTGCATTGCATGTCGAGCATTTGTGGCAGACATTGTTGCACGATATGTGTGGCCGCGCTGTCTGCCGCTTGCGCTGCCTTAAGGGGGTCGTCTAGTGTGACGGGTCAAAAAAATCGTTTTTGTTTTTTTTTCATAAATCACTTCTAAAACATGTTTAGAAGACGTGTATAAATGGATTTTTGTAAATTCGAAGCCGTTATCAAGTTGCACTTGTAAACCGGAGTAGGTATGCGGAGCGCATACCTCCAACTTCCAACTTAAAAACGCGTTTTTCTCAAAACACGTTTTTTCAAAACTGCTGCCACGATATCTCAAAAACTATTTAACTATTAATGCTCAACTTTTTACACCATCTTGAGTACATGTCCAACTACAAATTAAGCTAAAAGAATTAAGATTGCTTCGTTACTTTTTTTTTTCTTCAATTATATCCACGTGAAAAATAGTCGAAAAACTCATATTTTTTTTATGTTTAGGCAAAAAAATACTTTTTTTTGGAATTCGAACTTTCTTTTAGCTCAATTTGCAGTTTGAAGTCTCAGGAATGAAATGGCGTTTGGTTTTTTGATTTCAGATAATCACAACGCCCAGAATCATGGCAGCAGTGGAGCAACTTTTTTTTTTTACGTCTTCCTGTTGAGTGGTGTAACTCCGATACTAATCAATAGATTGGCTTCAAATAATTATAAAACTTTGTCGATATGTACTCAAAGAAGAAATAAAATTCAAAAGTTATTTTACTTGAACGGTTTTTTTAATAATGACTGTCAAAAAAGGCATAAAAATACGGCCTTCACACTAGACGACCCCCTTAAGCTTCTTTGGTTCCTTTGCCGCCCATTCGTGCTTCTGTCTGTCTCTCGCTCTATCTGTCTCTCTGTCTGTCCACTATTGCTCGCACGCCAACGTTGCCGCGTCGACAAGTGTCATGCATGCAACTTCTAAATACACTCATAAATTCAAAGCATCTCTCCGAAGGGTTGCCGACACTACCGCATTTCGCTTTTTATTTTGCTTTTTATTTCGCTTTATTTTGTTGGTCGTTGTTTCTTATTACTTTTAATTTTTTTTGTTGATTTTTTGTGCTTTAGAATTTATTGCAAGCCGCTCCTCTAGTCGGTTATTCAACTTTCGGTTTATTACCGAATGCCGGCGCGCGCATTGTTGCTGCAAGTGTGGTGGTAGTTTTTCGCCGCGTGCCGCTGTGGACAAAACATTGCCGCAGTCAGACGTTCACATATAACAGGACGAACGGAAGCGGACAGACGAACGAACGGATAGTGCAGCAAAGCTTTTAAAATCGCTGCAAAAAATCTAAAAAAACGTATAATTCGTTTATTTGTGTTTGGGGTTTTTTGTTGGCGCGCTGGATGGATGACGCGGTTGAGGCGCGTGAGTGAGCTGGAAAATGCCCCACGCTGAGCCGGTGCCAGTGATGGCGCGGCGCATTGTACACAGCCGGGCTGCATGCAATGCCCTCATAGATGGCAGACAATGCGGAACCCCGTGCAACTTTGAACTCAGGTCGACTTCGGTGCACGCTATCGTTGTTAGAAAGGAATGGGAACGAGAGCAATGCAATTTCAATGTGTTTTCAAAAGGATTTTCAGCCGTTTAGCGCTAATAAAAAAACTAACTATTGTACACACAGGTGGAAAGTTTTTAACTTGGCTCATTCTGTATGCACTCACATTGGATAATTGTAATATCTTTTCTCGAAACTTAAGCTCACTGTTCTCGAGTAATGTGGTTCATGTGAACTGAGCCATTCATGTTTGCCATATTTCTAGCTTATTTCATAGAACGAAACTCAAACTTACTTTTGTTTTTCTAACTAAGCATTTAAACTTAAAAAGGAAAAAATAAGCTCTTAAATTGCTCCAAGTTTGCAAAGAAACATTTCTATTTTAAAATCCTAACCTAAAACCACTTATTGAATTCAGGGAGAAGTTTCTTCTTTTCTCATTTGCACTTTTAAACTTTTAAAATAGTGTAAACTGCTTGTGACTGCTTTTTGGAAATGACCATGGAATTGTTTCATATTTAGAGGTCATGGTATGTTGAGGGTTCGCCTCTAGGAAATCATTAAGGCCCTGTGACCTATTGTTCTACCTCGTGGGAACTTCACCCATGCACTTCCATTTGATCAAATCTACTTGATGGCTCTAATGAATTGGTGGATGTTGTTGGAGGATGCGTTCTTTAGGTTTTCTAAGCAGCTTAGGAAGTGCAGACTCAATTATCGGAAGCGCGTTCATGCGCGCAACAGTTTCCTCGCAATTTGCATTCCTGTAGCTTCTGCAGAAGTCATTCTACAGCAGACCCAGTCCTGTTAGTGTGCAGTTCAATGAATCAGTGTCCAGGCATGATCTCCACAGCAATTGCTATGGAGGGTTTGCTTCCTAGAATCAGTATCTAGGTGCACCAAGGCAATACAGATCTGACCTACGATCAACCTTAGTAGATACAGGGAACTGATACTACTAAACAAACTCTCAATAAGGGATTAGCGGAGAACTCATCACTGGACACTGCCTCATTGGTTCCTTAATTGAACCATTTAGAGTTTGTTCCATTTAGGTAGAGAGTGGTATTATCACTTTCTCTGCAGCTTCGTGCCTGCTCTTGCCCGCTTGTCGGCTATGCAGTACAGTACCATCACCCATGCCCAAAAGAACGAGCTACTTGCTGGGTAAGACTGACTTGAAAACCATCTTAGGACTCGTCAAAGGTTTTATTCCTTTTAGAGAGTACCTCAAAAACTCGGCTTCATGCGACATGTGCCCTGAGAACGATGGAACCTCGGTGCACTTTATATGTGAGTGCCCAGCTTTCGGATGGCTCAGCCACATGTGCCTCGGCAGAATGAACCTCCGCAAGGATGAGCTCAGGAACCTCAAATTGTCGGACGTGCTCAGATTCGCGAAAGCACCAGTCTGGCTAACTGAGATCCAGAGCTTGTGGGAATAGTTTTAGGGCGGCTGCCTAAATGGGCCCGTTACTTGCTTGAAAGGAGGGATGCGGAAGCCAAGACGCAAAGGACAGACAATTGCCTACGTGCGCACGCTTCTGGACTCCCCCTACACTCTTGAAATCAAAAAAGTGCCATCACTCTGAGTATTCCCCCGGGCAACCCGTCCGAATACTGGCGCCCATGCATTCCATGTTGACACAATGTTCACTACGCATTACAGAAAGAGTTCGTTTCTGACCTGTACTGAGCGTTTGAGAAATCACTTTACTACAGAGATTTTCCCAAGTTACAATAAGCTTCATGGATTCAAAACATGAGTCATTAACTACTTCACTCAAAGTAGTCAAAGTCTAATTCTTCTAACGTATAGACACTTCCAGAACCAGCACTATGCCTTGCATTAATAGGTGGTATCTCCTTTGCGTTGCTTCGTATATTAACCCAAATACATATGGTGAGAGTTCTAACTACACCTACACTTCTGGGTATCGTTTAGCACAGTTACCACAGTACCTTCAAATAGGGTACTACATATAGTACGGTGAGCATTGTTTTCCCGCCTGCCGCAGTAGTTCTAAGTGATGGGGCCGCTTGGGAACGAAACCTCTGATGTTGTGAGCTACCGCTCACCGCGCCATCGGTTGTGTGGAGGAGGAAGTGATAGCAGGATGGCTGGGGATTTCGCTAAGTTCTTCGCTTCCCTTAACAGGCATCGCTGGCGCACCGTGTAACTGTATATTCGATCGACATATCTGGGTTAAGAAAAGTTTCCTTTGGGCCCAGGTACCCTGCAGAGGTGGTCATAGAAGTTCGGAAGCTTTTTTCAACGGTAGACAATTACTGACAAGTATAGGGTCTTCTAGTGGAATTGTGGTATCACAACGGCCCAACGGGGGGGCTGACCCCCACTCTGATTTTTGGCATTTTTACTGACATTCAAATGTACAAAAATGTGACTCTATATCACCCATGACGCAGTGGAACTCGGCCTGGAGCTCATATAAATATGTCATAGGTTAGATAAGCTAACTGGTCAAATGGGCCACTCATGGACCCAGTGGGATCCCTAGCGTTACCATTTAGAGTTTTTTAGAATTGCTGATCGACGTAAAAGTAATGGGTGAGAATGTAGTTGTCTCTAGCAAAGTTCAGCAGCGACCTAATGTCCTGCTTGGGGATTCCATTCAACTTAGAGAAGAACGAGGCCCCAAAAGACTCTTGAATTGTTGCTAAATCATTTAGCAAACTCTCAGCACAGCTGAGCAGCTCAGCTGCTTTGCTGTAGCGTGCAAAAAGAGGGCAATGCATTGAAAGTGCTCAACATGCATTCAGTGCAATTTTAGCGCGAGCGATTTCTAATGCTTTGCTGATGAAATGGAAACGGCGGCGGCAACAAAAGTTAAAGTTGAAGCCGCTGCTTGCATGCATTTAGCATAATTATTTTGCTTTCTATGTGCATATTAAATATTTGCCAAAGAACTCATGTAAATATAGAAAATATATTTATTTTTTAGCGCAGCGCCGCGTCCATTAACGAATGGCAGCGCAAACTTGCATTGAGGGTCTGAAAATGAAACGGACACGCAGTGAGCGGCAGCAAATTTGCGTCTATTCAGCAGCTTCTGCTGACTGCTAAATAAATAAATGCGCTTTCGGCACTGTCATTCGGACTGGCTTTAATGCGCCTTTCTTTGCATAATTTCGCTGACAATGTGCAATGTTTGTGATTTTCGACCAGTGCCCCAGCCAAACCAACTCCAAGACGAGCTCATCAGGCAGTAACGGCGCAACATTGGCAAAGTGCCCGCTGGCAGTGTGTCGCCGGCGTCATCGTTGTCGGCGCCGTTGTCGTCGTCGTTGTCATTGTTGGCCGTCGTCAACAGCTACGCAGCGCAGCGCAGCGTAGCGAATTGCCAAAATGAAATTTCATATCCTGGCGCTGTAGAGATGTGCTCAGCTGGACGCGACGCCAGGCGACAGCATTGGACGCGGCGACTGAAACTGTGGCTGACAGCAGGCTGCCAGTGGGCCGAACGTTGCCTACGTGCCGAATGCGCTTAATTTACTGCGTTTTCTGCTGCTATTTTGACTGCTCATTTTGTTGTTTTTGTTTGTCGGCATTGCAATGCACAATTCGATACAATGCGAATTTTGCGCCTTTAAATTTTTCACATGCCAACTTAATGTTAATGTAAAAACAAAAAAAATTCATATAAAAGAAATGAGTCAGTAGTGACGCGCGACGCGACTTGCAATGAATGCCAGGCACTTTCCGGAAAGAGACCAGATACGTTGTTTGTTTGTGTGTGTGTGTGATTTGTTGCATGCAAATTTGAAGAGGCAACACTGGCAGTGGCAGCGACTGTCAACCGAATAAATTCGCTTAAATGTTGAATGCATTTTTTTATTTTGTTTTTTGTTGGTTGCTGCTGCTTTCTCGGTTTGAGCGTAAAATTTGTTTAGTTGACAAATTGAAGGATTACAGTTGCGATCAAGGATTGTAAGAGTGATCCAAATCTGAGCTATTTCCATGAGATTGTCATGAAGAAAAGGAAAATATTAAAGTCTAGCTGCTATTTTCTTGGTTTGAGCATGAAATTTGGCTACTTGGTTGACAAACTGAAGGATTATAAAGCTGCTGTTAAGTTGGACTGATACTGCTTGGAGATATTTCCATGAGGTTGACATAAAAATGTTTCTAGTTGGGAGTGAAACTCGTCTGAACGAAGAAATAAAGCGCTTCGAGAGAGAAATTTTTTATGAGATTGTCATAAAAATACAGTTACAACCTTCTCTGGTTGGGTGTGAAACTTGTCTCGCCGACGGGACAAAGTGTTATAGAACTTCGGCCAAGATAGACTTATCCTGGTCTGAGATATTTTAATGAGGTTGCCATGAAAATTTCTCTGGTTGGAAGTGGAACTTGTCTTGCCGACGGAACAACGAGGCTCTGAGATATTTCCATGAGATTGTTATGAAAATTTCTCTAGTTGGGAGTGACACTCGTCTAAATGACGAAACGAAAAGTTATATAGCTGCGGTCAGGATGCACTAATTTGACTCTTAGATATATATAAGAGATTGTCATGAAAATCCAGATACTACTTTCTTGGGGCTGATTGGGCTGATACTCGTTTAGTCGACAAACCGAAGGGATATACTGCTGCGGCCAGGATAGACTAATCCTGCTTTGAGATATTTCAATGAAATTGTCATGAAAATCCAGCTATTATTTTCTCTGGTTGGGAGTGAAACATGTCTAGCGGACGGATCAACGAGTTATAGAGTTGCGACCAGGTTAGACTGATACCGCTTTGAGATATTTTCCATGAGATTGTCTTGAAAATCCAGATACTACTTTCTCTGGTTGGACGTAATACTCGTTTAGTCGTCGAATTGAGGGGTTATGGAGCTGCGGCCAGGATAGACTGGTTCGGCTCTCAGATAGTTCCATGAGATTGTCATACAAATTCAGCAACAACCTTCTCTGGTTGGGAGTGAAACTCGCCTAGTCAACGGAACGAAGGGATATAGAGCAGTCAGGTTAGGCTTTGAGATTTTTTCATGAGATTGTTTTGAAAACCCAGATACAACTTTTTCTGGTTGGACGTAATACTCGTTTAGTCGACGAACCGAAGAGTTATGGAGCTGCGATCTGGATAGACTAATCCGGCTCTGAGACTTTTCCATGAGATTGCCAGGAACATCCAGTTAAGACTTTCTCTGTTTTGGCATGAAATTCGTTTAGTCAACGAACCGAAGAGTGACAGAGCTGCGTTCGGATTAAAATAATACCGCTTTAAGATAATTCATAATCCCTAATATTGAAGTCTTGCATAGTTTTGGGACTTTATGAATAACATTTTGTTGGTCATTTAAAATAAAAACGTCTTTAAAGTTAAAAAACAATTAAATTTAAATTTTTTCCTCTTGGCAAACAGATCTGGCAACACTAATTGTCCATTATGGTTTGCTTGTTGGTTGTTTTCTTTGTGTGCGCGCATAGTGTAAGTTTGTGCGTGTGTGTGTGTGTTTGTACAGTGGAGCTTGAGGTAGGACCAGGCCAGACATGCAAACAACAAAAGCACATTAAAATTCTCAACAGCACACGACACGCGAGGTTTGTTCGCTGTCGCATGCAAATTGTGGCTGCCGCTCTTGTTGTGGTTTTGTTTTAAATAAATGCATTTCTGAAAAGGACACCACTCAAGTGGTCAACGATTGCGTGTGCCTTAAGGTACAAGTTGAAGCTTAAAGGTCAACGGTTAAAACATGGCGATATGAATTTAATTTTGTGCCTCAAAAGTTGCGTATTTCATTAACTTTAATGCTTCATACTGAACACATTTCAACACTCATTCGCACTGGTTGCCTCACTAAACTAAGCCCAACCCAATGTGTAGTAGTCGCCTTTTCTCTAATTCAACTTAAACAGTCATTGAATGTCAAAATGGCGACGACTATTGTTGTGTTTAGCTAAATAGTCATTGCTTACCTGCTGCATGTTGCGCCATTGTCCGCTCGCATCGTACTCGATGTCGTTATGCTCCATATCGTTGCCGAAGATGCCCGGACTGAGGTGCACAGGATCTTCCGGCTGGGCGGGTGTCTCGGTGCCATAGAAAATTAAGTCCCATTGTGTAATTTGCGCTGCAATTGTAGCATCAAAATTGTACCTTTATTATTTGTTTCAGCCAATTTGTTGTTGTTGTTGGTGATATTTCATTACAGTGTGAAAATAAATTGCAAACGTATTGCAATGTAAAAAAAACAAAAAAAAAACCAACCAAAGAAGTAAATCAAACTGAAGCAAAAGTGCAGCACAACGCAGCAATTCTCATGCAAAGTGCGCTTTGTTATAAATGAACAACAACAACAAAAGCAAACAATACACCAGCTGATCGAAAAAAAGAAATGAGCAAAAAAATTGAGAAAATTGGCAAAAATGAAATATTTGCGAACACTTTACTGCATTCTATAATTTTTGTTTTTGCTTTAACTTTTGTTTTTGTTTGTTAGAAGCGCACTTCTTTTGATTGAAAACGAAAAACTGCGCAGGTGTAGTGGAATTCGGCTTTGGCTGCACTGAACTGCTGTCAGCCTGCAGCCTTCGACAGAAAGCTAATAAATTTCGCATGCAAAAGCTAATACAAAATTGATGTGGAGGAAAATAGTAGTAAAAGAAGCAAGTTTAAGGTGTTGGAGAAATTTTGTAGAAACTTAAAAAAAATATATTTTGGATAAGTAATGGTGAGATGGCAGTTGAAAGAGATGTGAGTAATGATTGTGAATGGAGCAAGCGATTAAATTTCTAAATCAATGAGAGGATTAAAAACTCTGAGGGAAGAGAGTAGCAGCAATATATAGTTGGTTCTCTTTAAAGTGAAGCAAAGAGTGCTGCGTGCGGGTTGTTAACCTGTAAACAACTTTTCAAGGACAATACGACTATATTGTCTCAGAACTATTGAATTCAATACTAAGTTAAAACAACAAACAGTCTTTCATGTTGTAAAAACTTAATTCAGAGCCCTAAATTTTTGGTTAATATCAGAAAATCATAAGTGGGTTTTAAAAATCAATTGCTGATATTTCATTTCCCTAATTCCAATTAGCAGCCGCCGTGGCTCAGTTGGTTAGTGCGTTGGACCGCGAGTCGAAAGCAGCGACCCAGGTTCAAATACTGCCTGTAATAACACCTAAAAAAAATAACGGGAAAACTCGTTTTCTCTTTCGGTGGCTGTCCTCTCAGCTGGAAATGGCAAACCTCTGAGAGTAAAAATTGCTTATGAAAAAGCTCCCAACTTGCCGTTCGGAACCGGCATAAAACTGTAGGTTTTAAAAACGTTTTTAAAAAAAAAATTGTAATAAACTGACCAGAAAACTATACATAAAATGTGTATTAACATAATACAGAATTTTTTCTCATGCAGCCTCAATACCCTCAAAAATCAACATAATGTTATGCTTTAAATGTTTGCTAAAATGTTTGCTAAAAATCATATTGAAAGAAAAAACAAAAAAAAAACTATATTGAATAGCAGGTATGCATGTAAAAGGCGTAGGAGGTGCAGGGAAAATGAAAATAAATTGCAGTCGCATGCATGAGATGTTTGATTGATTAGTACGTGGAACGAGTCGGCGTTGACTTGGTCAGCTGGTTGGCTGGTTGACTGCATGAACGGCTAAGTGAGTGGAAGGAAGGTTAGCTGATTGATTGATAGCTGCAAAAGTGATTGGTTGCTTGAAAGAAAACAAAAAAAACAATAACGGGCAGCAAATGATGCATCAAGGCTGGGCGCATAATTTGCATACATCCACACACACACACACAGACACAGCTGAAACGACCTAAAGGCTACCGAAACGTTGCCAAAAATGTTGACTTGCTGATTTATTGCCTAATTTCTGGATAATTAAAAGTTATGTGCAGAATCACAAGCAAATGGAGAAGATTGATGATGGCTTTTGCCAAATGAAATGGAATTGGAGCTTTGTGCATTGTTTTTGAAGACATTAGGAAGATGCAAAGTTCGGTTATTTGTTAGAGCGAAATAGTTTTGTACGGAAATTGAGAACAGTTTTTCAGGGAGATTCTGAAAATTATAGTCAAAGAAATTTATTTTTAACTGGAAGCATTAGGAAGTAGCAAAGCTTTGTTATTTGTTTGATGAGATAGTTTTTTATGGAAAGAAAAAAACTTTTTGAACGATATTTCTAAAAATTTGACTGTACTATATAACTGAGAGCAGTTTCCCAAGAAGATTCTGAAAATTATGGTCAAAGGAATTGATTTGTTATTTTTGTTGAAGGCATTGATAAGTAGCAAAGCTATGTCAATTGTTCGATGAAGGAATTTTGTATAGAAACTGGGAACAGTTTTTGAAGAAGTTTTGAAAATTAAAGTTAAATAAATTGATTTGTTATTTTTATTGGAGGTATTCGGAAGTAGCAAAGCTATGTCAATTGTTCGATGAAGGAGTTTTGTATGGAAACTGGGAACAGTTTCGAGGGATATTTTGAAAAACTTGACTGTATAACTTAGAACAGTTATCCACAGATTCTGAAAATTATAGTCAGAGTTATTGATTTGTTATTGTTATTGTATTATTGACATTAGGAAGTAGTAAAGTTCGGTCATTCGTTTGATGAAAGAGTTTTTGTATGGAAACAAAGCTATGTTATTTCTTTGAGGAAACAGATTTTGTATGGAAACTGGGAACAGTTTTTGAAGAAGATTTTGAAAATTATAGTTAAAGGAATTGATTTGTTATTTTTATTGAAGTCACTAGTAAGTAGCAAAGCTATGACAATTGTTTGATGAAGGGGTTTTTTTATTGAAACTGGGAAGAGTGAAGTAGATTTTGAAAATTACTTTTGTTATTGAAGACATTAGGAAGTAACAAAGCTATGTTATTTCTTTGAGGAAACAGATTTTGTATGGAAACTGGGAGCAGGTTTTGAGGGATATTTAAAAAATACTGTCAAAGGAATTGATTTGTTATTGGAGGCATTAAACGTTTTTGTATGGAAACTGGAAAGAGTTTTTCAGAGAGATTTTGAAAATTATACTCAAAGGTTAACATTTAATAGTTTGACAGTAATTTTTGCCTGAACAATAATTTTGAGTTAACAATAAAAATTGCATAAAGTTATTGTTCAACTCATGTATCTTCGTTCATTCAAAGATTGGCAAACTTTTTTGAAAACAATTTAAAAGTTTATGGACTTAAAAGTTTGTTTTTCTTTTCTCTTAAATCGTGTAATTCTTCTGAGAAGCTTTTTCATATTTTCGATCTGATAGTAACAAAACTTATAAATATTTTGATTGTGTAAGAACCTGTTGAACAATGACATGAAATTAGGCATTAATTTGAAATTAAGAACGGAAGAGCAAAGTTCAAACCCACATCAAACTGAAACTTATAATCTTGTCTCCTTCGAAATTTGGAGATTTTAAATAACAACTCCTAATAAAATGGGTGACACCATTCACGGCATTGGATACAAAATCATAGTCGCTTATGATGAAAAAATGCTCTATCTAAAAATGCTCTATCAGCAAATCTCAATCGAAGCAAACTCAAAACATCAAACAAAACATTTGTGCGAAAACCAAATCGAACCAAAACTTTGCACAGATTTAACAACAATCCAACTATAGATTTCTAGACAAAAGGCCAAAGCTTTCGCAATGCGCTACCGTTGGTGCTCTTTCGATTCGGCAATACGCCCACAACAATGGGCCGCTGTGTGCCGCCACTAACGCCGGCCGCTGCCAGCAGCAGCTGCTGCTTCTTGATGATCTTCTGATCGGGCGCAAAGCTGGGCGATGACTTTTTCGAATTCTCGCGCGACGGCTTCGATCCTCCACCTCCACCACCGCCAGCGCCACCACTGCTGCTCAGTCCCAACATTGGCCGGAACGTTTCAGCCTCGTAGTTCGGCGCTTGTTTGCGTTTGTCGGCGCCGCTGCTCGTGTCCTTCTCCTTGGGTCCCTGATACGGTTGAAACTCGGGAAAGATGGCCTGAATCTTTTCGTAGCGCTCAAACATTTTCGGTATGCGCTGATCGACGGTCAGCCGCTCGCTCAGCTGCAGCGGCAGCAGACTCTCCTTCACCTGTTTGGTGGCTTTGATGGGCAATTTGCTGCTGTAGCCGCTGCTCTGGGCCGCAGTGGTTTTGCCGCTCGTCGTTGTCGCTGCTGAAGATTTGTTATTGCTATTGTTGTTGTTATTGTTGCCATTAGAGATAATAGTTGTGGTGGTGGTGTGCGTGTTGTCACTCGCTGGCGGCAGATCGCCAATCACTTTGCGTCCGTTTTTGTCCTCATAGCCGGACAGCTTCTCGGCCGACTGAGCTTTCGGCCGTGGCGGCGTGTTGTGGCCGCCGTTTTGCTGTTGGTTCGCTTTTGCATTCGACTTGTCGCGATTGTTGTTGGCGCTCTGCGACAGCCGATAGAATTTGTTTTTCGTATTTGGTGTTGTTGTTTGTTCCTTTTTGTTGGATGACGACTTACCGCCGCCGCCGCCGCCACCACCGTTATTCTTGTTATTGTTGTTGTTTTTGCCGCCGCCCTCGCCCGATTTGCCCTTGGCCTTGCCGCCTTTGTTGTTTTTGCCGCTTTGCGAGCCCAAAATCACGCCGTATGTGGCCGAAATTTGCTGGTATGATTGTTGCTGCTGCTGCTGTTGCTGTTGTTGCTGTAGCTGTTGTTGCAGTTGCTTGTACTGTTGCTGTTGTTTCTTGCTGTTGGAGTTGCTGCCGTGCAGCAGCGGATTATTCGTGCTGCCTGCAGCTATGTAAACCGACTTATTTGGCGGCAATTTGAGTGGAATTTTCACACCACTGCCGCCGCTGCCGCCGCCGCCGCCAGCATTGATGCCGCCCATGCTGGTGGCAATGGCAAAGTTGTTGGGCGTTATGCGCGGATACTGCGGCGAGTAGATTTGGTGCAGGTTCGTTGTGGTGCTGGCAGTGTCCGAGTTGGGCGTTGTGTTCTCGGCCGAGTTGGTGCGCGGCGTCGACACGGGGTCGCTGGGATCGATGGGCAGCGTGGTGCCGTAGAAAATCAGCGACCACTCGCGCAACAAGGCGTGACCTTGAGTGACCGATTAAATCGGCGGTCGAATGCGTTTGGGTTAGTGGAAAAGTGTATTGGGTGATTCATTAGAGTTACCGACAAAACCACAATGGGTTTGTTGAATTGGTTGGTGTTGAATTTAGTTTGATATTAGTCGAGAATGGCATCGAGTCAAAAGCAGCATGTAAAGTAAGTTAGGAAAGTTATTATGCGGTTAGGTCGACTTTCAAGTTGCACGTTGCACGAGAGCAGAGAACAAGTTTCGGTTACAAAAACAATAATTGGTTTTCTTACCCATGTATCGTCCTTCGTTGTGTATTTCCAGTTGCCAGTTGCCATGCGGCGACTCGCCCCAAGTGTGGACGGACATGAAGGGCCATTGATTAAAACCGGAACGGGATACATCGTGAACACTGTAACGAAAATGTAGATGAAATGTTAGGAAATAATGTTTTAGCTTTGATTTTAGTGGGGTTTCGTTGGGAGGATGTGATACTTAATTACAAATAAGAACCAATCTGAGCGAATAAGAATCTATCTATCTATCGATCTAGTTATCCTATCTATCCTATCTATCTTATCTATCCTATCTATCCTATCTATCCTATCTATCTTATCTATCCTATCTATCCTATCTATCCTATCTATCCTATCTGTCCCATCTATCCTATCTATCCTATCTGTCCTATTTATCATATCTATCCTATCTATCCTAACTATCCTATCTATCCTATCTATCCTAACTATCCTATCTATCCTATCTATCCTATCTATCCTATCTATCCTATCTATCCTATCTATCCTATCTATCCTATCCATCCTATCTATCCTATCTATCCTATCTATCTGAACCATCCTATCCATCCTATCTATCATATCTATCCTATCTATCCTATCTATCCTATCTATCCTATCTATCCTATCTAACCTATCTAACCTATCTATCCTATCTATCCTATTTATCATATCTATCCTATCCATCCTATTTATCTAATCTATCGAGTCTACTTCCTCTTTAGGTTAGATAGAGTAGAAAAACAGACCGCACTTCTCCTCAGATGCTGAAATAGTCAATTGCGAATCTTTTCTTGTTTTTCTCTGGAGCTAACCAACAGTCTCAATACGGCACAAACCAGTTTATATTACTTTTCACTCAGACAATATCAGCCAGGGTCTATGTGGCCCAACATTGCACCCGCTTTTTTCACACAGAACAGTTGAAACTAAAGAGTACTTATCAAAATTTAATAGGGTTTCACCACGATGAGTTGAATAATCTCAATCATTCTGAAAATCCTCAAATGCAATCCTGAGTTTCGACTCAAAACGGTTTACGCTGGCAACTCTTTACACTACTTCAAGAAACTAACGAGTATGAATGATCAATACAACTTTGCGTCCCAAAGAAATTTTCCACAATCAATTGAAGTTTAGGGCAAAAAAATCGTAGACTCATTGAAAACGCCAAATAAAATTAATTACAAAATTAAGTTCAACAAACACATTTGTACATTAGATGAAACGGACACTTGTCACATAATCTGCAAGAAAGCCCATAACCTCAAATTGAACGCTTCCATAGAGCACAACATGTCCGGACGCTATCCGCAACGCCATCACAGTCAATCACACCGCGCCGTGAGTGGTCAAAGCAGGTTGGTGGCCAGAACGGCAGCAGCAACAACAACATCATCAACAGCAGCAGCAGCAGCATCCAATATCAACGTTACGTCATCGGCAACGTCATCGGCGGCAACACTATCAACGGCCGCATCAGTAACGCAACAACAACCAGCGGTGCTCGACCAGATTGCTAATCTACTCAATTTGGCGCAGAATCTCATGAGCACTGTCAAGGAGCAACAACAGCGCAAGCACCACCGGCATCGGCATCAGCCACAACGCAACGGCGCGGAACGCTACACGACAAGACGCAATTTGCGCCTGCAGGCTGCGGCGCCCTACCAGCGGCTGTCCACGGAGCCGCCGGCCGCCAGTGGACGCCGCCACTCGAACGGCAGCGCAAATTCGCAGTCAAATGCAAACACAAATTCGATTTTGAACTCGAGTGCGCGTTTGAATTCGAGTGACGCCAGCAATGGCAGCGACAACGGCGACGGGGATGGGGATGGCAATGGCGGAAGTGCAATTACAAATGGTGGACAATTGAATGAAACACAATTCTGCAGCTGTGCCGAGTGCAGTGCGCGCAAATTGCGCAGCCAGGTTGTGGTGGTGGGTGGCGACCGCTGCGGCGGCGGCGCTACGGCCACCAATGCAACACCCACACGAGCAACCAACGCGAATTACATGCAACAACGCAACTGCAATGGCAGCCACAGCAACAACAATGGCAGACGCACAAGTGCAAATTTTCAATGCTCGATTTGTCTGGCATCGTATCTGCTGCAACGACCAATGGCCACCTTGTGCGGTCATATATTTTGCAGGTTATGTATACTCGAGTGTCTGAACTGTCAGGGCAAGTGTCCCATGTGCAATCGCAAATTAAATCTCGCCAATGTGTTTAGGATATTCGTTTGACTGAAAATTGCTTTCGCTTTAACATTTCTTTTGATTGTAAAAAATACGCTTTATTGCCTGCGTGCATGTTTTTGTGAAAACTATTTTTGAGGTTATGTACACGATAACTTTGTTATATTTCTTTTACTAGTTTTGTAATCCCTTTTTATTTGCTTTCTTTGTATAGTAATTGTATTTTTTTGAGGATTTGTTTGACATTTTGTGAATGAATTTACAATTTACAAGTTGTTAAAATTTTTTTAAGATTTTCTTTTTTAATAAAAGCCTTCGTTGCATTATATTTGATGCATGGAAACTGTATATTTGTGTTGACTTTGTGCACCACAATGGTCCTTCAAGGATCAGTGAATATACTAGCTGAACATTTACAAAGCTGCCCGTATGACTGTGGTTGAATTAGTTAGGTAACCTAACCTGTCCAGGGTTCATCTCTTTCTGTCTTTGAGGTTCAAATAGTTAGATAGCTCTTGAGGATCAAACAACTCGACAGCTTTCGATGTTCTAGGCATTTCCAAGAATGATCTTCGTTGGAATTATCCTGTTTTTGGCATGTCGAAAGGTTTTCTAACGGTTTTCTAAAGAGGAATAAATAATACTTCACTCCAACTAATCTTCGCATAACTTACACCACCTACTCAATATATCTGATCGAAAATTAACTTTAACTCGCACCTGTGTGGACCTTTAAAACCCATTTTGAGCTCCTCGACTGTATTTAAAATTGTATAATAAATATTGTTGGGGTCAGTAGTAGCTGTACTGACACCTTGGAGGATGCTTTGCACGTGGCATGTTTGAATCCACTACTATTCTACAGATAGTATCTTAGTAATCGCTCAGCGAAGATGAGCACTGTAATGCCATCAATTAGGTGAGAGATTTAAAAATAGCATTTTAAACTTCTCGACCGAGCAACGAAATCATGTAATAAAGATTATTAGGATCAGTAGGTCATCCAGCTCTATTGACACGTTGGAACATCATCGAAGCATGACATGTTTGAATCTATTCAATAGATAATTCTTCAGTAACTGCTCAGAACTTTCTATGTCACTGTTCATCAGAATGGGAACAATGGCTCCAAAACCTTGGGGGCAGGTTCTTCGATGTACTTGCAGAAATAGCAAATGTACCGACTAACGATCTATACAATTTTATTGCCAAGACCAACTGGTTTCAAAAAGATACCGTCTGCATCTACAGGGAACCTAATAGGGATGGGAACTAGATTCCAAAATGAAGGGAATCACAATGGACCCAATGGACGGAGTCTCCATGTGGAAGCAAATGCCTCTTTTATAATCTAACCGTACCTTACTGCTCATCAGAGCAATCTGGTGCCATCACTCCGGGTGTTCCCCAGAGCAACCCGCTGGTACACTGTATTTCATGCATTCCAAGTTGACACAGTGTTCCAACGCAACACGCATTACAGGGAAACCAATCGTTTCTGGCAAGTACGGCACTAAAGTTCAATAGTTTCCCTGCAAAAATGTTTTCGAGCACCTATAATTCTGATAAATTCAAAACAAGGTTCCTTGAATTTACCTTCAAAGAACTGCATCGTAACCTTTACACACTTTCAAAATCAAAGCAAAGCTTTACATTAATATCAGTATCCCCTACATGCAGGGAATCAGAGTTAAGACAGTATGGTATCCCAAATAAAATTGATCTGGCGTAAATTAGAAAGAACATAAAGTTCATGATACGTTGTTGATTTTTGTCAGGTCAGTAAATTTCTTAAGAATGTGGGATTCACGAAGTTTTCCTTACAAACTAAGCCGACTAAAAAGCCGTCATCTCTTTTAGCAGCACATTATCCACCATATCCACACAATGCTTGCTGACATTTGGATAACAATGGAGTATACTAAGAAGTTCATCTATTTCTGATCATCCTTGCCACTATGACAGTAAACGTTACCTGGGCCAGTAGTGGCTTGTAGAAGAGGACATAAACCCCGTGAGTTTCTTAATTTTATTAAGTCGGTATAGAGCTATCAATATGGGATGGTATATAGAAATCATTTTTAGTTCTGGTATAACTTACCGTGGTGTGAGTAAAGTAACTTTGGTTCCCGCTGGTGATTTGAGGTACAGTTGAATGTCACCGCGTCGCTGTGATGTCAGTGTGATTTTTGCCTGTACATGTTCCAGGTAATTGACGGATGAACAGTGCTTGACTGTCAGTTGCAGTGTTATATAGCTTCTGGGTGGAATGACTCTGTGATTGAAGAACAATACAAGGAAAATGTTATAAGAAAAGGAAATACTATATGATTAAAAATAGATGAAAAAATTTAAATTTTGGAACAATAACAACAAGAATAATATTACAACAAGTAGAGAAAGTTGACTACAACCAGAAGCAGCATTGCACAAGAATAAGAAAAAGAAGAAGAATTTTACAAGCGATTCAAAACATAGCGAATGCTGCTTCTGCTTTTACTTCTCCAGTTTTTTCAACTCAAATTAAACGGTACTATTCACTTCGGCTTGAACTCCACATTGACTACTCACTTATCCACATGTGGCGCATTGATTTCGCAACGCTGCTGTTCAGGCACCGTTTTCCAGCTGCGCGCCGCTCGCACCATCGCTGCCGCATCCATCAGTCCATAGCCGAATGAGTGGCTAATGCGTCGGCCGACGCCGTTTTTCGACCATGTCGGGTCCTTGAGATTGGCCGGCTTGGCGGTGCGCACCACAATGTGCTGCAGATCGCGCCACGTCAGATTCTGATTGGACTCGAGCACCAGAGCGGCAATGCCCGCTGCCAACGGTGCCGAGGCCGAGGTGCCCGTATGCGAGACGGTGCACGAGTGATGCAGATCGGTGGTCACTACCTGTTTTTCGCTCTGGCTGCCGCTGCTGTAGGTGGTGGCCAGCGTCGAGCTGCATTTCTCCGAATACCAGGGCACGTGACCCTCTTCGGTGGCACTTGATATTGACAGTGTCCAAATGGAGTTGGTGTAGCCGTCGCAGTTGCAGTTGTCCAACTCGCGGCCGCCATTGCCCGAGGCCCATATGAAAATGCTGCCCTTGCCGCTGCGTCCCTTAGTCACGCCCTCGATGAAGGCACGCGACGCTAGCTCGCCGGGTCCGTCGACGGTTTTGCCATCGTCGTCCGGACCCCACGAGGCGCTGTAAATGTCGATGTGTTGCGGATTGAGCGACAACGAGCGCGCCTCGACGGCGTCCGTTACATCGCCGTCCAACATTCGGACACCGCCAACACTGGCGCCAAATGCAATGCCCACGGCACATATTGAATTATTGGCAGTGGCGGCCACCTCGCCGGCACAACGTGTGCCATGTCGATTCGAGTCGGTCATGTCGTAGTGTGGCATGGGATCCGGATCGTGACTGTTCACATCGTACGAGGCTTTCGGATCCTGTCCGTGTGGGAAGGCGTGTTACAAGAAGCAAATAAAACGGAAATCTTAGACTTACATAATTGCTGGCAATGTCGGGATGATCGGACTCGAGACCATCGTCGAGTATGGTCACAACAATGCCCTTGCCAGTGATGCCCTCTTTCCAGGCGGGCACCACGTTCATGTCCAGGCCGCCGCCGCGATTCTATTCGGGCAATAATTGCTGGTTAGTTGCGTCGAGTGCGGGGATCATAAATTTAGGTGCTTACCAGATACCACATTTGCGACCATTTCGGATCGTTTAAAGGAACTGTATTCACGAGGGAGAGCGCACGCGACGAGGTGCGAGAGGGACGCATGTGTATGAAGTCTCGTTTCCGACGTGATTTCGCCTGCTGCTGTCGGGCCCAGTGGACGCGCTCGTCCACGTCCAGGCGAGTCTGATGCGATGCGGCCGGTGTGAGCGAACGCTTCGATACTGTGTGATGTGCAAAATGATAATGATCATCGAAGATCTGCAAGGAAACGGACATACAGGAAACAAAGACATTAGTAATGGGTTGCAAATTTGATGCGTGTGCAATGACTGAGTAAAAGCGCAGGAAATATGGTCAATCGATCTTAATCTTCAAATGAGCAACAAAAGGGTTAAGGCGTCTGTGGAATATATTGTCATCACCAGATTCGAATTTAGAAAATTCTTAAAATCGACCAAGTATTTTCCTCATTTTCACTTCGTAAACAGAGGAAAATCATTCAAACGAGGAAACTGTCGAAACTTTTTCAAACGAAACGACGAGCTAAAAACGAACGCCGGAAAAAATGTCGAAAGGCTGGAATACGCTCAAGGAGGTGTCGCAAAGACTGCTCAAGTCGTGGCAGCTGCCCAACGTCAAGGACCTGTCCCGACGCACTTTCGCCAAGCGACTGCTGCAGCCGGTCGAAATCAAGAACGCTGCCAAGACACAATTATTCAAATGGCTCATTGCGATGATGTTCTCCAGCCACAAAGGTCAGGGCCTATGCACAGACGTTACGATTGTTATGGTCACATTGCTTTGTTATTCGCAGCTCCACGTTGCCCGAAGTGCTACCGAGCGAATATGGGCACCGAATGCCAGGGACCGCCGTACAAGGCCAAGAAGAAGAAAGCCTGGTGCCCGGATCCAGAGTTCTTGGCGAAATTCGATTCGTGCGTCATGTATCCAGTGGGCGAGCCGAATAAGCCCAATTTTAAAGGCTCGGTGCCGGTGCCGGACGATCGCACTTTTCGTACCAAGTTTATCAACTTCGGGCCCGCCCATCCGGCAGCGCACGGCGTGCTGCGCATGGTGCTGCAGATAGACAACGAGACAGTGCTGTCCGCCGATCCGCACATCGGTCTGTTGCATCGCGGCACCGAGAAGCTCATCGAGTACAAGAGCTACGTGCAGAGCCTGCCCTACTTCGATCGCCTTGACTATGTCTCGTGCATGACCAACGAGCTGGCCTACTGCCTGGCCATCGAGAAGCTGCTGGGTATCGAGGCGCCGCCGCGCGCCAAATTCATACGCACCATGTTCTCGGAGATAATGCGGCTGACCAATCACACGGTGGCAACGACCACTGCCGTTCTGGACTGTGGCGGCATAACGCCGCTCTTCTGGATGTTCGAGGAGCGCGAGAAGATGTACGAGTTCTGCGAGCGCGCGTCGGGAGCACGCATGCACTCGGCCTACTTTCGGCCGGGCGGCGTGGCATTCGACATACCGCTTGGCTTCTGCGACGACTTGTACGACTTTACGCGACGCTTTGTGCATCGCATCGACGAGATGGAGGACGTGGTGACGGACAATCGCATTTGGCGCACGCGCAACATTGGCATCGGCCGCATCACGGCTAACGAGGCGCAAAACTACGGCTGCTCGGGTGCGGTGCTGCGCGCGACCGGCATCAAGTGGGATCTGCGCAAGACGCGACCCTACGACGCCTACAGCGAGATCGAATTCGATGTGCCGGTGGGCCTCAACGGCGACTGCTACGATCGCTATCTGTGTCGTGTGCGCGAAATGCGCGAGGCGTGCCGCATTATCGAGCAGTGCATCAACAAGATGCCGCCGGGCGAGGTCAAAACGGACGACTACAAGGTGTGTCCGCCACGGCGGGGCCTCATGAAGCGCAACATGGAGGAACTCATACATCACTTCAAGTACTACACGCAGGGCATCATGGTGCCGCCGGGCCAGACCTACACCAGCGTCGAGTCGCCGAAGGGCGAGTTCGGCGTGTATTTGGTGTCGGACGGCACCACGAAGCCGTATCGCTGCAAGATACGCGCTGCCAGCTATCCGCACCTGGCGCTCATGAACAAGCTGACGCATCAACACCTGCTGGCCGACGCGGTGGCCATTATCGGTTCGCTGGACATTGTGTTCGGCGAGATTGATCGCTGAGCGAAGACCGAGTGCCCCGAGTGCGACAAATCGAAAAGGAGGACGACGAAGGAACACTAGCAGACATGAGCCAAGCAGATGCTAATGAAATGCGCAAGACTGAGTCATATGAAAACAGAAATCTATTTAATTTATATTTTCAATTTTGAAAAATACAAAAAGAATTGAAAAAGTTTCATTTATTAAAAAATATTTCGATATTCGTTTGGAAAGTAGAAAAATTAAAATAATGAAAATGAAAAGGAAAACTCCCAACTAATACTAAAAATTTAACTTTCTACGTGACCTTGGAACCACCAGCGCTCGCAAGGGTATTTTAAGGATTTCAAACCCACCCCCCAAATATATATTTATTACAAAAATTATGGGTAGAAAATACAATTTGAAATGGTATTGTGCAAAAGTTTTGTGCAAAACCCCCAAATGAAATCCTGTGAGCGCCACTAATTAAAACTGAACATTTGAAACTATGACGCTTTGGTACGAAAACATTTGCTATGTCTTTTTCGTAAAAAGCAGAGAACAGAAACTTGAATGAATGTCTTTTGAAGTTCATTTGATGTCTTCTTGAGTGACTTTGGTGTTTTTTTTTAAGTATATCAGTATACTTTTTTATTGACTATTCTGAAATATTTCAAAACATTTGATTTTTTCTCAAGTTCATTCGGATCATAAATGGAATAAAATTTCCGAAATATTTTGAAATACGTTACATGTTTTCTGAAATATTTACTAAAATTTATTTGATGGTTTAATTATTTGTCTTTTAAAGTATTTTTACAGTTTGATAGTTTCTGAGATATGTACATACATTTGAAGTTTTCTGATGTACTCTTTAAAAGATATTTGATGATGTCTAAAATTATTAAAACCTTTTGTAATATATTTGATGTCCCCTGAAGCTTATTTGATGTCTTTGAGGTTTTTTGAAGTGAATTTTTAAGCTTATTTGATGGTATTTGATATTTTGAAAATATTCCGTAATACATTTCATGTCTTTTGAAGTGCCCTTTGAAACTTGTTTGATGTATTTTGAAGTGCAATTTGAAGCCTATTTGATGGTATTTCATATTTTCAGTACAATTGATGTCTTCTTAGGTTTATTTGATAGTTTTTGATAATTCTAAATTATTTTGAAACAAATTTAAGTAGTCTGAAGTACGTTTTGAAGTTTGTTTGATAGTTTTTGAACTAGCTAGAATATTCTGTAATGCAGTTTATGTCTTCTGAAGCAACATTTACAGTTTGTTTGATGATATTTCATATTTTCAAAATGCTCCGTAACACATTTGCCGTGTTCTGAAGTGTCAAAGAGCACTTTTGACAAAGAGCATATTTGATGTCTTCTGAAGTGCATTTTGAAGCCTATTTAACCATCAAATACCATTTGATATTTTCAATACATTTGATGTCTTCTAAGGTTTATTTGATAGTTTTTCATATTTCTAAAATATTTTTTGTAACAAATTTAAGTCTTCTGAAGTACGTTTTGAATTTTGTTTGATGGTTTCTGAACTATCCACAAAATTCTGTAATATGTTTGATGTCTCCTGAAGTGCATTTTGAAGCTTATTTGATAGTTTTTGATATTTACGAAATATTCTGTAATACATTTGATGTTTTCTGAAGCACGTTTTGAAGCTTGTTTGATAGGTATTGATATTTTGAAAATATCAAAACCATCAAACGAGCTTCCTAATACATTTGGTGCCTCCTGGAATGGGTTCTGAAGCTTATTTGATGCTATTTGATATTTCAAAATATTCCGTAATACATTTGATGTCTGCAGTCTTCATATTAAATTTATTAAATATCTTCTAAATGTTTATTAATATTTTGTAATCATCTGCAGTCGACTAAATTTCCATAACTACAATAAATTGTTTGTAAAGTTAATGTCTGTCAAGCAGATTTCATTTTTAAAACGAAGTTGTAAACAGATTATTAAGCTTTTCATCTTAATGCTGATTACTGTTTTGCAATTAGTTTTTTGTTTTGCATATTTTTGAGCCCCACACTGTCAATTTGACATATGCCAAAATATTGCAATTAACTTTGTCTGTTAATTTCAGCAGAGTACTTAATTAATTATAATTCAAGTTGCATAACGAGATTATTTAACTTGCACACAAACACACACTAACCGAGCAAATGTGACAAGAAAAAAATGATAATGTAATTAAATAGCTGACAGCAAACCATGGTTTAATTTTTTGACGCCATGTGGCAACCACATTGTAATGGCCGCTTTAAAACCACCGACAGCGAAGCAGTGCGATTATATGTCATTATGGTACACAAAAACGTCAAAAAGTTGCATGCACACACGAGCACTTAAGCGCGCTAAAGTTTTAATTTTGAGCTCTTGTGGCGTTTTTGTTTTGTTGAAATTTGCTTAATTTAATAACATAAAAAAAAAACAACGAGGCTGCACAAAAATTAAGGTAAATTATAGAAAAAAAGAGTAACAAGAGCAGAAAATGCCGCCAACCAACGACAGCCAGTCATGAGCCATGCGTCAGGCGTGGCAGTCTGTCGCTGTTTGCGTGTTGCTGACTGTTGGCTGTTGCCCTAATGAACTTTTCATTAGAAGTAAACCAGCAGCCGGGCAGAATACTATAAGTTCTTAAGCGCCTTTCATGCAATGTTGCAGCAGCAAACAACACACACACACACACATACTTACATATGTGTAGTAACTATTTATGTAGTTTGTACGAGGGAGGACGAAAAAGTGCTTAGAAAATATTTTGGTTTTTTTAATTGAGTATGTTTCTAAGGTTTACTGGGTTATGCTGGATGACTTTAGAATTATAAGATTTCCTACTAAAAACTTTTCAGACAGTTTTGTAATTGCTTGACTCAGTTTTGTTGGAGAGTGCAATCGGCCAGAAGCGGTTCGTTTTGGTCAGTAGGAGACACATCGTCAGGAGGTTGGGTGAACGATTCTTAGGAGAGGAATTGTGATCCATCAAGGCAACGTCAGACCGCACATATCGATAGTGACTAGTCAACTAAAGCTCTGAAACGTTAGATGATAGGTTCTTGGGAGAGGAATTGTGATCCATCAGGGAAACGCCGGGCCGCTCATATCGATAGTGAATAGTCAATAAAAGCTCTGAAAGGTTAGATGAAAGGTTCTTAGGAGAGGAATTGTGATCCATCAGGGAAACGCCGGGCCGCTCATATCGATAGTGACTAGTCAACTAAAGCTCTGAAAGGTTAGATGATAGGTTCTTAGGAGAGGAATTGTGATCCATCAAGGCAAGGCCAGGCCAGATACATCGTCAGTGATTTGTCAGAAGCTTTAGGAAGTTTTTTGACAGGTTCTTAGAAGAGGAATTGTATTCCACTAAGGCAAGGACAGGCCAGACACATCGATAGCGACTCGCTAGAAGCTTCGGGACTTTGGATGACAGGTTCTTAAAAGAGCAGTTGTGTTCTATCAGGACAATGCCAGGCCAGACACATCGATACGAGAGGTTGGTTGAACAATTCTTAGGAGAGAAATTGTGATTCATCAAGGCAACATCAGGTTAGACACATTGATAGTGACTTTCTAGGAACTCCGGGTAGTTTGTTGACAGGTTTTTAGGAACGGAATTGTGTTAAATTAGAACAAAAACAACTAATTATTTGCCAAAACTTCCGGGAACTTGGCTTGGAGGTTCCTATGCACTTATGGATTCACCATATAGTCCAGCATTCGCCATGTCAATCGCTTCCCAATCAGCAATTATTGGTTGCAATCTTTTCGTGGACGTTCTCCTTCCATTCTTTTCACTTGAAACTTTACGACAGTAAACTTGAAAATGATTAAAAATTAAAATTTCTAGTTTATGATTAAATGATTTTGCTGCTAAACTAAAATCCATAATTTTCATGCAAAAATTATCAAATTCCTTTTACTAAACCTTGATTATATTTTTATATAGATTTCTTTTCAAATCAACGTGATATCTCTTTAAGATTTTTCCAGCACTTATTGAGTTACCCTCGTATATCCTGTGTGTGTGGAAAGGGATGCAGAAAATGTCATTTCAATTAGAAATAGCACTGCACATAACAACTTCTATGCACACATATACTTGCATGTGTGTGTGTGTGTGTGTGGGTAATTTTAATTAAATTTGTTTATATATGAAGAAAGAAGTTTGACGGGAATTTTTCAAGTATTTGAATGCAGTTGTGCGCATTTTTCTTTACAGTATGCGCAGCTAAAATGCCACAAGAGCGGCTGTGGGCGCACGAAGGGGCGAAGGGCGGCAGCTGTTTATGCAAAATGTGCGGGCGCTGCATATCCGCCGAAGACGGATTGTTGTCACTCAGGCAGTGAGTGAAAAATGAATGGGTTTTGTTGGCAGCTAAGTTGTATTTAATGCGAAAGAATCAACACACATGCTGCGGAGTTTTTCGTGCAAATGGCAGAATGAACGAACGCAGAAGGCGCTTGCAGCAAACTGAATTGAGGGCACATAATTTGAGGTTATGATGGAGCAGTGATGAATGATGAAAGACTGCTGCAGTAAATATGAAAAATTGTTGAAAGTGAATGCGTTTAATGCATTTTTTTTTCATTTCATTAATGAAATGTATTTAGAATGCAGATGTGGGTTTTATGCAGGAAAAAATTGCATGAATATACATAAGATTGGATAAAGACAGCTAAAAAGAGTAGTAAAATAAGAATAGTAGAGAAGAGTAGTAAAATGCGATTTTCTGAAATATTTTATACGGTTCATGCTTCAGTTTGTAGGTTAAGTTTAGTTAAATCTTTGGTATTTTGAGAATTCATTTGATGTCTTCTAAAGTGCGTTTTGAAGCTTATTTGATGGTTTTCGAACTTTCCAAAAGAACTTGTAATACATTTAATGTCTTCTAAAGCTCTATTTTTTTATAGTTCTTGATAATTCCAAAATATTCTCTTAAACACATAATGTCTTCTAAAGCTCGTTCTGAAACTGATTTGATTTCTTCTGAACTATCCGAACTATTCTATGATACATTTTGATGTCTTCTGAAGCATGTTTTGGAATTTTTTAATAGTTCTTTATGTTTCGAAAGTATTCTAATACATTTGATGTCTTCAATGTTTTCTGAAGATCATTTAAAAAAGTTATAGTGTCAAACTAGCAGAATAAGAAATTCTGAAATGTGGGATTTGACTCATGTTTCTGTTTATAGTTTAAGTTTAGTAAAATCTTGATTAACAGTGGTTTAAGTGTATTGAAGACAGATATGTTGTTTTTGTTGTTTAAAATATAATAGTCTATGCATGATTTTTCTTATGAGCCCAAACTTTCTATAGCCATTAGTGTTTTCTGAAAAGTCTCTATTGGTAGTAGCAGCTCAGAAATTTAAACACAATTCAGACGGTTTTTTCACAAAATTTTTATAGCGACTGGTTTTTTTCCAAAGAGCATTTATGGGTCCCAGTAGCTCAATGACTGGAACACAGTTCAGACGGTTTTATTTCATAAAATTTCTACAGCGGTGGTGATTTTTTCTAAAGAGCATCTATTGGTCTCTGTAGCTTAGAGATTGGACCACGAGTCAGGTGGTTTTTTTTATACAATTTCTACAGCGTGTGGCTTTTTACAAAGTGTATCTTTTGGATCCTGTGGCTCAGAGATTGGAATACAATTCAGACAGTTTTTTTTTGAAAATTTCCTTAGCGACTTATCTATGGGTCCCAGTAGCTCAACGACTAGAATACAATTCGGATGGTTTTATTTCATAAAATTTCTACAGCGACTGGTTGTTTCTATAAAGCATTTATTGGTTCTTGTAGCTTAGAGATTGGACCACGAGGCAGAGGGTTTTATCTCGCAAAATTTTTACAGCATCTGGCTTTTGCCAAAGAGTGTCTTTTTCATCCTCTAGCTCAGAGTTTGAAGCACAAGTCAAAGGGTTTTATTTCACAAAATTTCTAAAATTGTCTATGGGTTCCAGTACCTCAACGATTGGAACACAATTCAGACGATTATAGTCTGAGCTCGAGTGATTAAATCTGAAAACCCAATACAGTAAAACCCGTTTAAGTTAATCTTGCAGGTCATTCAATATTTTTGAGTTACTAAAACGAATGGACTACTTCTACGAGTTGAGTATCTACTGGTTACTGATTGGTTTCTTAAGTTGCCTTCACAAAATGCTTTCAATATTTTTAACTTAGCTGACTTCACATTTTCATAGTGATTGAAAATTAAGATTGAATTCATATTGATTGAGATGACTTTCAATTTTCATGGTAATTGAAATTTTGATTGAAAGTGACTTTGAAATTTTCATGGTGGTTGAAAGTTTGATTGAAATGAGTTGGCATTTTCGTAGTTATTGAATTTTGGTTCAAAAAAGTGCTTCCTGCGGAAAGTGAGGTCGCTTTTCTCTTGCAGTCTTTTTTTGCAGTTTTTCCATTACGAAGACAACTGACAATTTTCATGGTAATTGTAATTTTGATTGAAAAAACTTCCAAATTTTCGTAATGAGTGAAAATTGTATTGAAATGACTTAACAGTTTCGCAAGTACTGAAATTTCATTCAGAATTTAAGTGCTTCCTGCTCGAAGTGATTTCGTTTCAGAACCAAAATTGCGGCAACATTGAGTTCAAAAACTTTTAGTTGCGTTACAAATATTAGCGAAAACTAAGGCACTAGTTGAGCAAAGTAGAAATAACTAAAATTAAAAAATCTGAATTTCAATTATGAAAAAGTGTCACTTGTCGCCACAAAAAAAAAAAAAAACAAACCAGCCAGACTGCGACTCCAAGCCAACTCAATGGCTGTGGCTTTTCAATTTACGTGTCAGACAAATTTTGCATAAATGATGATGGCAACGATAACGATGGCTATGCTGACCTGACTGCCAACACGATGATTTCTACGTTTCGGTTAAAAGCAACTGACAACAACAACTAAAACAACAACAACTGTAGCAGCATTCAAAGCTGATATGGAAGTGGCGAAGGTGGCGCATTGGCATTACGGCAAAACTGCAGTGAAAACGTTAAGAGCGGCGCCAGTGTAGACAGCTGGCAGCCATACAACCGCAGCTGCACTAACTTAAACTAACACACACACACACACATAGGCACATAAATGTGCGCATGTATGTGCATGGCGAGAAATTCATATGTGAAGTGCACACACTTCATATTTGAATAAACTGTGCTGCTGACAGTTCGATGGTGTGAGAGGGGGAATTGGTGGAGAAACGTAAATGACAACACTTATGAGAAATATTTGCTGACGTTGTCAATACTGACAAGACAAGAGATATCGACTTTTGGGTTGGGATCATCATGAATGTTTCTTTGCGTTTAAAGTAAAACGTGTTGTGTTCTTTCGATTTTGTTTTTTAAATTAATTGAATATTAAAATTAAACATTAAATAGAATAACAAACTAATTAAAGTAGAGAAATTAAATTGAATTAATCAAATTAATTTCAATTTAATTTCAAAGGATGTACTCGAGCGTTTCTTTCGCCTGTTATTTTTTTGCATCTCCACAAATCAAGTTAAAGAGATAACTAACCCCGTGTGAAAAATAAGTCGAATAAGTGATAACTGCTGTCAATCTGTCAGTACGAATGCTTTCATTTCCAGTATTCTGAATTTTTAAGTGTCATCCCCATGTGAGACATTATTTAAAATGGTTCAACAATTATTCATGCCCAACACTTTCGCAATTCCTATGCACAGCCAGTGCGCCCGTAAGTATGCACTGCCGCATTGCGCATACCCAGGCCACAGCTCGCCATGCACAAAATACAAATTTCCTCACATACGTAGAGGCGTTAGCACACCAACTGATATCCGCTTCTGATTTCTTTTCTAACAAAATCGACTTGCAGCTTGTGTACTTTTGTATCTCACCTGTTTTTAGCCCAGTGAGAAATTGTAGGTATTTTTATGCCCAGCAATAGTAACAAAAACTCCCAAACAACACCATTGAAGCGACAAATTTTTGGTTTGAGAAAGAAGTTAGCACTGACTAAATATTAAACGTAAAATTTAGCATAATGAAATAAAAAAATAGCATAACCTATCAGGTGTACAACTTTGCTTCCGCCGTTTTTTCCAAAATTAAAAGCTTTATTGCGAAAAAGTGCTTACAGATGTATTATTCAAAGTATTGTCCGTCGCTAGCGACAACTTTCTCCCATCTTTCCGGCAATTTTCGGATCCCCGCTCGAAAAAAGGAGTCCTCTTTTGACGCTATCCATGAAGCAATCCATTTTTCCAATTCTTCGAAGGATTGAAAATGTTGATCTGCCAGGCCGTGTGCCATCGAACGGAATAGGTGGACGTCAGAAGGGGCGACATCTGGGGAATACGGCGGGTGGGGCAAGACTTCCCATTTCAGCGTTTCCAGGTACTTTTTGACCACTTTTGCGACGTGAGGCCGAGCATTGTCGTGTTGGAGGATGACTCACCATTTTCACTCACCACGAAATCACCATTTTTAAAACGTTGAAACCACTCCCGACACGTTCTTTCACTCAGAGCAGCATTACCGTAAGTTTCTGAGAGCATTCGATGCGCTTCAGCTGCATTTTTTTTCGAATTGTAACAGAAAAGTAAAACTTCCCGCAAATGGCGAGAATTGGGCACATAAACGGACATTTTCGAGCGTGAATAATACGAAAACAAGAACAACTGTCACTGAAACGGCGATGACAATTCGTTAGGCACTGTCCACACTCACTTTAAAGGCATTACCATCTATGTATTTCAACCAGCCTCAGCCGGTACAGCCACCTATCGGAAAACGGCGGAAGCAAAGTTGTACACCTGATATATAATTTAAAATATAAGAAAATTTATTTATGAAATCTCAAAGGCCAAAATTTCAATCTACGATAACGCAACAAATGTCATAGTTAATTTTTTTTAGATTTTTATCTTCAAAAGTTTTTCATTTCCAAAAGATGATTTCTATGCGGGTATTGGCATGTTGCTGGGTATTGGCATGTTGTTGTTGTTGTTGTTATTGTTGTTGTTGTAACTATTGTTGTTTTTGCTATTCAATTGCTGCATCCGTTGGTGTTGGTGTCAAAGCAGTCCAAGTTATTCATCATCAAGCGAAATCGATTCGACTGCATGCAGAGTTCAAAACGGAATACGGAAACTACGATAACAACAACAACAAAAACAATAACAAAAACAAAATTCGGCACCTATTAGAGTTCAAAGCGTAGGAGTACAGCAACAGCAACAGCAGCAGTATTGTCGATTTTGGCAGCAAAAATAATTGCACGTGTGCAACGTTCATAGCGGAAACGGAAATGAAAATGGAAACGGAAACTACCAAACGTTTATGCTATCAAAAAATTGATTGTATTAGTTTGTGTGTGTGTCGAGGCCGACGTAATGCAGCGGCTACTAAAGCAGACGGTAATCAATACACACACACATACACACCGATTCATGCAAAGCTGACCGGAAACGGAAAGTGAAATGCCTAGCAAACGTGGGGAAATCGAATGAATTTGCATGTGTTGCCGGCCTTTGTGTTTATGGTTTGTTGGAGGGTGGGGGTTTGGTCAGTATTACGTTAATAATTTACAACAACAAAAATACAAATAAGTATTTGAAATAGACAGATAATATATAGAGAATTTGTTTTTAAATATTTAAATTAAATGTTGTGAATAAGTGAAAAATATTGCTTTGGTTTTTATTGTTGGTTTGTGTCTGAGGTTACTTTGTGTTAGTGAGAATTTAATGGCTAAGAGAATTTCCTTTGTTCGATTAGTATGAAAAGATTTCGATTGCTCTATTAGAATGCACCGTAGACAATTTTTAAATGAATAAATATATAGAAAAATGTTCAATTATTGTGAGTCTTTTTTTAAGTGACTTGTTCGGTTTTCTCTCGGTTAAAGTTGCTTGATTTTGTTTTAATGAGAAACAAGCAGGGCTTCGCCGCTTTGCAGGCAAGTTTGAAGTCTGGACCCATTGATAAATCAAGTTTCTTCACACAAAACTTTCACTCAAGTTATGATCCTTTATACGCCGAATTTCAAAAATATCCGTCTTGGTGGAAGTTTTTTTTCTTAAATGTACCACCAGAGTCCTGCACGAGTAAGAATTTATGCTATTCGAAATCATGCAAATGCTTTTGAATAGAATACTTCACTTCATCTCTGCGGACCAGTCTAAATGAATACGAATACAGCTCTCTTCGAGTACGAGTAAGCTCCGAACAGAAACGAGTAGACGTACACTATTTATTCATATTCGCTCGAAGCGGGAACACGAGAACAAAAGCATTCGAATAATAGTATAAACTGCTTGAATATTCAAATATACTCGTTTTATTATTCCTAAGATTATTTAGAAATATTTATGTTGTACATAAATATTTATTTATTTGTTATGCTACTTTCATCAATAATTTCCATGTTGTGTATTAACTAATAAGCCACTTCAACCACACCACAAGTATACACATGGAAAAGTGACATACTGCGCATAAAAATATTCAGTGAAACTGTTGATATCCGAATACTTCGCAAAGTTCTCGATTACCGAATACGAGCACTGCAGTATTCGCTTCTCATCGAATACGAGCACTGCAGTGTTTGCTTTCACCGAATACGAATAGAAACGAGAAGCGACGCTCGCTGGTTCTCGTTTCTATTCGTTTCGTTGTTCGCATTCTTCAAATACCAAGTACACGTACAGTATGTACAGTAGTGTAGTCGCCAAAATCCCAACCTAAACCTACCATCTCATAAAAATTAATGAAATATTACCATAAAAGAGGCAAAAACTATAAAAAACTTCAATGACACTTCTATGTGACGTTCACATAGTTAAAGCAGTAATGACCATTCTGCTACTCGCGAACATAAAGCAACGAAATTGAATAAATTCTGCTTTGACAATGCTTCAAGCAATCAATAAAGATTGATTCTCTACTGTTCCCAATAAACTTAATGGCACAAATTTATTCATTTTTTCATAAGATCAACTAACTTCAAATGAGTTGCGCCATAAAAAGCTGAATAGCCAAAGTGTTAATGTGACATTTATTAATATTTCTTTGATTGATTTTGATTTAAATTTATGCCAATGAAATATTAAAAACAAATTATATTCTTAAAGCATAAATTGTTAAACTGAAAAGTGCACAAATGCCAACCATAACATAAACAAACAAACAGCTGAAATGGAATTAAGTGATTTCGACTGAAAATATGCAAGAAAACAAAACAAAAACATATTTATTTATGTAGAAAAAGCAAAACACAACGGAAACAATAACAAAATGCCAGCAAAATATTTTTTGATTTCAATTCTGTGCCGCATAACAACAACAACAACACCAACAATAAACAAAGCCAATAAAGCTGTTGTCCAGTGAATAAAAATGCACAACGAGACGTAATTATTTTCGCGTTTCCGGTGTATGATTTATTTTTTTCATATTTTTCAATTTTCGTTCCTTTTTTTTTGTTTATCAGTTTGTTTCTTGTTTTTCGTTTGCCTTTGCACAAATGGCAGCAAAACTCGTCGCATGTTGTTTACATTCGCATAGCAAACATGCGGCATGGCAAAACAACTTCACAAATGAATGGCAACGCTGGCGAGAGAAATTTTTTTTAGTTAGTTTTATTTATTTATTTTTATATGTAATTTAATTTTTTAAATTTTTTCATGCACATTTTTCCGAGACTTTGGTTTTGCTTAGAGTGCAGTTTTTTTATAGACAAAGAATTCGTTAAAATAATAGCAACAACTGCTGCGAAACGAAACGTAAATAATAACAACAATGCCGATGAAAATAGGAAATGTGGTAATAAAATGGCAGAAAATTAAATAATGCAAATACAAAAGTTTCCGGCGAAATTATTTTGTTGAGGCAAAAGTTTAAGTAAATTTTAGACAAAAATAGCAACTTTTTGTTGTGTTGATTGGTTGCTATAATCGAGAATAATATGCAGAATCATAGGTTAGAGGTAGAAGCTATATAGACGAGGAATAAGAAGAAAATACTTCACTTCACTTATTATGTAATTTTGCCGAATTATACGAAATATTGATGACCATTCTGGTATTTGCAATGGAAGAATCGCCATCACTGATCTAGAAGAAAGAAGACTCAAAGAGGCAAAGTGGTTGGCTGGTGTTTTATATACACTTTTTGAGATGAAAGAAGAAAGATGGAAAGATCTCCATAGTTAAAATTAATCTAAGGACTTTCGGGAAGGGAATCCTGAGCGAGCGTTGCTAAACCGGGGCATGCAATGTCACTGAATGAGTTTTATTGAGGACTTCAAAATAAAAGTCACTGGATGATTTTTATTGACGACTTAAGAAATTAAAGTCATTGAATGATTTTTTAGTGATGACTTCAAAATAAAAGTCACAGGATGATTTTTATTGATGACTTCAAAATAAAAGTCACTGGATGATTTTTATTGACGACTTAAAGTCATGCTCCAATCTCAGTCCCCCCAGCCTGCTACGCATATGGAACCGGTTCAACCCCTAGAACCAGCAAATACTTCCTACATTTGCCTCCAAGTTCCTCTATGCGACACTGAAACATTCTTCGGGGGCTATGAGCAGTGGCCGTCCTTTCGGGACATGTTTACTGCGGTATACATTAACCACCCCCAGCTCACTCCAGCCCAAAAATTGTATCACCTCCGATACAAAACGCAAGGCCAACCCGGTGCTCTTGTTAAACAATACGCATTAACCGATGACAATTTCGGACTCGCGTGGGAAGCTCTAAGATCCCGCTATGAGAACAAGCGCATCCTCGTTGACAACCAAATTCGATCTCTATTGAATATCACTCCTGCCCACACCGAAAATAGTGAGGCACTACAGTGGATTCAGAATTTTATAAACAATTGTCTGTCCGTTCTCAAGTCTCAGGCCGTAGACGCGGACAACTGGGATCCGCTGCTGGTACATATATGCTCTTCCAAATTGCCCGAAGCAACCCTAGCTTTATGGGAACAATCTTTGACATCCCGGAAGAATCTGCCACCCTGGTCACAAATGAACGAATTTCTGACCAGCAGATACGAGATAGTGGAACGGCTGAATTTCTTTCGGCCTACCAAGTCTAAACCACAACCCTCATCTTCCAATGTCCTCACAAATCGGCCCCACAGATCTCTAAATCTTCACACTGAAGTGAAAAAGGACTTCGCGTGCAAACTCTGCAGCGCAAATCATTCCGTACAGACTTGCCAAAGCTTTAAAAGGCTCACCCCCCATAGTCGATTAGCATTTGTGAAAAATCACAAGATCTGCGTGAATTGTCTTGCTACATCTCACCTAATTCAGGATTGTACAAGCAATTTCACATGAGTATATTGCCAGAAAAAGCACCACTCTTTGCTTCATCTCCCCAAAGGCAATGCGCAACCCATTCACTCCCCCAATCGATCACTTCTCTGGTTTCAACGGTTATCCAACAACCGAGCAACAACTCCACCACTCATTCTCCCCTTTCCGATGCGCAACCCAGCACATCTTCAAGGCAAAGTACGCTCCCAGTACCAGCCCTTCACTCAAATAATGGCACCCAATCCCTTCTGCCTACGGCACTGGTGTCCATTATGCATTTAGGAAAGTTGTTCAGAGTTCGAGCGTTGATCGATCAAGGCTCTCAGTGCACCTTCATTTCCTCGAAGGTCCAGAGACACCTAAAATTGCCAATCGAGAAATCTGACCTCCAGATCTCGGGCATGGGCGGACAGATTGTGAAAACCGCCAAACATATATGATTCTTGACATTGGCAGTCCCTAAAACGAGCACAAACCTCCCCGTGCAAGCCATCGTGCTTCCAAAGTTAACGGAATGTCTCCCCCTTCCAAAATAAACCCCCCAAATTTGAACGATTTCGCCATGCTAGATCTCGTTGATCCCAACCCCTTCGAGGCAGCGCAGATCGATATAGTGATTGGCAGTGATCTCATCCCGCAGATCATGCTCGAAGGTTTCCACCGAAATGTATGTGGCAGCTTACTTGCTCAACACACAGTATTCGGTTGGATATTAAGCGGTCCAGTACCCCTGTCATCACCTTTGACAAATGTCGCCGCGGTGCCAAATCACCATACGCACACTGGTCCCGCCCTTCGAAAAAACCTTCCTACTCTAAAGGAACCCCGTTCTGACGTGAGTGCTGCCCTCAATCCCGTAGGGTTTCCACCCAAGGAAATAAAGGCAAATCACGCGGAACCCACCATCCCTGCACACTCGAACTCGAAATGGCAAACACCCCCATTCGTTGCCAAACGTTTCGCCCCCCGCAGGATGGCTATCGCTTCCAATGAGACCGCGAAAAAGGGTACAACACAAGTGTGGGCTCGACGCCACACGTCATATGCACAGCAACTGATGGAAACTGCAGCTCCCTGGCATTTCCACATTGCACCCCTCATACAATAAACTTCGAGCGCACCCATCCCAGGTTCGAGTCAGTCGCCATTCCCGTGCAACCTATCCGCGCCTTCACTCCTCTGCCACACCACTCTCGGTCACACCACACACCAACGATGTCATTATCATCTCTCACGACAGACATCTCTTTTGCAGATCCGGCGCTAGCGATCACCCCAGTAGTTGCCCCCAAGACTACCCCGCACGTTCGCAGCGAACATTACCCGCAAAGAGGACCTCAGCGCACTCCCCAGCGCTCCGTCATCGCTGATCGGCAAGAACTCCCCAGCCGTCAGCCCAGCAGTCCATCCTACAGCCAGGCAGTCGCGCATCACCGCCAAACCATCACCAGCCAGCCGTCGGCCGTAACCCCGGACGAGACCCCGACACCCATATATAATTGCAATCTGCAATGGCATTGATTTTTATATTAAAACTTACAGTTACGGTCCCTGGTTCCAATAAAAAATGCAAAACTATTCGGGAATTTTGCCTTCAACTCAAAAACCGAAAATCACATTGAAATTTTCAGTTCGTAAGTTCGTAACATTGACATTGCTTGTAGAAATTTATTGATTCGTTCTTGTTGCTATCGCTTTTTTTGTCACTTTCACACTTTCCAACGCCATTTTGACATGCTTTATCAAAGTAATGACGTTTCTCGACGCTTGATGGCAATGCAACAAAGCCACAGTTGGCCAGCAGCTGTTCTGCTGCAGCTTCGACGAAGGCAAAAACAGTCAAGAGAGCACTTCACACATCAACAACAACAACTATGGGCAGTTGACAGGTTGTCACTTGCAGTGTATTTATACTGTTTTTTCACAATAGTAACGGTATTTTTTCAAGTTTTTATTCACGCTTTTCAGCGCGTTTTCCATGCATCACAATACAGAGAGAATTTTTTGTTGTAAATCAAGCGTTTACTGCTTCGGCTATAAGCTTTCACTGTTCACTGCAACATGTGCAACACCAAAAGTGACGATTTTTGTGAGTGGCAAAAGCATTAAGTGTCACTCGCTGCAAATCCCAACTTTGTGTCACAACTTGTCACAGCCCCAACACACACACACACACACACCTTCACACAACGCCCACTCACTTGCCACAACGGCTGTCAATCATAAGACACATTGGCCGACTGGCTGCAACAAAGCGGCGACCGCCTTTTAATTAAGCCGCAACGTTGCTACGCTTTGTGTGCGCTTCGTTGCAATTCGCCACAGTCTCCGGCGCATTACGGGCGACATTCGTTGCTGGCGTCTTAGAGGCACTTAACCCCTTAACGAGCGCCACTCGTTTCACGACAATTAACCAAACGTTGTGCCGCCGCGCGCACTGCTTGCTGCCGCCAGCGATTCATTTGCTGTTGCAAAAATTGCTGGCATACTTGCAGGCGTGCGAGCGTAATTGAGCGCACTGCTGCAGCTGCTGTCGACTGGTGGCTGGTGGCGTCACGCGCTGCTGATTTGTGCGCCACTGTCACTTTGATTAATTGAATCGCTGACAATCCGCAGTAAAACAGCAGCCATTCCCACTGCTGCCACTGCTTTCAACTTTCAAACATTTCCGGGCTGCAAAGTGTTGTATAGGATTTTGCCACAACGCTTTCAAACGGTCAACGAGTGCTAAACGAATGCAATGCGACTAGTTGCACAGTGAAATAAAAATAAAACAAAATCGTTGCCATTAAAATGACTTCATGTCTCCCTGTTGGCGCAGAGATTTCAATTCATTTCTTTTCATTTCTCTTTATTTCAATTCATTTCATTTGGTTTTTATTTTATTTCGCTTTTATGGCGTTGTGCTGGTAATTAAAATGTGTACCGATGAAAAGACGCGGCGCGCATCGGAACAGTGTGGCAACAATGGCGCACGGCAGACTTGGCTCCGCTCTTGAAAAGTGCTCGGCAATTAAGGTCACTAAGGCTAATTGAATCGGATTGATGACTGGTGGCCTCTGGTCCAAGTGGAATCCGCACCAAAGCGCAACGTACGATGAGAAAATCCACTTGAAAACAAAATGCTAAAGGCAGCATTTCTGCTCAGTGTTTGGCGCGCGCGCTTTCAAATGATACCGAATTAATAATTTGCGCTCATCGAGACAGAAGGACGCTGATTACTTGGACTTGAACTGGTGTTTAATTTGCGCTTTCAGCTACGATTAAGTGGCCGCCAGGTGGCCAATGACATGCTTTTTTGCTAATTGATACACAGCACAGCAGGGACCCACCAGCACAAAGAGGATTCGCTCTTAACGAGAGTGTGAGAAGCGTTGACGGTTCACGCTCCACTAAGCTCAATCAAGCGCGCAAGGAAGCTAAGACGAACAGTAAATGGTTGAGGATGGCATTCTGCAGAAATCAGCAGACCAGATCCGTGTAGCTTTCGAACAGAGGATGTCGGCATGTGGCGAGGTTTACTGTGGTTCTCACGGCCGATTGGCCATTGAAAAACACGCAGTAAACGTGGCCATGGGTTATCGATTTTAAAGACATAGTGAAATGAACGTTAACTTCTCTTCTTGACTTTATTAACTTGACCGGGAATAGTGGTCAAAAAACGGTGTTAATTAGATGCCAGGACATTGCTGCTCTAACCAACCAACGACATACATAAGTAGTTGTGATAGGAGGGCTTGAAAAAATTGAAGCAACCTTGAACAAAGTGTATCGAGCTAAAGAGAAACAATGTTCTAAAACAAAACTTTCGATTTTGGTTTTTTTAATTGACGGTGAAAATCTTTTGAAAGATAGAATATAATAGAATTTGATTGGGTTTGTTGCACTGACACCAGGACTGACCAGTTGTGCACCCTATTGAAGCTTAGTAACTTACAAGGGTTCAGTTTCTTGATGTTCTCTTCTTTATGTCAAAACTAGCCCAGATAGCATATCCTGCAACGACATGTCGCATTGCAGTTTAATACGATGTGCTCGGGAGTCTCCTCTGCTGTTCCGCAGATTCTGCAGACGCTAACCTGTTCTAGCCCGAGTTAGAAGACCGGTGACCTGTCTAAGCTGGTTATTCTTTAGTTTGAGGCATTTTTCAATCCATTTGGGGTTATGACTTTTAATAAAGATTTTCAACCGACCCGAGACGCTAGACCAGTGTTCTGAGTTCCTGGTTTTCTCCTCAGTCTTAGTGACTCTGCTAAGGCGCTGTTGCCCTGTCCAATGAAGGGCTCCGGTCCCAGGGGGCCATGGCTGCCGCAGTTCTAGCAAGGCTGCCTGCATCCTTGCTTCCTTCAATTCCTCTAAGTCCTGGAACTCAGAGGATCTTGACCTGGTTATCTATGCATTTCAGCACTAACCCTAAGGTTATCTCATATGAGATTAGTTCTTTGATGGCTGCTTGACTATCGGAGTTTTCGAAAGATTTTGGCGCACAGTCGGACCGCTATCAACTCTCTGACAGATGTATCCATTACATTAAGGTTGGTGTTTGACTAACGTAAATCCCTATAAACTTAAGCAAGAAGCTTACTTACATGTCATATTCGGAATGGTCTCTATATTCACGGGTTAGCATTAACTTGTAGACACATGTAAAGGTTAGGAGTACAACATGACGACTTTTGTAGTGGCTGTTACCGTTCTCGGCCGTTTTACGTAACCAGATTCATAGTTTAATGGTCGTCGCTTTATTAATTTAAGCGATCTTGGCCTCGATGTTGGCCGATGCAATTTCCTCGTGTCCACTCTCGTCGCCGGTCCGATTGAGAAGAAAGCAATAACTTCGTTGCTTAACTATCGATCGCACGACCGGGTGACTCATGTGCGTCAAGTTGTGCAGTGTTGCCACCAATGCGGATTACAATAGCGTAATCTGTGTAGTTCCCAGTGCAGTAATTTGGGGGAGGTTACGTCGTCAAAATTGTGCTATTCCAATAAGCTGCGTATATGTGCTTTAGAGTGAATACAACCGTTTTAGTTGTCGCTAATAAGGTCTTGAGAAGAAATTATGACTGATTAGTTAGCTCCAGAACCATTTCAGAAGAGAACACATTGGGCCAATTTGGCCTGAGAGTGGAAGTGCACTCTCTGTGCCGCACTCACCCTTCTTTACCTAACCTAACTTAACCAAAAAAGGTCTTAGAAGATAAAGTATTTAATTTTGAATGATGTTTAGTTGTCTCTAACGCCAACGTCTTATAACCTGCTGGGGTATTAGGTCTTTATCCTAGATTCCCACTGAGTTTACATCGGTTGGGAACTTGCCAAAAAAAAGCCACTTAATTGAATGTATTTTTGTTTCCTTTATAAAAAAAAATTAGTTGTCCAGAGATTGACCAAACTTCTAAAAGCTAAATATATCCTTTGTCATTACAAGTAGGTACTTCTATTTAATGGTTTACAATTCATTCTGTTGTATAGAAGTTTGTTCCAAAATTTATAAAGCTGAACAACTCAAAACTTGAGATTTTTGTCGCAAAAACATTTCCTCCTATCAGTCAAGGCTGGGAAATTGCTCACTATGTATGTATGTCGCTTCCTCTTCTTCTTTGAGAGATAATCTACAAGTTTCATCCTCAACGAAATTCAGTCTTAGGTTCCCAGCCAGCTAAAATATCAGAATTTTTCTTGGTTCTCTGCTCAATGGCATTTTAAGATTATTCTTAGAAGATCTAGAATTGCTTGCCTCCTACCATCTTCTCTCCCATTCAGTTGCTGACTATTTTATCAACAGTGGAAGAGCTGAGATCAACCATAGATTACAGTCGGAAGAAGTCATTGTTAGAGCTCCGTTTGGCTCGGAGGTTCGATAATAATTTATGCTGCTCTGTTTTAACGTTTCCTTTGGCTTCTTTTGAATTTCACACAGCACATGCATGGATCAGTTTTGAGGTTATTGTTGTCTACTGCATAAACTTAATGTTAATTGTTCAGTTATTCAGCTACTGTATAAACTTAATGGTGACTTAATTGTTCAGTTATTTAAATATTGTTACGAAAATCTCAAGTTTTCCCAGGTTCGTTTGATTGTGCTTGAAAATAAAACCAGTTCAATTATTTAGCGCAAACGCAGTCAAAAACCAACAATCACTTTATTTACAGATTTACACTTCCTTGTATCTACACTTGTTACCACTTTGTTTGCTCAACACAGACTCGACCCCTTGCGCTGCCACTGCTGCTTTTATACCAGTTTTCTTATCGCGCCGAAGTTTCTTGCAACTTCCAATTGGAAAGCGCTCGACCATTCTCGCACAGCCCATTTCTTCGAGAACCATATCGGACTATACCAAGCGAATTTATACCAGTTTTGCAGTACTTCAAAGTGCATGCCTAAAAGTATGCTTGCAAAAGCGTTCATGCACAGCACAGAGTGCCTTTTCGTTTCAATATTCAACAGACACGAGTTCGTATTAGTTCGCACTTGAAAATTCTCACAAGAAAAAACTAAGAATTTATGAATTGAGAAAAAACATTGAATAGGTATTTCTTGTGAGAATTTCCCAGGTAATTTTATAATAAATCGTGTCTTGTTAAGTATTTTTAAAAACCCGATAAACCCGAGATTCGTTTTTAATAAAATTTTGAGAAATTTGAGAAATTGGACCCTGTATTGGAAGCAGAAAGTCATATTCATCTGTATAACCTTGAATTGTTATCAGAAACTCACTCGGAATCGATGAAGCTGTGTCCTTTTCTCCATATTAACTTTTGAAAGAGTAACAAAAATTCAATAAAAACTGCTCGAAAAATTAAAAAGAAATTAAGAAAAGTTCCAACCTGAAAATTTCGTTTCTATATAGACTATATAGTATAACCTTCCTAAAAAACCACTACCAAGTTGTAGTTATACTTTAAAATTGTACAACATGAATCGATTTCCCGTCGACCCAAATCGACTTTAGGCTGACTTAAGACTTTAACCGTGAAACGAAAAATGCAAGAAACCCAAAGAACACACACATCCATAAATCAATGATACGAAAAAGTTATTACGATCGAGTTTAATAATTGCGAAAAATGAAAATTAATTAAATCTGAAATGAATTAATGTGCACACGCCAAAGGGTCGCCAAGGCAAACTGTTGTTGTGTTATTAACAACAACAACAACAAGAGCAGTAAAATTATTAAAAATAAAAACAAAAATCCATGGCGCAAGAAAAATTCGCTGGAAAATTTATGGCCTCCGTAACAACACGTTGTATTTTAAAGGAGCAAACGTTAAGGATAATCGCACAAAATGGCAACTTGCTGCCAGCTGGCGCAATGTTTTCGCAGGGCCGCAATTAATTTCAATTTTGCATGAAGACAAAAGGTAGGAATGCGCGCATTAATTGCTGTCCATAAAGTTGTTTAATTCGATTTTAAGGCAATTGAACAGTTGAGACGGCTGGCATCTCGTACGGGCAGCTGTGGTAAGAATGTTTTTCAATTTTAACGCTTGCACGTAAATACTTACAGTTACACATACCGATTCATTTATATTGAAATATTTATATATGAAAAGAGAAACTTTCATTCAGACATAACTACAGACATGTTCGATAGTGTGAATACGTTGCCTACGGGTGTAGTTGTGAGTTCGTTCGTTTACATGGCAATTTATTGATGCTTTTTGTGCGATATTTTTGTTGTTGTTGTTGTTTCATGTTACCTTGTGTTGGTTTAACCCACTACTGCCGAGTGGATGTTTAAATAAGACCTTCGATTTGGTATATGAAACAGGTTTAGAAGGCATCAACTACGTCATGAGGCCTCAGACTTCATGTCTCAAATCTGGTAAGAGATATCACAACAAATTTGATTTCACATCATCTGAGATAGACGGAGAAGAGGAGGAGGAGAATTCAGAGTCTTAATAAGTTTAGCTCAGATTCAAATCGATATATTGTGTTTTTCAAAGTCAGAAACTGCCAAGTGGGAAGTCAAATTTAACGTTAAATATGGAATTCATATTCACAGGTTTAAGAAGACCTCGTATCTTAGATCAACTAAGAGATATCACTATGAGTTTGTTTCCACATCATGTGGCGAAGATGAAACAACTCAGCGTATTTTTAAGATAAGCTCGATTCCAATCGATGGATGGTGTTTTTCAAGGTCAAAAATTGCCAAGAGGATAGTCAAACGTAAAATATGGTATAAAAGGCAAGTTTATATATAGTTTTTATCTCAAATCTAGTCAGAGATTTCACAACAAATTTAATTTCACATCATCTGAGATAGAACAAGTAATTCAGCACCTCTAAAAATTAAGCTCTGATTTTAAACGGAAGAAAGTGTTTTTCAAGGTCAAATTAAACGTTCCATATTCTATACAAAAAGCAGGTTTAAATAGACCTCATATTTCAGATCTACTAAGATATATCACTATGAATTTGGTTTGACATCATGTGGCAAAGATGGAACTATTTAGCGTCTTTATAAGTTTAGCTCAGATTCCAATCGATAGATGGTATTTTTCAAGGTCAAAAACTGCCAAGTGGGAAGTCAAATTAAACGATATCTGGTTGAATCGATAGTGTTTTTAAAAGTAAAAAATGGGAGATTTTTACAAACAAATACATTTAAAGTACAAAACTTTGAAGAACAAAAATCTCTTATATACGTTCGAATCACTTTTTTATAGCCTATGCAATCGTTCTATTAGCCATTAATGGGTTAAGTAATATTATATTTGAACTGTTAAATTATGGCGTAAACATGTTGCTGCAACAAAAATGGCAGCATTGCCAGTGTTGTGGCATTAATTTACACAATGTTACTCGTATTTACATTCGTCATATCGACAGACAAACCAATAAAAGTTCAACAAAGTTTTTCGCCACGTAGAAAGAAACAATAAGGTTCGCCAGGGTGAAATTTGTTTGTTGTAATTGTAATGCGATGCGGTCAAATAAGTTAAATGTTGCGCTATGCAGAATTACTGTAGAAAATTATGGTACTTCAAGGACGGTGATGAACTCAATAGAATTATGATTGCTCTGACAATATTGAAATGGTGAGGTTAGGATGGGAATATGTATGGAGTTAGGGTATTTTACTCTTCCCAAACATTTAATTTCATCATCTCAGTAAGACAAATATAGTAAAAGGATTGAGGAAGTGGTAGGCTGTAAGCATTTCTAATATTGCACTGACTACTTATCTAATTTTTGATCCAATGAATGATCCAATGCGCTGTACCCAGAGTTGTATGAATTATTCAATGTAAATTTACCTGGAAATATAAAAGAAGAAGAAACATATTTAATATTTGTTATTTGAAGGAGGCTTATTTCATATTTTATAGTAAATGTTTTATGTTTTGTTTATCTAATTAAAATTAATTTAATAATTAGTTCTAACTAAACAATTTAATTAATTTTGCATATAGTACTAAATATTAGCTACTAACTTATTTTGGAATTTTTTAAAGGAATCTTAAAACGCAAATAATAACTTAAACTTAGCTTAGATTTGAGCATCGTGATTATGTTGGAAAGTTGCTTTGGAGCCCATAAGCTTGAAGTCAGCAGTTGTTTTTCGTTGTCTACTGATCGCAAAGTTGCCCAAAGGTGGCCGCGTAGGGTGTGGAAATTGCAACAAACACAAACACATATAAAAATTTACAACAATGAAAGCAATTAATTGTTATTGTGCGACCGGCTGTCGTCTGTGCTTATTTGCACTTGTTGATAAATAATTAAATTTTTTGATTGCCAGCTGTGTATTGTAAATGAAATACAAATAAAATTCAAATAAAATAAAATAAAATAAAATAAAATAAAATAAATAATATAAAAATAAAAATAAAAAAAAATTGTTTTAAAGCCATTTTGTTGGCTTTTTCTTTTGCAAAAAGTTTACGGAAAAAGTATGTTTGGTTTGGTGAAACAAGGGAGGAGACGGAAGTTAAAAATAAAAAAAAATTAATAGAAGGATGCATGTTGAAAACAGCATCGAGTACTGCTTTTTAGGATCTGTGATCAAGAGAAACTGATGCACAAAGAGGGATCTAAAGAGAGACAAGATTGAGGAAAGAAGTACATTAGAAAGATGCGAGAATGTCTAAAACATAACAAGACATATGACAAAAAAAGCAAAAAAACAAAGTGAAAAGGAGATCAAAGAAACACATCACAGCAAGAGCTCCAAGGAGAGAATCATTCAGAAAAAGCGCTAAGAAGGGTTCGAAGGGAAAAGAAAATAGCACCGAAAGGAAGAAAAGGAGATAACGTCAAAGAAAGATGCACGATTAAGGGGCTTAAGAAAAGAACCGAGTACAAAAGATTTTGGTGAATGGTTGCAAGAAAGCAACAAGTTAAAGAACACATATAGTATATTGTTATGTAGCGATATGCTGAAAGATGAAATGCTTCGCTCTTTAACGCAACATAATCGAGATACAATTTTATATATCATATTTCCGTATTATTTGCGCCTCAATCTCTCCCTTCTATATGGCACAATTAAGCAATTTCACCCCACTGACATTCATGCAGGACATTTTCTAATTTCGCAATCAGCATTCTTTGTTGTTTTCATGCTGTCCTGCAGCTAAATTTTCCGCCTGAATTACTTTCGCTCAAATTGTGGATGGCACATGTGTTGGCAAATCCAACATTAATATAGCCATAAACAAGCGGGACGCACACACTACACACACACGCACACACATATATATATGCCCATACATAGTTCGCGCTAAACGCGCACGGCACTAAATCCTATTAACGACACATTGGAAGCATTTCACGGCAAATAATGACAACAGACAACTCAATCAGCGCGCATCAATTTCGCATTAGACACGCCCCAGCCAAATGCCAATTGCTGCAGCAGACGCACCGCATCGACAGACGAGGCAGACGAGAGACAAAAACCCATAAAGTGGCGTGGAATTACGCGTACGCCATCCCCCGCTGCACTGCGGCAACACTTGCTCGGCGTAGTTTTTCTGCTCGCTAGCAAATCCGTGTAGAATGCGAACGCGGCGGCTAAGCTAATGGCAACGCATCGTGTCTGGTGCGCTGCTGCGGTGCTGAAGAAGCGCCGCGAAATTCAGCCAAGTTGCCACAAATGCGTGCCAGACCCAGCAGCGAGCGGATAACGATTCGACGGACGAGAGCAGCCAGTGGAAAGGAATCGAAAAACGTTGACATCAAGAGTGTCGACGAAATCCGATTTGTAAACAGCAAAAAGGAAATGCATTCGAAATTGAAAAATAGTCGCATGACATCAGTGAGTGAAAACCCCTTAAAAGCGTCGAGCAATTGCTGCGGCAGATTTGCTGCATACAAATAGAGACACAGAGCGGAGAGCAGGAAGAGCCAACAAAACAATCACAGGAGTTTTTGGTAGTTTGCAAGATTTGAAAAGACATTTCACAGCGCCAAAGAGATTACAAATTGATTTTTTGCAAATCGGATAGGGATGAGTGCCCATGAGTGACTTACATAGAAGAAGCATTTCGAATGAAACACGCGTTCAGGGAAAATGTTATTTGTTTTGGGGTTGAAGAAAAAATTGTTTTCATCTTCTGAACTGAACTGAAGAGAGGTGGAAACACTTTCATTCAGGATTATAGGTTTTGTATTTTTTTAATTTATTTTACTTAATTTTTGTATCTTCTTTTATTTTATTTTATTTTATTTTATTTTATTTTATTTTATTTTATTTTATTTATTTATTTATTTTATTTTATTTTATTTTATTTTATTTTATTTTATTTTATTTTATTTTATTTTATTTTATATTATTTTATTTTATTTTATTTTATTTTATTTTATTTTATTTTATTTTATTTTATTTTAGTTTATTTTATTTTATTTTATTTTATTTTATTTTATTTTATTTTATTTTATTTTATTTTATTTTATTTTAATTTATTTTATTTTATTTTATTTTATTTTATTTTATTTTATTTTATTTTATTTTATTTTATTTTATTTTATGTTATTGTATTTTATGTTATTTTATTTTATTTTATTTTATTTTATTTTATTTTATTTTATTTTATTTTATTTTATTTTATTTTATTTTATTTTATTTTATTTTATATTATTTGATCTTATTTCATTTTGGACTTTTTATTTTATTTTATTTTATTTTATTTTATTTTATGTTATTGTATTTTATGTTATTTTATTTTATTTTATTTTATTTTATTTTATTTTATTTTATTTTATTTTATTTTATTTTATATTATTTGATCTTATTTCATTTTGGACTTATTATTGTTTTAAATTATTGAAAAATTTATTAAATTATTGAAATTATTACGTGTGGTGGAAATTCCCATAGCTCGGTCGCCGCTGATAATTGTGTTATTTAGCGAAAATTAAAAGCTTCTGAGTTGCGAAAAGTTAAATTAAACTTTCACGACGTGCTCAACGCAACTCGACAAATACTCCGGAGACTTGGCGTACATTTCCGAATCAATTATTTACGATGCACTCGACTCGGCACGAAAGAAAATTAATGAAAACGCATCAGCCAGTCAATATGCTCACTGTGGCGCAGCATTAGCGTTGCCCCCTCCATCCACCTCTCCCTTCATTCCACATTGTGCGTGCGCTTTCACCATTCGCAGCAACGCATTAAATATTCAAGTAATTTTGCTGTCATTTTGCCCTGTTTAAAGGTTTCGCTTTCTTTGCGTTTTCACTCGTATTTTTGTTGTTGCGACCGCCAGAGTGCGCGCCCTAGCCACAGTTTTCCAACCACCGCCACGGTTAGCAATTTTCCATTTTTTGCACGTTTGTCTTTCACCTTGAATTGCACTCTGGGGATGCGGCAGTGGCGCAACTGGGCCGTGTGCCCGTTGGTGATGGCTATGGGGGAAGAAGGGGGAGGGTTGTTCTAGCAGCGTTTTTCTCCCACCCAATTTTTTGCATTATTTTTGTTGTTGTTTTTCTAGCGCACACTATGCCGACGGGGATTATATTTTTAGCAACATCCCAACAACAACAATAACCACAATAAAGTGCCGCACGCATTTGCGAATATTTAAGGCGCAACCCTTAGACGCAGACAAGCAAACAAACCGGCGGACGGACGGACAGATGTGCAGATTAGTAGACACAAAGCCAGCAGCCGCCCAGCCAAGTCAACGTGCAAATAAGCCCCACTGTGCAGCCGCAAGCGCTTAGGTTAAGACGCTACCGCTGCCGCCGCCGAGCGGGATTCATATTTTGCACAGAATTTTAATAAAAGCCACAGCGGGCAGCGAGCAACAACAAAAATGGTTGGAAAACTCCTGGGAAGGAAAACAAATACAAGAAAATATCAGCTGTTTTATTTTTGTTTAAGCGTGACGCACTGCGGCAGGAAATGTTCGATTGAGCTCGGGGCAGACACAAACTGCCGGCACAGCGCAGCATTCAGTGGGGAGGAAAATGGACGAGATGAAGTGAAAACATAATAAGAAGCAGACAAACAATAACAACGACGGCAACACAGCAGAAAGGTGCACTTCATTGTGGTTGAAATATGAAAATTTTCATATTTTGTTGTTGTTATTATTGTTATTATTTTTAAAGAAGCTGCTGTCAACGTCTGCTGCCTGCTGTCAGCGTTAGTCTTAAATCCATTTTGAAAGCTTTAAGTGCGCTGAGCAGCGCGAGTGCTGACAATTATTGCTGTCACCTGCGCAGAGCTCATTCAGTCCTTGAATTAAACTGATTTTATTTTAGTTGTTAGTAGTTTTCGTTTTGCATAACATCAGCTTTGAGGCAGAGCCTGGGGTATTGGGCTTTTGGACAAATATGAAATTCACAAAAAAAATTCTCATACGTTCAGCAAAATAACACTACATATATGTATATGTAAATATATGTATGTGAATGTGCCGTCTTAACAATTGTTTCATATAAAACACATTGCCGTAGATTTCATATTTTGAACGCAAACTTTTGTAAAATTATCTGTTCAACACTTTTCAATACCCACGTGCGGCAACAAATACTACAATCACTCATACACACACACACACTATGGTCTACTTTTAGGCGCCCACATCAGTGTCATGATTTTATTGGAATTTTTTGTTGTTTTTGCAAGCCTTTTGGCAGTCGTCCAGCAGCTGTTTTGCCCTCGGATTTGCGAACTTTTTGATGCCATTGGCACCTCGAGGTTGGAGGCGCATATTTAGTTTTCATGCACGTTCGATTGTTTGTTTGCAGTGATGGGTTGCTATCCGTTTTATAGAGTTGTTATTTATATATAATTGTGTACGTGTGTACATGTGTGTAGTTTTGTCATTGAAAAATAACACGCCATGTCGATCGACTTCGCTAACCACAAAACAGTGCAGAAATTCGAAAAGTCATCAAAACAAACGCAAGGAAGAACACAACGAATAAATTTGAAATGGCGCCGTTATACCATTACAACAACAAGTTCAGCATTGTCACTGATGAATTCTTCTTTTTATTTTTCGCATATTCTTCTCTCCTTTAATGTATTTTATTTTACTTTTTTTATTTTATTTTGTTTTGTTTTGCTTTGTTTTATTTTCTTTTACTTTATGAAATTTTTTTATTATTATATTTTATTTTTTTATTTTACTAAATCTTGTTTAATTTTATTTTATTTTCTTTAATTAATTAATTTAATAATAATTAATTAATTTTTTAATTTTGTTTAATTTGCTTTATTTTATTTAATTTAATTTTATTTAATTTTGTTTTATATTGCTTTGTTTATTTTTGTTTTGTTTTATTTTCTTTTATTTTTTATTTTATTTTGTTTATTTGATTTGATTTGATTGATTTGATTTGATTTGATTTGATTTGATTTGATTTGATTTGATTTGATTTGATTTGATTTGATTTGATTTTATTTTATTTTATTTTATTTTATTTTATTTTATTTTATTTTATTTTATTTTATTTTATTTGTTTTATTTTCTTTTACTTTATTAATTTTTTTATTATTTTATTTAATTTGTTTTATTTTATTTTACTAAATCTTGTTTAGTTTTATTTTATTTTCTTTTACCTTTTATAATTTTTTAATTTTGTTTTATTTGCTTTATTTAATTTAATTTAATTTAATTTTATTTCATTTTATTTAATTTTATTTTATTGTTATTGTTATTGTTTTGTTTATTTTTTTGTTGTTTTATTTTATTTTTTATTTTATTATGTTTATTTTGTTTTATTTGATTTGATTTGATTTTATTTTATTTTATTTTATTTTATTTTATTTTATTTTATTTTATTTTATTTTATTTTATTTTATTTTATTTTATTTTATTTTATTTTATTGTATTTTATTTTATTTTATTTTATTTTATTTTATTTTATTTTATTTTATTTTATTTTAATTTATTTTTTGTTGTTATTTTATTTATTCAGCATTGTCACTGATGAATTCTTCTTTTTATGTTTTGCTTATTCTTCTCTCTTTTGTTTTATTTCATTTGGTTTTATTTTATTTTATTTTTTTTATTTTATTTTATTTTATTTTATTTTATTTTATTTTATTTCATTTGGTTTTTTTTAATTTAATTTTATTTTATTTTATTTTATTTTATTTTGTTTATTTTATTTATTTGTTTTATTTTCTTTAACTTTATTTATTTTTTTTATTATTTTATTTAATTTGTTTTATTTTATTTTACTAAATCTTATTTTATTTTATTTTATTTTCTTTTACTTTTTTAAATTTTTTAATTTACTTTATTTTATTTAATTTTATTTTATATTGTTTTGTTTATTTTTATTTTTGATTTATTTTGTTTTTTATTTTATTTTGTTTATTTTATTTTATTTTATTATTATATTTTATATTTTTTCTTAATTTCATAAATTTTTTTATTGAATATATATATTTATTTTTTGCATATTTTATATAAAATGTTAAATTTTTTTATTTTCACTTTATTGACTTTTCATGGTCACTGATTTCATTTCACATATATTTCTTGTTTTCATTGTTTTTTCAGTTGCATGGAAATTGAAATTTTTTCAGTTATTGTTGTTTTTGTTTCAACTTCCACATTCATTTCACGCCACAAACATGTTGTTATTGTTCCATTTGTTGTATTTGCAAAAACAGCGCAAAATTACTGTCGAAACGTGTGAAAATTTCACTGCATGCCGACAACCAATGCCTCTCAAACTTTGTTCTGTTCATTGTTTGCATGCTTGTGTATGTGTGCCACTGTGTGTGTGTGTTTGGTGAAAATTTTTGTTTTCATTTGCCAAGCATACGATTTGCTGACGCTGTAAAATTTTACAACTTTTCCAATTTTCCACTATTTTTGTTTACTAAGTTGAAATGGCACGTTGTGGTCGCTTTTGTTGTTATTGTTGTTGTTTTTTGTTTGCACTATTGCAATTTTCAAGTATTTGCGGAATTTGGAAAGTTGTCTGGACAATTTGCGATTTTTATTTGTAGTTTCTTTGTTGTGGGTTTAAATTTGTTTTTAATGAAGAACTTGTTGACTGTTGAATTTGTCAGTGTTTATTGTTTTGTTTACAAACATTATCCCCGAATACTTCTTAATGTGATCTTGGTATTTTCAATAATGTGGTCAGAGTGTAAATGAAGGAGGTCACACATTTTAAAATGATTTTTTTGGGTGGTAATTATTTCAATTCGAGAGACTTCATGGTTGATTAGGAGAAGAGAACAGCTCAAAGATTAGCGGCGAAGTGAACAGTTGTGCTTTCTTCTCTATCAATTAGTATGAATGTGGGATCGTAAAAGACTTGAGATATTTAGACAAAATGAGTTTTATTTATTTTTAATTTTATTGGGATTTTTAAAGGAAAACAAAGTTTTTTTTATTGAATTTAGAATACAAATAACTGACAGGGTCAGAAAGGAACATTTTGGCATCAGAATAAGGATCTACTGAATCTTTAACTCAGCAATTTAGTCATTCTTAAAAAAGTCTACTTGGTTTCATTGTTTTAGTACAAAAGTTGTAAGCTTATCGGAGTCAAACTATCAACACAGAATCCCTGCAAAGCTGTCAACTGTCAAGAGAGATTTTAAAAATTTTTCGGGTTTAATCAAATAACAGCGAAAATAAAAGCAGCAGCAACAGTCATGAAAATCTACTTGACAACAACACATTGTACAGTGCAGCAGTTGCCACACAATGTGCAGCGTGCAACGTGCCACACCGAGCAGCAGTCGCATATTATAAGAAGTCCCTTTATGAAGGCATAAATATCCTTACAAATAAAAGGAAATCCTGCATTTTACACGCCATAACAGCAAACGTAGCAGTGGCAGTAACAACAGCATGCAGTGCATTGAACAGTTGCCGTCGCACACACACACACACACACACAACCATACAATGGCAGCAGCGAGCGCAGCAATTGGTGACAGGAAAACAAGCAATGAGTGGCGCACACACGGCAGGATCAAATGAGGCTATAAAAGTGCAAATGTGAAGCGAATTTTCAAACACGATTATTATTGCAGTGCATAAATCAGAGGCGTGAACGGAAATGAAGACACAGAGAAAGTGGGGTTGGGCGCATTGAAATCGCTAGTTGGGGGATTCACGTGAATCGAAATTTGCTAAACCGGCACTTGGCACAACTATTTTGAGGCACTGTTCTCCATTTTGTTGTAAGCGTGAAAAATTTGTAAAATATGATAAAGTGAAAGCGAAGGCGACTGCTGTCTGCTAGTTTGTCTGTATGTCTGTCTGACTGCTTGCAATATGACTCAAACATACAGACACACACATACAGACAACCATAGCAACAGCAGCATGCCATTAAAGTAACAACAACAACAACAACAACAAAAGCGCGAACAAAACAAACGTAATAACGAAATTTCATGCACTTCGAGGCGATTTTGCGTCATGGCCAGTTGGTGGGTGTCAATGTTCCACCCCCAACCCCCTTTTTGATACCCTCTTAGTATTTGGTGAGAATAGGGTGAGCAATAGTTGGCACGTTTTGCGTTGTGGCCAAGGGTCCATTTGGCCAGAATATTTGCGCTCAAAGCTCCAATGTAATTTCAATGTGAATTTTTGGCATATTTTCAGGCGTACAATTGTAAGTACGAAGAAAACTCAGTGGTATAAGGAAAAAAGGTGAAGTTTAGTGAAGTTTTAGTGTGTGGGTGTGTGCGTGTGCATGTGTGTTTTATTATAAATACTTTTTGTTGTTGTTTTTGTACAATTTCTTTAGTTCCCTTGAATAGTAGTGAAGCTGAAAAAACTCTGCTTTCAGCACAATTGAACGCTGGCAACATGCGTATTGACAGGACAGCAACAAGTATGGAAAAACAGATACAACAACAGATAAGCGGGTAATAGAAGAGGGTTGCAAGAAGAGGAAAGAGAGAGGGCGAAGGAGACAGGAAAGCAGCTCTTAATGTCAGGCAATCAAGTAAACGGCGACATCAGCTATCGGCAGTGGATGAAAAACTGAAAAACTGCCAGTTGCAATGCTCTCCGGGGGGGGGCGGGAGGAGAGGGTTGCAGGTTGAAGTTTGGTGCGCGTATGCACCGTTGGTGGGGTGCATGAAAGATGAGGACATATATATTTATATATATGTACTTGTACATATGTGTGTTACAGCCCACGACGTTGCAATTTAATTTGTTGTTGTCTTTGTTGATATTTTTCAGGCAGCTTGAATTTTTCATGCTTAAAATCGAAGACGTAAAAGCAGAATGAAGCAGTTTCTGTGTGCTCTTTCAATTTTGGGTGTTTGTTTTTTTTCAATAAAGTTTGTTGTTGTTGTAATTTTTTCAGTTTCTGTGCTGCTTTAGAGGGGCGTCGCTTTTGTGTTTGCCTGGAAATAGTTGGCGTGTACACATCAAGCAGCTGCTTGGGGCATTGACAACAACAACAACAACAACTAAACAACAACAACCACCTACATACAATGTTAGCGTTTAGCAATCAATTTTGCCGCTACACGTACGCGTACGTTGCATGTCAGCGCGCACTCACTCAATGGCGGCAGCGCTCTTGTGTGTGTGTGTGTTTACGTACATATGTGAAACGCCTCAAGGTATACCATATTGTTGAATGACAACTGCAGAAATTTTCATCTCAACTACTTATTTCATTTCATTGCATTTCAGGGACACACACACAAATTTTTCATCTCCACATTTTTCATGTTCACAAAACTTTTGCGTCCGCCATTATGAAAATTTGCGGTACAGCAGCCAGTTTCTTCTTACATATCTTTTGGGCTTAATAAAGCGTTCAAATGCAGTGCCAAGAAATGCTCGAAATGCGCTCAAATGTTTGGTTATGTCGAACTTTGGCAGTTACAATAGCATCAGAAAAAAAAACCAATAAGCAAAAGCGACCAACAAGCTGGAAACGCAGAAGAATAAAGAAGAATGGCAGCCAAATATAAAAAAAAATCCGAACCAAAATACTAAAAGTCAAAAGGATAGAAAACCAGTAATGTCGATTGCATGTCTTCGATGCTGAAAAGGCACAATAAAAATACTAATAAAATATGCGTTGGCTAAGAGGAGCGTAAGGAAAATGTTTAAATAAGTTTTTTGTGCCAAAAAAAAAACTGAAGGACATATTGCTGACAAACTGCCAAAACGTTGACAAGGCAACGAATGGGGATTGTGTAAATATTTTGTTGGCTGTCATAGTTTAGTATTTTTTCTTTTTACAATACATTTTTTTTCTGATCGATTATAAGGTGCAATGACAGACGACAAAAGACTGACAAACGAGTTGTAAAGCAAAGACAAATTTATATAATTTGTAATATTTTTAGTTATTCAAAGGGTCGCGTATGGTCGCTAATGTTTTATGCAGTTTTGATTGATGCTCCAAGTATTAATGGATAACTTTCTGAAACCGTAAATTTGTGGCTGAACTTTGATAGAAACAGTAACATTTTAACCAATCAATTTTACTTGGATTTGCAACACTAAAAATCTCTAACTGGTACCGCTAGGGCCTGAACAGGGTCTATGCGTGACCGACTTGGTCAACGAGTTTTTCAAATCTAACCTTCTGAAACCGTACCCTATGCTTTGCGTCCTTGGGATGGATAGTAGTTTTCTGATCCTTCTAAGAATAGCAAGAGCCCTCAAGTACTGTTTCTACTGTGACGGTTGTTTCGGTCTGGACGGTTTCTTGGAGAGTTGATCCAAGAGATTTACAAGAGATCATCAAGTGCCCAACTCCCTTCATCCGTCGGGAGGTTAGCTTGTCATTCGTTCTTGTCGAGTTCTCGGTGGTTCTTGTTTGTCTGTGGTTTGTCCGAGGCCGAGTTTTTCCTGTACTGGTTTGTTACTTGCTTATTGTTAATGGGTTTGTAGGGGGTCCGTCTTTAATTTGGTGCTTCATAAAATGTTCGGCCCTGCTCGTATTGGCGACAACAACTGGAGAAAACGCATGCAAAGCAGAGGCGTCTGGAGAGAATGTTTGCGTCAAGCCAGACATCAGAATGGTTTCTACACTTAAAACTTATGAAATATAAAATAGTTGCTTTCGTAATAGAATGGAAAGGTAAATAAGAGCTTCAAAGAGTCTGAAATGTTTTCATTTACTTACTAATAATATTTTTTAGCTTTTGGAAAACTGAGTTTGAGTTTGATCAAAGCTTTTATTTGAGTTTGATCAAAACTAAAATTTTAACAACAAATAAAGCATCGGAAAATCTAAATGATGTGTAGTCATTTCAGTCGCTCAAACGGTTGGTTTGCCTCTGAAGTGATTCTAAATAAAACCTCACCATCAAAGTTGAAGTTTGATCAATCAAATTTCTTTTAAAATCTAATGGATTTTTTGCCCATCATCAAAGCTAAGTGCGATCAAACAAGATTCTTTTAAAAGGGAATGGAATTTTCGTTCATCATTGAAGTTGAAGATTCATCAAAAAAGCTTCTTTCAAAATGGAATAAATTTAAATTTTCAATTTCAAACACATTTTCAGTTTTGGCTTAATTCTGGCGTTCAGGTTAATATCTGAGCTTTAATGTATTCAGAAACCTATCGTAGAATTTTATGGCGAATATTTTCGTGGTACATTTTATCCTTAAAAAGGACATTTTTGGCATTTTAGAAAAGAAGGGTCAAATTGACCCATACAAATAGGAGTTACAGGGTTAAAATACTCCACAAAAATGTTCTTCGTAGTATTTTACATCAAATTGCTGAACACATCACATACCTAAAATGTGAGGTTACATGGTTTTCGTATGCCGAATCACCATAAGAATGAGCAAAAAGGGGGAAACTTTGACCCCCCTTAAAAAAATGCAGACGAAAACTTTCAAAACGCCGATACACGTATATTTTTTTTTTGTCCCCTCTACCAGAATCCGTTGTCAGAACCTTGTTATTTTAAAAAAGTTTGATTTTGTTGTGCAGTGTAATTTGTTTTTTAATTCCAAACTCCAAGAACACCAAGCGATCTAAAATATTTAATTTATCTTCTAGTAGAAAATTTGATGAGCTTTTCGAAGAGCAAAATTAAGAAATATTTTTCTTTTTGTAGTAAAGTGGATTAGTTTACAAAGAATAAACAAAAAGTTCTCTTAAATTGTGTTACATATACGAAAAATGTAAAAGAAAATTTATGCATTTGAAAGGCGTTGCAGACTTGTTAACATTTTTGTGTATAAAGTTCTATGGCAGTTGAAGTAGTTTAAAGGTTAGTTTTGGTATTTTCAAAGATTTAGAAACATTTAAAGTTATTAAAAAAATTCATAGCAATTTGCCAATAAGTCAAGAACTCAAGAAACCAATTGATCAAAGATAAAAATTTAGAATGTCTCACTTTCGACTGCGCAAAAGTTTGTCGATATCCTAATTGGGATATTGACTAACCATTTAATTTGCTCTTTGAACTTCATAAAAACCAACAACAACAACAAATTGTTGGCATTCGACTGCCTTCAATGCTAATAGTGCAGCCAACTGGAAGAGGCATAAAACGCAATAATAATAATGCCACATATTGTAGCACGTTTCAAGTACTACAACACATAAACCCACACAACTCCAACTAAATAACAAGTAACCGTCGCCCCCTCCCCCTCCTACATTCCCCCTTTTCCAGACCATTACATTTGCACTTCATACATAAGTGGCCAACTTCAAACACTGCGCCGCGGTGGCGATAATATTTTGCCAGTGTTGTTGCTTGTAACTTGCAGCTGCTTGAAGCTAAACTACAACAATAACAACAACAACAACAGCAACAACAACAATGTAAACTAAGCAACAGCAACAGCAGCAGCAGGCGTTGTTCGGCCATTTAGCGCATTTAATTTTATTTCAATTTGGTTCATTTGTAAAAATTGCCACGTCTCCGATGCGATGCAATGCGAAGCGACGAGTTGCTGTTGCACGTTTGGCAAATGACAAATGTTGCACGCCTTAAGTGACAAATAATTGCTGTCAATGGTTTCGTTGTTGTGTGATCGTAGAGTATTTGTTGTTGTTGTTGTTTATTAGCGCCACAACGGCTGACTGCTGCTGTTTTCTTGTTGCTCGATTGTTGTTGCTGATTTTTGCTTCTCTTCTACAGCTGAGTTTTCGCCGCTTTCCGCTAAAAGTTTTGTTTGTTTTATTTTATTTTTTGTATGCTTGGCGCCTTCGAGCAACTGGCAACTTGGCAGCGTTGCTTCGACTTGGTTTGCTCGTTTATTGTTTCTATTTTAGTTTTGTTGTTCATATCCGTTGTTGCAATTAAATTTTTTGCGATTGCGTTTCAATTGCTTACTTAGCGCCATTGGCGGGCGCCACTTTGGCGACGACGACTGCATCGTTGACAGTGGCAACAACAACGTCAGCGCCAATGAAGTGCAGACAATCGAGTGTTTCGGTGGAGCAGCGCGCATGACGAACAGCAAAATGTACGAATGAATGACTGAATGAACGAACGAACGAACGAACGAATGAACGAACAACCGAATGAAAGCGCAGTGCAGCGCAGTGAAGCGCAGAGCGAGCAAAAATTGCATTTAATGCATGAATGCAGCTGATTGTGTCAGCTGTGCACGTTGCACGCCGAATGCTGTTCAACGTCAACAGTCCAATTGCGGTTGTTGTTGTTGCTGAAGTTGCAACTGTAAGCATTTTGTAATTATGCAATTTAATTATCACATTAAACGAAATGTCAGGCAAGCTGACATTTGGCCATGACGCGGTGCGCAAACTGTGAGAAAGTGAACTGCGCCAAAGAAAAACATTTAATTATTGCCTACAAGTTGCGGTTGGGACCGCATCAGCCGCAGCATGACGAACGGAAATTCACAACGACAACGACCAAAAAAACAACAACAAAAATAAAAACAACCTGACAAATGAAGTGAAGCGCCACTTATTTTGCCCTGAAGAGAGAATAAAAGTAAACAAGCGAAACGAAACGGAAAGCATTGAAAGATTTAAAGTGAAGCGCCACTTGGTTGAATTGCAATGAGTCATTTGTCAGTTAAGAAAAGCTGATCATAACTGGAAATGAAGAGTTGACAAATTTAAAATGTTGTCATATATTGTTAGGATATATTGGAAGCTGTTATGATGATTTGAATTGGCGAGTTGGAGTAGTTTTTTTACGCTTAGAGATTTGGGAGAAACTTTTTACATGGGTCTTCTAAGAATTTGGTTTTTATAGTTTTTTAAGAAATTTTTTATCCATTACTTCCAATCACACGGATTTTAGATTTTAATGAGAAGGTTTATATCGGAGTCTTTGAAAGACACGGACTTCAAATTTTTAAGATTTTTATTGGAGATTTTTATCAGAGTCTTCCGAAGACCCAGATTTTATAGTTTTATGAAAATATTTTTTTATCCGGAGGTATCCAAGGTTCGGGATTTTTATGGTTGTCAAAATAAAAGATGTTATAATTTATAGAATTTATAGTTTGCTTGGGCTTGACGATCCAAATTTTATGTTTATTAGGAAATGTTTTTGGTGGACCTAGATTCCAACGACCAAGCCCCTTTTAGAGATCAAGGTTTTTTTTAACTTGGTTAACTTAACTCGCTTTCTAACTTAACTACTTATTTATTTTGTTGGAAACAATCATTTGCTTGACCGATAATTGAATGAAAATCATTATCAAAATAAGCCAGATAATTCTCAGAACTTAACAGAAGGATAATTACATTAAAGGAAGATTAGTGATGAAAGAAAAACCATATTAGAATCGTGACAGAATAGACCAGATTATTCTTAGAATTCATTGCAAAGACTATCAAAACAAGTAATCACAGAAAATCAAATCAGGATCAACCTAAAACAAAACGGATAAATCTTAGAATTAATCAAAAAGAAAATTAGATTAATTGCCTAAAAACTCAAATTAGGATTGCGAAAGCACAAGCCAGATAATACTTAAGGCTTGATTACACGTAACGAGTCGAGTGACGAGACATCAAAATGGTACTAGGCCGAAAGAATTGGGATAGCGAGCAAAAGCGACGAGTTGTTCAAACGTATTTCGACACGCGGCGAGTCAGTTCGGTTTTACAATGCACAAAATGAACTAAGCAACTCGCGCAATTAAACTCAACCGAGCGAAAACTGGTGTGTGACGCATACCGACGAGCGATTGCGCGAATCGCTGCGAAAAGAGAAAAATATAACGGTAAAGTAGTGGTCGCTAAGCCTAGCAAACAAAATGTGATTCTAGTGGCTCTCTCGCCACTTTCATCGGTCACTGACTCAATCAAGAACTCGCCTTACCGTTTAGACGAAACGAATACTCGTTCGAGTTGCTGTCTTCTTACTCTACTCGTTACGTGTAATCAAGCCTTTAGAATTTATTAGAAAGTCAGTCAGATCAAGTCCGATAATTCTTAAAATTCATTAAAGAGACAATCAGATCAAGAAGTCTAAGAAATTAGGATCGTGATAGCACTAACCGGATAATACTTAAAATTCATTAGAAAGACCTTCAGAAAGTCGGATAATACTTAAAATTCATAAGAAAGACCATCAGATGAAGTCGGATAATTCTGAGAATTTATTAGGAAGACAATCACATCAAGTCTCAAAATTTATTAAAAAGATAATCGGATCAAGAGATAAAATAAAACAATAAAATTAGGATAGTGATAATGCAAACTGGATAATACTTAAAATTCATCAGATCAAGAAATCAAAGTCAAATTAGAATTGTGATAGCACTAACCGGATAGTACTTAAAATTCATTAGAGAGACGGATAAAGTCGGATAATTTTTAGAATTCATTAGAAAGAACATCCATCAGATCAAGTCGGATAGTTCTTAGAATTCATTTAAAGATGATTAGATAAAGTCGAGTAGTTTCTAAAATTTTTTAAAAAGGAAGAAATCAAATAAAATAAAATTAGGATTACGATACCACTAACCGGATAATACTTAAAATTCATCAGTTAAAGTCGTATAATTCTTAGAATTCATTAGAAAGACTATCAGATCAAGTCAAATCATTCTTAGAATTCATTAGAAAGACAATCATATCAAGTTGAATAATTGCCAACATTTTTTAAAAAGGCAATCAGATCAAGAAATCAAATAAAATCAAATTAGGATTGTGATAGCGCTAACCGGATAGTACTTAAAATTCCTGAGAAAGACGGATAAAGTCGGATAACTCTTAGAATTCATTAGAAAGACCATCAGATCAAGTCGGATAATTCTTAGAATTCTTTAGAAAGACAATCAGATCAAGAAATCTAAGAAATTAAAATAAGGATCGTGATAGCACTAACCGGATAATACTTAAAAAATTCAGAAAGTCGGATGATACTTAAAATTCGTAAGATAGACCATCAGATGAAATCGGATAATTCTTAGAATTCATTTGAAAGACCATCAGATCAAGTCGATAATTTTTAGAATTCATTAAAAGGTGATCAGATCAAGAAATAAAAAAAAGTTAAATTAGGATCGTGGTAGCACAAACCGGATAATTTTTAAAATTCATTAGAAAGACTATTAGATCAAGTCGGATAATTCTTAGGATTCATTCATTAATCGTGAAAGAAAAATCAGAAAATTAAATTAAATTAAAAAAAACTTATTAGGAAGAAAAATTCAATTAAAAAAATGAAATAGAATAAAAATTCTTAGATCTTCGGATAATTTTTAGAGTTCATTAGAAAGGCGATCAGATTAAGCCGGATATTTCTTAGAATTTTTAAATTAGGGTTATGACAAAATAACTTGGATAATTCTTAGAAATCATTAGAAAGACGATCAGATCAAGTCGATAATTCTTAAGAAATCAAATTAGGATTGTGACAGAACAAATCGGATATTTCATATTCATAAGAGATTGCAACAAGTCTGTGTCCTGTAAAAAGTGCAAGAGGCCATTAGATCAGCAGTCAGAAAGGCAAACAAATCACCAACAGATCAGAAGAAGCCTATGAACTATGAAATGTGTAAGAAGGCAGATCAGATAACGTTCTATGTGATCAAAGAATATCAGTGATCTGATCAAAGAAATCAGAGGCAACACAAAGCTAATGCATGTCTCACTGTTTATTCAATGAGAAGGGGTGACAAATGCAATTATTTCTAAATAGACAATTCAATGATCATGGACGGAAAATTTTCAGAATCAAAAGACTTTCAACTCAGAAAGACGATTTTATCAAAGCCAAGAATCTAAGATTACGCTAAGTGCCCGAAAGAGAATCACGCCTCAACCGTAACAAAACAAACTTATTTACAGTCTAAAAAGTCAAGAAAGACGGTCAGTATTAAATCAGTGATTGTTGGAATTTATCACAAACAAAAAATCATATAAAATCTGTGAACTATGAAATGTAGCACAAAGAGAAACAGATTCATTTCCAGAGTGAAGTTCATATGAAGACTTGGCTGGACTGTCAAATCGGCTATGATCAAAATTGTGAAACTAGCTAAATCTTGAACTCTAACAACTCATGGACACAAGAAAGATTCCCTTTTAGTTTCTGACCCCTCTCGTCCCTTAGCCATCAATTTGGCACTCGCTCAACAATCGCACCAACGACTAACCTAACAAAATACTGAATTTTTATAAACAACACAGAATTTGACAATTAAAAATGCAAAAGTGCTATGCACAAATATTTGGCAAATTTTACTACAATAGTTTGTGATATTTGTTGTCCGCATGTCAAATGCAATAAAGCAAAAGTCATGAAAACAAAAACAAACATTCCAAATAAAAATCAAAAAACATGGCCAACGAACAATTATCAAATTTTCAACGCAAACGCAAACATGGACACAATCAGTGGTCAATGGCGGCAACAAAGTGCTGACACATGTAGAGTGTAGAAAGAAGAAGAGTCAAATTGCCAACAAACACACACACACACATAAAAATGAGCGCAAAAAAATAGGCAAAAACGGCCACAAAACGACAATGAACGTTCAAGTGCGACCTCGGAACGAACAACCGAACTGGATTGAAAAAAGAGAGAAAGAAATCAATGTGGGGCCAATTGAAGCCTTTGCATTAGCAACAATTTGCGTTGCAACTGCAACAACAACAACAACAATCAACATACATACATGCTTACAATAAACACAATGACAGAAAATAAATGCTAAAGAAGAAGAAAACTAGACAAGCGGCAAAATGGAGCACAGCCGAACGATGACTGACCCAGATGTGTGTGTATATGTGTGTTGTGTATGTGTGTTGTGTCCAGTTGAGGCGACGTTGAGTTGAGGCAATGAATTGGCACAATTGTTATCACAAGTGTGCGGCAATATGGGAACAACAACATTAACAACAACAAGAGTAATGGCAACATTGTTGCAAAAACGCAGCAGCGGCGACAGACATTGGACACACTGGAGGCCGGCCCCATTGCCGCAATATTGAAATATCAAAGTGTAAGGAAGAGTAGGAAGGAAGAAATGAGTCCAAGTGTGAGCAATTTAAATGCAAAACAACAAACAAAAAAATTTGAAACAATGAAAACTGCCCAAAAACAAGATGTGGTAAAGAATGTGTGGCAATTTTGGAGGAGGAGGAAGAATGAAGCGTAGTGGACATGGCTGGAGTGATTGGCTGTAACATGCGCAGTCAGAGTGGCTATTTGAAAGATTTGCATTTGCCATACGAAGCAAACGCTTCTCGGTTGGCTGTTAGCTCAAACGTATGCGTGACTCTGTGTGTGTGTGTGTGTGAAAGATTTACATGTGCATGTTTGCTTTCAAATTGAATGCAATGCCAGCAATTGCTGGCATCTTTTATTATGATTGCATTAAGGCAACATGCAATACAACAGCAACAAAAAGGAGTCAGCAACATAGCAATAAAACCAAAAATGTGTCTATGTGTGTGTGTGTTAGTACTATCACTAAAACCTTTGTTCTGTTGGCTCTTCACTGTTCCTAATGCCATGAATTCAAATGATTTTTATCATTTTGCGTTTTTACCTTAATTTATTTTTCTTTTAAATTTGTTTTTGTGTAAGTTTGTATTTTTAACTTAATTTATTTCTATTGTTGTTTGAAATTAAAATGAAAAAATTTTAGTTTTTGTTGAAAATTTCAATAAAGCAATTTATTAGCATGTTTCATGGAGTAAGTTCAGTTAAGACAAAAATTTCATTACTTACATTTCAAACACACACACACATACAAAATAAATGAAAATATTCTCTGCCTGAGTGGATTTTCCTTATGAAATCTTTTTGTTATACAAAAATTTAGTTAAATGTAGTTTTCTCTTGACTTGTTTTGAATGAAAATTTTAATAAATTAGAATATTGAAAAATTGTAGATAAGAAACTTGCTTGTGAAAAGATTTTGTTGTTGTGTTGTTGTCAGAAGCATTAGAACAGACAACTACTAGAATTTACATAAATATAGAAGTATTGTCCTGGCTGACTGACTGACCACTTTTCTTTTAAATGAATCTTCGTTAAAACGGATTCTTTTTTTATAAATTTGGGGGTCTGAAGGGACAAAACATGTGTTAAGGTGTTATATGAAAATATAGGATTTTTTGAGCCTATTGATTTCAAACTTGAGGAAAAACTTCAAATTAGAAATAACTTGACATGTGTTTTTGAATTTTTTTGAAAATTAAAATTAAATGAAGTCAACAATGGGTTAAGCTTTGCATACGAAAAGGCTTATAGATTTCAAAATTGGTGGAAATATTTAAAATGGAAAATAATGAGAAACATGTTTTTCACTTTTTTGAAAACTAAAATCTTAGAGGGTCAACAATGGGTCAAGAGTTTGTATTGAAAAACTTGATTTAATGGGTTCTTGACATCAGACTTGGCAAAAGCACTTCGAATGTAAAATAATTCGACCGTGTTTTTCACTTTTTTTTTAATTAAAATTTAACGGGTCAACAATGGGTTAAGAGTTTGTATGGAGAAACATAAATCAATGAGCTTATTTACTTAAAATTTGGAGATAGATTTGCAAATGAGAAATAATTCGACACGTGGTTTTCATTTTTTCGAAAATCCAAATCTCTGTGTACACCTGTGGGTTAAGATTTTTGTATGGGAAGACTATGGAACATGAACTTAAAAGGCCCATTGACTTCAAAACTGTTGAAAACAGTTAAAATAAAAAAATAATTAGACACGTGGTTTTCATTTTTCGAAAATCCAAATCTCTGTATCCCTCTGGGTTAAGATTTTTGTATGGGAAGACTATGGAACATGAACTTAAAAAGCCCATTGACTTCAAAACTGTTGAAAACTTTTTTGAAAATCGATATTAGACGGGGTCAACCATGGGTTAACATTTTGTTTGGGAAATGATTTAATTTGGGACATGATTTAATGAACCTATGAACTTCAAATATGGAGAAAGAAGAAATAATTAGACAGGTATTTCTCATAAAAATCTGACGGCGTCAACAAAGAGTTGAGATAAACTTGATTTATTGGGCCCATTGTCTTCAGACTTGGAGAAAGTGGTTAAAATTAGAAATAACTCAACGCATGTTTTTTAGTGCTCGAAAACCAACATCAGCCGAGATACAAAAACTTTGAGAAGACAAATTATTTTTCAGTGCTAAAATTTTGACTGAGATTTCCGCTTTTTCCGTTTATTCGTTGTCCATGTTTCGGATGTTTCTTACGTTTATTTTACGGTCGACATTACGTGAAGTCATTGGTTTATGCAAACAAATTGGAGACTTTGAATGTTTTCGAGAGATCTATGCGAGCTATAGCCGAGATAAGGCGTCCATTGCTTGAAAAAGTGGTGGAAAATTTGACACCCACACTTGGAGGTTTTGCCATTGTGCGATTTTTTTAACCTTTATCTGCTTCGTTTGGATAGCGATAGAAGTAGACAAGTATTTTTTACCAACCCGAGCTAGGAATCGAACATAGGGCCTCTAGTATGAGAAACCAGTGCTCTACCCGTTGGACTATCGAAATCGTACATTGATTGATTGAATTCAATTTAAAGTCTGAAGTCAACCAACGAATTGAAAACTTCTTATAGGGTCAATGAATCAAATAAGGCAGCAAACATTTGCTCGGACTTGCTTAATTATGTGCCGACGTTTTAAGTTGCACTAATTGCACTAAAGTCACCGAACTAAAGTCTCAACGCTGAACTCGGCATTGCCAATTTGCCACAAGGCGAGCAGCGCGAACGCACCGCGAGAATTTAATTATGAAAAAATGTGCTCGCACATAAGTTTTGAGTTTTTTAAACTTGCATCCTTTGTGGACAAACTGGCGGCGCTGCTGTAAGTATGCTTAAGTGGATGCATGCAAGCTTAACGAGTGTGGAGAGTGAACGCGTTTTGGTTGTTGTTGCAATTTACCTTTTTTGCCATGCGCGACGGTCTAACGGGGGGAAATGGTTGCGGCTATGAGTGTGGCATACGGCAGCCACACTACTCGCACATAGCAACAACAACAATTACAAAAATAGAAAAAAAGTATTGAAAATTCAATTAAAAAGTCGAGCAAAATAATAAAAACGCATAATTCCTGAGCAAACACACTTGCAAACGCATATACACACACATAGACACACACACATACATAGACATGTATGGGTTTCGCTTACATTTTATTACAATTTCATTAAGAGCGCACAAATGCTGACGAGCACCTGAGCACGCGGCGGCACAAGTGTGTCTGTATGTGTGTGTGTGGAACTGAATATGCAGTTGTACCGGTGTGTGTGTGTGTGCAGCATGTTGAGCTACTAAAAAACTCTCTAGTGGCGCACGAAGCAAAAAAAAAATCATGAAAACCAAAGCATTTCCGCGCTAGTAAAATGAAAAACAAAAAATAAACAAATAAAAATAAATAAAAATGAAAAATATTATTATGGCGCGAATGAACGGAGTTGCAGGCAAAATGTAGGTGAAAACGGAAACGACGGCGCTGGCAACTGGGGATATGTGACAGACAAACGAGTGTAGCATAGAAACAAAGTTAAGAGTTTTTAAGTGGGTCTATGTGGACTTATTTTTAAAATATAGATCAAATCTGGGGAAATTCGAAATATGTGGAAACCTATAAAATTTTGAAGAAATATTATATTTTTGTATGTTTGGGGAGTTAATTTTCAAGAGATGGCTTTGGCTGTTATGAATGGTTCAGGGTGACAGCTGATTGTGATGAAAGACAGTTTAGACATCTGTTGAAAATATGAACTAAATATAACTTTGAGTTTATTACTTTGAGTCCTACTTTGTACTAACTAAGCAGCATTTGTCGAAGGATTTAGTTTTCTGCTTTAATTGGACGAAAAGTGCAGCTGAAACACGTCGAATGATTGTGAAGGTTTCTTCTGGTCCAACTGACAAATCATGTAGAGAATGGTTTCGAAGTTTCCTGAATGGCGATTTCAGCATTGAAGACAAGCCTCGTTCTGGACAGCCAAACAAATTTGAAGACAAAGAATTGCAGCCATTACTCAATGAAGATTCGAGTGAAACGCAAGAGGACCCAGCAAACAAACTTCGTATGATTGAAATTCATGGGAATAAATCAAAAGCTGAAGTGGGATATTTTACTGCATCCGCAGTATTCTCCGGACATTTCTCCTTCTGATAACTGGTTGTTCCTACGAATTCGGCACGATTTGGCAGTTTACCGGTTTACTTCTTTCGCAAAAATCGAAAAATGGTTTCTAACTTGGATCCCTTGAAAAGATGAGAAATTTGTTCAAGATGGAATGTAAAAACTGCTTGAGAGATGGGAAACAAGTAAGCTTGCCTCGATATTCCATAGGGAAGCGCGTCGGTTTCTCATACCAGAGGCCCTAGGTTCTGTTCCCAGCTTGGGCTGGTGAAACACCCGTCTACTTGTATCGCTATCCACATGAAGGAGATGAGATTTATAAGAATAGCACAAATGAAATATTCTGTGTTTAGAGCAGCGACTCTGAAAGCTTATGAAATGGTAAATTTTTTATATTTATGCTAAATTTTTAAACATTTGTAGGTCTCAAATTGCAAACTGTAGAGCGTTGAAAAGTGGAAAATATTTAAATTTGTATTTTATTATTGTTGGAAATATAACTATGTACAACTACCAATTTGCTTTTCGAGTATTGTTTGGCGCTAACTTAAAAGAAAAAATAAATGCTTATTTTTTTAAGTTTGAGTTTCAAACTGTCAGCGAATATAACCTAATAACATCGTGTAGGGTGTAACTGGCCAGCACTCATTCGCCGTAAATATAGCGAAGCACACTTACAGGCGCACACGCTCAAAAGTTAAGCGGCGCGTAGCTCAGCTCAGCTCAGTTCAGCATAGTGCAGCATTGCAATGTTCGCTTGAGATTTTATTTCAATTGTGCGTTGATTTTTTTGTGCTGAACTATTAGTGTTGGTGGAAAGGGGATTATTGTGGGCGGTGGATGACATGTATGTGTGTGTGTATATATCGAAGACAACAACGTGTAGCGTAGTGCAAAAGCACCATTGAAATGCATAAATAACAATTTAAGCGGGCCACCCCAAAAAGTATGCAATGGAATTTTTATAAAAGCTTTAAATACTATGAGAGAGCAAACGAACTATAGAAAAATTCGCTGCGTAGTTGAAAGTGAAGTGCGCTTATGATTTTATTGTTATTGTATAAACGATTATAATAACAATTGTTGTTGTTTTTCGTAATTACTTTTCATTTTAGTTAATTTTGCTGTAGGAGATGAGGATGCAGTGGAATTAATCGAGCACCTGCTAGACCACTGTGCTTCTCTACAGCTTGAGGCTTGTTCGATATAGCTTGCGAAAAGAGTTGATGCAAAGATTATTGATCTCCTCGATTTCCATTACCAAATGGTTCTCAAAAGAATCCGTTTATGGATCTACAAGGAATTCAACAGATAGTAGAAAGAGAAGACACTTTCCTCGTCTAGAACTTAATGGTTCCCAAAAGATTCCGTCTGCATCTTCAGCAAGTCCAAAAGATAGAAGATAGAGAACGAAATTTTCTCGTCCAGGACCACATGGCTCTCAAAAGATTTCGTCCATGGATCTTAAGGGATTCCAACAGATAGAAGAGGGCACAAATCCTTCTCCAGGACTGAATGGTTCCAAAAAGATACCGACTGGATCTTCAGGGAATCCAATAGATAAACGATAAAAAACACACTTTCTTCGTCCATTACCAAATGGTTCTCAAAAGAATCCGTTTATGGATCTACAAGGAATTCAGCAGATAAGGGAGAACACAATTTTCTGATCCAGGACCAAATGGTTCTCAAAAGATTTCGTCTATAGATTATCAGGAATTCCAACAGATAGAGTAGACACAATTTCTTCTCCAGGACCCAATAGTTCTCAAAAGATTCCGAATGCAGATCTATAGGTAATCCAACAGATAAAAGATAGAGAACAATTTCCTCTTCTAGCATCAAATGATTCTCAAAAGATTCCGTCTATGGATCTACAGGGAATTCAGCAGATAAGGGAGAACACAATTTTTTGATTCAGGACCAAATGATTTTCACAAGATCTCTACTGGATGTATAGGGAATCCAACAGATAGGAGAGGTCCCAACTTCCAGGTCCAAGAAAATCACACGGGACCCAACAGAATCTTCGAGTGAAAGTGCAATTTGCACAAACCCCTTCTGTAACCTAATCTAACCCAACCTACTTTACTTTTGCTGTTATTATTTCAATTGTACCAACGGTTGACATTGCTGGCTTCCAGGACGACAAGGCTCTCAAAAGATTTCGTCTATGGATCCACAGGGCATTTAACAGTTGGGCGAGAACACAATTTTCTGGTTCAGGACCAAATGGCTCTCAAAAGATTCGTCCATGGATCTTAAGGGACTCCAACAGATAGAAGAGGACACAAATCCTTCTCCAGGACCGAATGGTTCCAAAAAGATACCGTCTGGATCTTTAGGGAATCCAATAGATAAACGATAAAAAACACACTTTCCTCGTCTATGACCAAATGGTTCTCAAAAGAATCCGTTTATGGATCTACAAGGAATTCAACAGATAGTAGATGGAGAACACACTTTCCTCGTCTAGAACTTAATGGTTCCCAAAAGATTTCGTCTGCATCTTCAGCAAATCCAACAGATAGAAGATAGAGAACAAAATCTCCTCGTCCAGGACCAAATGGCTCTCAAAAGATTTCGTCTATGGATCCACAGGGCATTTAACAGTTGGGGGAGAACACAATTTTCTGATCCAGGACCAAATGATTCTCAAAAGATTTCGTCTATAGATTTTCAGGAATTCCAACAGATAGAAAAGGACACAAATCCTTCTCCAGGACCGAATGGTTCCAAAAAGATACCGTCTGGATCTTTAGGGAATCCAATAGATAAAAAACACACTTTCCTCGTCCATGACCAAATGATTCTCAAAAGATTTTGTCTATAGATCTTCGGGAATTCCAACAGATAGAGTAGACAAAATTCCTTCTCCAGGACCAAATAGTTCTCAAAAGATTTCGAATGCAGATCTATAGGGAATCCAACAGATAGAAGGTAGAGAACAAGTTCCTCTTCTAGCATCAAATGATTCTGAAAAGATTCCGTCTACGGATCTACAGGGAATTCAGTAGATAAGGGAGAACACAATTTTCTGGTCCAGGATCAAATGATTTTCACAAGATCTCTTCTGGATGTACAGCGAATCCAACAGATAGGGGAGGTCCCAACTTCCAGGTCCAAGAAAATCACACGGGACCCAACTCCGAATGAAAGTGAATGTAACCTTCTGTTACCTAACCTAACCTACCATACATTTACTGTTATTATTTCAATTATACCAACGGTTGACATTGTTGGCTTGGACATGTGGTTGTAGCTATTAGTGTTAACCCTTTCAAAGTTTTGTTACCATACGGTGACATGGAACTTTGTGAGCCCTTAAATACTTTTTGATTCTCGGAATTCACAGTTTTTCTAGTCATTAAAATAGTTTTTTGTTTTACAACGTAATCGCAATTTTTACTAATTATTTTATAAAGCCAATTTATCTACAAAACCCTGAAAATATTGCGTTGAAATTGTTGATACTAACTTATTTTCATGATTGTTTTTGGTTGTTGCAATTATTGTTGTTGTTCTTTTAAATCCCGTACAAGACTTGTTTTGTCAAAAAACATTTTTTTTTAAGATTTCTATTCAATAGTTACATTTGGTATGGATTTTTTTATAAAAATAAATTTTATATAATTTTGAAAATTATTTTAATCATTTATTTATTATATTTTATTATTTATTTTATTATTTATTATTTATTTATTATATTTTTAGATTTAGATTTCTTTTCAATAACTATATTTTGTATAGATTTTTTTATAAAAAAAAATTTATATGATTTTTTAAATTATCTTTATAATTTTTTACATTAATTTATTATATTTTTGTAGTTTTCTCTTTTTCATTCTTATTGTTGTTGTTTCCTTTTATTTTGTTTTTTTTTCTGTTGCCTAGCAATATTGCAATTTTGTTTTGTTTATTGCTATAGTTGTTGTATTTTCTGTTTCTTTTTTCTGTTGGCATTGCCTTCATAACTGATTTTGTAATTGTTGTTGTTTCAGATAGAGGAAGAGCACCAACAATTGAATCAGTGTTGAAAGACACAGCAGGAATTGTGTACAGTTAACGTGTGCCACACATGCAACGTTTTGCAGCAAACAGCAAAGGTGCACAGCATGAAACGTGTTGATAGCAACAAAACAAAAAAGCACCAACACAGACAAAAAGAGGTAAAAAGGCAAAGAAGCAGAGCAGAGGAACAAGCAGCAGTCAGCGCCAAGCAGTGCGAAGGCAACAACAACGGCAGCAGAAGGCTTACAGCCAAGAAAAAGAAAAATAAACCAAAACGAATAAACAAAATCAGAAACGGAAGCCGAGTCAGAAACAATGGAGGAATGTGCAAAGAAATTTTTGCTAGTGTGCTTAAGCGCGCAAGTCCGGCTTTGTCTGTCCATTTTAGCTGTGTGAGTGTGAGTGTGTGTTAGTGTGAGTGTGAGTCTCTACATGCCGAGCATTTCTTCACGGCGACATTGTTGTAAATTTCTGCTTGTTACTCGCTACCGTTGTTACTTTATTTTGTTGTTGTTGTTATTGCATTGAAATGCATTTTTACACGCACATTGACAGCAGACGTCCGCCAACGTTCTGAAGCCGAGTGCATTTCTTCTATTTAAAGCTTTTCAGTGCACACGAAACGAAAGCTGAGTTGGATCTGCTTGAGAGTGAATGTGTGTGTGTGTGTCTGTGTTTGTGTTTGTGTGCGATTTCGCATATCACCAACTGCAGTTTGTTGCCATTTATTTGACGTTCCTGTTCAACATTCCAGCATTTTATCATTTTTCATTTACGAGTATTTTTCATTTATATTTAATGTTATTTTTTTTGCCAAATGACGTTACTGTGATTTGCTTTTTTTTGTTGTTCTGATTTTTTAAAAGTTTGATTTATGTTACAGCCACTTTATTTGTGCACTGTAAATGTGAGAAGAGTTTGCTTGTACGAAAGAAAAAGAAGGAAAATGCCGGAAAAAGCTCGTAAGGGACGAAGACAAGGAACATTGAAAAGTTATTGACAGTTATTGAGTGCGCTGATTTTTTACATCCAGATGGTGCAGATCCATATGCAAGTAAAGCAGGTTAGATTCACAGCACATAAGCTACAACAATTGTTGCATATTTTCAGGTGCTGCGTGTTTTAAACAAAAAACCATCCTGAGTCCTTCAATAGGGGAAAAATACACACATCACTGGATTGAAGTTAAACGTAAACAAAAATTCTGTTAGTAATTAAAATGTAAATATAAAAGCTGCACTTCATTAGCTACACAAACTTGTTGCATACTTTTCGTGCACTAAAAAATTTTACAATTTCATAATTAAACTTAAACAAAGCAATTTTTAATTTCATTGCAATGAAAAACTGTTATTGATGTGTACTGCTTTTTTGTTTAGTAAAATTCTAATTAAAACAGTAATCATGGCATAATTTTAGGCATTTTAGAGCGCATTGAAATTGTTCTATTGACAACTTGAACGTTCGATATGTCAATGAACAGCAAATTTATAATCTAAATTAATTAAATGAAATTAATTAAATGAAGTGAAACATTAACAATTATTGTTGCATACTTTTGGGTGCCTAACCGTTCTAAATTCAATTTACCGTTAAATTTCAACACTAATAAAATTTAATTAAAATAAATAACTATACAAAAAATTGTATCACATAAAAAAAATTATAGCATAATTTAAGGCAAATAAACTTCAATTCTAAAAACTCATTGTACAACAATTTTATTACATTACAAAATCATGGCCAATTTGAGGCAAACAAAATTTTAGTTGAATAAATAATTTTACAGAAATTTTATCATATTTAAAGGGGCAACTTCCTCTTTACTCTTAGCGACCTTATGAATGCTACTCTAAAAACAATTCACGACTGGGCTACAAAGACAGGCCTGGAGGTGAACGCAGAAAAGACGGACATGGTTTTGTTTACTAAGAAATACAAAGTTCCGTCGTGGGGACGGGATCACTCTTACACTTAAGGTTAGGTTAGGGTGGCAGCTAGAAGAGCTCACTTAGGCCATAATACGACCCGTTGTGGTAAAACACTTAAACCTAACGCCAAATATTTAGGAGTAATATTGTATAGCAAACTGCTGTGGAAGCCCAATGTGGAGGAAAGGGTGAAAAAGGCCAGTAATGCCCTATACGCATGCAAAAAGATGCTGAGTCGACTAGAGCCGAAGTAGAATCGATTAGACTCGGAGCAGAGTCGGAGTAGAGTCAATTAGAGCCGGAGTAGAGTCGTGTAGAGTCGACGAGAGCCAAGTAGAGTCGAGTAGAGTACAAGAATAGAGTCAACTAGAGTCAAGTAGAATCAACTAGAGTCGAGTAGAGTCGGAATAGTGTCGACTACAGTCGGAGTAGAGTCGACTACGGTCGGAGTAGAGTCAATTGCAGTCAGAGTAGAGTCGATTACAGTCGGAGTAGAGTCTACTAGAGTCGGAGTAGTGTCGACTAGAGTCGGAGTAGAGTCGACTAGCGTCAGAGGAGAGTCGACTAGAGTCGGAGTAGAGTCGACTAGCGTCAGAGTAGAGTCGACTAGAGTCGGAGTAGAGTCGACTAGCGTCAGAGCAGAGTCGACTAGAGTCAGAGCAGAGTTGACTAGAGTCGGAGTAGAGTCGACTAGAGTCGGAGTGGAATCGACTAGAGTCGAAGTGGAGTCGACTAGAGTCGAAGTGGAGTCGAGTAGAGTCGGAGTAGAGTCGAGTAGAATCGGAGAAGAGTCGAGTAGAGTCGCAGCAGTGTTGAGTAAAGTCGGAGTAAAGTCGAGTAGAGTGAGTCTAGTGTTTCACAGCGGTCGTAAGGCCAGTTTTACTCTATGGTGTCCTGGTGTGGTGGAATGCCTCAAGCCTCTGGAGAGGGTTCAGCGTCTCGCCGCGCTATATATAACGGGAGCCTTAAAATCCACTCCTACGGCAGCCCTCAACACGATACTCAACCTGCCACCTATAGACCTTTTTGCTAAACACCTGGCGGCTAAGTCCGCTAGGAGACTGAGGGCCATAGGGCAATTCAAAGAAAGCATTTTTGGACACGGCTCCATAACGAGCTTTACATGACACCGATCCTAAGATTTGGAAAAAGGATAAAAGTCACTATCGAGAGGAAAGGACGGCGACGAGGCTTAGAACTTCGTTATGCATCTTTTAACGTATTCACAGACGGCTCAAAAACGAGTGAGGGTGTCGGAGCGGGAGTATATTGCTCAGATTTAAATATCAGACAATCGTTTCGACTACCCAACTTCTGCACCATATTCCAGGCGGAAGTATTCGCTGTCAGGAAAGTGACCGAACTCGCCTCGCCACAAATACCAGCGCCAACTCAACGATAGCCAGGCAGCAATCAAGGCACTAACCTCCCATAGTCTATCATCCAAAAATGTCCTACAGCGCCGGGAAGCGCTAGAAAAGTTGGCTGTTAATCGCAGGCTACACATTTACTAGGTACCCGGACACAAAGGCATAGAGGGGAACGAGGAAGTGGTCGTTATTGCTAAACAGGGTGTAAGCCTTCCAGATTAGCATATCAGCAATGTACTGATGCCCCTGCAAGCGCTTTACGGTCAACTAGAGGAACGCATGAAAGGGAAAGCAAAGGCTACGTGGAACAACCTAAGTAACAACGATGTAAAAGGAACAAGATTCGTACTAACTCTCCCAAGAATAGACTGCAGAGCCCTAGTAGGCGCACTAACGGGACACAGCAGCACATGCTCACAGAATGGGCATTACGAACGACGAAAGCTGCAGGAAATGCCTGGAGGTGGGCAGCAGAGAAACTCTGGAACACCTACTGTGCCATTGCCCCACCATCTCTAGAACTCGCCTGACGTACTTAGGAGCGCCGACCTTTGAAGGACTAGAACACGTCTCGAGGCAAGGCGTCATACCTCTCTGGAAGTTTGTGAGACTACGAGCATCCTAAAAGTTCACTACTTTAATTGCACCTAAACGGAACTCCGACTGGCATCGCCAAGGATCCAATAGGGTCTATGCGTGGCCTTGCTGGCAGTCAGTACAACCTAACCTAACCTATCATATTTCTGTAAAATGAACAATTTTATCACATAAAATAAGCCTAATTTAAATAAATAAATAATTATAACTATTTAAATAAATAATTATGAAAAATTCATCACATCAAAATCTAATTTTAGGCACTTTTGGGTGCGTAATTTTGTCAAATAATGCATTCGGTTTAGATCTCAAATAGCTAAAATTGTTGCACTCGAACTTTCTGTCAACTGACGCAGACATCACGACAAAGATTTTTATTTACATGAACAATTCACAATAATTATATTTCGCTGCGAAACCAACAAAAACTACGTGCTGACGCTAAATGTAAATATTTGATTTGCATACTTTACGGTCGGTTGAGCATGTGTAATGCATGTTGAATTACTTAGTGTATACTTTTAGGCTTAAAATGCTCTTACAAATGCTGCACGCTGTCTGCTCAACTCTGTGTGAGTGAGTGAGTGTGTTTGAATGAGCGTGCGTGCAATTAAAATGCAGCGCCATGCAAAAGCACCAAAACAATGTGCCACAACAATTCGGTGCATACGGCCTGAAAATATGCTTTATTTTGCACAAGGCCGCCTGGCAACAGTTGTCAGCACGTCAGTTGATAGCTGGAGTGTGTTTGTGTGTGTTTAAAATATTTCGGCTGAAAACTATAAATGAAACAGTCAGTGCACACTGCAGCACTTACAAGTTAATGTGGCGCCAAAAATTATGCTACAACAATGTGTTTGTTAGATGGAAAATATTATTTTGAGCGCACATTGTCAGCGGTCGTCTTGACACACATTTAACCAGCGACGCGTTAAAGTAGACCTTCACACATTCACACACATGCAAATGCTTTCAAGTTTGACTAAGTGAGTGAGCTTCTAATAAATGCAGCAAATTGTGGCATATTTCAAGGCGCTCGTTGCATTTATGCAACGCGCTTAATGCTCTCTCCATCTCTTTTTTCGCTCTCTCACTCTCTCAGGCTGTATGCATGTGTCGCATTGTCGCGCGCGCTGACATTCTACAATTTATGACAATTTGTCTTAGTTGGCATTTTATGCGCGCGCGCGTCTTTGTTTCTCGAGCACTATTTACTGCTACAGTGTTTAGCGGCGGTCTCGCGTCGTCAAGTTTCAGCTTTCAGCTCGTCGCTGCGCATTTCGTCTGCTAACAGCACATATTATGCTCGCCTACGTGCATCGTTTTACATTTTACGTGGCACACTTTGCGGCGTTCTTGAGCGCATTTGATTGCACGCACAGCGACTGCAAATAGTCAGACGGCGGCGAAACGTGCGTGCGGCAGTCAGGTAGTTCATGTTTAAGGCGTCTTTTGTTAAGGACGGATATTGTTTTTCACTCAACAAGCTGCACGTGCCCACTGTGCAGTGCATTGCGCCGTTGTTGAACCATTGTGTACTATTCTGTGCATGTATTTGTATTTGTAATCATGTATGTGTGTGTGCATGCACATGGCAGTAAGTGCATTGTTGTTGTGCGTTGTGAGCGTTAGTTACGAGGTATACGATTACAGGAATAAGAAGGAATGAGCGGTGATTGCTGTGCTCAGCATCAGGCGGTGTTAAATTCAAGTGAAGCATTTTAGAGCTGAAAATGTGCCAAAAACTATGCTATAAATAACCAAAACAATGTTGAAAGCATATCACTAGCAGATGGTGATATCTCGAGGGGATGTTTAGACTAAACTGGGGGAAGCAAGCACTTAGAAAATAAGCAAATTTTGTTTGCAAAATTATTCTATGAGGTGATTGCGATTTGAGGAATCAATAAAGTGGCAGAGAATTATTGAGTTTTCTTGATTTTCTACTGAGAAAGCAATGCCAAAGTTGGGCTAATTATAGACTCGACTGTAGACTGTGATGTAGACTTGCGCTGATTTAATGAAGAAACAACCTCACTGTTGTACAAAAGAAGGTCAACAAAGAATCGTATTTAGACAGAATATTATTTCAACAACTCAAACTCAGAAGTACATGACTTCTTTGTCATTGTTTGAGTTTTTGTCTGCACATTAGACTTGATTTATTGCATAATTTTCGATTTCGATGTTGTGGAACTTAAGCGGTTTTAAACCTTTCACTACAGATTTTTGCTGGGGGAGTTAAAATTGTATAAAATCTATACTCGGACTCTGTATTTTAGAGTGTTTTTCTTTGTGAGTAATTACATCGTTGTGGCTGTAATAATTACTTACACATAAAAATGTTTAAGCCTAACGATAATTTGAATATTTCTTCATTAACTTCAGCCAAAATTAAAAAAAAAGTATCTAAATTGAAAGAAAACGTCAAATTAAAAAGTTATCTAATTTTTCTGCTTCTTCTTCCTTTACTATGTCAAGATATACCATTAATAAAACTTGTACACTTCTCTTCTTTAAACGTAAATATTCAGTTTATTAATTTTGTATTTTTCCTAAAACTTCAAACTATTTTTAGGACCATCAAAAAATGTATTCTTGAAACCACAGAGGGTTCAGGCGTCCACAAAGAAGCATGTTGCCATATGGCGACAAAATAGCGAAAGGGTTAAATTCATGTTAAATGGTTCCTCATCGTAATCAAAGTGGTTGAAAATTTGACAAATTACTCTACAGCTGCTTAGAAATTGTTCTTAGAGGGTTAAAATCCATGACTGACCACAATTAATTTTTCCTGCTGAACATTTCTTTGGAACATACGAATCCCCTATCTCCAATCCTTAATGAGGCTTCCATACAAAATAATGGTTTTTATATAATGGTCTCCCATGGCGCCCAGGTTGCTTCCAGATACATCAATTGTAAGACTGACCCCTATTAATTTTTCCCACTGAATGTTTTTTCCATATATACCTAATCGCTATCTGCAACTCTTACGTTGGCTGCCATACAAAATTAGTAATTTTCAATGCAATTGGCTCCCCACTTGTAAATGCAGTAGTTACGTAAACGAAGAAACATCATATCTCGTAAACTACCAAACCGATTTGAACGATTTACTCAGTGATGGGCCACATTCTTTGATGCAAAAAATACAAAATTTATTATAGTTCATAAAATTACCACCAGAAGGCGCCGCTCATGCAAACAAAGTTGCAATGCTGTCAACTCTTGGGTCTCTACGAAGTAAAAATCAAAATTTGTATACTGATGAAACCCCATCAATCCCTCATTTGAAATATAATTGTAATTTTAGTTGAGGGTTAAAAAGAGTTATTTTATTTTTGTGGGAAAATGTGAGTTTTTCATTCAGCCATATGACACGTACTGTAGACAGCCTGGAGCAAAAATTTATTTCTATGTCACAAGACATCATTATGATCACTGATGAGTTTCATGCTCCTTCTGGCAGCATCGTTTGCCACATATAATTTATACACAATATTTTCCACTTCCTGAACTTCTACTCAATTATGCAACTTTGGCAACTTACCTACTCAATAGTCGGAAATTGAGTCTCACAAAAGACTCAAATTCTCCATACAACACTAAATCATATCTAATGTACGTGTAAATCATGTGGCACATCAAAATCTAATATTCGCATTCAATTTTATCGAAATCCTTAAATCCTTTTCAAATAACTATTTTCGTTTGCTGCATAAATTGTGCGCACAATATTAGTTAATTTTCTTGACGGAAACTTTCCGTACAGCATTCGGGCTGCCAGTTTACCTGCAGCGTGAAATTTCCGACAACACAAAACAACCCCTGGTGCGAGTTTTCTGAATATGTTGGGTCAAATACATTAATTTCCATCTGACGCGGACACCAATCGTTGCCTATTTCATGCCAAAATACACCCAAATCACAATTTACGCGCCAAGCCGATTTATATTACCCACTCACATACATACAAACACGTTGCTTCCGCGCGCCACCTTCGACTCAATGCCGCTCAATAAGCCATTGGTTTAGTTGGGCTAAGGGAAGGACACACTCTCACACACACTCTCACACACACTCTCACACGCACGCACACACTTAATACTACTCGCTGGTAGGCGGTGCGCAATATGGCGCTCTGAGCCGGCTTCTGTCAATTTCATTAATATTTTTTTTATGCCAGCGAAAATACCCGCAGGACTAATAAATTTTGCAATTTCTTCATTTCTTTAATTTATACGACACGTTGAACGTTAGACGCGCTGAGCTCGCGCGCACACACACACACACACAAACCAACACACTCACTATCACTAACACTAACCCAAGCATAGACATTTACTCGCACACTGCGACAAGGACGAACGTAACATAATTTCAGCGCTGTTGCTGTGGTCGTGCGGCAGCGGGGGTCGTCGTGTTGCTTCGTTTTATTTTCTTTGCGCTTAAATTGGGATCACAAAGTAAACTTTGTTTAGCACCCCAAGGTGCAGGGCCACTGTCGCTGTCGCTATCGCTGTGTTGCGTTGCTGGTGGCACTGGGATTTTTATTGCAACCAACGATGCGGCGTTTTGTCGACAGGCGGCCGGTGGCTGGTGGCTGGTGGCGGCAGCGACCGGCTCAAGGCAATAGTGAACCAATGACTGAGTGCGGTGAGCTCAAATGGTGTGCGGCCATTGCCGGCGAACCGGCCGACCATACGGCGGCAACGAACTCCCTGCGGTGATTTTCCAACTAGCTGAACCCAGTCTCGTTGCTTTTTGTTCTAATTTACGAAGACGTGAAATGGACGCGAAACAAAGCCGCATCAGTGCAATTTGGTTTTTTTTTTTTGGTTGCATTGTTGAAATTGTGCTTTGACCTAAAAGTAGGCAATGATTTTTCATTTTTTGTCATTTGTGTGCACATTTTTTGTTTTCCAAATGCAAATAAGATATTAACGGCATGAAAGCTGCACTGGCTGCTGGCAACAAGCAAACAATTTTTGGAACGCAAAACTGTAGTGGTTTTCTGGGTGACAACAGCAGCAGCAGCAGGCAGCAACTAATGCATATTTATGAGTGTTTACAATTAGTGGCACCCAACTGAAAGTTGCTGCGAACAGTTTTTTTGCCACTTTGCCACGTTGCCATTTGTGCGGTAAGGTTTGCACTTTTTCCACGACGCTGTGTGTGTGTGGAATTCTATGGATTTTAAGACATTAGTCCAGTTCGATTGCATATTTATGAGCGTTGGCAATTTGTGGCGCGCCCAAAAGTATGCAATTAGCATTTTCGGTTGCTTGCTGCGCTACTGGATTTCGTGCTAAACTAAAGTGTTGACAGAAATTTGTTTATGATAATGGAATAAATAACGGAAAAAATGGTCATTTAGGTTGAAGCTGTTGGAATTTTTTAATTTATTCTAAAATTAAAAAAATCATAATCACTTTCATATTTTCTCCTGGCTGATTGATTGACTGACTGACCAAATAACCCAAACCTCTAAAGCTACGAAGATCAAATTTTAACTGTAGGCTCCTCTTAGAAATTGAACCTTTGCTAAGACAGAATTTTTGTTTTTCAATTCGGTGTCTAAGTGGACAAAACATGGATTAAAATGTCTTATTAGGAAATGTTTTTAAATGGGCCTATTGATTTCAAACTTGGTGAAAAGACTCCAAAGCAAAAATGATTTGACAGGTTTTGAATTCTTCAAAAATCAATATTTTACGATGGGTACTATGGGTTAAGGTTTATATGGTTTATAAGGAATATGAAAAGACAAAGAAAAAAACATAAACCGATAGGCCTATTGACGAAACAATTGTTGAAAACACTTAAAACAATCGACACGTTTTTGGATTTTCTGATAAAAATTTCAACACGGCCAACAATGGGTTAAGGTTTGTAAATGAGAAGACTAAGAAAAAAAACATAAACCAATAGGCCTATTGACTTAGTTATTGTTGAAAACACTTGAAACACTCGACTCATATTTTTTTTAATTTTCGAAAATCAAAATCTGATGTCAACAATGGGTTAAAGTTTGTATACTGGAACACCACGATGATCGTGTGGACTTCAAAATTTGTAAAAACACTAAAAAAACAAAAATTATAAGAATCTAAAATTTAAAGGGGTTAACAAAGGGTTAAATGTTTGTATGGAGAAACTTTAATGGTTTTTTTGATTTCAAATATGGTGAAAACACTTCAAAAGAGAAATAATTCAATATGTGTTTTCCAATGTTTCGAAAATCCAGATCTGATGGGGTAAACAAAGGGTTAAAAGTTTGTAAAAATCAAAAATAACAAGAATCAAAAATTTGAAGAGGTAAACAAAGGGTTAAATGTTTGTATGGAAACACTTTATTTAATGGGGTTTTTTATTTCAAATATAGTGAAAACACTTTAAAAGAGAAATAATTTAATATGTGTTTTCCTATTTTTCGAAAGTTCAAATCTGGCGTGGTAACAATAGGTTAAAAGTTCGTATGGAAAAACTTTATTTAATGGGGTTTTTTACTTCAAATTTAGTAAAACAACTTTAATCGAGAAATAATTCGACACGTGTTTTAAATTTTTTGCAACAAATCTGACGAGTATAACGATGGGTTAAAAGTTTGTTTGGAGAAACTTGATTTGGGGTTTATGACTTCAAATATGGTTCAAATGAAAATTTAAATTTGGCACATCTGAAATCTGAAACATAATTTAAAAGTTGTTGGACTTTAAACTTTGTAAGAAGTGAAATCTGATGGGGTAAACAATGGGTTAAGGTTAAAAAAACATGAACCGATGAACGTATGGACTTCAAAATTTGTGAAAATGCCTGAAATCAAAAGTAATTCGACACGTGTTTTTCATTTATTTTTAATACGAATCTGACTTGATCAGCAGTGGGTTAAAATTTTGTATAAGGAAACATAATTTAGTAGGTTTTTGGACTTTAAACTCTTTGGAATCAATTCACATGTCAAATAATTCGATGATCCGATGTTTTGCATTTTTTTTAATATAAATCCGACAGGGTCAACGATGGGTTAAGGTTTTAATACGGAATGACCATGAAATAAAAAACATGAACCCATGAACGTATGGACTTCAAAATTGGTGAAAATACTTAAAATCAAAAGTAATTCGACACTTGTTTTTCATTTTTTTGAAAATCAAACTCTGACAGGGTCAACGATGGGTTAATAGTTTGTATGAGGAAACATAATTTAATAGGGTTTTTGACTTCAAATATGGTAAAAACACTTCAAAAGAAAAATAATAATTACTAATACGTGTTTTTAATTTTTGATAAATATAAATTGTACAGGGTTAAAGATGGGTTAAACATTTGTAAAGAGAAACGTTTAAAACATATGAATTAGTAGGTTCAATGACTTCAGACTCAGTGAAAGTACTCTTAGTGAGAAAAAATTCGACACGTGTTTTTAACTTTTTGTAAATTTATATCAAATCTAATGAAAATCTAAAATCAATCGGTTCAATTCAACAATGGGTTAAATATTTGTCTGGGGAACATGATTCAATGGGCCTATTGACTTCAAATATTGGGAGACCATTTAAAATGAGAAAATAATTAGACAATAATTTTTCATAAAAATCTGACGGGGTCAACAAAGGGTTACGAGAACCGTAAATTTTTTGGGCCTAGTGACTTCAGATTTGGAAATTGTTAAAGTGTTCCAAATTCAACATCAGACGAAGTAAAAAAATGTTGTTAGAAGTTTATGTGAAGAGACTTAACCCAAAATTCGTTTCCTTTCGACCGCGAACGTGAGCAGCTATATGCATGTTTTGGCCAACACACAAAACCGTTAACATGGCACACGAAATGAAGTTCGACCAGCGAGTAAATTAAGCACGATTCACAGCACCGATGGCGTTGAACGCAAGACACAAACAAACTCACATATAAGTATATATGTGTGTGTGTGTGTGTGTATGAAGGCATCCCACCAAGCAAAATGCGAGAAATAGGCAACAATCGTCAGTGGCAACAAATTGGCGACTCGACGATTTATTGCCGCAGTGACAAATTAGCAACATGTCACGAAAACATGTTGTTTTTCAGGACTTCGAAATATCGAATTGATATATTTTGTATTTCAGGGAGATTGATCGCACTTAAAAAAATTGTATTCATTCGTCGACGGTTCATTGATAACAGCATTGATTCAAGCTCAAAACAATGAGAGCCACATTGAATATTTGTATGCAAATGAAATTCCATCTCAACCAAAACTGACTGACATTTTATAAACTGATAATTTCCCAAACAATATGATGTATTTAGATATGAAAAAGAATCGTCCAGGCGATAAGAAAACGAGTCGCCACGGCGAGTTGCTTTCGGCGGACGTTTTAGAACGACTGGTGATACGAAATCGATACGCTGGCGATATTACCGGCGATCAATTTGTTGCCGGGGGCGAGTCGTTTTCTTATTGCCGGCAACAAAAAATGTCTGGTGGGATGTGGCATATCTGAATGTCTGCGTGTGTGAGTGTGTGTGTGTGCGTGTAATTTAGGTGATTATGTGACAACAGTGAGTGTAACCTTAGTGGTCGCTTTGTGAATTTCGTGCAGATTGAAATGCTGCTCTGAGCGTATTGAATAAATTTTATGTGTGGCCCACAGCTGAAATGCCAACCACAGGAATGCAAAATGAGAAGCGAAAGGGAAGGAAGCTGCGTAGGGATAAACAAGTACAACAACGATTGGTGGCTAGAAATGTGGTTAGTTAATGTTGACATATTTGTGCGGTCCATTTCTTGTTCTCTTAATGGATTACTTTCAAATTTTGACAGCTTCGTCACATTGTTAGTGTTTGACAAACATTAAAAGCAAAAAACCTTTTAAATTTCGCAGTGAATTTCCTGAACTCATCAAGTATTATTTTTTTATTAAAAATCCATCACCGAAACAAAGGTTTAACAAATACGTATGTAGAACCTGTATCATAAATTTTAATGGTTAAGAAGTGATTTACTAAATTGCGTTGTGGTCAAAACAGCACAAATGAAACTGAACGTTCAGTTCACCCAAAAGAGGTCGACGGCAGAGCAGACGTTGATATTCATGGAACATTATTGAACCATCTGGAGATGGCCAGAAATAATCAATAAAATATATGGAACAAGCAGGGTCCTGCGGTTTTGGGTCAATCTCTTCTTAACCCTTAATCCCGTCAGATTTTAATAAATAAAAAAAATTGATTTAATTATTTTTGATTTGAAGTGCATCCACCACATTTGAAGTCAATCAGCGCATTAAGTCATGTTTCTTCCTACAAACTCTTAACCCATCGTTGACCCTGGCAAATTTTTATTTTCGAAAAAAAATCAACACGTGTAAAATTAGTTCTCACTAAGAGTCCTTTCACCAAGTTTGAGGTCAAAAGGCGTAAAAAATCATGATTCTTATAGAAAATTTTTAACACTTGGTTCATTCCGTTGGATTTCGATTTTCTAGAAAATTAAAAACACATGTCGAACTATTTCTCACTAAGTGTACTTTCACCAGGTTTGAAGTCAATGGGCCCATTAATTAATTTTGTTCACAGTTCACAGTTTCTTCATGCAAACTCTTAAACTGTCGTTGACCCCATCAGATTTTGATTTTTGATTTTTCGAAGTTGGATGGGAACAATTGATCGGGCATAGCGTACTCATTTTCTCCTTTGGCTTCTCGAAGAATATCCACTTATCATCTCCAGTCACAGTGCGGTGTAAGAACTCTTTCTTTTTTGCCTTTGAGTCAGCTGCTTTCAAGTGAAAGATGGCCTCTCACAAATGCTGCGAAGTTACCATAAAGTTGGACATATTCAACATAATAAAAAAAAAATTTTTTGTATAGACTCAAAGCGATATTTAATGAAAATTTTCAATATTTTTTTAACCATTTAATTTTTATTTTTTTAATATTTAATGAATAGGTATTTTAAACTCTCTGAAACCGCAATCAGCTGTCACCATGAACCATTCACAATAGTCAGAGGCATCTTTTGAAAACGAACCAAGCAAATTTAGACTTGCCATAGGTTAGGAAATATTTTTCCTTTTTAAAGCATAAACATGAAATTTAAATGCACGAAAAATGAAATCGAAAACTAGCTGCCAGTTGTTAATATATAAAAAAAAATATAAATAAAAATGTTTAATATTGGAAAAAAGTAAAAAGGGTAATTTGTCTGCATGTCTGTGTTTTTCTCACACTTTCAAAACATTCGTTTTTTCTGCCAGTTGTTGTCATTGTTTACATTGTCCAATGCTATTGTTGTGGTCTACATGTTCTGTACATCTTTTTTGTACAACAACAACAACAACAACCAGAACATCATACAGTTGCTTCATGTGTCTCGCTCAAGCAATAAACTGCACTCGAATAGGCCCACAACGCCGGAACGTGCTACGTGCCCATTGTTGGTAACTCCAACTGGCACTGGCGTCCTTCTCGTGGTTTTCCCCCCTTTTTCAAATGACCACAACAACGACACTTTTAACAGCAACAACTGAAATCATTTTGGCAAAAACATTCTGCTACTGAACCAACACAACTCGGGGAAGCACAACAAGAGGAACTACCCACACTTCCGTCTGTTTTTCTGTTCATTTGCGCTTTTTGTTATAATTGTTTTTTTCGTTGTTGTTGTCATATACATTTGCAATGAAAAAAGGTTTAAAAGTGCAGAACCAAAGCTGAGAACGACAGCGACAGCGACAGTGGGCGAAAGGGCGGCCGGGCCATTACTTTACACAAATTACACTCGCTGCTTTGCATTTTTGCACGAATATTACGTTGCAACATAAATCAACTGAGTGCAAAACAAAATTGTACAGCGAAACGAAACAAAAACTCAAACAAAAGAAACAACAAATTCGACACGTCCAAAAAGCCAAATGGATAACGCATCGCGGTGCTGAGATCGCCGGCGATACGAAATTTTAAATGCGTGGCAGCGCTGTGCACCCGAACGGTACACAACATGCAATTTTAATTGGAATATTTTGGTGTTTTCTTAATTAAAGGCGCAGCGCCTTGTTGTTGTAATTTCGCTGAATACCCGCAACGGTAAACAAATTATGGCAAGAAATAAATGTAACATGAGCTGTTTTTTTTTCACTCAACATTTTTCGTTTTTTGTTGAGACGTTTTTGCTTTCAATGTGGCTGTTTCTACTGAAGGGGTTTCAAGGGTTAAGAGTTAAGGGTTGATGGTGAAAGAGTGTTGCTGCATGTTGTGGGGTTCATACTGTGTGTCAAGTTGCTGTGTTGTTCCATTTAAAAAAATGTGTGCTTTTCAATTTTAATTATGAACGCTTAATTATTTTCTCAATAATTAAATTGGTATTTGAAATATGCATTTACAGTTACATAGTTTTAATTAGAATTTTTGAGAATGTCTGAAAAATGCTTGTTGGGTTGAAAATTGTTCAAATTCCCTCACGAGATATTTTGCTACTGTAGAACAGCCAATCCATTCTTAAGGGGGGAGTACACTTTGATTTTTCAAAAAAATGTATTTTTTTTTTTTGGCTTAAAATGTTCCTTGGGATGTATACTTTAATTTAGAAAAGACTCCAAGTCCGCCAGAATATTCCTTACCGCTTTACGAAGCGATTTCCTAAAACATGTACCGGCGCGCTGAGAGAGCATTTTAGCGCGCTCGGAATTTTTCTGTTTTAACGCCGTTACCCACGCAGCCAGCGGTCCGGTGATGCCCAAATCGGGTGTTCGTACATTGTAGATGGCGCCACTGTCGCACAATCGATTTTCACGTATACCTATCTCATCGTATAGCGTTTAGTTTACGGTGAGTCACTGTACGAAACACGTGAATCATGAGCCCGAACAAAAAAGTGTACGCAACGAAAAAAGGCCATAAAAACAGCAGTTACCGGATACGAGATAAGGGGAAACGGAAACTGCGGAATAGGTTCCAGATTGAAGGTGACAGCGAGGATGTTTCGGCGTCAGCGAAAAAACTTCGGATGTCGAAAGGACAGTACCACGTGAACGTGAACCAGGCTTTTGGCTACCGGCTCATCGAATTCCTGTCGGTGTTTTCTGCACTATCGGAGTTGGTTGTCTGTAAGCAGTGCGGTTCGGATTTAAAATTCCAGGAAACCAGTGTTCGTGGGTTGGGGTTCAAACTCGCTGTTTGTTGCTCCAAGTGTGAACCACGATATATAAATTCGTGCCCGCTAATCGGCCACGGATTCGAAATTAATCGACGTATAGTACTGGCTATGCGGATTCTTGGTGTCGGATTGAATGGCATATCAAAGTTTTGCGCCTTCATGTGTTTGCCGAGTCCAGTTTTCAAATCATTCTACACGAAACTCATCAAAACGATTTCCATCGCCACATCTTCTGTATGTCAAATGTCTATGAAGAATGCAGCTGCTAAGGAGAAGGAGTTATCGGAGAAGGACGGCGAGACGAGCGGTCTGACGGTTTCCGGAGACGGCACGTGGAAGAGAAGGGGCTTTTCTTCTTTGCTGGGCGCGACGTCTCTCATCGGCTGGCGCACGGGGAAAATCATGGACTTGGAGGTAAAATCCAAAATTTGCAAATCCTGTGATATCTGGGAGAAGAAGGAGGGGACCGCAGAGTACGAGGAATGGAAGGAAACTCATCATGACAAGTGCGAACGAAATCACCAAGGGTCATCGGGAAAAATGGAGGTGGATGCTGTAATCGAGATGTTCCAGCGGTCCGAAAGTCTACACGGAACGAAATACAGCAAATACATCGGGGACGGCGACAGCAAGACCTTTAAAGGTATTATTGACAGCCAGCCATACGAAGATTTGATCGTGCAAAAGAAAGAGTGTATCGACCACGTGCAAAAGCGTATGGGGAAACATCTTCGGTCACTCGTTAAAAACACGAAAGGGCTCGGCGGAAAGGGGAAGTTGACGGGAAAACTCATTGACGAGCTGACGATGTACTATGGATTAGCTATTCGGAGGAATTCTTCATCACTCGAAGACATGAAACGAGAAATCTGGGCAACTTTAAATCATAAGATATCGACTAACGACAACCCGCAGCACAGCAAATGTCCAGTAGGCCCGGATTCCTGGTGTTCCTGGCAGAAGGCGAAAGCGACCGGTGAGCTGAAGGACTACAATCACAAGCCTGCTATGAAGAAGGAAATTTTCGTCGCTCTCAAACCGGTTTACACAGAGTTGTCCCGAGATGACTTGCTGCAAAGGTGCCTCGGCGGGTTTACTCAGAACGCGAACGAGTCTTTCAATGCAACTCTGTGGCAAATGGCGCCGAAAACTGTTCACAGCGGGAAGTCGGTGGTGGACATCGCAGCTGATATTGCTGCGTGCAATTTCAATGATGGGATGATGGGTATCATGGAAATAATGCAAGTACTAAATCTGGAAATCGGCCCGACCTGCTACAACTTCTGCCTGGCTGCTGACGCCGAACGCACGAGCAAGGCGGAGGAGCGCCTCACGGATGCAGCGAAAGAAGCCCGGAGATGCAGTTTGGCGACCCGAAAACACAAGGACTTCTTGGATGACAACGCAGAAGGCCAAATGTATGGAGCCGGCATCGCCGATTGAAGGTAAATATCACTTTTCCACGAGAAAAATGAAATTTTATCTTTAAACGCGTTTATCTCGAAACGGGGCTTTTCAAACTGGCGTGGGAAATAACTCTAACCAGTTATTATTAAATTTGGATATCGCCTAGGTTTTCTTGTTTAGAATTAAATTCTGCTTAGAAATACGTATCCACATTTTCGATTTTGTCAAAAATGGATTTTTAATCCACGATTTTGTAAGCATTTTTAGGGTTAAAAAATGGACTTTTTTTCCTAAGGCCACAACTTTTGAAAACAATTAATTTAAAAAAAATCGGAATACGTATTTCTAACCCGAATTTCATTACTTATCAGGATTTTGTTCGATTTATGTTCCAGGATCACATGGGAAGGAGTATTTTCTCACGCCGTTTTCCGACTTCCGCGCGAGGACGCCCGCGCGACCTGGTGCACCGGCCACGGGGGGACGCCAATCGAGTTCAAAAAAATACAAATTGTAGTTCGAAGGATGAGTAATAAATGGGTTATAACATATTTGCCCTCCCTGAGTGTTTTATTGCTTAAAAAAATTAACGAAAATGCCTTACTTTTTGGACGTTCAAAGTGTACTCCCCCCTTAAGGCTTTGGATGCAGTTTTAATCTTTGAAGAACACACTGGGTCACTTAGACCCCTACTTCTATACTTTAAGCGACCATAACTGTTTCCAAATCTGTTTTTCGCAAATTGTTTAAGTAAGTTAGATTAGGTTATGGTGGCCACCTCTCTACGAGACACACTCGGACACCTAATTTTTCCTCATTTTTTAATACATATATCCAACACTGTGGTTTCCAACATATGCTCCAACACACATTTCAAGCGGATTCGGAAAAGGAGAGGGGAGCTAATAGCCAAGAGCTCATCCTCATTTGCTTCAAGTGGACAGCGATAGGTGTAGATGAGTGGTTCAACAGCCCGAGCTAGGAATCGAACCTAGGGCCTCTGGTACGAGAAGCCAGCGCGCTACCCGCTGGACTATCGAGGCAGGCAAAGTTTTAAGTAACTATGCCATAAACTAAAGAGGAGCCTTGGCGATGCCAAGTTCGAAGCCAAAATTGCCGCCCTTAAATGAAAAAATCTTTTCAAGCTGAGCGCGGGACAATCACAGAGAACATGCATAGAAGTTTCTGGTGCTTGATTGCAGCTCATGCAGACATCCAAAGAGGTAATCTATATTAAATTGAAATAATATTTGAGTTAGGAGAGACCAGTGTGGATACCTGACTAACGATGATGTGAAGACATTCTTCTTTAACATGAGGAGTTTTCTGGATACTACTTTGGATACTACTTTGGATACTTTCTTCTGGATACTCTCTTTCAGGCACAGAAGAAGGTTGGATTTGTTTTTTAATGACTTCACTGAAAGCTGTGTGGACGAGGAAGAAAAGGTAAATGCAGTTCACCTTACATGCACTTGGTCTGCATTAACTAGAAAAAGAAGGATTCACCAGAGCAACTTCTTCTTCAACAATCTAGAGAATTTTGCCTATAGAACTATTTACAGTTCAATCAAGGACAATTAGCAAGAAGGTTGGTATTGCTCTCTAATGAAAATGCAGTTTACCTTCTTTGCACTCAGTCTGCAACAATTTAGAAGATCCAGGTTATAAATTCATAGCCCACTTTGCTCCATAGCTCCGTTAGGAGGTTGAAATGGTTCAATGAGTGAGCGAACTTAAGTTCGATTGATTTTAGTAACACAATGGGCCTTTGAGGCCTAATTGGGCTCTGGCCTTGAGGCAGTTATTCTTACCTACCTACCCATAAAGTCCCTAAATGTTATATCTTCAGATTTATATATATAGAAATGAATGTCTGTTTGTTTATTTGTTGGTCACACGACACTAAAACTCACAAAATTAGAAGTTAGATTGCGCTGAATCTTTCACGGAATGTTCGTCCTGACCAAATCCAGGTAAACCACAGGTGGGCATGGCACCTCCCATATAACCAAAATTTGTAATATAGAATATCGTCGGAATTACAGGTGGGACAGCATTTAAATTTAGTACAGGTCCAGCCGCCGTAGCTCAGCTGGCAAGTGCGTTGGGCAGCGAGTAAAATGCGACGCTCGAACCCAGGTTCAAGACTCCGTTGCTGCTAACACTGAAAAAAAAGAAAAAAAAATTTTTCGTTCGGCGGCTGTCGTCCTCTCCAGGAAATGGCAAACCTCTGAGAGTAAAATTGCCTATGAAAAAGCTCCCAACTCGCCGTTCGGAATTGGCATAAAACTGAAGGTCCCTTCCATCAACATGGATGGTTGCGGGTAGCTAGGCCTTAGTCTCGTAATCGGGCTGTCGTGCCAGTCAAGAAGAAGACAGGTCCATCGTTTAGGTGTTTCGTTTCACTGGTAGAATTTCACGAGCGTTGCACAAGGGGCGTGGCACTTTTGAAGCGACCCAAATGTTTTGAATAACTTTGGAACTACAGGTCACACATCAGGGACATTGGGCACAAACTTACGATTTCGTCCTTCCCTTCGATAGAAGGAATGGGGCGGGTATTGAACGAGAGGGTGTGGCACCGCTCATACAACCCAAATGTTTAATCGGAATCATAAGTCGCATAGACTTGATTTTTTGTATATCGTCGCCCCATAGATGTGTCATTTTACTGGTAAAATTTAATAGGCGTTAGACAAGGGGCGTGGCAAATTTTTTGTGATTCAAAGTTTCCGCGTAACCTTGGAACTATAAGTCGACTGGAGGAATGGATTTGGCATTGCATAGGAGGGGAATGGCACCGCCCATACAGTGTTGTGTGATAAAATTGACTTCAAACTTGCAAAACTTGAGTGAATATGGTTTTCCATACTTGATCGATAAATGTCTGCATTGTTCGATCCATAGAATAATATGTTTAAAATTCATATGTTTGAAATAAACTTAATTAATTTCGGCGTGAGCATATAACAATTTGGTTTCTCTCTTCACTGCAATCAACATCCAACAAGCAAAACGTGGTAGGAACCAAAACCAATTTTAATTAAAATTAACAAATTCAATTAACATCTCACACGCATCAATTAACTTGCCCAACTACTCGAGCGACAGCTACTTTATCAAAGCCTGTCACCACCGCTCTGCGTTTTCCACTATTTCTGAATTTTAATTTGCAAGTCAAATATCAGCTAAGACTCGCAGTTGGCACTAAATCTTAATCCATCATAATCCATGTCTCTCACTTGGCGAGTTAGTGGTTCTCTGCACTCTGTCAGACACCTCAAACAATCTCTGCTCACTTCTCGCGCTAAATGCTGTCGAGGCAACGATACAAAATGTGCGGCCATATTGTAAAATTGTTTCATTTCCGCCATAAATTTGGCGCTGAAAATTGAATAAATCTTACCATAAGCAGCACAAAGCAACTGCCCAGAATTTACGAGCAGTTGGAAGCACATACTCGTCACACATAAAGGAACCACAAGCACATACATGCACGCACACACACACATGTCTACATTAAGTTAGGCGCACTAAAATGGCGTTTGCCGCGTGGCAAATTGAATTCTCTTCATGTACAAAGGTCAGCGTTGAAAATTTGAGAGGCGTCAGTGAGTGGGCTGTGCAGTGGCCTGTCAGTGGCAACGATATTTGAAAATTATTTATGAAGTTTACTAAAGAGTAGAGAAGAGAAAATGACTTAAGAATAGCGTCGCAACCCTTTTCAGCCGCACAAAATGAATACAAATATAATGAATACCTAAAATAAGCAGCAAATGTTGGTTGCTCTACTATAATATGCGGCATTAAGGCAAATCGTTGCTACCTTTTGCAACACAATCACACACACACATAGAACGGGATAAATAACATATAAGAGTGTTGTAAGCTGAGCTTAGAATTAAAGTCCCAAAATAGAATAGAAAAGTTGAGAAAAAAAAGTTGAAAAGGAAACAACACACTGAGACAATTTTCAGCTTTAGAAAGATTTACACAACACACACACACACACACGGACACTATAATTTTGAGTGTGAAATGAAAAGATTTGAAAGCTGCCGGCCATAAGGCACACAATCGGAAAATTGTTGCAGACGAACAATCAAAGGAATGAACGTACAAGTAGTGACTCGTAGAAGCTCTGCGGTTGAATTGAAAGTGGAAAAATGCCAAAATATAAAAAAAAAATTATTTTCCACAAACATGGGAAATACATTCGCTCACAAGCATTCACTCAAGCGGTGAGCGTATGTGAAACGCAGACAATTGAATTGCAATAGAAATCAACTGAAGTAAAAGTGTGCTTTTAGGCGCGACAGCTGTTTACGCTTTGTGCGGCTCGTTAAAATGGCTACACTTATACGCTTCGTTGGATCGCTTTAAATAATCCCTTTTGGTTCTTCTCAACTAAGCATTTGCTGCCCTCTGGGTACAGTGAATGAACAATTTATTAGGACTGACAAACATTGTTTTTTAGTAGATAAAGAGTTCTGCCTCATGTAAGCCAAACAGAAATAAGTTTGTTTATAGACAAAATTGTTTATTTTAAATAATTTTAAATAATTTTATTTTATTTCTTTTATTTGCCTTTATTGCATTTGACTTTATTTTATTTTATTTTATTTTATTTTATTTTATTTTATTTTATTTTATTTTATTTTATTTTATTTATTTTTACATTATTTTTATTTGATTTATTAATATTCAAAATAATAGTCAAAATAGTAAAAAATTTCATTTATTTTTATCCTCTGTACATAGAACAAATGTCCATATACATATACATATATATTTTTATATGTTTGTACGAGACAATTCAGTTTTTGCCGCACAGCCATAGCCAGAGGTTGCCCAATTTTTTTTGGGGCGGCTACGAAAAACTTCATTAAAGTTAGACGAAGCGTGAAAATACAACAAACGATTTAGTGGTTAGTGTTTTTGGGATGAAAACATACATATAAACTCACATACTTATGTATATAACTACCTCTAGGTATTTGCACTTCGGATCCGTTCTACTATACACATACATACATAAATGTGTGCATGTGTGCGTATGAGTAACATTAAAAATGGAAGCACTTTTGCGGCACATTGTGACCGGTGAACATGCACTGCCAACGTGGGTGAAGCGTAAAAAGTAAGAAAATTTCACAGCACTTTGAAAGCGAAAGAGTTGCTGTGCACATTTTCATGCTCGTGTGTGCAGCAGCCAACGATTTCAAATGTGTAAACTCGGCGAATTTAGCGCGAATTTAAGATTAACTAAGAGAGCTGCCGTTGCTGAAATTTACCCCAAACTGAATTCGTATTTATTGCATTTACTCTTTTCGGTGTATGCACAGGTTTGTGTAATTGGGGGATTTTCGGCAGTCAGACACTGTTCGGTTTGTGTGTGTGTGTGTGTTGTTTACTTACGCGTAGCTTTGGTCTAGTAGTGAAACTGTTTAAATTATTTAGCGCTCACTTACCTGAAAAGAGAGAGAAGAAAGCAGTTGTTAGAAAACACTAATAATTTATTAGTTCGTATAAGTAGCATTTTTCGAAGGAAATAAAATAAAATAAAATAAAATAAAATAAAATAAAATAAAATAAAATAAAATAAAATAAAATAAAATAAGATAAAATAAAATAAAATGAAATAAAATAAAATTACATATCACTAAGTCAAATCACGTTAAATCAACTTAAGTTTAGTCAAGTTAACTCCAGCAAAATCAAGTTAATTTAAATCAACTCAAGTAAAATCAAGTAAAGTCAATTCAAACTAAATAAAATCAAATCAAGTTAAGGTTAATCGAAGCAAAACAAAAGAAATCCCATCAAGTCAAATCAAATCACATCAAGACAAGTGAAATAAAATCAAATCACGTCAAGTAAAATCAACTTAAGTAAATCAAGTCAAATCAAATCAAGTCAAATCAACTCAATTCAACTCAAGTCAAATCACATCAAGTTATAATAAAGCAAATCAAATCAATTTTAAATAAATCGTCTCCAGCGAAGTCAACTCAAGTCAACTCAATTTAATTTAAGTCAAATCACATCAACTTAAATCAAATCAAGTCTAAAGAAGTAAAGCCAAGTATCACATATTGCATCACATCGGTCACATCAAATTACATCACATTACACCACACCACACCACATCACATCACATCACATCACATCACATCACATCACATCACATCACATCACATCACATCACATCACATCACATCACATCATATCATATCACATCACAGCACACCACACCACACCACACCACATCACATCACATCACACCACATTTCATCTCATCACATCACATCGGTAACATCACATCATATCATATCATATCATATCATATCATATCATATCATATCATATCATATCATATCATATCATATCATATCATATCATATCATATCATATCATATCATATCATATCATATCATATCATATCATATCATATCATATCATATCATATCATATCATATCATATCATATCATATCATATCATATCATATCATATCATATCATATCATATCATATCATATCATATCATATCATATCATATCATATCATATCATATCATATCATATCATATCATATCATATCATATCATATCATATCATATCATATCATATCATATCATATCATATCATATCATATCATATCATATCATATCATATCATATCATATCATATCATATCATATCATATCATATCATATCATATCATATCATATCATATCATATCATATCATATCATATCATATCATATCATATCATATCATATCATATCATATATCATATCATATCATATATCATATCATATCATATCATATCATATCATATCATATCATATCATATCATATCATATCATATCATATCATATCATATCATATCATATCATATCATATCATATCATATCATATCATATCATATCATATCATATCATATCATATCATATCATATCATATCATATCATATCATATCATATCATATCATATCATATCATATCATATCATATCATATCATATCATATCATATCATATCACATCACATCACATCACATCAAATCAAATCAAATCAAATCAAATCAAATCAAATCAAATCAAATCACATCACATTAAATCAAATCAAATCAAATCAAATCAAATCAAATCAAATCAAATCAAATCAAATCAAATCAAATCAAATCAAATCAAATCAAACCAAATCAAATCAAATCAAATCAAATCAAATCAAATCAAATCAAATCACATCACATTAAATCAAATCAAATCAAATCAAATCAAATCAAATCAAATCAAATCAAATCAAATCAAATCAAACCAAATCAAATCAAATCAAATCAAATCAAATCAAATCAAATCAAATCAAATCAAATCAAATCAAATCAAATCAAATCAAACCAAACCAAATCAAATCAAATCAAATCAAATCAAATCAAATCAAATCAAATCAAATCAAATCAAATCAAATCAAATCAAATCAAATCAAATCAAATCAAATCAAATCAAATCAAATCAAATCAAATCAAATCAAATCAAATCAAAGCCTATTGATTCCTAGAACTACTAAAAATTCAATTCATGAAGACATTTGTTAACAAAATATTATTTAAAAAAATTTTTTGTTGGAGCATTGAAAGTGGATTACACAGAATAATTTGGTACACAATTTTTGGCAATTCAAAATCACCAAATTTTTAATTTTTTATTAGTTAATAAACCTTTGTATTTAAAATCTATTATATTGAAATTATTTAAAAAAAAAGTTATATAAAAAGTAAAAAGGGAATAGGAATTTCTTAATCCAAATTTGTTGCTTTTCGACTATTGAAATGTGGCTATAAAGATCCTTAAACTTGACCATCTTAGCTGAACGAACCACTCAATCAAACGGCTTTAGATTTATTGCAGCTTAACATGTCACCATAGAAAATACAAAAACAAATTACACACTTGAAGGGATTTAAGTCATTTTATTTGAGGGAAATCGCACGCTCGACAACTGCACAAAAGTGTCCGGAAAGCAATGCCACATATTTTCATTTCCATTTGAATTTGATGCAAAAGAAAAATATAAGGAAGCGTTACGGTTTGCTGCACGTTTTAGGTTCCTTTTTCAACCCTCGTTTTAGCTAAACAAGAAATAAAATACGACCAAAAAAAAAATAAAATCGCCAACCAAAATGGCATCCAAATGCGATTTGCCTACACAAATACAAATTGAAATTTCACACATGTGCGGTATACAATGACACAACAACAACAACAACAACAACAACAACAACAACAACAGTAAGAGCATTCACAAGTGAAGCAACAAACACAACAACAACATAACAATCTTATTATAAATCTTGCACTGGTTTCATTTCCTAATGTCATCTTCGATTTCCAATTTTTGTATAATATTACAGTAGTAGTAAAAAATTACAACAACAACTACTATTACTAATACAACAACAAGTAAGTAAGTCAGCAAGTATGTATGTATGTCGGTAGCGTTATCTACTGTGTTATCTATCTGCTTTATGTTAGAGTTAATATAGTTTTTGTTGTTGTTGTTGTATGGGTTGTGACTGGCACATTTGTGCTTTTTACAACTGCGTCTGCTGCTGTTGCTGCTGTTCCGTCCCCTACACTACAATTGTAACTCCCATTATTGCTTTCGATTGTTGTTTGCATTTTTATTGTTGTTGTTGTTGTTGTCGTTGTACTACTACGTTTGCCGCTAGAGTGAAATTGCTTTTGATGTTTATCTTTAAATTCAATTTTCATTATCCTTTTTCGCAGTGCAATAAATTTTACATCAGCTGCAACAACAACAACGATAACAAGAAGTAGAAGAAGAAGAAGAAGAAGAAAACACGAGCTAACCACTACCATAACAACAATAATCAGTACAAGGCAAATAAGGCGCTTGGCAGTTGAAGCGAACCAGCACTGATGCACAGTGCAGACAGGCCCCATGAGGCCAGCAAACATGAGAAGCATAAAACCAACAACAATAGCAACAACAATACAACATCATACAATGAATGAAGAACTATTACAGCGTCCAAACGGATTACGACGAAAATCGGTATAGAGCTGGCGTCGAGTTAGTAGGAATCTGACAGGAACGGAAACAGCAGCCGGAGTGGTCAAAGTAGAAACGTGAAAAGAAACAGGGAGGGGGTGCAAGGGAAGTGAACACTACGTTTTGTTGAAAAACCACGACTGTCAGTTGCAGAAGTATTTGAGCCAAAGAATGGACAGCAACAGCCAACACACAATCATCCCAGCCATATGAATGAGTGAGTATGTGTGTATGTTTAGATAGAGAGAGAGAGGGGATTGAGAAAACGAGAGATGAAGAGAGATAGTGGTGGTAGCGTAGAAAGCAACTGAAGTGGTTGTGGGGGCCCTGACTGTGTATGGAGCCTAATTGTGTGTGCTTACGGAAGATTGGATTTCGTTATACATATGTGGTGATTTTGCTATACAAAACAACAAATAAAACACAACAATAACACAATACATGGCATCTTTTGTGCCATTAATTGATATGTTGCGATTAAATATGAAAATTAGTTAGAAATTTGTATAGTGGGGGGTAATTTGTGGTAATGAAACATGATTTGAATTGAGAGATGAGATTGCATTATGTTAGATTAGAAAGGGAAGAGTGTAGACTACCACTCGATGGCCCAAATGGCTCATTGTGAATCTCTAGTTGCTCTGGAACTAACCAACAGTCTCAATCCGAAGGAACTCAGTTCGATCTCTCAATGAAGAACAGCAGAGAGAGTCTCAGTCTAAGTCTAAGTCTAAGTCCAAGTCCAAGTCCAAGTCTAAGTCTAAGTCTAAGTCTAAGTCTAAGTCTAAGTCTAAGTCTAAGTCTAAGTCTAAGTCTAAGTCTAAGTCTAAGTCTAAGTCTAAGTCTAAGTCTAAGTCTAAGTCTAAGTCTAAGTCTAAGTCTAAGTCTAAGTCTAAGTCTAAGTCTAAGTCTAAGTCTAAGTCTAAGTCTAAGTCTAAGTCTAAGTCTAAGTCTAAGTCTAAGTCTAAGTCTAAGTCTAAGTCTAAGTGTAAGTCTAGTCTAGTCTAGTCTAGTCTAGTCTAGTCTAGTCTAGTCTAGTCTAGTCTAGTCTAGTCTAGTCTAGTCTAGTCTAGTCTAGTCTAGTCTAATCTAGTGAAATGCATGAAATGAAATCGAATGGAATAAAAAAATACCAAATGGAAATGGAATTCAAGCAGACGAATGCAAATAAGAATTAAAACTGAACAGAAAACATATAATGAACAAAAAACTGAACAGTCAAAATTGATTGAAATAGTGAAATAATTCAAGAAGCGATTTTTTTAATTTTTATTAAATCCAAAAGCTTGTAGGATCAACAATGGTTTAAGAATTTGTATGACAATCAAAATCTGATGAGATCAACAATGAATTCACAGAATTCACAGCAAGCAAATCTTTCACACAGTGAATACGAAACATTGAAAAAGAGCACAGACGACCGACTTCCCTGAATTTCAGTTAGTCAAACTCGAAAGTGTCAATAACCCATACATAGGAATTACAAATAGCAACAACCAATACTCGAGCTACAACAAAAGTCCACACCAAGCAACAACCCAATTTCAGTCTTTGCTCTGACAAATGATCAAATTCGCAATTGGAAATTTCAATACCGATGCAGAGAAATGGCGCTGTGTGCTGTGCGAGCTGGCCGCTCCACCTGAGCCTGTGGGCTGCTCTGGCTGCTTTGGGTGTGTGGTGGCAGTGCAGTCTTCAACTGCAGCCGCTTAGCCGCAGCCGGTGTGCTGTGTGCCGTGGCCATTGTCCGCTGCAGATGCCGATGCGTGTTCGTGCCGGATGTTGTGTGGAATTTGCCAAAAAAAAACTAAACCGCTTTCGAAAACAGTTCACAGCAATTTTCCGTTTTCACAGCAGCATTTTCAATGCATTTTTGTTGTTGGTCTGTTATTTCGGCTATTTATTTATGAATGCGTCATTGTCGAGGTGTGTGTGTGTGCGCAATATGCTTTGTTGTTGGTGTTGTTGTTATTTTTATTAGTGTTGCTGCTGTGTCTGTGACAGGCAACAACATTTCGTTCAATGTATGTTTAGCTGTGCACTTTTAAATATGGTTTGGCGGCTGTGTGCTGGGTTCGTTTGAATGTCAGTCTATCGCACTGTCTGTCTATGAGTTGGTCTGTGAATCTGTTTGTCTGTGTCGGCGTCTCTTTCGACCTGTGTACATTTGGCTTTATTGCGTTAATAACTGCTGGCGAAACTGTTCAGAGGATTTGCCAAGCGCTGTTGTACGTTTCTGCACATAACACCAACGTTGATATAGAAACACACACACACATAAGGATCTATGTATTTAAGCATACAAGTAGACATATGTGTGTGTGTGTGGCAAAAATGTTCGTTTTGCGCTGCACGGAAAGCAATTAAAACACTCACTTTGTGCACACACCAACACTTATACACACTCGAACATACAAACTCCTCGTCGTGTGTCCTGTCTGTGGTATTTTGCATGCATCGCATGCATGGGCTGCGTTATGCAAAGCAGCAACTTGTCTCTGTATCTGTATCTCTCTTTCTCTCTCTCGTTGGTTCTGTGTCCAAGTGTGAGTGTTGTCTTTTCTGCTTTACAAGCACAATTTTGGTAAATTCTATACTGAATTCCATACATTTGGCAGCGATGTCTCTTTGTCCTCGACGTTGTCAATGAGTAGTGGTACATTTTACAATAATTTAAAATTTTTTTAGCATCAATGTGATTGAAGTTAGTTTACAAACGCAAGCATGAAATACGCCAAAAATGTACACAAGTCTCTACAATATGAGATGATCCATCTAGTATCTATAAATGTAGTTTACCTTTTCCATACTATTTCAGTAACTCAAGTAAAATATGAGCACTTCTGTTTCTGACCATAGAAAGTTCTATTGTTTTAAAGTAAAAGCCTTGAAACGCCTGAAACTATGCTTCATACTCATACATAGTAAAATATATGCACCAGAGACCTTTTCTTGCCATTTCTGCCGAGTTGTCTGCCTCACTGTCTGTTCGTAAGCCAACGAATAGCCCAACGGGGAGCAATTGGAAAATACCAAACAGGTACAGTACACCAATGTTTTTTTATAGGTAGATGTGTGTGTACATGCAGACATGTTTGTTTGTTCATGTTGTTGTTGTGCACTTAAATTGCCCATTGACTAGACTTGGTAAAGTCATGGAAATTATGAAAACGGCCACAAGGCACGCTGGCACATACAAAATGCTGCAAATAACATCGAAATTGTGCAATTCTCTGCGAAATGTTTATCAAGTCAGTTGGTAGCATACTTTGCGGAGCAAATTCATTTGTGTGGTAGTGAAATGTATGATAAGTTGGTCTGGTGGGAGCTATGGAAATTTGCATTCAGTTACTGAAGAAATTGATAAGCAAAGAAAGGAACCAAACAAACTAATACCAGAAGATCCAGGAACCAGGAATCAGTGCTTAACTAGCTGTAAAAACATAAGAGATTTCATTTTCAAATATATACAACAACTTTCCAAATAAATAAGGTGCGCTTTAAAATATCTAAAATCTATAAAAAGCGATTTTTTGATCAATAAATATCTGGAATATCTCGGAGCAAAACAAAACAAAAGTTTTCAAAATATCTAAAATAAATCTAAAAAAATCTAAAATCTAAATCTTTAAAATATCTAAAATCTATAAAAAGCGATTTTTTGATCAATAAATATCTGGAATATCTCGGAGCGAAACAAAACAAAAGTTATCAAAATTTGTTTTGAGCGCCATCTGTCGGTAGTTTTTGGGTGATAGTTTTGTAAAGAAGCCATCTGTCGGTAGTTTATGGATGATAGTTTTGTAAACCAGTCAGTGTTTGTTAAAAAAAATTATCTTTTATTTTTGAATTTTATAAGTTTGTCACAACCCATCATAAACCTTTCTTCAAATGTTTCCATGTTGTGAATTTCGTTAAATTTCTTGCAGAAACAGCATTGGATTGCATGTCATTGAAATAGGCTTTCTTTGGATCAAAAATGTATCGACAGCATCATTATTGAAGACAACTCATGGGTCTATGAATATGACATTGAAACTAACCTGGAAATGAAACAATCCTTGAAATGGCTTTTTTAGACGAACCAAAAACCTCCATAGAGTCGATTCAAAATCAAGGCTTTTTTGACCATTTTCCTTCTCCATAAAAATTTGTAACCCATCGTCAACCATCATGGAGTCAATTCAAAATAAAGCCTTAATTGACCGTTTTCTTTCCCCATACAAATTTTTAACCCATCATTGGCCGATTAAACTTTGATTTAAACAAAAAAAATTTAGGACACTTGTGGAATTATTTGTCATTGTAAATGATTTTACTGAGTTTGAAGTACAAAAAACAATTAACTCATAGTTTTCCATACAAACTTAACCCATTGTTGACATTGTCAGATATTGATTTCCAAAAAAATAGAAAACACGAGTTTAATTATTTTTCATTTCAAGTGTTTTCACCAAAAGACTTTCAAGTATTCAAAATTTCTCGTTGTTTTTCAACTTGTACACTTAAAATTTTAAATTGAACTGTTTTTACATTTGTAACTTGTTTCATTTCGCTGAGTCCTAATCCTTTTCAAACTCACTCACTGCACTACACTCGGCCGCCTTTTATACATGTTTGCCAGAGACGTAACTCGTTCTCGAACCTTACAGAATTGTCTCGAACCATCTCTGCGGTTGATGCCACAAAATGACCATTTTCACCAATTTTAAAGTCCATACGCATATCGGTTTATATTTATTCATAGTCTTCTTGCATAAATAGGAACCTTAACCCATTGTTGACCCTGTCAGATTTTGATTGAACTCGGCTTATTTTTGATTTAGAGTATTTTCACCAAGTTTTAAAACAATTGGCTCATTAAATCACGTTCCTCCATAAAACACTTTAACCCATGTTTTTGCCCCTTTAGATCCCGAAATTACAAAAATTCATCTTAGCGTAGGTTGATTTTTCAAAGTGGACCTACATTTCAAATTTCATATTTGTATATTTTTAGCTTCAGTCAGTCAACCAGTCAGGACAAACAATTATTTGTATATATCATATATTTATGCTATTTTTTTATCACAAAAAAAATCTCTTTACAGCACTTTGGCGCACAATTGAAAGTCTCATGAAAATTTGCTCAGTTGAGTGAGCAAAATTCGCCCCAATTCACTGGTTTCACTGACATTTTTGGAAAACTGTTACCCATTTTTAACGCTTACGCCTTTGACCGACTTTCAGCACCAACCACAAATATTCAATTACGCCGATAGCAATGCTGCCAAATGCTTAATTCTGCAATTTCTGTTTCTCGCTGACGGTGTCGCGAAGCCAACCGGAGAAAACGTGAGTGCGTGAGGTGCAAAAGTTACGCCAAATTATTTTTGTTTGCGTGCGAGCAAAGCGCTGCATTAACATTTCACAGCCAACACAAAACCGAAACGCGCAAAGCACAAAAACCTTGGCAGCACTTTAGACGCTGCAGCTGGTAAATATTTCCTAATGCATTTAACTTGTTTTATTCGCACAATGGCGGGAAAAGTGTGGCTGAGATGCGCATAATTAAGCATTAGCATTGTCATTAGCATTGGCATTAAAATTGTTGTTGGTGTTTTATGACTGCTAAACAGCTGAATAGCTGAACAGCCGAAACAATGCGATGCGCTGGCTTTGTGTTAATTCGCTTTAAGCGTGTCGAACAATGGCAAGTGGGCGTGGTGGAAAGTTTGGAGCAGGTGGCAGTGCCAAGTGGGCGTGTTTAAATTTTCTTTCATGGAAAGCATGAAAATGTGTGCAAAACAGTTGAATTGCAGTGAAGCAAATTGTTGTGAAAAGTAAGACGAATTTTTCATGGAATCAGAAGAACCCATGAAACAAGCAAAGACACATCCACTGATTGATCTAACTGAGTGTTGCCTCGAATGTGCGCAAATTTATCTCAAATTTTGCCACTGTGCTGCGCCTGATTGCGCATAATTAAGGCATGAAAATGGTTTTGGCTTCAACTGCGCCCAGAAACAATTTTCGCTGACGATTGAAAACTTCAGAAAGCATCAACACAAATTGGTATCAGCTGTGCGCTGAGACTTTGCTGGGGCTGCAAAAATGTTAAAAATAGCCAATATGCGGCAGGCGCAGCGTGCAAAATTTAATAAGGACGCGTTTAACAATTTAATTTGATATGATTTAATATTTTTTCGGCGCCGCGTTGCTGCACTCAATTATGCGCCCTCGGCGCATTTAATGGGCAGCGACTCAGCGACGGCTGCTTGCTTGCAGCTTCAACATGCCGCCAAGAAGTCGCCCGACCACAAAGCACAACCAACACGCGCCGTCGTTTCCTCGCGTTGCACTTCCGTTGCTGCCAGTGTCCGCGTTCGGTGCAGTTGTGCCGCCGCGTTATGTGCATTGCTGCAGTGTTGGCGTTTGTATGTAAGTGTGTATGTGTGTGTGTGCTTGTGTGCGCCAAAGCTAACGGTGCATTAAGCTAGCAACAAAACGTTTCCGCAAACTTTTAACACAAATTGTTTATGTATGCGTAACCATTCGCGGCGAGCGCAGCATACACGATGCAAGTCGACAACAACAACAACAACAACAACAACATTCCATGTTAACAACAACAATGACAATAATTGTAGCAACAAGGCGCCTCTCATAAGCAATAAAAACCATGTACGCACGCGCACTTGGCAGCACTGGCCGCAGATTGCACCGCATTTCGGGGTTTTAAAAGATTTTCGTTTTGTTGTTGATTTTGTTTTGTTTTTTGTTTTTTGTAGTAAATTGGTTTGTATGAAAATGTTTAGAGAAAATTTCCGGTGTATTTGTTTTGTATAAATGGGAAAACTTTTAAGACGCAACTTAGGCAACACAAGTTGGATATTTGATGAAAGTTCGACAGATGCGATTTGCGCGATTTCAGTAGAGATGAAATATTTAAAATTTGTATTTGTAAGAATAATGAGAATTTATTAAAGTTTAATTTTATACATATTTATGAAAATTTTTTATTTAAATAAGCAAGTAAAATTAAAATTTCGAGCGTATGTAATTAAATTTTAACCGAAGGTTCGGCAAGTCTTATAGTAAATGATTTAGTGTTTTGGTTTTTAAAACCGAAAATTAATAGGAATTTATAGAAAATAGCTTCGAATTGAACAAGAAATAAAAAATAAAAAAAATTGAAATATTGAACTATTGAATTCAGTATTAATCCAAGGTTTGGAAAAAATTTTCTTCAATGTGTGGCGAGAGATTATTTTTAAATTTGAAATTGGAGATTTATATAATTTTATGAAGAAAGAGATACAAATTGAGTTTTTCGCTCAAACACTTTGAGCGTATTTTAATATTAACCGAAGGTTCGGCAAGTTTAATAGAGAATCATTGAGTGTATGATGAGGTTCAGGTTTTTTTTAACCAACAGTTATTAGAAATTTATATAAAATAGGTTCAAATTTAACAGGAAATCCAAAACTTTGAACATATTAATCAACTTATTTTCCGAAGGTTCGGTAGTGTCAAAAATGTAAAGTTTTATTAAAATTCAAGTGAATATGAATTTAAAGAAAATAGCTTCGAATTGAACAAGCAAGCAAGTACAATAAAACCTTTGAGCGTATTAAATTAAATTTTAACTGAAGGTTCGGCCAGTTCCATAGTAAATTCTTTAGTGTAGGTTTTTAAACCGAAATTTAAGAGGAATTTATAGAAAAAAGCTTTAAATTGAACATAAAATGTATTGAATGAGGTATTTACCAATGGTTCGGTAGAGAATTTCTTCAATGTTTGATTAAAGATTTTATTAAAGTTTGAGTTTATGCACATTTTTGAAAAAATTGTATCAAGTAAAGCGGATTGTAAGCAAGTAAACTTAAATGTTCGACCGTAAAATAATATTAACCGAAGGTTCGGCTAGTTTGATAAAGAATTATTTAGTGTATGGGGTGAAATTTTTTTTTTAAACCTTAAGTTAATAACAAATTATAGAGAAACGAAACCGAATTTCGGTGTTTTTTTTGTTATTATTCGACTGATTAACTGAAAGCGAAACCGAAACCACTTATTTCAGCCGAAACGAAACCGAAACCGAATATTCGCTCGTGCACTAATAAAATCCAAAAATTTGAATTTATATTATTACCGAAGGTTCGGTAGAAACATTTATCAATGTGTGAGATTTAATTCAACTTTATTTATACAAAAATATTTTCAAATTGAACATGAAATCGAAAAGTTTGAGCGTAAGTATTGAGAATTATTTTCCAAAGGTTCGGTTAAAATTTCCATCAATCTGTAAAATCAGATTTAATTCAACTTTAAGTTAGTACGAATTAGTAACAAAAAACATTCAAATTGCGAAATCAAAAAATTTTATGTTTTGAACTTGAAGCGTATTTGAGTAGTAACCGAAGGTTCGGCAAGTTTGATAAAAATTATTTTTATTATTAGATATTTGAAGATATTTCAAAATTTAAAATAAAATCAAAAACTTTGAGCATATAGAGCTAAATAATTACCGAAGGTTCGGTAGAGACTTTTATCAATGTGTGGAGCGAGTGAAATGTTATTATACTTTAAGTTCCTACGAATTCATAAAAGCGAATTATCTTCGAATTGGTTGTGGTACCAACAATGTTGAAACCAAAAAAAATTGAAAACTGAGCTGCTGTGGCTTTTGTTTCTTCGCCAAAAACCATGGCAGGTGATTTGTGGCGGTCGGTGGCGTTGCTGTTGCACCACCGTCAACACAGAGATTACAGGCAAAAGTTTGCACGTACTGCTGGCATGCCAACACACACACACACACACACACATGCTAACTCATTCAAAAGCGCACACAACAACAACAATGCTGCCAGCGTCGCTATCAAGTCATGCTTTCAAAGTAATTTTTAATAAACTGCATCATGTGGCCGCTGGGATATGCCAACCCACACTCACACACACACAGCCATGCACACTCAAGCGTGCATCCGCATGCATATTAAAATCGTGTAACGCGCATTTGTGCACCCAAACGCAAGTTTAAGCTACTACCAGAGCACGTTTATATGTATATGTGTGGGTGCGTGTGTCCCCAGCGGAAGCGGAAGTCAACCAACATGGCCTCCCCAACAGGCACAACTCGTGCGCAACAAAGCCACCACCACCAGCGCCAGCGCCAATTGCCCAAAGTGCAGCAGCCACATGAGCGCAACAACAACAATAACCAACCAAAAACAACAACACTAGAGCCAAAAATAATAATGGCAGCAACTTTTTGGCACTTTTGCCAACTTCTTTCCTGTCGTACGCATAGCCCAACAAGGCTCACCTGTCTCCCCTTTTCCTTATATTCACATATCCTCGTAACTTTTAAAAACTCTTTACACTGCACTTTGTTGTTGCATGTGCTGACTTATGTCTCCTGTTGCTGTTAAAAGCCGTTCCAATTGCTGTCGCGCGCTGCCATAACAACTTTTACCTTAATTCGCGCCACAGCAACTAATTTTGCGCTCCTGCAACTCACTATCTGTATTTTTTTTCTTCTTTTACTCTCCTTGTCTTTCTCTCTCTCTCGGTCTCTTTTGCTATGCAACGAGTTTGCCGCTCCAATCATTGCAATTACAGCCCGCAACCGGCGAACTTCCGCTTTGCTGTGCATAAATTTTTGGCAATGTTGCAGGTTGCCGTGTTTTCTTGGCAGACTCTTCTGCCATATGTGTATGTGTGTGTGTGTGCGTGTGTGTGGGTGCTTCTGTGCCCATTTAAGTACTCATGTTTTCTTGTTAACGTTTGTTACGCTCGCTAATTACTGTCTGCGAATACGAGTCGCAAAAGTCTGACGAAATTTAATTTTGTTAATGTATTTTTTTTTGCATAATTAAAGTTCATACAAAATTTGTAGTACTTTTTTTTGCGTTTTCTATGGTTGTTGTTTATGTTTATTTTTTTACCTTCATTCCTGATTTCTAATGGGATTTTGTTTTTTTTTCTATAACTTTTTCAGCTAAGTTTTTTATTGAAATTTCATAAAATTTTCACTGATTTTGACTAAGCTTTCTACAGCATTTTCTATAAAATGTGTATACTTTTTTGATTAAACTTTGATTACTTTTTCTAATACGTTTTATATTTAAGTTTTATACTCTTTTCTCTGAGTTTCACAACTCTTTTTGCTACGTTTTCTATTGCATTTTCGTACTCTTTTTTCTGGCTTTGACTGTTCTTAAACGTAGTAAAAACGTAGTACGTTTTCTATTGAATTTTTTTATGCTTTTCTTTGACTTTGGCTAACTTTCCTTCTACGTTTTTTATTGCATTCTTATACCCTTTTGTCCGACTTTGACTACTTTTATTATTACGTTTTCTATTGCATTTTCGTATAGTTTTCTCTGATTTTGACTACTCTTGCTACTACATTTTCTATAGCATTTTTATACTCTCTTTCTCCGGCTTTGACAACTCTTTCTACTACGTTTTCTATTGCGTACTTTTTTCCGTTTTTCACTACTCTTTCTACTACGTTTTTCATTGAATTTTTTTACTTAATTCTGTGCTGTCTTCTAATCTTCTGTTTTTTTAGTGCACTTTTATTTCTCTTTCTGCTACATTTTCACTGTATTTAGTACCAAATTTTCTGAGTTTGACTGCTGTTTGTACTACGCTTTCTATAGCTTTTAATACTATTTTCTTAGCGTATCAAACTTTTTCGGCTACGTTTCCTATTGCATTTTTATACTCTGTTCTCTGCCTATTTACCCTTTTTTACTACATTTTCTATCACATTTTGGTACTTTTTTCTCCATTTTTCACTACTCTTTCTACTACGTTTTTCGTTGTATTTTTTTACTTAATTCTGTGCTGTCTCCTAATCTTCTGTTTTATTTTTAGTGCACTTTTGGGTATTTCGACTTTTTGTTACTCTTTCTGCTACGTTTTCTACTGCATTTGGTACCACATTCTCTACTTTTACTACTCTCTCTGCTACGTTTTCGACTTTTGCTGACTTTGATTTGTTTCTTTTGCTACTCTTTTCGCTACTGTCTTCTGATCTGATTCTTTCGACACTTTCGTGCACATTTAGACTTTTAATTACTCTTCCTGCTACGTTTTCTACTGCATTTCAACCCCATTCTCTACTTTTACTACTCTCTCTGCTACGTTTTCTACTTTCTCTGACTTTGATCTGTCTATTTCGCTTCTTTTTTTCGCTACTGTCTTCTGATCTGATTCTTTCGACACTTTCGTGCACATTTAGACTTTTAATTACTCTTCCTGCTACGTTTTCTACTGCATTTGGGATCCCATTCTCTACTTTTACTACTCTCTCTGCTACGTTTTCGACTTTCTCTGACTTTGATTTGTCTCTTTCGCTTCTTTATTTGCCGCTGTCCTCTGATTTGATTTTGGGTTACTAATTCTTTTTCCTACTACTTACGTCTTCTACAGTATTTGGTATCACATATTATGTTTTTTACTACTCTTTCTACCACGTTTTCCTGATGTAGCTTCATACTCTGCTTTTTGCTGTTTTCTGCCCTTATTTTTGACTACTCTTTCTACTGCGTTTTCTACTACATTTTGTACTAATTCTTTGCATTTAACTACCTTTATTTTCCTTTATTTTGTTTTGAATTTTCATACTTTTTTTCTTTGGACTGGTAACATTTGTACTGTATTTTTTACGGCTGTTTAAAAAATTTAAATTTAAATTTAATTTTATTTGATTTGTTTTAATTTTTTTTTAATTTTTACGGCTGTTTTAAAAAATGTTTACTAAGCTTTTGTGACTCAATTTTTTACTTTTGACATTTTTTTTGCTTTTTTATTCTACATTTTTGTCACTCACTTCTTTGCGTTTATTTATTCTTTATCTTTTTCACTAAGTTTTTGTCACTCACTTCTATACTTTGATAATTTTTTCGTTTTTTTTTTATAAAATTTTTGTCACTCACTGCTTTACTTATGACTATTTTTTTTCGAAGTTTTTACTAAATTGAAAAAAATTGGACTGCGTTTTCATTACCTTTTTTTACTGCATTATTTCACATTTCTACTTAGACTACTTTTTTAAAAGTTGTTTACTAAAATTTTTTTATTACTTTCTTTTGCAACTGTTGCTACTATTTCTAATAATTTTTTCTATGCCTTTTTCTACTACCTTTAAACGTTACTTTCTTGGCTTTAGCTCTCCGCAACTGCTCTTCTTATGTTCTTGGCAACCATTTCTCTTCTTGCACTTCTTCTTTCACTACATTTTCCACAAGTTTTTCCACACACTTGTGCCCTTTCATTCGTTTTTCTTTTTTTCCCCAGTCAACAGCAATCAAAATGATTTGGCTCAATTATGCGTGAACTTTCGATACTTTCTAATCACTTCATTTCATTGGTTGCGGCTACAACTTTTTTTGGCCACTTTTTGCTACTTTCTTACAACTTGTATAGTACTTTTTTTATTATCTGTGCACGACCACTGCTCAGCGTAGTTTCTTGGGTTCCCACAAGTTGCGGTTATTGTTGCATACTTTTTAGTACTTTTGCAGCAACTTTGCACAACATTGTTGCCGCTACCTGGACGCAACTGGCTTTTACTACCTTTTTTACATTGACTGCGATTTTTAGTGCCACTTGTACGGCCCAACATTCTTGTGCGGCAGCAGAAACAATTTCTTGCATGCAGACGACAGATAAGCAAACGCAAGCAAGCAACATTTGCCGATGAGCAGCGAACGTTGAAGAGGGCGAGAGAGAGAACGAGAAGGGGTGGGGGAAGGGTGTGTTCGTAGTCAGTCAACGTAGCGCGTAGTGTCAACGCGCGGCTTTTCAAGTGTTTGACAGCCGGTAAGTATGCTTTAGCATATGAAAAACTTTATACAGTCACAGGATATGTGTGTGTGTGTGTGCCTATAAGTATGCACCGGCGGTAAATGAGTGCGAAACGCAATGAGTTGAAGTGTTGTTGGCAGCCGCAAAGTATTTTTGTTGTTATATATAAGCGAATGTGTTGGTGTTAGTGTGCGTGTTTGTGTTAGAAAATGTTTCAGTGTGCGTGTGTTTTTGCAACACTTTGCAAGCATTTAGGTAAAATGTTAAATAAACGCAACGCACACGTTGACAGGTGAAGTTTGTGCCGCGAACGTGTTGGTGTGTGTCAGCTGTGTCAGCTTCATAGACATGCATATGTATTAGTTTTGTGGTTTTTTGTTTTTTCGACGGTAAGTTCAAGTTATTCTCGTACGTACATAAATAGTGGAAATTATGATGTCACACGCATGCACCAACACATATTTGCATTTATTTATGGTTGTGTTTTTGTCAGTGTGTGTGTGTGTTTGGCAGGAACGAAGCCAAATGTGAAAATATTGAGGTAGCAAAGCTCTTTGACACTTTTTTCGAGCTCAAAATCAACTTTTCGCATTACACGCGAAACATTTGAATTTAAATTTAAGATAACCAGAAATATTGAGGTGTGCACCTATGCATTTGAGGATTTTAGGATTGTTCTTTAGGTCCTTTATCAAAGCTGGGGGCCTATGAGAATCCGTAAAACAGCAACCTTGGAAGATCTTCTTGAGCTAACACCTCTTCATACACAAATACAAACTCAGAAGAAATAGAAACTCAAAGAGGGACTTCTACGGATTACTGGCAATAACATTGGGGCCAAACGATTTTTGAGTCGCTAGGATATTAAAATTCTTCCGAACCTTTATCCCGAGGTCCCAATATCGAGGGACACATTCGCAACGAATTTCAGTTTTGTGAAAAGATTCAAAATCGAACATAGAAACAAAAAAAGCTGGGCAGATAGATCAGAAATATATCTGATGGACCATTGCCAGCTCCTTGGCATCTCAGTATCTATCCAGATTTCTCCGGAGGTCGGGTAGATTCAAAACACATTGACAGGAAACATCAAGTCGTAGAACAATGGACATAGGTGACTGAGATGCTACACTGTTCCGACAAAGAGGGAATAAATAGACCAGACATGCTAACCTGGTAAACGGATGGTTTCTTAATAGAAGAAGGTACAGGTGCAAAGAAGATACTGAACTTTATAAGCACACAACTGTATTAAAGACAGAGATATATGCAATTGAAAGGTGTGCTCACTTCAATTTAGCGAAGAAACACCGGAACAGAAAGATAGCGATCTGATTCCGATAACCAAGAGGCAATCAAGGTATCCAGGTATCCTTGAAACTGGTGTCGGAATGCCTTGTAGAAGCTTAACAAACTTTTACAATCCTCTGCAACCAGGTTTGAGGCCTCTGGGTCCCGGATCACGGTGGTATTGAAAGATTGAATTTTTGACAAAAGGGGTTACCTTTTGTCAATCTAGAAGCTTTTTGTGGTTTAGGCAACGGAATTTCATCCATGCTAATCCGAAAAGACGAGATAATGAGCTGGAATTAATACTGGACAATTGAACCAGATTTGGGACCTTTCAAGGTGAAATTCAAATAAAAACAGAAGAAAAGATTCGAGGAATTTATGAGTCTTCCAGCCTGGATAGTCTAGCATGAGTTCACTTGCCTATCAACCTAGAGAACGTGGGTTCGACTCGTACCTTGGTTTTGCACTCTTCCAACTTTTCCTGTGCTTCTAAATATTCCATGGCCCAGCAACATACCCCAGTGAAAAAATGCAGACCCTTAGATAATGCTTTCCCACTCACTCCCGGCTGTAAAAATAAAACAAATATACAGCTAAAGGAGAAGGAGAAGAAGAAGAAGAAGAAAAAAGAAGAAGGAGGAGAAGCCGTCATTTGCGAAAAACAGCGCACCGAACCGATCTTAGCGAAGTCTCCAACCATCCTGCTGTCACCTCCTTTACACAACAGATGGCGCTACGAGCGGTAGCTCACCTGGGAGGCATTGTTTCTAAGCGGCGGTAGATGGCAACCCCATCACTTAGGACTACCAGCGGCAGACTTCCACCTATCCTGGCAGAAAAACAAAACCGATTAACGTAACCTATGCTCCCCAAAGAAGTGAACAAGGGAAACAATTATTTTAAGAATAATTTGGGATTATTGCGGGCATCCTGGCATAGCTAAGCTAGAAATTCATGAAAACGAATATTGAAGAAAAATAAAATTGCAATACGAATACTAGGACAATGCACTATACTTATGGATCGTCGAAAGAAGCACCTACGGACTACCGTATAACAGGCGCGAATTGCGAATTGCGGAGGTTAAGGAAATATATTGTATTAAAATTCCTCTCGGCTGCTGGACTCACGTACGAACTGTAATCCATGGAGGAGTCACAACAGTTAAAGTTCTATAAGTCTTTAGCAATAAGTTTTACGATCAAAGCTGCACAGATTTTTCTCAGTGTAAAAGATCTGCCACACCTTGCTTCCCATTCGCAACACACACGCAAAAATATTTTAAATTCACACGCACGTGTGTTTTATTGAGTTGCGTAGCATTTGATGCATGAATTATAGCGACAAAAATTCACCATTTCCAACATGTTCTCTCTCACTCTCCCGCTCTCACTTACCCCACCCTGGGCGCCAACGCTTTCAAGCTTCAATTAGACAATATTGCTGAACGCTGAATTCAATGTTACCCAAACTGCGCGCACCAGCTGCTCACCAGTTGCCTGGTTTTATTAACTCACATCGAATGAAACTTTTTACCGTTGCTACAGCAACAACACAATTATCGTCTTTTTTGTTTTAAACAATTCTTTGTTGTTTTTTCAAAGCCAATTATTGCTGAAAGTTTTGCGCTTTTGCATTCTTTGTGTATTTGGTGTCAGCTCCAAAAAGTATGCAAACATTTCTGCTAATTTCTAATGACAACCAAATGTGCATAAACTTTTTGAAGTTATTTTGTGCGGTTTCTATGGTTAATTCTATGCATTTGGCACACATGACGACAAACACATATAAAACTTACAAACAGATGTTTGGGGCATTAATTGTGCCAAATTTTTGGGTGAATTTTGAAAATTTGGCAAATGAAAATTTGTTACTAACAATAAACTAACTAAACAGAAGATATGCAGATATGATTAGAGGGATATGAGAAGTGTAAGTTTGTTACTGCGGTTGTTGATTGTGTTGAGTGTGACATGCGGTAAGCCGCCACTTAGGCATTGCCTATTTACAGGCTGACTAAAACAATGTTGTGTCAACTTAGAGCACAGTGTATTAGGTTTCCTTGAGTGAAGTTATATGAACTTGGTTCGCAAAGTGGCATCACAAAGCAAGCGCTGCCTTAGTGAGGACAGACCCTTGGTGCCTTTTGAGATTTAAGAAATACCAGTCGTAAGGAAACCTGTTCTTTATGTCCTTCTGTCCTACGACACTGACATCGAGGACAGGTAATTAAGGTCACAAGTAACCTTCTGACCAGTTCCCGGCCTTCTCCAGACAGAGTAAGAAAGCTCTTAATTCAATTCAGATGGAACTTCAATTTTAGATAATTTCAGCTCAGTCAAGAGATTATCTGGGATTCATTCACGAATCAAACTGACTTAATCAGGATTCCGTACAACCTACAGTAGTGACACATAGCTGCGTTCTTCTAGTATCATAATGAGTTCTTCTGTGGCCTAGATGGCAAAATACGTAATTCAGTCTGACTTATTAGGCAAAGTGCGGTTTTTTTCAAAATTCGGTAAAAACCATTTTTCAAATCGATCCCAACTGTGTTTGACCAATGGTTAAACTGTGACATGAGTGACTACCTTTCAGGTAGCTTATCAATATCAATTCCATCTTCAAGATTTATGAATGATTTAGACTTAACTCTTTAATGATTTGAGAACAAACTGATTTCAAGATGAACCTAAGGTCTCCTGTGATCAACTGATCTCAGAAAAACCTAAGGTCGGCTCATATTCGGATAAACTTATGGTCAACTAATTTCCAACAAGTCTGTAGGCAATTAATTTCAGTTCAAACCGGAAGTCAACTGATTTCAGGACAAACCTGTGGTCAACTGATATCGGGGAAAAGCCTGTGGTTAACTGATTTCAGGACAAATCTCAGGTCAACACATTTCAGACAATTATGCGGTCAAATATAAGGTCAACTGATCTCAGATCAAAACTTGACTCAACTGATTTCAGGACACAATTGCCATCGACTGATTTCTGCCAAACCTGAGGTCAACTGATTTGAAAACGAACCTGTGATCAACTGATCTCAGGACAAACCTGAGGTCAACTAATTTCAAGATCATTCTGTGATCAACTGATCTCAGACAAAACTGAGGTGAGCTGATTTCAGGAGGTCAACTTGCCTCCGACAGGACTGTTGTCAACTGATATCAGAACAAACTTGTGGTCAAATGATTTCAGGACAAACCTGAGGTCAACTGATTTTAGGACAAATTTGAGGTCAATAACTCTCCAACAATTCTGCGGTCAACTGATCTCACATCAAAACTTCACTCAAGTGATTTCAGAACACAATTGCGATCGACTGATTTCAGTACAAACCTGAGGTCAACTGATTTGAAAACGAACCTGTGATCAACTGATCTCACACAAACCTGAAATCAACTGAACTCCAACAAGTGATTTCGGGACTAACCTAAAGTCTCTCATCTCCCATCTCTGTGGTCAATTGACAAACTTGTGGCCAAATAATTTTAGAACAACCCTGTGGTCAACTAATTTGAGTTCAAACTTGAAGTCAACAGATTTCAAGACAAACCTGTGATCAACTGATCTCAGATAAATCTGAGGTCAACTGAACTCCGAAAAGTCTGTGGTCAACTGATTTCAAGACAAATCTGAGATCAATAAATCTCCAAATCTGTGGTCAACAGATCACAGATCAAAACTTCAATCAACTGATTTCAGGACACAATTGCGATCAACTGATTTCAGTACAAAACTGCGAACAACCGATTTGAAGACGATCCTGTTATAAACTGATCTTAGACACACCTGAGGTCAACTGAAATTTGGCAAACTTTGAACTCTGAAAAGTCGAAGGTGAACTGATTTCAGGAAAAAACTGAGGTTAGCTAATTTCAGAGCAAACCTCTGGTCAACTGATTTCAAGATGATACTGAAGTCAACTCATCTCAGACGGTTATGGGATCAACTGATCTCAGACATATCGAAAATTCTGTGATCAACTGATTTAATGATACATTGACGCCCCCAAATAAAAGCGTTGCCCCCGTTTTACGTTAAAGTTTTATTGCTCAAACTTCACCTTTATTGATAGTTTCGAAATTAATAGCTAATTGTCTGTCGCTTACTTAGTTCATACCTAAAAGTCGTCACTGTGGTCAGTGAGGGCGTAAAATAATTAATATATATCGAATAAGGGCTCTAAGCCAGCAGTAGTGATTATTATATGCGATTAGTTATATAGTCAATAATACGATTGATACGAATAAGATGCGATAATATTGAAGCATTGAATCCCTATGGGATCCTCCTCGTCGGTCTCTGCTCAGAGGCGCAGCTTCATCTCCTCGAGCATGCGATAGACCTTGACGAACTTGCGTTCGACCACTTCGGTGAAGGCTTTGATGTCGTTGCGCACAATGGCCAGTTCGAGTGCAGCCTCCGAGTTGCCGTCGCAACGTTTCGATGCCTTGTTGCTCTCGTACCAACAGGCAATGCCGTCCACGTAGTCGTCGACTAGTTCCGGCTCGACGCTGTCCTCCATGAAGGAGATGTCGCGTCGCTTCACGAACGAATTCATCAGCAGTTGCAGAAAGTCGCAGTTCCAGTTGTTGGCCTGGAAGTAAAAGTACTGCAGCGCCTTGAGGCTGTCGAACAGCACAAACTTGAGGCTGTAGAGTGCATTGCTGGAAATGTCGAGCAGCTTCAGCTGCGTCTGCTTCTTGAAGACGCCCTCGGGCAGCTCGTGCATGTTGGTGGCGCTCAGATTGAGGCGCTGCAGCGCAACGAAGCGACGCAGCGGATTGCCCTGCAGCGAGCCGAGCGGATTCTGCGACACGTCCAGACTGGTCACGTTGGCCGCGTGCGGTATGTGCGGCAGCTCGCGCAGCGAATTGTTGCGCAACTCCAGCTCGCGCACATAGCCGTAGACGGTGAGTTTGCGCATGTCGCAGTCGTTGGCCTGCACACTCTCGAGTAGCGGAAAGTTGAGCGTCAGATCCTGCAGCTCGTTGCCGGACAAGTCGAGCAGCGAAATGCGTGGCTGCAGCTTGAACAGCTCCGACTCGAAGGCGGTGAAGCGATTGCGCGCCAAATTGATGCGCGTCAGATTCAGATTGCGATCGAAGATGCCGCGCGGAAACGCTGCGAGCCGATTGTCGGCCAAGTTCAGATCGAGCAGCTTACGCAGCGGCGCGAATATGCCCAGCGGCAGCTGTTCGAGCTGATTGCCGGCCAGCGAGAGCTGCTGCAGCTCCTTGATTGCATGGAAGCTGGCATTGTGCAGCGTGTGCAGCTGATTGTGCGACAGGTCGAGCGTGTGCAGATTGTCGGCGCCGAGAAAGATGTTCTTGGGAATGTCGCGCAGCAGATTGCGGCCGAGAAAGAGGCTCATCAGATTGCTGGCGCCCTCGAACTGCGGCTTCTCGAACGTTTCCACGGAGCAGTTCTCCATGCGCAGCACCTGCAGATCGGGAAACGTGTCGAACATCAGGTGCGGTATTTTGGCAATGCTCGAGTTGAGGAACGTCAGCAGCAGCTGCTTGGCAATGGGCATCTGCGACAGGATGACATAGTCGTTGCGGCCGATCTCGACGCCGGTACAGATGCCATTCTGGCAATGATCCTGCATCCAGACGCGCCGCAGCTGTGCTGCCTGCGTGCCGCCCAGCGTGTTGTAGTGTGCATGCAACGCGGCAATGGCGCAAGCGAGCAGAAAGACAAACTTCATGCTGGACGCTTGCGATGCGATTTCGATGCGTGTCTTGAAGCGAGGCGCGTTGTCTTCGTGGCTGTTGGCCGCCCCCAACCCGTTGGTGTCTTCTTCTTACCGGGCGGCCACAACGCGTCGCAAGAAAATGCCGCACGAACTCGCGACGCGCGTTCGCTGTGTGCAATGAAACGAATTTTTTTCAAACCAAGTGCGAGGGGAAGACGCACGCGCGCACTAAAAAGCGCGCCAGCGACGCGTCCACCACGATGTCCACACGACAACTGATGTGACGGCGACCTGAAGGCTGCTGTTGCTGCGGCCGCTGTCGATGCGGAGGACGCCAACAGCGCCCGTTGTGTCTATATTATGATATGTTGTTGTTGTTGTTATACCATACATCGAATGCGGGTCCGCTGAGCGGCGAGTGCGTGCATTGAAATGAATTGAAATGATTTCAGCTGCAGCACTTCGACAGCAAAAAGGGGTCAAATGGCGTGGAGAAAATTGTGATTGTCGTTTTTGTTGTTGTTGTTGGCATTTTAAATTGTGTTGGTTCCGCTTGCAATTAAGTATCCGCTGTGATTTTGATTTAATTCAATTAGAGTGACACAGTGCTACTGCAACAACAACAAACGAACCCAACCAATCACCGGTCACAGTGTGCGCTGCAACAATTTGCATATCGCTCGTCTGTGCGCCGTTGTTATCATTTCTAAAATTTTTTTTTTATTTTTTTTAATTTTCAACATTGCTATCATTGTTGTTGCTGTTGTTGTTGTTGTTGTTGTTGTTAGAATTGTGTCGAACTTTCAATTTCATTGGATTTATTTGAATTTGAGTGCTGATGATAAAAAATGTTTTTTAAAGTAGGAAATGTAATTTTTTTTCAAACCCTCTGCCAAGCGCTACAAAAACACTCTCACACACACACACTCATGCACACAGCCATACAAAAACACACATACAATCACATAGAAGATTTATCTGGCCAAATTGCGCCTAACCCCAGCCATGGCACGGCAGCTCGTTGCTCCGCGCGCAGACAATTTATGTTCGTCCGTTTGCCGCGCGCTCAATTGAAGCCAACGGTTAGTGTTACCGTTAGCTATGCTCTGCACCGGTATTTTTGGCGCAATTCCATATTTTTGTGTGAAAAAATAGTGTTTTTCACTAAAGGTATCCGTTCGTTGGTTTTTTTTACGTAATCGTAAATTACGTCAACGTTGATGTAAAAGAATATATTTTAAAAATTTTTTTTATTTTTTAAACATTTTTTAAGATTTATTTTTTCGTGTTATTGGGGAATAAAACGTTTTTACATTTAAAAAAATCATATATTGGATGATTTTTCTAAGCTTATCAGAGCTGCATACCAAAAATACCAAACTGACCATTTCTAATGGAGTTGTAAATCCCAACGTGATTCGGTGCGTTGGTCATTAATCATTGGACAATTTATCTGAGTCAGTTGGGCTGTTGAAAGTCTCATAAATGTTGTGATTGTGGGTGATTTGAAATTTGCAAATTTTTGTATTGAGTTGAACGAAACTTTACTTTAACTGAATTCTTGTCGAAATTTCAGACACGTGGTGGTTGTGAATGAACAAAACGAACTAGAAATACACTGCTCAACAAAGAGATTAGATTCGGTTAGTTGGTACAGTCTGAAGAGATGAATCAAAACAGAGGAATTTCCTTTCATGAGTCATCATAGTTGCATTTCGGTCTGTTTAATTGGAGGCGTTCTTAGAAACTTTCCAATCCATTCATCGAAGCATCTGAATCCTTTAACCTCTAAAAGCATTGATTAAGTTAAATTGGAATGGCAGACTTCTTATGACAGATCCCATAAGCACAAAAAGTTTATTGGTGAAGGCACATGTGCTTTGACACAATGACTCTAATGGATCATTAGCTACAGGAATTCGAGCTACCGAGTATCCTTCGCTGACTAAAGAGATTCAGTGGCTGACTAAAAGAGATTCAGAGTTTCCGGAAAACTTGATATCAACGAATGCATATTTAAAGGTCATCCAACGGTGGGCCTAGGAAGATCTAATCCAAGTAGATAACTTTAATGGGGGATAAGCTACTAAAATTCGAGCTACTGACCATTCTTCGCTTTACAAAGCAACGGACCGGCTATTAGGATTCAAACCCAGTTCATTACCTGCCGAGAGCGCACTTGTGCGATTCTTATATTCTCATCTGCTTCTGCGCTAGAAGTAGATGGGTGTTTCACCAGCCCGAGCTAGGAATCGAACCTAGGGCCTTTAGGGCTGGACTACCGAGACCGGCGATGAAAGCGACATGTCGGCTGTATTCCTATGGATACTGGCATGACAACAAGGGCTCGGGTCATAGAGAAATCTTCAAGAGGTTGTCAGTGCAATATCCGTTGCTCCTGGCCCCTAAGGATTGCCTAATACCCGTAGTATCCTTTAGGAGAAACTTTGAAGTGAGATTCCCAACGCGCGGCCAGTGGGACAACCCAGAGGCCATGCTAGGGGATCTGACGGATATTTTCTTCACTGACGGATCCAAGACCGTTAAGGGTACTGGAGCTGGATGGCACCTCGAAGGAAGTGTCAGATGCTACTACTCACTGGGTGAGCTGACTACCGTCTTTCAGACGGAAATCTTCGCCATTCTGAAAGTAGCGAAATGGATAATCGGGAGGAAATAGTGCGGGAAACATATAGGAGTCTGTAGTGACAGTCAAGCTGTACTTAAGAACCTGGAGAACGCGCGTGTTACCTCTAAGATTGTCCAAGAATGTAATATGAAGTTTGAATCAGTCGCGAGACGTAATAAGCTCCAACTTATCTGGGTTCCGGGACACTGCGGTGTTCTAGGTAACGAAACTGCCGATGAACTGGCTAACTGTGGATCAGGGTGCAGACCCATGGGACCAGAACCAATAATCGGCACCAGTCTAGCAGGAACCCTGGATTGGATCAAGTCCTATGTCAACAACCTACATAGAGAACGTTGGTCTAGCTTGGGAAGCTGTAAGACTGCCAAGTGTTTTGTGAAAAGCCCGAACAGGAAAGCAGGGAATTTCCTCCAGAATCTGAGAAGGAAAGACCTCCGACGAATGGTCGGGTTAATCACAGGACACAATCCATGGGGGCGACATATGGCCAACATGGGCATCATCGAAGATCCGACTTGCGTGTCTTGCCTGGAGGAGGTAGATAGTACAGAGCACTTTCTCTGTACATGTCCGGCCTTCTCTAGAACGAGATTGCGCACGCTGGGTTCAGATGTTATGAGAATGGACGAAGGTCATTCTCCCGCCCTGTGTGATCTCCTAAAATTCATAATTGAGTCCGGGAAATATGCACAGGAGAATCCATAACTCCCTCTCCCCTTCCTCTCACTTTCTCTTTTTCTTTTCCCATTTCCTCTATCAACCTTTTTCCTGAGCCTTAAGTACAATGGGCTATAGAGCCTGAGTGCTTGAGGTAATGACCTCCCTTAGGTTATTTTCTCGGCTCCCCTTCATATCCATCCATCCATACATCCAAGAAGGGAAAGAGCACTTTTTCAAATTTACTTAGACTTGCGATGCGGACAATCTTAGGCAAACCTAAAGTGATCCACCGACATCACAATGGGCTTAATTAGGACTACGTGCGCTGTTGTTTGAGACCCGTCACATCTTCCTACCTACAAGGCAAATCCATTGATCGAGGGTTCTCAGGCTATTGGCAGTCGAAGGAACTTTTAGGGTCATACAACGTTTTAAGACATTCATCAGTGGTTCCAAGAATAATCTGAAATATTTGACACACCTACCTACAGGTAATTGTTTTGTTTTCCTTGTTCTCACCTCTGTTTTGAGACTTGAAAGAAGAGAGATAAGCGAAGCTCTGGTACCACAAAGAGCTTAATTTGAATCATACGAAAGCTAACACTTCTACCCACATATTTTTTTGTTCAGAATAACAGTTTTTGCTATCTCAGTCTCTCAGTAAAAATTTACCCAACCTACCAATCGAAAAATTCCAGACAAATCTCCAAAAATTCCAGACAAATGCCCATTACTACTTTGCATCGCAAATTCTGTCTCGCTATCTTTTCATGCGTCAAGATCAAATGCAACGAATCACATAAAACGTAATGTCCTCTGCACAGTGGCAACATTACTGACTTTTCGTTCATGCATGTATGTGAAAAACTTAAGCGACAGCATATGTCGTCTCGAATTGCTGCGTGTCAATTTGTACGAGCATAAGTCGTTGTCTCGTTGTTCGACTATACAATTCGACTGGATTTGCGTGGCTTTGGTTTGCCTTCGAAACTGTTTCTTTGCTCGTATGCAGTGCAATCTACACTCCTGGACCTTGTTTGGCTGTCATTATGCCTGCGTGTTGCTTCCCTCTCACCAACATTTCACGCATTTCATTACGGCCACCAACGTTCGGATGCAGAACGTTCACAGACACTTACTACATGAACAACACAAATGTGGCTGCCGTATTGCTGGAATGGCCAAAGAAAGCCACTGCCGAAACACACACAGCATCAGCAGCAACACCACACACCCAACGGCAACGCCAACGTAAATGAATAAAAACGATTTCAATAAACATAATTTCCAAGTGGCTGCTGGAGGGGCAAACCAGCAAAAAAAAAAAAAAATTCACAAAATGCAGACATTTCCACAAATGGAATCACACCTCGACCGCCGGGGAGGGGAATGGCAACTGTTGCATGCAATATGCAGTCGTCGCCATATGAGTCGCAGTCAAGTTGAGTTGCGCTTTTCGTGCCCTTCTTGCCGCGTCGCCTTTGGCTCGACTGTGGCTCTTTCGTTGACTTGAAAGGTTGCCGTGGCAGGGCGCAATGTGCGCATGTTGCATGCAGCAATTTGCATGCGTTTGCGCAACGTGTGTGCGTGTGTGTGTAGGCAGCAACATTTGCATATGCAAAAAATCATGTGCAAGTACACTTCGCTTTATGGCTCTTGCTTCGCTTGATGCTTTGCGCTTTTTGCCGCCCTTTTTCTGCTTTCTTGTGTCGCATCCACAGGTTATTTGATATTCCTGTTGTCGCTACAAGGACAACACCTGTTGTTACTGCTGCGACTTTACGTGCCCATTAAAGTTAATTTTTGCATGCAAACTGCAACGCACTTGTTTTGTGACAGTCAAATCTAGTCAGAAGTGAAGGAGTTTACGAAGCATTAGCGGAGAAAAGAAGGCAACAAGGGCGTGAAAAGCGGTGTCAACGTGATAAGTTGCACAATAGAAAGAAGTGAGTGTAATAAATTTCTATTATAACAGTGAAAGCAAAATTTGTGACATTTCTGACAGCCCGTGTGCACCCAAAGATTGAAAATTTGTGATTAATAGTTGAAATATTTCATATTTCACATAAAATAAAACCACAAATAATGTTACAAGAGTGTGACTAAGTTTTGATAGAAATAAAAAGGTTTTACAAATATGTCACAGAACAGTAAAATTGTGTCACAGAGTTAAAAATAGCGGTCTACTGTCAAAAATATATCAGAAAATCATTGGAAACTTAAGATTTCACAGCGTACTTATGAGTTTGACTGCTAAAATCCTGTCACACATGTGTCCCAAATTATAAAATGTGCAGCCAACTTTAAAAAATTTATAAGAAATCTATATATTGTGCCTTAGTACCACTTTGACTCTAAAGTTTTTTCAAATATGCGTCACAAATAATGAATTTTGCAAAACAGTGTCAAAACTGTGTGAGAATTCATAAAAAATGTGAAACTTATAAACAAAAATTTAGGCCGAACCATTTAAAACCCTAAATTATACATCACAACTTAAATAAAGTCTTTTCAAATATGTGTCACAAATTATGAATTTTGCAAAACAGTGTCAAAACTGTGTGAGAATTCATAAAAATGTGCATTTTATAAACAAAAATTTAGGCCGAACCATTTAAAACCCTAAATTATACATCACAACTTAAATAAAGTCTTTTCAAATATGTGTCACAAATTATGAATTTTGCAAAACAGTGTCAAAACTGTGTGAGAATTCATAAAAAATGTGCATTTTATAAACAAATATTTTGGCCGAACCATTTAAAACCCTAAATTATACATCACAACTTAAATAAAGTCTTTTCAAAAATGTGTCACAAATTATGAATTTTGCAAAACAATGTCAAAACTGTGTGAGAATTCATAAAAAATGTGTAACTTATAAACAAAAATTTAAGCCGAACCATTTAAAGCCCTAAATTATACATCACAACTTAAATAATGTGCAGTAAATTTTTCGAAATGTGGGACAAACTATTAAAACTGCGCAAATTACCAATTTAAATGTAAGTTTTATTATTTGCCACTCTTTATGTGTGACAAAATGTGTAATGTTTAGCCTGTAGGTATTTGTGACAAACTATTAAAATAGTACAACTTACCAACTTAATTGTGAATCACACCATTACAAACTATTGCATATGTGTCACAAATTGCAGAACGTGCGATAGGCTTTGTGATATGTTTGACAAACCATTAAAACAGCACAAGTTACTAATATAATTGTGAGTTAAAGTATTGCAATATCTTAAGGATATGTCACAAATGAGCAAATCATTTTTAGATATGTGTGACATATCATTAAAACAGGAGAAGTTACTAATGGAATAATGTAAATCATGTAAAAATATGTCAAAAATTGTATTATATAGTGTAAACTTTCAGATATGAGTGATAAACCACTAAAATATTACAAGTTCCTAATATTATTGTAAACCTAACCATTGCAAACCATAAAATTTGTGTCAAAAACTTTAAAATGTGCATAGACCTTTTGATTTATGTAACAAATCATTAAATGAGTAAAAGTTACTACTGTAAGTGACAATCTGATTGAAAACACACAAATATGTGCCACAAATTGTATAATGTGCTCCAGATTTAAAAAACATTACTGACAAAAAACTAACACAAAGTGTCTTACTAATGAAAAAGTAAATCAATTTGTTTAAAACCCTAAAATATGTGTCACAAAACATGTAATGTTCACTTAATTTGTGTTTATATATGTTAAGCCATTAAAACAGCACAAATTGCTAACATAATTGTGAATCTAACTGTTGCAAATGCTCAAACATGTCTCACAAAAATTACCTAATTGGCAGTAGCTACTAATACAAATTCTCAAATAAATGTCACAAATAATGAAATGTGCAACAAAATTTTATAAATGTATGAAAAACTGTTACAATATCACAATTTATTAACGTAATTGTGAGTCTGACTATTGGAAATGCTCACATATGTGTCACAAATTACATAATTGGCAGTAAATTTTCATATGTGTGTCACAAACTATTAAAAAAATCAGAAGGTGCTAACGAAATTGTGAATCTGATAATGGCAAACCCTGAAATATTTGTCACAGAATATATAATGTGTCCCAGGCTTTCAGAAATTATTAATTCAACTAATGAAAAAATAAAAAAAAATTATTTAAACCCTAAAATATTTGTCACAAAACAAATAATGTGATTAAACCCGTACAACTTACTAATGTAAGTGTGAATATAACTATTGCAAATGCACAAATATGTGCCACAAGTTACATAATTGGCAATAAACTTTCATAAATGTGTCACAAACTATTCAAAAATCAAAAGGTGCTAACAAAATTGTGAATCTAACTATGGCAAACACTAAAATATGTGTCACAAAATATATAATGTGTTCCGGACTTTCAGAAATGAGTGAAAAATAACTAATTCAACGTGTCTTACTAATGAAAAAAAAACAAAAAACCCTAAAATATATGTCACAAAACAAATAATATGATTAATAAAGTACAACTTACTAAAGTAAGTGTGAATATAACTATTGCAAATGCTCAAATATGTGTCACAAATTTAAAAGTGTATAGTAATTGTTCAGATATGTGGAATAATTTATTGGAAATGAGTAAATTAGCAAAGTAAAGACGAATGTAATAATTGAAAGTGCTCTAATTTATGTCACATGTTTCAGTATGTGTCACAAACTTAAAAATGTATGGTACTTGTTCGGATATGTAGGACAATCTATTGAAAATGAACAATGTACTGAAAATAAGGTGAATTTAACCATTGAAAGCCCCCAAATTTATGTCACACGTTGCAGAATGTGTGTTAGTTATCCAAACATGTAGTGGTAGATATTGTTTTAAACAATTATTATTGCCACAAGTGATAAACAGATTGAGAAGTGTGGTAAATGTGTCACAAATCCTTATAAATTCATAGTAAAGCAGTAAGATCGTTTGACAACCGGCTAAAATATGTCACAAAGTATTTCATACTTTAATTAAATTATATTAAAAAGCTTTGTAAATTTTTTACCAGCTGATGGGTAAGAAATCTCTGACATAAACACAAATAAATACATGTGAAGTTCAACAAAAGGAGTGACAAATAATTAAATTGACAATTAGTATGCCACAGTAACAAAATTGTGACAACTAGTTGGATCAAAATGAGTGAAGAAATATTTAGTATACCAGTTTAAAAAATGTTACAAGTAGTTGCAAAATGTATGAAAAAATTACCAAAACATTTGAATAACGAAAAACTGATAAATTATTTTGTTAACAATTTTTCATTGCAGTCATCCAAAAGATATACTGTCACATATTTTATAATCACGTTTCAATGTAACGAAAATTTCCTGCGTTAAGCATTGCAATAGATCACAATATTCTCACCACTATTGGCTCACATAAATCATTTTTTATTTAACCTGAACCCACCCAGCTTGAAAGTTTTAAGAGAAAAGTGTGACACCATTTTGTGACATGTTTTGCATATTTGTAATGCTATAACCGCTGTTCTTTGCGCTCGATAAGGGCACAAAATATTAAAGCAAACATGACAAAGAAATGCTTAACGTTGACACATTGAGGTGTCAAGTGGCTACTACAATAGCAACAACAACTATAGCGACAACAAGCTGTCGCCGGGTTATGAATGGGACATTAACATGAAACGAGTGGAAATAGGAATCAGCAAAAATACTCGCATAAAACAGAAATTGAGGGGCTTCAAGCGCACTAACGACATGAGCGAGAATTTTTCGACAACGAAACCACCACCACCACTGTGCCCCCCCCCCCCAACCACAAAAAGAATAACAAAAATAGTAATAGTTAAGTGTGCACACATTACAACACAGGTGACGATAATAGCGACAAAAATATTGCAAGCAATTGTGACGAGCGGTGGAGGCGAGAGGTCAGCAGTGTGAATGCGAATGAATGAACATTGCTTGCTGCCCTCATCCAGCAAAGCAAAACGGAACAGTCAGCCGATGTTTTATTTAAATTTTGTGCTGTCTTTGTTGTTGCTGCTGGCACTATTGTTGCCATTAAATTGTTTTTGTAGTTGTAGTTGTGGTTGCTGTTGTTATTACAGTGTGCCCTTTGTTATGTTTTTATTGTCGCTTCTGCGGTCGACATGCTTTTGATGTCGCTGTGGCTGTTGTTGTTGTTGTTCTTCTTATTTTGGTGACAATTGTTGCTGTCTGTATACCGAAGCGCAACAGTTGGTGGCGTGCCATTTGCAGCTAAAGTCGAGTGGGGGCGCATTAGTGGCAACAACACACAAACAACACTTTCGCTGCGAGCGCAACACAACATGTACCAACCCCACCGACGCGATGTTTCACGCTTTGGCGCAGGGCATCGTTTACACTCACTCATTCACCTCGATACACACAGAAATTTGCATTTGTGATTTGATTTCCTCCTATTTTTGTTATTTTCACGCTACACAATTCAGGTGACTGTTGTTGTTGTTGTTGTTATTGTTGCTATCGGCCTGAGTGAATGGGGTGTAGGGTGAGCGTGAGCACCAAATCACATTTGTAGGGTGTAAGTGCGTGTAGTTGTAATTGCTTTAGTCAGTCACTGCCACAGGTGCCGCACGAGCACACACGAACATAAAATGAGGTGAAGAGTGAAAAGATGAAAGGAGAAACGTTAAACGGGAAGCGAGATGTGACTCTTGTTGTTTCTTTGTGAGTTGCAGAGTGGCATCTTTTGAAAGTGATGCTTTTTTAGTTTTGAAATAATATAATAAAAATTATTTTTTTAATTCGTTTAACACTAAAATGCCTTAAAGACACATGTGAACTTAATTAAGGTCTTTTACTATAAAAGGTGACCAGATAAAAATAAGAAAACAAATTAAATAAAATTGATTCGGACTTAACTTTGAACATTAGTGCACACATACGGTGGTGAGGGGGGGGGGGGGGGGTTTAAGCCTTCCTGATACAAAATTTGCTGGTGCAAAATATGATTTCAAGTGGATTTAGGCTCAAAAGTTTTACGCAAACGCGTCCAAAAATGAAAGCCTGTGTGCACCACTGATTTTGAAGCTAAATTCATGGCATCATATATGAACAGAGCTCATCATTCAAATGGGCGACTAGGCTTTGCTCGGCTGGTTCGAAATCATTGTAATTCGTGTTTAATATTCTGGCAAATAAACACCCAATCGAAACCCAACTTTAACTGCATAACTGTGTTACCTTCGCTTCGTCGACGTCAAAGCTCTTCTTACTTCCCATTCGGAACTCGCTCCTTCTACTTTCTCCTTCTACTAATACATTGATCTTAAACAAACTTATCTCCGACCCTTCAAAACAACCTCCACTCATATTAAAAGAAAAACCATTTCATAAGCATACAACTCATATTTGCTAATGTACTTTTGATGAAAAATTAATCAATCAATCAATATTCAATTACAAAAACCAAAAATCTTACCAACCCACTGGTTAAGTTGCACTCTGACTGCTTCTGACTGTCTGATACTTTTATTTGAATATCATTGGTCTGACACTTTATAAAATTTTGTGTGATTTTCTTCAGCAAACCCATGTAAAAGATTACATTTTTGTGGTTAAGTGCAATTCATGTTACTCATACGCACCGCATACCGGGCAATTAAGAACGAAGCGAACGACTTAAATTTTCGCCTGTCATGCAGCATGACATAAACAGGCCAAATGGCAATAAAGGTTAATCGAAAAAACATAAACAAAAATATAAGCAAAAGTAGCTCTGAAGAAAACTGCACCATATCCATGGTTTGGATATTTGCATTTATTTTGCTGAATTGTAACAACTGATATAAAAGTTATTTAGGCAAACAGAATTATCATGCTCGACGACGACACATTTGTGTTGTATATGATTTTTGCTTTTATTGAACGTCTCCTCTTTTCTTGTTTTTCAATTCACTTAACGCTGCGCGCTGTATGCAGTCGGTGTTGCGATGTGTATAGGAGCTGAGAAAAGCACAAGTCAGCTTAAATAAAATACCCACAAACAGTGTACTCTTTCTTTTGCTTACTGTCAACTTGTCGCTCTTTCTTCGAGTTGCTTCGATGCCTGCAGCAGTTTGGCGCTTTCAACGTTGGCTATGCACTGCACTGCGTCTGATGTTCATTCCCCAACGTCGACGGTTTCGCTTTTCACTTAACCACTATTGAGCGCAGAAATTATGCAAAAAAATGCACAGCATTTCTTGTGCATAACAGAAGCTTAAAATGCTTAAACTCACACACACACACAAGCACACGCACATGATTGCATTGCAGCGCTGCAGTTGTCTTGCAATAATACAAGCTGAAGTTTGCCTGCATGCAAATTTCAATATGTGCGCGAGCGCTCAAATACGCAGCGCACTCAATAAAAATGCCAGCAACAGCAGCTAAAGAAATAAACTTACACTGCCAGAAGGCAAAAGCAGAAAAAACTAAATGTTAAGCATGCATTGTAGAGAGTCAAGATGAAGAAGAAAAAGTACAAGAAATGAAAAAGAAAATTGTTTGGCAAAAATCGGCGCCGTTCTTTAACCGTTGTGCAGCAAAAAAATTCTGCAAAAATATTGTGAAATTTTGTCAGGGCCGTTAGTAGTTCAGCGACAGCCCTAAAGTATGCAATAAATTTGTGGAACAAAGTTAAAAAGTACAAAATTTGAGCTTTCATACAACTGAGCACAATAAAAGTAGGCGAGTTGAGTTAAATGAAGCGTGGAATACTTTTAGGCTGAACAGGAATTATTGATTTGATTAGACAACGGTGTGAGAAATTAAAAACTTACGACAAAGTGAAATTAGAAGAAAAATTCCAGTGAAAACTGAAGCGTGTCGAAGATATTTTAACAATTTGGATAACTTGTATCGGAGATGATTCTACTAAGTTATTCTTTACAGAGGAGGTGAAATTATACCAATAGCAAAGTCTCAGTAAATCAAAGCGTTTTTGAAGCTTTCTAAAGTCTCAGAGCTGGAGGACTTCTTCAACAGGAAATAGCAGGATCTCAATTTAATTGAAGCGTAAATATTTGAAATATTTTTAGTCGCATTGGAGGACTAAGCTTTTGAAGTTTTTTAAAGTCTCAGAGCTGGAGGACTTCTTCAACAGGAAATAGCAGGATCTCAATTTAATCGAAGCGCAGTTATTTGGAATTTTTTTAATCGCAATGGAGACAATTGTAACGGAACCGATTTCACTAAGTTATTATTTCTAGACGAGGTGACATGTAAAGCAGAATCTCAGCTAAATCGAAGCATATTTGAAGCGTAAGCTGTAAGACTTATTGAATAGAAAATTGTCTCATTAAGTCATTTTAGAAGCAACTAGTGAGTGAAATAAAAGAGTTTTCGAAGCTTTCGTTGTATCGGAGATGATCGTTATTCTTTATACACATTGTATAAATTGTTCAATTGAAATAACTAGAAACGGTTGTTGATTGCTTTTCACTATAAAATCTAAGTTTACTGATATTTAAACTTACTTAAAACTTAAAAGAAGAAGACGCACACAATAATTTCTTGTAGCAGAGTATACTTTTAGGAGGAATGGCTGAAATTAACAAAAGTGGACTTTATATGTTAAACAATTTAACTTTACTGACACTTGAACCTAATTGAAACGTAAGAAAGTGCTAAATAAATATTTTTAAATAATTAAGTATACTTTTAGGAGAAATAATTGAGCTTATATCAGCTTAAAAACTGAGTTAACTGACATCTAACATCGCACTTAAATTCAAAAAATGTGTATAGTATTCCATAGTTTTAGGCAATTATAATTTTAGAGCATACTTCTAGGAAGAATGGCTGCATTGAAATTAATAAAAGTGAACTTGATATGTAAAACAATCTAACTTTACTGACATCTGAACTTAATTGAAACTTAAGAAAGAGCTGATTAAGTATTTTTGCATTTTTTGGTATACTTTTAGGAGAAGTAATTGAGTTTAAATTAGCTTAAAAATTTAGTTCACTAACATTTGAACTCACATTTTCAAAAAAATTTATTAATAATTTTAGATTCACAAAAATTTGTATGGTATGGAATACTTTTAGGCGAATAGGCTTTTAGAGTATACTTTTAGGAGGAATGGCTGCATTGAAATTAACCAAAGTGGACTTTATATCTAAAAAAAATCGAACTTTACTGACAGTTGAACTTAATTGAAACTTAAGAAAGAGGTGAATAAATATTTTTGAATTTTTTTGTATACTTTTAGGAGAAGTAATCAGTAAGTAATTAGTAAATAAATTTTCAAAAAGATTGATTCATAATACTATATACAAAAAATGTTTAGTATTGCATACTTTCAGGCGAAATGGTTCAATTAAAATTAACCAGAAATGTATGTTGTTGTCGTTTACAAAGCCAAAGTTTACTGATATTTAAATTAACTGGAACCTGAGAAAAGACTGAAAATATTTGCATGATGCACAGCATAAATTTAGGAGAAATGGCTGAAATGAAATCAACTAAAAATAAGATTTGACAAAAAAAAATGAAAATGATATTTGGAATAAACTAACACTTAAAAATGGTCAGACAAAGTGTTTCCAAATTATAAGGCATACTTTTAGGAAACAAAACTCAAACTAAAAATTTGAAGCTAAAACTGGCTTCCTGACTAAAAAATTTAAAGTCACTTATCTTTGAACCAACTAACTTCATACATCAAAAAGATTGCTTAAAATATATTTTCGTATCTTTAGTATACTTTTAGGAGCAATAATACAGTAAAATCAATTTAAAACTGCTGTTTAATAAAAAAGTTAAATTCACTGGCAGTTGCATTAAAGATAATACAATATTTTTATGGTATTATCTATCGTTGAACCTACTTGAAGCCTAAAAACATTCACTTTCAACTATATTGTATACTTTTAGGCGAAGTGGTTTAATTAAAATCAACCAAAAATGCCTATTTCGAACGGCGAGTTGGGAGCTTTTCCATAGGGAATTTTTACTCTAAGAGGTTTGCCATTTCCTGCTGAGAGAACAGCTGCCGAAAGAAAAATTTTTTGTTTTTTCGGTGTTAACGCAACGGAGTATTGAACTCGCGGAGTCTTGACTCGCGGCCCAAGGCACTAGCCAGCTGAGCTACTGCAACCACAGAAAACAATTAACAACTATTTTCACATTGCACAGCATACTTTTAGGACGTATGGTCAAATTGAAATTTACTTAAAATAGCTTCTGTGTATAATAAAATGTTACATTACTGTAACTTTGTTAACTCGGCAAATACTCCGAAAAAGTACTTATAAAATGTGTTGGGTTTTATTTAATGTAATGTAATTTGTTAACTCTGTTAATTCGGCAAAGAACTCCGAAAAAGCTATTATAAAATTTGTTTGTTTGAAATTGTTGCGCCTTGGTACGCTGTCGGTCGTCAATTGAATAACTATGGCCGCTGTTCCTCCCTGCAGGGCTGCATGTGCCACACGCGTGGCCCAGGGCTGCATGCGCGAGGCATGACTCTGCGGTTACATTCTCTCCCCTGGTGGATCCTTGGGTTCCGCAAAACATAAAGCGGCTAGCTTGCTGGCAGGGCGCCTTATACGACCATGCTTGGTGAGGACATCTGCACTACGGACTTGCCCGTCTTTGGCTGCGAATACCTCCACAATCTTTCCTTTCTCCCAGCGGCTTCTCGGAAGGCTCGGATCGCAAATAACCACTAACTGGCCAAGCTGTAACGGTCTGACCTCATGCCTCCACTTCGTACGTCTCAACAGTTGCGGCAAGTATTCCACAGTCCATCTTCTCCAAAATCTATCTTTTAAATTCTGCGCGATCCGCCACTGTTTGCGCAAGCATATTTCACTTTCAGGTAGCGCCGGCGTTTGCGTTGAATTTAAACACCCCAACAGGAAATGATTGGGTGTTAATGGCTCCTCGTCTTCGAGCGTCATAGGCAGGTCCGTCAAAGGGCGGCTATTTATAATATTTTCCGCCTCGATCACTACGCTCCGGAATGTCTCCAGTTTTGGGGCTTCTTCCTTCAGGACTCTGCTCAGCACACGCTTAACGCATTGTACCAAACGCTCCCAGCAACCTCCACTGCTTGGATTGGCGGGACAGTTAAAGACCCACTCGATCCTCTCCTTTGCCATATAACGCGACAGCTCCTCAACGTCAAATAAACGGTTTTCCTTAGTTAGCTCTTTTTGTGCACCGACAAAATTCGTGCCATTGTCGCTACGCATACGTGCCGGCGTACCACGCCGGTTCATGAAGTTTCGAAAGCAAAGTAGAAACGCACTTGTTGAGAGTTCATCGGCAATTTCCAAATGAACGGCTCGCGTTGTTAAGCACGTGAAGAGTGCTATCCAGCGCTTTTCCCTCCGGCGTCCAACAGCCACCGAGAAAGGACCACAGTAATCCACCCCAGCATAGGTGAACGGACGGACGAATGGCGTCAAACGATCCGATGGCAACTGGCCCATCAACGGCGTAACAGGTCGGGCCCTGGCCATAATACAAACAGGACACCTTTTCTTGACATCGTTCAGCAAAGTGCGAGCCCGAGGGACCCAGAATTTTTGGCGCATTTCGTTAATGATGAGACAATCGTTTTGGTGATGACGTTTTTGGTGATAGTGCTCCATTATCATCCCAGAAACTCGATGATGTTGCGGTAAGATGATCGGTTGTCGGGCTGTGATTGGCAAACAATACGCAGCGTCAATCCTTCCCCGGAGCTTTAGCAGACCATCATCGTCGAGGAACGGTGAAAGCAGGTACAAACTGCTCGATTTCGACACTCGCCCATTGGACTGTATGGAACGGATCTCACCCGCGTATGCTTCTTCTTGACATCGGCGGCATATCAGCTTCTCAGCGACACCAATTTCAGCTGATGTCAACTCTCTTTTGTAGCGGGCGTGTAGTGTAGACCTTGTGGCATTGATGAACCTCAGCACCCAGGCCAGAACTCGTAGCATCTTCCAATAAGAAGAAAATTTTGTAAATTGAATACAAAACTCACCCTTTGTCGATATTAGGACGAATTGCCTCTCTTCGTCACCGCAATGTTCTGACTGTAGCTGTGTAGGTTCTTGGGGCCATTGCTCCTCTCCAAGGTGCAAGAATGTAGGGCCCCTTAGCCAGCCGGAAACCGAGTTGACGTCTATGGGCAGTTTCGCCCTCGTGGCATCATCCGCAGCATTAAGCGTTGTTGGTATCCAACGCCACTGTGCTGGATCTGTAGCGGCTAGCAGCTCGGCAATTCTACAGGCAACAAATTGTTTGTACTGTCGTGTTGTAGAGCGGACCCAAAGCAACACTGTTTGGGAATCGCTCCAATAGGTGACTTTATCGATGCGGAATTCGTGACATTTTTCGATTGTTGCACTCAATCGGCTCCCCAACACTGCAGCCTGCAACTCGAGCCTTGGAATGGTCATGCCTTTAATGGGGGCGCATCTTGTTTTGGCGGCGACAAATGCGACGTCAACTTGATCGTTCGCCGCTATGCGCAAATACGCTACAGCTGCGTATGCCTTGGAACTAGCGTCTACAAATACGTGTAGTTGAATTTCGTTAGCAATCGGCAAATTTTCCGAATAGCATCGGGGCACGGTAATATGCTTGACACGTTGGAACTCATTCCACCAGGTGAACCATTGCTTCTTCAAATCATCCGGTAAAACATCATCCCATTGAATCTGCCGTTTCCAGGTCACTTGCACCAGTAGCTTCGTGAATAGTGTCACATTTGCGAGGAATCCAAATGGGTCGTAGATGGACATAACGATGCCCAGCATCTCTCTTTTGGTCGGCGATCGCTTTCCCACCAGAACATCCTGGGGAATCTTGTGGAATTTGAACAGAAATTCAAACGTGTCGCTGTTGGAGTTCCAGTACAACCCCAACACCTTATCTGTAGAGGGCTGATACTCCATACTGATGACATCTGGCTGCACTTGACTATCTCCATTTAATTTTAGCTGCAATTCTTTGCAGTTAGACACAAATCTTCGCAGCGTGAACCCCGCAGCTGCGTTGATTTTGACGGTTTCAATTGCGACAGTTTCAGCCTCTGCTGCGCTGTTGAAACTGATGACCAAGTCGTCTACGTACGTTTTCTCGGTAACGGCCTTTGCCCCTGCCGGCATTAAAGAAGCCCACTGCGACGCGTTCCAATTTTTTATGTATTCGGCACAACACGGGGAGCACGCTGCCCCAAATATCATAGACGTCATAACGTACACTCGAACCGGCTTCTCTGAATTCCCGTCTCTCCACAGGAAACGCTGGGCATTTTGATCGGCGGGTCTTATTTTGACCTGCGAAAACATTTCCTTGATATCCGCACTAACGGCGATTTGACCTTGTCGAAATTTGTGCATTATAGCCAACAGTGGCTGAGCGTGATCTGGCCCCTTGAGTAGCACCGAATTTAGCGACACATTCGATGCCTTTGCTGCCGCGTCAAACACAATGCGCAGTTTCTGTGGTTTGTGCGGGTTGACAACTCCGAAGTGTGGAAGATACCATATCGGATGTTCCCGTTCATCTGCCTCTTCCGGAGAAAGCAGCCGTGCGTAGCCCTCGTTGATGTATTTGGCCATTTCGGCTTGATAGGCCGCAGCAAATTTAGCGTTTCTCCTCATCTTTCCTTCAATACCACGAAGACGTTGATGAGCCATGGCATAACTATCGGGCAGCTCAACCTTGTCCTGGCGCCATAATAGTCCCACTTCAAATCTCCGCCCAACATCCTTAGTAGTGCTAGACAGAATGTGGCGTGCGCGTTTGTCCTCATCGGACTCCATGATGACACTCGTGTTGCGTACTCCGAAATTTTCGATGGACAAAAAATCATCGACTATTTTGTTGAGCTGTTTCAACGTATGCGCTTCAGTCACGTGAAGAAGCCTTGGTTCCGTGTGACCTTTATGGCTGAGGGGTCCATAGACCACCCAACCCAGTTTCGTTTCGACGGCGATTGGCTGGTCGGGCCCGTTCTGAACTATGTTGGTACATGCGCTCAAGTAGCTGTTGTCCAGCCCTAGTAGCAGGACTGGTTTGGCTTCTGTGTACTCAGTAATTGGTAGTGACTTCAAATGACAAAATTGTTTAGTGCGCAGCGACTGAACAGGCAAATTAAGATGACGCACAGTGCGTATATTCTTTAGCGCGAATTCTGCCGCACGACCCTTTACTGTGAGGGCGACCTTTCGTGAATTTTCTGTCGTCTTTTTCTGCCCATACCACTGTAGTGTCAATGGCATGGTGCGTCCCTTCAGGCCTAACTTGTTGGCGACCTCCTCCTGAAGCAGTGACACCGATGACCCTTCGTCCAGCATGGCATAAACCGGCAAACTGCCTTGCGGTCCACAGATAGTTACGGGCAATATCTTAAACAGGCTTGATTGATGTTGACGATGGCAATTAAGGACGTGGCCCACCTCGTTACTCGGAGCCGACGTTGTTTGTGTTGGCGCTGCAGCATTCTGATGTAGTGATTGGTGGTGGTAGCGACTGCACCCATTAATGCCGCACACCTGCTTCTCCGGGCACGTAGTCAGATTGTGGCCCTGTTGAAGGCACGCAAAACAAAGCTTATTACGCTTTACGACCTCCCACTTGGCATTGGTTTTGAGCGCCCTAAATTGGCGACAGGTACTCAAAACATGGCCTTGACCGCACTGCAAACATGTGTCGGGTTGCTGCTGCACTGCAGATTCCGAGCTATGCAGCACTCTTCGGGCACCACCTCCTGCTGCTGTACCTTGACGATTCGCGCTTGGCTGTTGAACTCCCTGGGAGACTCTTCCCGTTGCTGTTTGGCTGGTGCGCCAAGACGCGGTAGAAATAGACGGCATTAGCGCCACTACTTTGGCCAGGTCGCTTATCCAATTGGAGAAGGACTCCAGTGTCGGGAACGGTTTAATAGCGGCGGCATGGCGGCTCCAATCGAATTGTTTGGACGGCGGCAGCTTCCCAATCAGCTGCTCCAATAGTATTGGGTTTAACAAATGATGCTCACATTGGGCAGATTTGAAAAAGGCCACAATGTTGCGCACACGGTTTGCGAAGTCCAGCACATGCTCCAACCGATTCTCATAAATCGATGGAAATTGTTGCACTTTCTGCAGCTGGGACTTTATCAGTAAGTCCGGTCGCCCAAAATTAAATTCTAGCTCCTCCATCACCTTCGGTACGTCATCTGGGTAGATGAGTAACGATGTCACGGCGTCCTTGGCACTACCGTGCAGAGCTTTGTGAAGGCGCATCAGATTTTGGCGGTTGTTGTATCCAAACTCCGCCGTTGTGTCCCGAAAATTGACTTGGAACAGCGGCCAGTCCTCAGGGTTCCCACCGAAGGACGGCAATGGATACAATTTTGACGAGCCGTTGTCCACCATCGACAGCGCCCCATTGTACAGCATAGAACTTGGCAAATTCTGCGGCGGCAGCGGAGACGGATCACTTGGCAAATTCTGCGGCGGCAGCAGAGACGGATCACTTGGTAAATTCTGCGGCGGCAGCAGAGACGGATCACTTGGCAACGGCTGTGGCACCAGTCCTGTTGACCTACGTGGTGGTGGAGACAATTGGAGATTGTTCGCGCTAGCCCCATGAGCGACTTGTGCCCGGAGTTGCTGGATTTCGGCTTGTCCACGGCTGGTCTCCTTGCGCAGTTCCTCCACTGATTCCCGCAGTGTGTTAAGGCTCGCTAACAGCGCAGAAACTTGATCCACGTTTAAAGCGGCATCCTGCTGCCCAGGATTGGGAACTGTCTGTTCTGCGTTTAACATTTCGGAAGAATTGTAACTGTCCGAGTCGGACTGTTCTCCTTCTATATGGTTTGCCCTGGCTCTTGTAAGCATTCAGAAAAATGGCGGCAGCGTAATGCGTTTGCGACACAGCAATGGCGGCGGACTGTTCGCCGGAGCGCTAGGGCTTCAAGGCACCTGCACTTCGATGCTAAAATGGCGGCAGCGTAATGTGTTTGCGAAACAGCAATGGCGGCGATGCTAACTGGCAGCAGCGTAAGATTTGCGAAACAGCAATGGCGGCGGACTGTTCGCCAGAGCGCTAGGGCTTCAAGGCACCTGCACTTCGATGCTAAAATGGCGGCAGCGTAAAGATTTGCGAAACAGCAATGGCGGCGGACTGTTCGCCGGAGCGCTAGGGCTTCAAGGCACCTGCACTTCGATGGTAACTGGCGGCAGCGTAAAGATTTGCGAAACAGCAATGGCGGCGGACTGTTCGCCGGAGCGCTAGGGCTTCAAGGCACCTGCACTTCGATGCTAAATGGCGGCAGCGTAAAGATTTGCGAAACAGCAATGGCGGCGGACTGTTCGCCGGAGCGGTAGGGCTTCAAGGCACCTGCACTTCGATGCTAAAATGGCGGCAGCGTAATGTGTTTGCGAAACAGCAATGGCGGCGATGCTAACTGGCAGCAGCGTAAGATTTGCGAAACAGCAATGGCGGCGGACTGTTCGCCAGAGCGCTAGGGCTTCAAGGCACCTGCACTTCGATGCTAAAATGGCGGCAGCGTAAAGATTTGCGAAACAGCAATGGCGGCGGACTGTTCGCCGGAGCGCTAGGGCTTCAAGGCACCTGCACTTCGATGGTAACTGGCGGCAGCGTAAAGATTTGCGAAACAGCAATGGCGGCGGACTGTTCGCCGGAGCGCTAGGGCTTCAAGGCACCTGCACTTCGATGCTAAATGGCGGCAGCGTAAAGATTTGCGAAACAGCAATGGCGGCGGACTGTTCGCCGGAGCGCTAGGGCTTCAAGGCACCTGTACTTCGGTGGTAACTGGCGGCAGCGTAAAGATTTGCGAAACAGCAATGGCGGCAGACTGTTCGCCGGAGCGCTAGGGCTTCACCTGTACTTCGGTGCCGTTGCGTGCAGCGTACACAAAGCAATTTCAAAACTTGTAACTTTGTTAACTCGGCAAATACTCCGAAAAAGTACTTATAAAATGTGTTGGGTTTTATTTAATGTAATGTAATTTGTTAACTCTGTTAATTCGGCAAAGAACTCCGAAAAAGCTATTATAAAATTTGTTTGTTTGAAATTGTTGCGCCTTGGTACGCTGTCGGTCGTCAATTGAATAACTATGGCCGCTGTTCCTCCCTGCAGGGCTGCATGTGCCACACGCGTGGCCCAGGGCTGCATGCGCGAGGCATGACTCTGCGGTTACAATTACTAACATTTGAACTTAAAGGGAACCTAAAACAGAGCTGACAAAATATTTTCAAATCATTTAGCATACTTTTAGGAGAACTAACTGAAATCAAAATAGCCTCAAAGCCTTGCTTCGAATAACAAGTTTAAGTTCACTGATCTTTGAACTTGAAACAAATTTATGGAGCAAACATTTACAAATTTTATAGCATACTTTTAGGCAAAATGGTTCAAGTAAAATCGAGTAACATAGAAATGGTTCACAATTTTCGATTCAATTAACATTCCAGCACACTTGAAATTAAATTAAACCCATTTCCATGTAACGTGGCATACTTTTCGGCTTTATTTGTTTCATTTCCGGTTCGCCAATCGGTTTATTACGTTCATTGAACTTAAGACCGCTTAAGTCTGGTTGCGAAACTACTCTGAATGCGGCCGTGGGGCTGCAACGAATGTCACCGATTTTCTACACAACAAGGCCAACAAATTTTAATACACACTTTCCCCAAATACACAATTTCCTTAAATTTTCTGTTCTTTGGTTCAATGTTTGTATTCGTTTAGCCAAACACTTTTAAGATATTTTCATATAAAGTTTTGCGTAATTTTTGTATTTCCTGGATTTTCCATTTCCAGACTCAATGCTTTAATGCTTTTTATGCTGCGTGTTGTTGTATTTGTGGTTTATGTTTCATTTTATTTAATTTTATTTTCATTTTTTTGTGCTTGGCATAGCGTAAAATTTTGTGGTAGAATTTTGTGATTTATTTCGCTTGGTTTGTGGTTTCATTTCAAGATGAAACGATGATGTTGGCAAAATGATAATGTCACAGGCAGCAAGATGGATTGTCAATTTATGTTGCTGTTGTTGTTGCTGCTGCTGTATTTTTGGGGCTTCACCCGATTGCTGCGTGCTGATAGTAAATGCTAACAGTATAGCACGGAAGTGTGCGTCGTTCGTGAGCGACTCGAAAGCGGAAGTTGGCGGCGCAACGCACTGACAAACGTGAAATTGGGTTGACAGTTTTGCTGCCGCAACATTTTGGCATAAAATCATTTTGTGTAAGTGTGTGCGTGCGTGTGCGTTTTTTAAGCGCCCACTAAGTCATGGCTTCTGCTTGCCAATGAAAATTATTGCATAAAATATGCAAAAGTCACTGGCAGACAGAGAAAACTTTTTTACATTTTGTAATTAATTTCGTTGCGTCAGCTTGTGCGACGAATTAAGCTGCCAGTGGTGCCACCTGCCACCAGAAAATTTCAAACGTGCATAACTTTCGTGCACAAATGAGCGCCTAAACGGCGACTACCGAACGCCGCTGTCTGTGCGCCATTAAAATTTCACTTTAGACACAGCCAACGGGGCGTATGCGTGACATGGCCGCGCACTGAATTGGCCGTTAAGCGCCTTTCAACTGTCGCTAAAAAATTTATAAACATATTAAGAAATTATTAACTGCCGCTTTAGACACTGCGAGCCGCGCACGTGAAGCGCACGCAACGCAAACATTTGAATTTATGTTCATCATACGCCAAGTGGAGCGGTGAATATATTTTGGTGCGCTTCGGCTATTTTGCGCTGCAAAATCAATATTTTATCTATGCACGAGACTGCCAATGAAATGTTTGGCGTTGAAAATTTCGCTGCATAATTTATGTAGTGTGTCGTAAATTTTGTGCAAAAATTGCCGATAAAATTAATACCGAACGGCATATTTCACATTTTTAAGCAGCGCGCCCAACTTTAACTTATTGCCAAATCGTGTCGAGACAAAAGCGTAATGCCGCTTTTGCTCAATTTTCAATGTTTTTTTCCGAATTTTTTAGCTTTTTGTTTTTGTTATTGGTTGGTTTGCCACCAGCGTACAATTCAATCGGAATTGGAAGAAAGTTGGCAAACGTGCCGCCGCCGCCGTCTGGCGCTGGCTACAAGGAAATGCAATAAAGAAAGCCGCCAATGCAAGCAAAGTCAGCCGAAGCACAGCGAATGCAGGCGCACAATCAACGCCGCGAAAATTCTTCGGCGCGCACATTTTCCTTCTTTGGCAAATCAATTTTATACGCGCACCCGCATTGCTTTCTAATCGCCATCGCATGCAGCGCTGCCACTCGCCACTGCAGCCGAGCAGCAGCGGCAAAGCGTAATGGAGTTGGGCGCATAATTTAATTTGAATTTTGGTATTTGAAAAATTCAGCAGTCTGCCACGCCGCTATCGACGCCGTCGTCCTTGTTTTTCTTGTTCTTTTTCATTTTTGCTCGCTGCTCTTCTTGCAATGGGTTTTTGTTTTTTGTTTTTTTTTTGTGCTTTTCGTTATCGCTTTCATATTCAGCATAACCTGATTTTGCGTTTTTATTTATTTCTCTGGAAAAGCATTTAATTCGCTACGCTTTATGGGTGTTGAAATTGAGTTAAATTCATGCTGATTTCAAAATCATTGAGGACGAGATACTCGTTGCTGGACAGCAGCAAAGTGCTGTGCTGACAGTGCTGAATTTTTGATGACATCAAATATTTGCAAATTGGAATGGTTTGGCTTTAAGATATCGATTTAAACTTGAATAAGTTAAAGCTGAATGGTATGGTAGGGATTGTAGATTTAAAATGAGAAGCTGCAGACTGTATGACCCCATGATGTTAAAGGAAGTGAACCCACAGTTGAGTTCGAGGATGAGGAAGATGCGCTCATCAACACTGAAGTGGACAACTCCAAACATGCTGCAATCTCGGTAATATTTCTGGACACTAATGGGGATATATTCAGGGGAGATTAACCCAGAAATGCCAAATCTAAATGTTTTATAAATATTAGAAACTGAATGGCGCCTCACTGTGGCCCATGCAGCGCTATAAGTGATGTGAGTACAAAGAAAACAAGCTCGCAGTTTAGTTGGAAGTTTCCCAGATTAACATTGAAGTAGAGAACCCAATGAATGCTCCAGTCTCTGTCCTGTATTGTTGAGGAAAAATTCAGGGATGATTAACCCAGACATGCCAAATGTACAATATAATATGGGTATAGTACACCTACATTTCAGGGTTTTTTCTGTTAAGATGTCTGCCTCTGTATTAAACACACATAGACCTGGCACAGTTAAGGCAGCTCCACTCTAGCATAGTTTCGCACAATAAAGCATGACATAGCATAGCAAAGCATATCAAAGCATGGCATAGCATAGCATGTCAAGGCATGGCATAGCTTTGCATTGCATATCATAGCTGGCATAACATAGTATAGCATAGCATAGCTCCCCTACTTAAGCATAGCATAACGTGATATAGCATGGTATAGCAGAGCAGACATTGCTTAGCACAGCATAGGCCATCCTAACATAGCATAGCATAGCATGCCAAAGCATAGCATAGTATGGTAAAGCATTGCATCACATTACAACATAGCATAGCTCAACCTAGCATAGCATAATATATCATGGCATAGCATAGAAAAACATAGCACAGTTCGCATAGTAAACATTAGCATAGCCTTGCATAAGAAAGTTCACCCTAGCATAGCATAATATAGCAAGATAGCATGGAATATTATAGTATAGCTAACATAACATAGTATGGCATAACAAAGCCCACCCTAGCAAAGCATAGCATAACTTTGCACAGCCTAGCATCAAAAAGCATATCGTAGAATATCGTAGAAAAGCCCAGCTTAGATTAGCATAGCATAGTCTAGCATAGAATATAATATCTGAACCTTTTAATAGGTTCTGCCCCTGAATTACTTATTTTTTTTTATTTATTTTTATTGCCCTTCTTTTTCCAGCGCAAAAAAAAAATAAAAACCGACGTAAAGTCCAACTTAGCATAGCCTTCTTATGCTAGTTCGCCCTAGCATAGCATAATATAGCAAGACATAGCATGGAATATTATAGTATAGCTAACATAGCACAGTATGGCATAACAAAGCCCACCGTTGCAAAGAATAGCATAACTTTGCACAGCCTAGCAAACAAAAAAACACATCGTAGAATAGCCCAACTTAGATTAGCATAGCATAGCCCAGCATAACATATATTATCTGAACTTGTTATTTGTTATTTATTTTTATTGGCCTTCTCTTTCCAGCGCAAACAAAAATAAATAAAAACCGACGTAAAGCCCAACCTAGCATAACTTAGCATAGAATAGCATAACAAAGCTCACCCTAGCATAGCATAATATATCATGGCATAGCATGGAGTATCATAGTATAGTTAACATAACATAGTATGGCACAACAAAGCCCACCCTAGCAAAGCATAGCATAACTTTGCACTGCCTAGCATAAAAAAGCATATCGTAGAATAGCCCAGCTTATACTAGCCTAGCATAGCACGGCATATCACAGCCTAGCAAATATCCAAACTTATGAAAATAAATTCTGTTGGCCCTGAATGACTAATTTACAAACTACGCCATTGTGAATTCCTTTTTTTACTCAACTTTTTAAAGTATAACAAAAAAATAAAGCCCTTTTTTTCATCTCATCATTAATGCATTGGATTATAATGTGTGTTTTGTTATTGTTGTTGTTATTTTTATGAAACCAAATATAACAACTAAAAGCATTTGGTTGTGCAAACATTTCAGGAATTACTTGAAACTCTTAATGCTTTCAACAGCGCAACCCAGTCAAATGAATATAAATGCGATTGAGGCATAATTTCAGGCGCACACACTTCTTAATACACTTAACAAGCGGATTATTTATATAAGTACATTTGAGAGCTTGTGAAGTTATAAATTATGATTTGTCATGCCTCATGCCTCATGCCAGCACAATGCAAACACAAACACACAAACACGAAAACAAACACAGACACACTAGTAAACACACCAAACCAAAAGCAAACACAAATAACCACTGCAGACAGACAGTGTTTCTGGTTTATTTACATACATGTATACACGCATAAGCACATACATATACATATGTATGCTATTGTGTGCTTCAGCACTTATGGCAGCAATTTTGAAAGCAATGCTGCCAACGCTGCGAGACAGAGGTGAAAGTTTAAAGCGCAACAATACTTGTTCAAACACACAACTCGAGCTAAAAACCAATTTGCCACTCGATGTGTTGTAGTGTGAGCGGCTTGTGCGAACAACTTAATAAATAATTTCGACAAACGCTCGCCATTTCGAAGTGAACATTTTGCATTTTCAAAGTCATTTAAAAAGCACACTGAATCGAGTGCAAAAACTGCTTGGCATACTTTCAGGCCAACGGCATAAATATCAAACGTCGAGAAGTTTGAGTGTGTGTGTGTGTGTGCGTGTGTATGATTAAGCTTCGAATGGCATTTATGGAGCAGACAAAAGCTACGGCTGCCAAACGTGTTCATTAACTTGATTTATTGTTGCTGGCATAGCTGGGCTTCAACGCTTTTATTGTTGCTGTATTCAACGATGCTCGGCGTTCAACGCTCGATGCTCGGCGCTGACGGCTAGCGAAACGCCAGCACTGGCGAAACTTTGCCATGGCATAGAGCATATTTTTAGGCGCTCGCAGTGTGCAAGTGCGATAGACAACAATGCTTTAATGAAACATGCTTCATTAAATTTGAATTTTGACACATTTCCCAAAAATGGAAATGAAAATTCCTACAGGCGCAAAATAAACCCAAAAATTGCAAAGGCAAAATATGGCAGCAGCTGTGGCTGTTGCTGTCTAAGCGCATTTTATGTGGCCAACAATGTGCGAGTGTGCTTATGAATTTATATACATCGGTGTATATGTATGTATGTCTGTGTTTGCATGTGGATTGAGTGGGTGAGTGTCTATGGATGGGTGGCTGTGGATAGGTGTGTGTGTGCGTAAATGACTGCTGCTAAAGCATTTTGACGTTAACTGCTTGCTGTGCCGGCTGCTTAATGCTTGACATGCTTTTTAAAGTATTTAATGCTTCGCTTAAATATGGATTAAAGTGTATGCCCGACAGTTAGTCAACGCGTCAGCAGACATTTATGACAACTTACAGACAACGCTGCGGGCTGCAGCAGCAGCCGATGCGATAGCAGCCAACATAGTCGGCAACAGAACTTATGCTAAGTTATCTGCTTACGCTTTGCTGAGTCTCATAGATAAAATTCATGCTGAACTTTATTTGAAACAAGTTTCGGTTATGGACCAGTTGTGCTTACCTGCAATGAAAGAGAAAGAAGTATAAGTTTTAAGTAAATATAAAATTTTAATAATATTTTAAGTGTAGAACTAAAACATTGCTACTCTTTACTAAACGTGTAATTTGTATAAATAATATAATAAATAAACCAAACAAATCTCTTAACAATGCAAATTATTAACTTAAATTCAAAATTACAACACTTCAACTAAACCAATTATTCAATATTGTTAAATCCAATCAGCAACGCCACTAAACTTTATTCATCCTCAATCAGCTTGTTGCCTCAATCAGCTTCCAACTCACGTTGCCTACAACCAAACACTGTCGACAAGAAGCTTAATAACTATTTGACGCCAATTACTGTGGCCACATTTGATCTGCCACAGCAATTCTACTTCATCATAAAACTGAAAATTAATGTACTCGATTGCGTATACGACCCGTTGTGCGTCTTAGCAATGTAAGAACATTAGTGCGTCGTTTAGAGCAGCTGTGCAGCATTCAAACCGCTTGCAATTTACACAAAATTAATAACATTGCAACAACAATACTAATAACAATTATAGCAACAACAACACTCACACAGTGCACTACTTATTATCGCTATTAACAAGCACTTCATTGCTTCTTGTATAGTGTACAATTATGAGCCACTTGGGCGCCTCGGTTAGACCAACCACAACAACACATTCACAGTTATAGAAACCACAAACAATAATCACAACAACACTGCAATCATTATCATCATAGCTCTTTTCAGTAGGGAGGCAACATGAACTTTGGCAATTGGCAGCATTTGAACAATTTGCGATTTTCATTTTCATTTGCCGAAATGCCAATTCAATTCTCACCTAGTTTAAATTACACTAACATTAACACTGAGACACATACATATGCAACAACAATACTGTTTGTGTATTTTCTGTTTCTATTTTAGTAATTTTCATTGCCTTTTCTGACACAATCAGTGAAAATATATCACACGATATGCGTTCGATATTGCTTAATAAACTCAAACACATACATATATATACGATTATATATATATATGGTACATGTCTTAATACACACACACACACATATCCACTTTCACACATTTCTTTTACCAACTGTCAGTCTGTTTCTAACACGTTCAATGAAATGTTTTTGACAATTGTTAGTGTTGGCTCATTGCTTACACTTTTGTCGTTGTTGTGCTTGTTATTGTTTTTTTTTTGTTGTTGCTTAGTTGCGTGCGTCAATGCCTTAATGGTTGTGCGTGTTCGTGCCACCAGTTGGGCAGCGCATAACAGCTGAAGTGGCGAGGTGTTTATATAATTTTATTATTACTTCAATACAATAATAGCTCTCTGTTTGTATGTGTGTGCGTGTGTGTTTGAATGCTTAGTTCAATCGTAATAGGAATTTACTTAATAGCTGTTGAAATGAAATAATATTTACACAGCGCTGCCAATTGGCCACACTGCAGCTATTTATGAATTATGACAGTTAAACCCAACCATCCGTCAATCAAAAACATTTCAACACAATTGTTTGTAGAAGAATGAACGTTTACACTCTCACACACACACACACAAACAGGCAAGTATGAGGTGTTTGTGATTGTATGTGTATAGACATTGTAATTACATCAAATGTTGCTTGTTGAGTACACAAAACATTTCGATCAGACCTTGAACGCAATTGTCAGGAACTTTGTAATTTGTTTCTTTGACTAACAAAACAATCAATTTAATCATTGATTAAACATAACAAAGTAGATTAAATAGAACACTAAAAATATATAATTTATATAAATATTTTACGACAGAAGCTTACGTGATAGACACTTTTGTCTGAAAAGTTCGATGAATCATCGATTTTTTGAATTTATTTGAACTTCTTTTGAAAGAAGCTCAGCAAAATTGCAGCTAATTTGAATGTGCACTTCTTTGACAGTGATTTTAGTCAGTCGATGTGAGTGTTTTTGAGTCAATCAATACGAGTATAAAGCAGTGATTAAGTATTAAACTATATATTATAAATTGAACATTGTGTACAAGTTGGGCGCTGTGTACAGAGACTCTGAATCATCATTTACCATCGGGTTCAACTGAGCTTAAACGTGACTGTACCAGCTTGGAAGATAATGAACATTCTGGACTACAACCATTGACGATAAGATCGGCCAAATATAGACAAAATTGCTACACTACAGTCGAATTAATGTGAAAGAGATAGCCAAAGTCAATGAATATGCAATCACTGACGTTCAAGTTCACCAAACGGCGTCAGACAAGCGTCGAACCCAAGTGAGACAGATAGAAGAGGCCATGAATATGTTCACGGAATGTTTCTGTCACATGAATCAACATGAATCAGATGAATGAAGTTCCCCAAATGGCGTCAGAAAAGCGTCAAATCAAAGTGAGATAGATAGAAGCGGCCAGGAATATATTCAGAGAATGTTCTTATCACATGAATCAACATGAGTCACATGAATCAGATGAATGAAGTCCACCAAACGGCGTCAGACAAGCGTCAAATCAAAGTAAGATAGATAGCAGAGGCCATGAATATGTTCAGAGAATGTTCTTATCACATGAATCAACATGAGTCACATGAAACAGATGAATGAAGTTCATCAAACGGCGTCAGACAAGCGTCGAACCCAAGTGAGACAGATAGAAGAGGACATGAATATGTTCAGAGAATGTTTTTGTCACATGAATCACATGAATCAGATAAATGAAGTTCACCAAATGGCGTCAAACAAGCTCGGAATCAAAGTGAGAGAGAAAGAAGCGGCCATGAATATGTTCAGAGAATGTTCTTATCACATGAATCAACATAAGTTACATGAATCAGATGAATGAAGTTCACCAAACGGCGTCAGACAAGCGTCAAATCAAAGTAAGATAGATAGCAGAGGCCATGAATATGTTCAGAGAATGTTCTTATCACATGAATCAACATGAGTCACATGAAACAGATGAATGAAGTTCATCAAACGGCGTCAGACAAGCGTCGAACCCAAGTGAGACAGATAGAAGAGGCCATGAATATGTTCAGAGAATGTTTTTGTCACATGAATCAACATGAATCAGATGAATGAAGTTCACCAAACAGCGTCAGAAAAGCGTCAAATCAAAGTGAGATAGATAGAAGAGGCCAGGAATATGTTCAGAGAATGTTCTTATCACATGGATCAACATGAGGCACATGAATCAGATGAATGAAGTTCACCAAACGGCGTCAGACAAGCGTCGAATCAAAATCAGAGAGATAGAAGAGGCCATGAATATGTTCAGAGAATGTTTTTATCACATGAATCAACATGAGTCACATGAATCAGATGAATGAAGTTTACCACACGGCGTCAGACAAGCGTCGAATCAAAGTGAGAGAGATAGAAGAGGCCATGAATATGTCCAGAGAATGTTTTTGTATTATGAATCAACATGAATCATATGTATCAAAATTTTGGTATGAGAAAGCTGCCTGCGCGTTGAGTGTTGCGGTTGCTCACATTACACTCAAAACATGTTCCAATGAACATTTTCAGACAAGTTAAGCGCAAAATTTCAGACTTTTGGTCAACGAAACTTGGATAAACCATTATTCCCAATTAACCAATATGCAGTAAACTCTAAAACAGAAAACAGTAAACTGTAAAACAATAAGCTTCAATTAGCTTCAAAAAAGTAAAAACTTTTTTTCGGCGGAATAGTGATGGCAACTGTGTTTTTGGGATAGTAATCCTAATCGATTACCTTAAAGAAAAGCAGGAGAAAACTTTTAGGCGCATACAACGCATTATAACTTGAGAAGCTTAAGGCAGAAATTGCGAAAAAATGAGACATTTGCAGAAGAAAAAATAACAAGAAAATGCGCAGCATCAGACATTAGCTTTTCATGTCTAAAATCCACGAACTACAGTTTGAACAGTTTGAACTGCTTGACTGCTTTTCTTATTTATCAGATTTAGCCCCGAGTGACTTTTTTGTGAACTAAATTAAAAGTTCCACTCCACTCTGAAAAGAGATTTTCATCTAATGAAAAGGTCATCACTTTCGCAAAACGATTACTAAATTATTATTTTTATTATTATTACAAATTATTTGGAGGAATTTCAGAGATGAGAGCATCACAGGGACAAGTGTATAGAGTTGCAAGCTATGAGGAAAAATTCAAACACACTTTGAAAAAATTTCTTGTATTTGTTAGATCGGAAACTTTTCAGACCATCCTCATACTTACTAATTCCAACGTAGACGAGTAGGAAATTAGAATCATGGAGACATGTAAAGAACAAATCATAGAGACAGAGGTTAGGTTAGGTAAGTTAGCTGTCAATACGGCTACATATGGACCTTGTTGGATCCCTAGCGTTATCACTTAGGGCTCCTTAACCCCTTGACGTATTTCCACGAGTCTGACTCGTGGGACAATTTTTGTGCCCAACATGATTATCACGAGTCTGACTCGTGGTACAATTTCTGTGCCTAACATGATTAACACGAGTCTGACTCGTGGTCAGTGTTGTTTTTTAGAAAAATTAAATTGGGCATTTCAATTTTTTAAATCGGGCATTTGCCCGGGCAGTGAGCGAACAGTTGGAAACGAATTTCGTTGCGCTAACTGATACGTCAAGGGGTTAATGTTGCGGAAACGATGCAATGAGAATGTGGGTGCTTCCAGCAGCCACTTAATGGGAGAGCCACCTCTAACCCAGAGACATTTTTGGCTGATATGCAGTAAGAATTTATCTCATAGTTCCCAGGAGAAAACTTCAATGTAAATTGGATTCAAAAGGAAGGTACAGTCAGCACAGCCGCTGATGATAACATAGACAATCAAATGACAGGATAATGTTTTGCTAAGTTTTTGGAAAGTACAGTCAACATAACCACTGACTATAAGATAGACAATCAAATAAAACAGGATAGACGCGTCGACGTGGCGTATTACCTGAGATTTCTCTGTTTGAATTGAATTGAACTCAAAACGAAAGGTCAATCAATACAATCACAGATTATAACAAACAAAAGAGAGAGTATAAATCGGTTTATTTAAAGTGATTATTGGATCGTAGAACCAAATAAACAAATTATCGAGACATAGCATAGAGTCAAAATAAAATTACAGTCAACACCATCACAGACAAACAACAGAAACGGGACAATTCATCTGCATTCACTGGATCGTTGGAACAATTACACAAACTGTTGTAACACAGTATTCGAAAAAAGCCAAAACATTGAAGTAAATTTGAGTATAGTCAAACAAAGAGAAGTACATGAAGACTAAAAACGACAGGCCAGCCAATATAATCATTAGCAATCACATATGCAAGCAATAGAAATAGGTTGATTCTTTTGTTTTGACGATATTATTGGGTTGTTGAATCAATCAAACAAAACGTGATGAATTAAGACACGAATTTACTCACTCAAATTGAAGTCAATTAGACTAAAAACGACAGCCCCATCAGTACAATCACTAAGAATGACATAGGCAAACAGTAGAAATTAATAATTCTTCTGCTTTCAAGAGACTATTAGGTCGTTGCATCAACAAAACAAATTGTAGTGAAATAATGCTTGAATTTCCTCTCTCTAAATGAAATGAATTAGACTCATAAGAAAAAGTCAATCAATACAAATGTCAATGATAACACAGACAAACAATAAACATGGGATAATTTATTTGCTTTGGAGCTCCCACATAATGTGTGATTAGCATCTCGCTAGCTGTCCAAGTTGATGGAGTTGTTATTTGTTATCTTCTTAGTTTATTACTGGGTTATGTGAAACGACCTCAGTACATTCTTTGCTGGTGGTGTTGTTAGACACCAGAGGTTGGTGTCTTTGATGTGGTGGTGTTGTTAGAAAACAGAGGTTGGTGTCTGTGGTGTGCTTCTTTTGGTTGATGTATGTACTGCAACATATAAGTGGTATTCACAATGAGCTCGTTACTTTGTTAATTCAGTACTCTATAGTTTTTTACTTGTATTTTGTTTTTGTAAATGAATCGAATAAAAACAAAATACACTTGGAAAACTACCAAGTACCGAACTAAAATAATAATGAGCTCTATGTGAATGACCCCATTGTATTTCTGTTAGTTTGAACTGGTAATGCAAGTGGCTACTCGATATGAAAAACTGCTGTAGTCTGTTCAGCTTACAACTGATTGAGCTGGATTTATGAAGATGGGAGTTTGTTCAGTTAAAAAAGTGGAATGGGTAATGGTGAAGAGACATCCAGTGGCCGATGAAGCTTCGGCTGCGAAAAAAGTGTTCGATGCGATAGTTAAAGGTACACAACGTAGGAAGAAACCAAGTCTCCCTTGGAAGAATTAAGTTGAGAACAATTTGTCTTCTCCTAACCTGTGAACAACTGAACAAGTGGCGCCTGAAGAGAACTTTGTAGCCAGGTAACGGGTAATTATGACCAGTTAAGTCAAATGCTGAAGAGATAAGAAACAATTAGAAATTACAACGAAATGAAAATGGAGGAATTACGGCACCAAGCCAGGTGGGAATTGAAACCAGAAGGCTGAGGATACTAAGACAATATTTCTTACAGCAGCACTCTGTGCTAATTTTCGCTCACTACGCCAAGCAATTAATACTCATTAATTAGTTTCATTTCACGTTATGATTTCTTTTTACGCAGAAACTTGCATCAAACTAAACCATTCTGTCATATAGCGGCTGATCGCAGCGTCCTCTTTCATATACATCCATACGTTCAACTTTCGCTTCCGACTTGGCAAACTCCACCGACATGGCCACTGTTGTCTATTTTTAGCACAGCTTATTAAGTTTTGTCACTACATAATAAATGTCCGGCCTACTTTCGGCAGTGCAATGACAATGAAAGCGGAAATTCCTTTTTTGTCTGGCAACCTACGACACGCCCATGGCGTGTAACAGTCAACGAATACAGACAAAATCGAATCAATACAGACAGATGCATGAAAGCGAGGAAGACAACCGCCAAGTTTGTAAACATGAGTGACAACTTTTTTCATAAGAAAATTTCTGTCACTGTGCGTGTTATCGAAAGTGCCAAAAGAAATTTGCCCAGGCGGTGTTTGAGGTGTTTTTTTTCCTCACTACAGAGAAACTTTGTTTATTGTTTATGTGCGCCGTAAATTGCCGCAAGTTTTCTGTGCGGCAGACATTTGCATAAATATTACTGTTAACATAAGTTTTGTCTGTCTGTGTGCGTGCGGGTGCGTTGAAAGTGTTGCGGTGCTGTTCGTGCCAACAGTTACACCAATTAGCTGTCATAATAAATAAAATTGTCTTTAATTAAAATATGTGGTCGTACACTGCACAAGCCACACAAAAGCAACAAAACTTTAGTATTTGCGGCACAAGTTTGTTTAATGTTCTATGCGTCTTTCATAGTCTACAGAAGTGTGTGTGTGTAAATGTGTGTGTCTCTGTCTGTATTAGTGTAGTCAATAATTTTGCACATTTATGCTCGAGCAGACATTTTTAGAAGCCGCACGAAAGGGCATAAATTGCGAAATATTTTTTGCACCACAGGGCGTATGAGTAATGGTTATTGGCTTTCAAATGGCACACGAGGAAATTTTCAACAGCACAAATTTCACTCTCTATTCACTCTCTCTCCCTTTCACTCTGCTTTCTTGAAGCCAACAATAATAATAATTGCACATCTTAAAGGCAAAATTTACATTAACTTTTACATTAGTGTCGAAAGGCCACAACGTTTCAGCAGCTCGGACAATGTGTCACGCACAGTTGCTCGGGGCGTATGAGTAATCTTAATTAGAATTTAAGCGCTGCTCAAAGTGTGTGCTGTGCTGTTTGTGTCTTTTGGCGTTTAATTACTTTTGGTTGCACTGCATGCAGTGACGTTTTCATATAACTATGTTGCAACAATAACAACAACAACACATGTACAACTCTCACCTATTTTGCCATTAAGACAGTATTTCATGCGGCAATGGCAACACTGTATAGTGCGGTGGTGGTGGCATGCGGCATGCGTCTGACATCAAAGCACAACTCGCTACAAACGGCATAGCATAGTAGCTACTACAACAACAACAACAACAATGCATGCTTTGCTTGAAACGATTTAATAGATTGCAAGCAGCTTGCGGAGGTTGGGAGGCATAGGCAGCGAGCGCACTGAGCTGGGCATCACTTGCAGGATTTTGAGCTGTTAACCACTTTCAACTCCTACCGCCCCGCCCCGCCCCTCATCACCCACACAGCGCGCTTTGCATGCTTTTGCGGTATTGGTGGTTGCATTGTTGTTGCTGCTGGCGTTGGCCATATCGGCGCAGGCAGCATGCAACGTCAAGTGGCAACATCAGCAGCAACAATCGCATTCAATGCAATTTATGGCCATTATCTGTTGTTTTTGTTGTTGTTGTTGTTGATTTTGTGGCCATTGCTACAATTGTATGCGTGTGTTACTGTTATATGTGTATGTGTGTATGTTTGTGTTATTTATGCGTTTTGCATGCAATGCTTCGAACCAGTCAGCCAACAACAATAACAACAAACCAAGAATTCCAGCCACTTGAGCTGCTGCAGCCAGCGACGTTTGCATACAAAGTGCGGCCAAGTTGGAATGTGTGCCAACGTCGCCGTCGCCAACCAACACAACACAACACAAGCAACCAATCAAGCGGCCTTTGCATGCAGCCAAACACAATTTTTAGCTTAATGTGGCCATTGATAATGTTGCAACAATGTTCGGCTGCTGCCGTTAAACACATTCGTAGTTTGATAAATGCTTGAACGCCGCTGCTGCTGGCAGTGTTCTTTATCTGAGAGAGTGAGTGTGTGTGTGTGGCTTGAATGTGTTTCTGTGGTTGCCTGCTGCAGACAATCAATAACTGTTAAGCAAGGCCAATATACACACATTAACAAATCTCTGTGTGAGTGCATGTCGCACAGCCTACACAACGAAATGCAACATATCCATTGTGTTTAGTTGTTGCCTGCATCAAATTGACTGAAACTTTAAATTTCAATTTAAATAAGCACTCAAGTGTGGCATGATTTCATTAAATGCCACTGTTGCCATAGTCAAAAAACCACTGCCAAAGCGTCTTCCAGTGTCTTTCATCTCTCGCATTGCTCTCGTTGCTGCCTCTCCAAATGCTTTGGTTTTGACTGCCACATTTAGAAATCCGCAGCCATTGTTGTAGTCAGTATCAGTGTTGCCACTTGCGCTTGTATGGGTGTCAGTTAGACAACTGCCTATTCATGTTTTATTGTTATTGTTGTAGTAGTAAAGTGTATTGTTTCGAGCTGTTGTTGTCGCTGTCAATGTTGATAAAGAATTTCGTCAAAATTTCAGTCTTAATTTGGTTTTATTTCATTGAATTAAATTTATTTGAGTTTCTGTTATTGCCAAAAAAAAAGCCTCAGCTTTATTCAGTTTTATTTTATTTTGATTTAATTTATTTAATTTAATTTAATTTTATTTATTTCGTTTTTTTATTTATTTATTTTATTTTATTTTATTTTATTTTATTTTATTTTATTTTATTTTATTTTGTTTTATTTATTTTTTTTTATTTTATTTTATTTTATTTTATTTTATTTTATTTTGTTTTATTTTATTTTATTTTATTTTATTTTATTTTATTTTATTTTATTTTATTTTATTTTATTTTATTTTATTTTATTTTATTTTATTTTATTTTACTTTATTTTATTTTATTTTATTTTATTTTATTTTATTTTATTTTATTTTATTTTATTTTATTTTATTTTATTTTATTTTATTTTATTTTATTTTATTTTATTTCCACGATTTATTGAACTCCTTAAGGGTTAAATATTACATATCGGTTGTTTTACAACAAGATACATAAAACTATTGCAGGTACATGGTATTTTCTTAAGCATTTTATTTTATTTTGTTTTATTTTATTTTATTTTATTTTATTTTATTTTATTTTATTTTATTTTATTTTATTTTATTTTCTTAAGCATTTTATTTTATTTTGTTTTATTTTATTTTATTTTATTTATTTATTTATTTTTTATTTATTTATTTATTGTAACAGATCCTTAAGCTACAAGATAATAAGATATTTTAAATTTAACAAGCTTAAGTCATTTACATTATTTTAAGAGATTTAATATCTTTGGAAATTTGTATTCTTATAAAACTATTTAATTAAACTAAGGCAGGAAGTATGGAAAGAAGGAAGGAGGAAGAGAGAAAAATAAGAGGAAAGCTAGATTGAACTATTAAGGAAGTATGTTTAGTTTTTTATTCGATCGAACTTAAGTAAGTAAAGAGGGTTTTTTTAAATTTCAAAGCGTTACTAAAAGATAGCAAGTAATGTGGCAGTGAATTCCAAAGGCGAATTGCGTAGATAAAGAATTGGCGCTCTGACGTTAAGAGCTTATGCCTAAATTGAATAATTTTATTCGACCGGGCTGAACGAAGAAAATTTAAACGCGCGTGTAAGTACGAGGGCTCAGAGTTGTAGATAATCTTGTGCAATTGCAACAAGGTGCGCATATTTAGTAGATTGTCAAATGTGATACCAAAAATTTGTTTTGCATGGGCGGAGACATGATCAAAGCGCTTTAGCCCATAAACATATCTGGCGATGTTGTTGTAGAGTAGGTTTAATTTTTGTCGACATGTGCTGTCACAATTCGCATATAATTCACACCCATATAGCAGCGTAGGAATAAGATACGTTTTAGCCAAAAGTAGTCGAATTCTTGGTGGAGTGTAATTCTGCGTAACCCAGAGTGATCGTAACATAACATAAACTTTCCCAATAGTCCGCAGGATATGATCATTCCAGTTTAGCGTTTCGTTAAATATTACACCAAGGTTTTTTGCACAGTTGATGAACTCAAGTACTGAGCCGTTCAGCAAAACTTTCGGAAAAATTACATGGTCGAGCGGTTTTTTATAAATAATAAGGCATTTCGATTTGGTAGGATTGAGGCAAAGGTCGTTCTCTCTAGCCCAAATACGAATATTTTCCAGATCTTCATTAAGTTTACTGACGCAAGAATGAATGTTATTAAGGTCGCTGCTAATGTATAACTGGACATCGTCTGCATATATGTGGACATGACAATACTTGAGAGTTTTCGGTAAGTCGTAAATATACATTATAAATATAAGTGGTCCTAGCACGGATCCTTGAGGGACGCCTCTTGGCACAGCAAGGACGTCCGAAGTAAGATTACCTATGCTTACAGCCTGGGTTCTATTTGACAGATATGATTTAATGATATCAACTGCAGTTTTTGAAAAATTAAAAAGATTTGCAAGCTTGGTAAATAAAATGTCATGGTTAACAGAGTCGAATGCTTTTGAGTGGTCAAGAAGAGTCAACAGGGTTTGTTTTTTCGCATCTAACTGTGTTCTGATTTCTTCGGACACATCAATAAGCGCAGTCACACAACTTCTCTTTGTTCTAAAGCCCGATTGTCTTTCGGTTATCAGTTTGTTTTGTTGTAAATATGTACTCAATTGTTTATGGATGAGATGTTCCAATGCCTTTGACAAATAGGACAATATCGCAATTGGTCTAAATTCCCCATTTCCTTTTGGAATTGGTATTATCTTTGCCATTTTCCAGTTTTGTGGAAATGTTGAGGTGGTAAAAATTGAATTGAAAAGATATGTGAAAAATGGCAGCAATATTGGGAGGAGTCCTTTTATAAATCTAGGGTGCATTTCATCAAATCCCACAGCATTTGATTTAACCGACTGAAAAGCTTGCCAAACCTCCAACTGATGCACACAACAGAAACTAAAAGAATTTTCAGAGCTAGGGTTGTTCTGATTCTGTGTAGCCCCTGGGCGTTTTGCATTTGCCATGGTTGCTGGTAAATTCAGAAAATTTATATTTAATTGGTTAACATCAATTTCAGAGGGGCTGATTGACTTGGATATTTTATTGTTGATACCAATTTTACGTATATGTTGCCACTTTTGCTTTGAGCCAATGCATGAACTGAATTTACTCTGATAATATCTTCTTTTTGCTTTTTTAAGTCTGCTTACTACGAGAGCTCTAGCCTTTTTGAATAGTGCATCCAATTTGGAAGTTTTATATCTTTTCCATTTGATGTAAGCATCGTCACGTTCACGAATCAGTTTTTTAATGTTATCGTCGAACCACTCCTTTTGTGCAACACGAATTGTTTTGTTTTGTATAGGAACAAACTCATTAAAAAGATTGGAAATGTTATTTTGTAAGAAGTTGACTTGGTCATCAACATGTGCCATATGGTATATCTGCGACCAGTCAATTAAAAGGGCAGCATCATTGAGCAATGAGTAATTAACGTTTTTGAAGTCACGGAAACTGAAAGATTCTTCGGAGTTTATTAGGCTGAAATCGTATTTCAGAAATATAAGGTCATGTTTAGAGAAAGCAGGTGCTGAGAGTTGATCATATAACAAAATGTGCTTTTTGCTGCTTACTAGAAATAGATCTAGAAGTGTGCTACTCGTTTTTGTAAAGTGCGTCGGGTACGCAGAGTTGGCTAAGTAGAGTCCAGATGTCAACATTCTATTCACTAGGTTTCTTTCAAGAATAATATTACTATTAAAGTCACCCGTAATAATTAAGTCACTGTATGAAAGAAATAAGTTGTTTAGGACCACCATGAGTGGATCAAGATCGACATTACGATTTGGCCTGTATGCACAACCAACAAGTATTCTGTCTGCGTTATTATAGACCTCAAGAAAAACATATTCAATATTGTCTCCAAACGACGACTTGCAACATGATTTACATTTGATTCCGCTTTTCACATAGATGGCCACCCCACCAGCATGCGTCTCTCTATCTGCCCTAAATATTTGATACCCATCGAGTTTACAAAGTGAGTCGCTTAGTTCTGGAGCAAACCATGTCTCAGATACGCAAACAATATCTACACCTGAGCATTCAAACAAGTGACGAAACTCGTCGATTTTTTTAAGTAGACTTTGCGCATTGATGTGGCATATACTCAATCCTTTTCGACTTCTATTTAAGACACGAATCATTTCGTAGCAATTGCCTCTGGCGGTAGATTCACAGGTATTCAGGCCCATTGTAATAAATGTAAGCAAAATTTGCTACTTTAGTAACGCCGTCTGAAGTATTAAATGTGTAAACAAAAACAACCTTTGGAGAGCACATCTTAGCTTTACTCGGAGGTGATAGTATAGTCAAACATAGTGGGAAACAAGAAGATAGGGAAAAAGAAAAAATAAGTAAAGAGCTGTACAGTCTAATTGCAGTTGTTGCTGGCATAAGCATTGTTGTTGCTATGATCAACACGCTCGAGACATCCATGCGTGTAGAGTAGGAGCTCTCCGATTTGTGAATAACAGCCGCTGTACTAACATTGATCAGGCTGCTCATATCTATCTCGATGATGTTGTTGGAGCTATGCTGAGTCGCGAGCGAGAGAATCACTCCGAAAAAGAATTTTGTGTTGGTGAACTTCAGCAGACTGAGCAATGCTAGTTCGCTCGTTCACATCATGTCCAGGAAGTGTGTATTGATCTAACATGTGAAGCGAATTAATGCAGGTGGGAGAGTCATCCACACTTTTCTTTACATGCACGAGCCCACGCCGAACGAAGGCAGCTGATAGCCGCTTTTGCTTTTTGTACTTAATCGCAGTTTTGAGAATAAGATGATTTGCTTTAGTAAGACTCTCATTAATGTAAATAGGAGTATTAGAGTCGAAACCTGCATTGGATAAACGGAGAACATCGTTCGTATTTCGCCTGAAGTCGGAAACTGCTTTTAGTAGTAAATTTTTTTCGTGTGGTGACGGGAACCGCGCTAGTATGGGCGCATCGGTTTTAGAGTGTAGCTTTTTGTTAATTTTAATGCGAAAAATCGATTTAACGTGTGGTTGTCCGAAATTAATCGACTTACAAATGTTTTGAAAAACATTGCGCAAATTTTCGCCATTCCCTAGTGGGATGCCGTGGATGCGGACATCGCATGCAGCGGCAGCGCTATCCTGCCTCTCAAGTTGCATTTTCAGCATGCCAGAGATGCTCTCCTGATCAAGTATTTTTCTATTCAACGCATCGAGATCAGCTCTGAGTGTCGCAATATCAATAGCGCCAGATTCGAGTCTCGCAACTCGCTCGGTGACTGCGGTGAGCTCTCCTTTGATTGCTGCTATCTGCTCATCCATTTTGCTAAGAATTTTTGATTCCGTCTCACCAAGTTTGACCAATACTGTGTTGATGAGCTTGTCAAAACGCTGGTCCAAGCACACGCTTTGCTTAGCGAGACTCTGGTCCATGAGATTCAGCAGATGCGAAGTTTCACGATCGCCGCGCTTTGGGGTGTCCAAGGCATTGGTTGCTTGCTGATGCTTGCTTTTGTTAGGTGAGTACAGATTATCACTTGAACTTAAGAGATCATCAGCCACCAAGCAGCTCTTAGGGACGTTTGTTTGTAACTGTTGATTGTTCCCCGCAATGGGTGGAGAGATCAGCGACTTGCGGCGAGCCGAGAGACACTTGTTGCATTTATAGCTTTGATTGTTTCTTATCATAAATTCAATGTCACTTTTTTTCAGATTTACGCACTGGCAATGATAAAATTCATTGCAGTTAACACATTTAACCTTTTTTAGATCGTCCAGGTGTCGCTCAACTTTTGACAAGCATATGCAAGGCATTTTGAGCAATTAATGTCACCAAATTTTAAATAATTTTTCGATTTCACGGGAGACAATAGATTTTGCGACCGAACTGTTCGAGTGCTGCCAGACTTTTTTTATTTTATTTTATTTTATTTTATTTTATTTTATTTTATTTCATTTTATTTCATTGTTTTTAACTGTTGTCATAACTGTAAGTAATTGTGGGGACCTTTGAGAGGGATTAAAGATATAATTGATTTTATTTATAGAAAAAGATTTTAATGATCCCACAAGTTCTTAGTTCTTCCCACTTTTTTCACTGTGATTTTCAAAAGTTTACGGGCGGAAGCCTCGTCTCAGCTCTTCTTCATTAAGAGCTCGAAATGGTCTTCTTCGCTTTGAGACCATTGTTTACCTTCAGAAGAAAACAAGAATCCATTCTCAATTTTCACCTACGAATGGAAACGCACACTCTTCTCTAAACTTCTAAAAATTTGTTTTTAATCTTGAAAACATGATCGCTTTCATGAAATTTACTTTACCAAATTCCCAAACCATCTTTGAGTGGTGTAAGTGTAACATTACCGAAAAACTTCTTGAGCCCAAATTTTGTATTTAATTTAAAAAAGTTTTTTTTTCCAACAATTTGTATTTTTTGTAGCAATTAGACGAGATTGCAATGTGCTGTGCTGTGGAAAAGTTTAATTAAAAGTATTGATTGCAATTTAAGCTATTTGTGCTTTTGTGCGCAGTACGACAGCAATAACAATAACAACAACACAAAGTCACAAGGCAAAGTGCAAGAGCAACGTGTGGCATTGAGCATTGGGCGAGCGCCAGGTTGCGCTGACGTGACCCTGACCACAGCCGGAAAGCGCACAAGTGCAATGCTGCGCGCCAAATGGAAAAACAGCCAACAAGAATACCACAACGACCACAACGACGACGATGGCGAAGGCGATGGCGACAACAGCCATGCCAGGCGGTCTAAGGTTAAGTGCTAAAAAGGATTTTGCCATTCAATAAATAATTGAAACATTTTTGCAGTGCGCTTTTCTTCTTCCATTCAACCAACAACTTGAAATGGTTTTGCTTTTCTTTTTATTTTTCATACGTATTTGTTGTAATGTTTTTTTTGTATTATTTGCTTTCCATTTGCGCTCAATGTCAGCCAACTACTTAATCTCGGCGGCCATTTCTCGTTGGTCATACAAATGCGAGATGTGCGTTGCCTACCCAATGGCCTCTCTTCAACTCGCTTTCTTTGTCTTTCCTACGCTTTTTATAGGCTCACACGTTTCTTTCTTTCTTGCTTTCCTTCTTTCATCTCTTCATATATTTTACTGCGCGCATAATCAGTCAGTTCGTTTGGCGAGTGCTGCATGCAACTTGAACGTGTGCCAAAAAATACTCACGTCCTTTCATGGGTTTCCGTTGCCCCTTCACTGTTTGCCAAGTATTCTTTCGAAAGTGCAGCATTTTCCTGCAGTAAGAAATTTATATATTTGTATGTAGTCGCCGCTGTTCCATGCGACAAATTGAAAGCCCCAACATGGGTGCCGGTTCGGTTCTCAAGTATGCAACAGCAAACGGCCGCGTGTGGCAAGAAGCACGTCATCAAGTTGCACATTGGCATATGTGACCTCTGTCGTTGTGCGGCGTTTGTGCAACTTGTTGTGGCATGTGGCGTAATCTATGTGTTTGTGTCGCGCTGGCATTGAACGGCGACAAGCCGCAGTGTTACTTTGACACGCTTAGGAATTTCCCACTAATACGGAATTCTCTTTCTATACAATTTTTGTTTTGAACAGCACAAAAGCAAAGCAAGGCAATGTAGTGTGAAATTTTACAAAAAATCCATTTAGAATTGTGCAAACATTTGCATTCGCCACAAACGCGCAACTGACGCAAAGATGCATTTTCCACGTTGTGGCGGCATAGCGCGTTAAGTGGAAAACGTCGTCGTTGTTGTCGTCTTTGCTTTGACAATAATTAACTACAAGTCGTTTGCAATTAAGCAAAAGTTTGCTAGTAGTTGCTATGCAAATGTAAACGTCCGCCCAAAAGTATGCAGCGATTTTTGTAAGCAAGTTTATGTTGCGCACTGGCGCATAGTTTGAGACGAGATTAATGTTGCAACAGTGGTTGTTGTTAAACTTATTGTTGTTATTTTTGTTGTTGTTCTTTTTGTTGTTATTTGCATTTGAAACTTGGCGCCTTGCTCGTCATTTAACGCTTTTCTTATTTCATTCTTTCCTCTTGAACTTACTAGACTTCCATTCGCTTTTTGCTTGAACTTGGTTTTTGTATTGAATTGAAAATTCTTGAATTTTTTGTACTTTCAACAAGAATTTGACACTCACTTCTTGTTGAGTTGCTAGTTTATTTTTGATTTTGCTTTAAACTTAAATTTATTTTCTTTATAAATTTCAACGCAATTAAATTTAGATAAAACTAACATAAATCAAAATTCCATTTGATTCCAAAAATTCAATTAAATAATCAATTCGATTACTTAAAACTTTCTACCACTATGCAAAACGGTTAATTAAAGTCGCTTCGAAAGCAACACCAGCAGTCTCACAATTTTTCATGTAATTTTTTTGCTCTTTTTTTTTATTTGTCAGCAATTATGTTGCAATTTTACAATGACATTCTTTATAATTAATCAACGGCAGCTGCTGTGGCAGCCACAGTAGCACAAAGCTATGCTGCAGCTGGTTGCAACCAACAAAATTTGCTATGTAAATGTCAGCGCACAAATGACTGACTGCTTGAATAAAGAAATAAATGAATGAGGAGGCAAGGAATGAATGAATGAATATTTTAGAATCAGATAAAGCAGAGCTTAGCATAATTAATGAAGTACACAACATTTCACTCGAACTCTACAAGAAGTCGTTATTAAGTTGTGTTAGGCATGCAAAGCTTTTAAGCTTTGAGCGGCAAATGACAACAACCACAACACACAGAATACTAGAAGACACTTAATTGAAGGATTGAAACGGTTGTCGCAGTGCTGACCGCCTTGGGGAAACTATTGCAAAGGCATCACATTTGTTTTAGAATAGTCAAATAATCATCAGAGAGCATCAAAATGTTATACAGAATATCAAAATTACTTTCAGAGAGCATCAAATGTCCTTCAAATTGTCATTAAAATTTCTCCAGAATTGTCAAATAATCATCAGAGAGCATCAAATGTTATTTAAAATATCGAAATTACTTTCAGAGAGCATCAAATGTCCTTCGAAAGGCATCACATTTCCTTCAGTATAGTCAAATAATATATAGAAGGCATCAAATCTTCTTCGAAAGGCATCAAATTTCTTTCAAAATAGCCAAATAATCATCCCAAACCATCGAATGTAGTTAAAAATATTCATATTTTTGTTTCAGAAAGTATCAAATGTCCTTCAATATGTCATCAAAATTACTCCAGAATAGTCAAATAATCATCACAGAGCATCAAATACGATTCAGAATATTCTAATTACTTCCAGAGAGTATCAAATCTTATTCGGAAAGCATCAAAATTAGTTTAAAAAAGTAAAATAATCATCACAAAATATCAAACCTAATCCAGAATATTCAAATCATTTTCAGAGAGTATCAAATCTTCTTCGGAAGGCATCAAAATTAGTTTATAATAGTCAAATAATTTTCAGAACTAATCAAATGTAATTCAGAATATTCGAATTATTATCAAATATCATCAAATTTTCTTTGGAAGACAACCACTTTATTTCAGAATAGTCAAGTCATGTCTGAAAGGCATCAAATCTTCTTTGGAAGGCATCCAATTTATTTCAAATTAGTCAATTAATGTCCAGAAGGCATCAAATCTCCTTCGAAACACATCAAATTCAGCTGAGAGTAGTCAAATAATTTTTAAAAACATCAAATGTGTTTCAGAATATACAAATTACTTTCAGAGAGTGTAAAATCTTCTTTGAAAGGCTTTCAAGTTATTTCAGCATAGTCAAACAATGTTTAGAAGGCATCAAATCGTTTTTGCAGTACATCAAATGTAATTCAGAATATTCAAATTGCTTTCAAACAGCATCGGACTCTTTTCGTAAGGCTTAAAATTTATTGCAGTTGAGTCAAATAATCTGAAGAAAACCACAAATATATATCAAATTTGTTAATTGATCCCAAAGTTGCATTTTCATTTGCTTTTTCAATGCCTGCTGGTTTTAACATTGTTAAGCTAGAAATTTGATTGAAATTTTAAAGTTAGAAATTTGGTGATTAACTTTAACTCAAATTTAAATCCCTCTAATGTCACCTGGTCACTTAAGTCAATTAAACCTAACTTAACTCAACTCAGCGCTGAGCCAACTCAAAAAATTACAAACACAAGTGCAACACTGAGGTAAATTTTTCCATGTTTGTGTGTTTTATATAAATCAAAAGTTTTGACATTGCGCACGCCACCAATAAAGGACTTTACACTAAAACGAATTGAAACTAATTTAATGTAGAAAACAACGACTGGCGACTGTTTGCCGAGCGCTGAATTCAACTGAATTGAATTGAGTCGAGTTTAATGGGGTTGAGTCGAGGCAGTGTTGAGTGGGGCCAACGTTGAGCGCAAACTTTTCCAAACACACATACACACAGACACACTGTAGTCAGTCGTAGAAATTTAATTAAATCATTTCGATGTACGCAACTGTGGTTGTTATGGTGTCACAGTTAAAAAAATTGTATGACATTTGGTGGAACTTGAATTGGATTTTTTTTTGGCACTGTCACAGACACCAATACATAAAGATATATAACTGTGAAGCTATACACTCACATAAATCAACATGCATAAACATGTCACTAGTGAAGTGCACTTTTTGTGTGCAAAACTATTGCACATCAGTGTACTTTTGCAAATTAATTTCGCAAATAAAGTTATTATGACCTCAAACCAGAAGTTGCTATAAATTTTTATTTTATTAATTTTGTAAAGTGTATGCAATGTGCGCATAAAACAATTTCTTTAAAAAAAAAGTCACTAAAAATGCTATGAAAAAGTCAAATTTTATACCGCAGAACATTCCAACTCTATCAAAGTTTAGTCCTTTTTTTAATCAACTGTTTAACTGTGCACTGAGGGAAATATACAAATTTTAGTTCCACACAACCTTTAGAATGGTTTTATACACTTTGGGACACGGTTTCTAATGGACACATGGAGGTGAAATGAACACATTGCAGGTAAGTTGGGTAGTTGTGGGTACTTCAAAGGTCAAAGCACATGTAAGAAAGACCATTGCAATACTACGATTTGTCGGATAGTAGGAGCTCTGCGAACCAGTTTGAGCTCCTAATGGAGCTAAGTACACTAGGAGTAGTTTCATCAACTAGATCTCTCATCTCGTACATAGAAGATGAAGTACGTTTCCTTTCCCATTGAAATCTATGCAGCTCCTGCAACAACCTTTAGTAAAAATCCCCAACCTTTTAGTCAAGCCATCAATCATGAGCTGCTTTGGCGAAAGCAGTTCTCTACAACTCTGAAAATCCTTCTGGTTGTTGAAGAAGAATTCACCCATGATAATTTTTTTCTTTTAGAGGAATTTTAGAAAAAATGCGCACGTCTCCTCTCTCTTATCCATGAAGCTTCTGCTAAATTCATTGGAATAAAAACCTACCTAGTACGTTTCCTTTCTCATTGAAATCTATGCCACTCCTGCAGAGATCTCAACCCTTTAGCCAAGACATCAACCATGAACTTTTTTGGCGAAATAAGTTCTCTACAACATCAAAGAACCCTCAGGTTGTTGAAGAACCCTCAGGTTGTTGAAGAAGCTCTCACCCGTGTGAATCTTTTTTTCTTTTAGAGAAGTTTTAGAACAAATACGCATCTCTTCTCTTTCTTATCCATGAAGCTCCTGCAAAATTAATTAATAATAGACCTTTTTGTAGGGCTACCTGCGTCGCTATGTAATAGTGATTGGTTAGGATACAAATAATTATCCTCAGCTGCACCTTTTCTACTACATAAAGAAAATGGGCAAAGATCCCAGGTCATCAAAGAAGAAATAACCTTAGTAAATGTTTCTTCTTCTAGAAAGTTCAAGATAGATATTATAGAAAATATCGTCAAAATCGTTGAAAAATATTGGGTGGGTACCTATGAGACAGTGACACGTAAGGACACGTAACATAATCTGCAGCTTAACCCTTCTAAGTTAATCTCTCTTCTTTTAGAGAATTTAGGACAAGTAAATGGAAGATGAAATGTGGTTCCCTCCTCTTTTATCTACGGAGATACCGTAAAAATCGTTGGAAAATACTGACAATCTTTGCTACTTATTAGACAAATCATAATCTTTAGCTGGACTTTTTGTAGAAAAGTTATCGACAACAACAGAGATCTCCCTGGTTGTCGCAGAAGAACTCACCTAAGTCTTTCTTTGAACGAAGTTCTTTCAAATGTAAGAGATTTTCCAGGTAGTTAAAGACTAAGAGATTCAGATGAATCTTGTCTTAGAGATAGTTTAGAAGAAGAAAGTGGAAGACAAAGAAAAGAATACAAATATATAGCTACATGGGGTGACTCAGCGAAGCTTGTAAGAGGAAGAGGGCATTTGTGAAAACAAAGCACCTAACCGATCTTAGCGAAGTCCACCATCTTGCTGTCCCCTCCTTAACACAACTGATGGCGCATTGCGCGGTAGCTCACAACATCGGAGGCGTCGCTCCTAAGAGGCTATAGATGGCAGCCCCCATCACTTGGGACTACCTGTGGCAGGCCAATCACCTACTCTGGCAATGCCTTGGGGAGACCCTATGCTCCCGAGAGGAGTGAGCAAGGTAAAAAAGTGGAAGACAATATACATTTTCCTTCTCTTTCTAATTCGTTCAGCTCATCATTCCGCACGAATTTTTCGGAAAATGTTCCAAAACTTTATGTCTGGAAGCTACTAGATAGTGAGGCAGATAAGGAAACCAATAGTGATTCTCAACTGTTTCTAGTGAGAGAAAGTTTCTAGAGTGACGGAGATGCCCTAAGTTGATGAAAAAAGCTAACCTAAGTGAATTTTTTGTGTACAAAAGACTTTAGGTCAAATATATTCATAGAAGACGATGGTTCTAAAGATCTTATTGGAAAATACTACGAATCTTTCTGCTGGTATACGAGGGCGGGTCAATAAGTCCGTGACTTTTTGAATGAAACAGGTTTTTAGATAAAAAGTTATTTTATTTTTCAACGTAGTCTCCTTTGAGATCTATACACTTAGCCCAACGTTTCTCCAGTTTTTTTATCCCTTCCGAAAATATGATTTGTCGAGGTCTTCAAAATAGGCATTTGTTTGTGAGATGACTTCGTCATTGGAGGCAAATCTCTTTCCGCCGAGCCATTTCTTCAAGTTTGCGAACAAGAAATAGTCACTTGGGGCTAGATCGGGTGAATAGGCGGGATGCGGGAGCAATTCGTAGCCCAATTCATGGATTTTTGCCATGGAAACTGCACATGTGTGCACCCGTGCACACGAAATTCACTTTTTCCATTTTCTTCTCAGTCAGCGCGGTAGTCTGATATGAACGGCTGTCAAAAACAAACTAAATGTCGTAGCTTGTTCAATTTTTGACAAGAGTCAACTGGCAGATGACTGTTGACGAGAGCAGTGTTGCCATTTCAATTAAGAGGCGGGAAATTAAAAAAATCACGGACTTATTGACCCGCCCTCGTACCTAAAGTGACACATCAGGCGGCAATCGGTATTCTCAGTTGAAGCCTTTCTAGCGAAATAAGTTGCTCAGAATGATGGAGATTCCCTAAGTTGGCGAAAAAGAACTCTCCCAGGTGAATCGTTTAAAAAGTTCAGGATAAGTCTATACATAGCAGATGATGGTTGCCTCCTTTTTTTGATCCACGTAGCTCTTGATGAACTTATTGAAAAATATTGTCAATCTTTCTGCGTGGATATCTACAGTGACATGTCTGAACAACAATCGCTATTCTTAGCTGAAGCCTTTCCAGTGAAAAAAGTTGTTCAGCAATCGCTATTCTTAGCTGAAGCCTTTCCAGTTAAATAAGTTGTTTAGAATGATGGAGATTCTCTAAGTTGTGGAAAAATAACTCGCCCAGGTGAATCTTTCCTCTACTACTTAAAAAATTCAGGACAAGTGTATACGTAGAAGATGATGGTTTCCTCCCCTTTCTGATCCAGCTTTTGAAGATATTATTGGAAATATTTGCAATCTTCCTGCGTGGATATCTACAGTGAAACGTTGGGACACCAACTACTATCCTCAGCTGAAGCCTTTCTAGGAAAAGAAGTTTTTTTAGAGTGATGGAGTTCCCTTCATTCACTTCTCCTGCTTTTGACAGTAACAGATCAGGACACAAGTCATGTTCTTACCTCTCCAGTGAAACTCTAAGATGTTTTATAGATTGATGGACATCTCCCAAGTTTTGAGAAGTTCCGTAGAATGACGAACGGCCAGATTTGGGGCGCCATAAACAAGCATTACTTCCATTCTAACTGCTGAGACCTTTCAGCTTTTTTAAGGACCACGATTTGAGGAAACTCTAAGATGTTTTATAGATTGATGGACATCTCCCAAGTTTTGAGAAGCTCCGTAGAATAACGAACGGCCATAAACCAGTATTACTTCCCTTCTAACTGCTGAGACCTTTACGTTTTTTTAAGGACGATTTGAGGAAATGCATCTAGAATGTTTGGATGATCTCTAGGAAAGGTGCCTCTATTCAACTGGCAGAGACACTCATCGAAATGAAGTTTTCTTGACATTAATCTGAGACTATATCGAATTTAAGTGTGCTGAGTCTCACTTTGAGTAGGGTAACCATACCTTTTGAATTTTTTATATTTTTTGTTAACTTCTGCATAACTTTTAACTTAATTTCCTTTCCTTTTTTAAAACGGAGAACACTGAAAAAATACTCATTGTGCCCACTTAACTCCATAGTGCCCACTTAAACCTTTTGCGGTTTAATTAACCTGATTTCGCACGCTTCCAAATGCACCAATCAAAATGTGCATAAATCAAAAGTTAAGCACCTTAAAATCGCGCGTAAATAAAATATAAATTTCACTTGCATTTCCTTTATGCCATCAAACTGTTGGCTCATTAATTAATTAATTGACTATTAATTCCAGGTGATTTAATGTACTCATTAAAATTCATGCAAATGCTGAACAACAGTGTTGGTGACAACAATGCGTTGGCCACAATGACGTTCGACACTTTACTCTTTCGCGACCATCAGGCAACCACAAGTGACCGCAAGTACACAAATCGAGTGAACTAAGGTTCAATACAAAGTAAACTAAAATAACAACAAAACACATGAAAGTTAACCGAGCAACAATTCAAGAATAGACACATTTTTTCAAGCTGAACTTTGACTAACAGTAGAAAAAAATCAAAAAACATGGCGTCAAAACGCAGTACAACTCTGGCAGGGATTGAGAGTCGGATTAAGTGAGCAGCAGCAGCCAGAAAAACGGATAACGTTCGACAAGAGTCAGAGTCAGAGTCTGCTGCAGCGGCAGCTATCGTTGGCAACAAGCAAAATGGCCAACGTTCGACGACCATGCAATCAGCGCCTAATTGCGTAGCGGCGCGCACGCAGCCGGCATTGTTGATGTCGCGCCGTCTATGCGCATCAACGATGGTCGTCCATGATCCTGGCGCACGCCTGGCCTTCATAACTGTCGACGCGCGTACGTGACTAATTAAATGTCGAGCAAGTTGTTACATTGGCGCTCGAGTACGTTTGCCCACAACCACTCAAGCGGCCGCAATCAGCTGCGAAAGCGAACAAAGATATTGAATGCTTTAGGTTTTTGGCGGCGTTGCGCTACAGCCAGTCGACACCGCAATGTTAGACATTCAAGTCATTCAAAAAAATATTGATTTTTTTTTGAAACAGCAACTCTAAACAATTGCTTTCAGTATACAAAAATCCAAACACGTAGGTGCCCGAAAATTATTTACAATTTCTTTAAACCCAAACTTTTTGTAATGCAAAAATTTTGGTATTTTTTCTAGCATGTCTGAGAGTTTTCTGTTGTCTGGACTTTAATTTCATTTCGCGTCAGTTTGCACGTTGATCCATTTTCACCTACCCGACCAACTTTGCTCGACCAAGTCACCCACTCAGCGCCATCGCTGGTGTGTTGACACAACAATTTCGTACGTGATTTGTGAAATGCATTAAAACTGCGAAGCGCACAACTCACTCGCAGTGATTGGATATGCCGAGTGGGGGGAGGAGGAGGCGCGCTGGTGATTCAAATGAAACGGGCCACCAGAAATAAGCTAAAAAGCTTTATTGGCTTTAGACACACTCAAGTGACGGGCTTTATGAAAATTGGCTGGTGTGGTGTGTGGCTGTGTGTTTGTGTGTGTATTGGTGCGTAGGGCCAAAGTACCTTTTTACGTTTCGCTAAGCCAAAATTAGCTGAACGCAACTGTGCCGCGCGCGCTGAAGAGGGACGCAACCTTTTTGAAATGAATGAATAGTTGTACTCAGCTTCGGTAATGGTCGACAGGGTAGGCGCCCATTCCATGTAAACAGTAAATTTTTCACCTTAAACTGTAATGACTGTCATTTTTATTAAGTGCCATTTAATGTGAAAGAGCGTCCCATGCGTTTTAATGGAGTCCGTACTACGAAAGGCACAAATGGATTTAAAATGTTCACTTTGACATTGCTGAGCAGGGATTTGGTTTCCTGAAATTGCCAGTAACTGTCAAATAATAACTTTTCTCATATACTTAATGGCAGCTGGAAGCAAATATGAGAATTTCACAACACCTCAGCTAACTCGAAATTGCCGCCCCTAAAAGTATACTACGCCCTAAGTGCAGCACATAAAAGCTTTAATGCTCACACTACTTATTCTCAGCATACTTTTAGGCAGCTCATTCTGTACACTCATAAAACCCTCAACAATCCACTAATAGCCGTCAGTCATAAATTTCAATTCGTCATCATTATTTTCTATTAGCAAATTGCCCTCAATTTTCTCTCACTCTCATCAACTGTCGCTTGTCATTAGTTTAAATAAACTACAAAGTGCAGCCCAACTCTGAAACAGCACAAAAGCATAAACCCACAAAAAATTGTGCTTAAAAAATTTGTCGCAACTTATGTAAGACAGCAAACAAGCACAAAATTAAAATATGAATGGCCATTAGCAATTTTCCATGCCAACGATTTGCCAAGAGTGAAATAAAGCAACACACAGCAGTACACATAAAGAGTGACTGGCCGGCTGGGTGAGATGGCACTTCATAAAGTGAAATTAAAATGCAAAGGCATTAGTGCTGCCAACCTGGATGAAGCAACACAACACAACACAAAACTCCAAGAAATATGTCCACTTGAAAATAAAGCATAGCAAAATGTCAGAGATAAAAATCTGGAAATAAATATGAAAAAATTGCAATAAGCCAAAATAAATTGAAAGGAAATTAAACACAACAAGATGGCAAATAAAGAAATTTTGCACTACAAAATTGGGCTTAAAAGGAAGAATACACAAAAAAGGTTTGTCCTATTGACCCTTTTTCCTAGTGATTCCTTTCTTTTCTCCATAAGCTTCTTTTTTCATTTACTTGCTTTACTAGGTTTTGTTAAGAGTTTCATGCCGCTCACTTTTGTCTTCTTGCTCATAACTTTTCTTCTTCGCACCGCTACAAAGCAAACATTTTCTAATGGTAAATCTTCTACTTTGACTGGAACTAATTGCTGCCGCTGTAAATTGATACTCTTCCGAAGCTCACTGAAGCTGTGATAGATGTAAAAATTGTGTACTCTCTGTTGTAACTTCAGCCAATACTCCTTTTTCATCTTTCCCCGCCAATACTTTGCCTGCTGTCTTCTCTCTTATCTTTTATCCCATCTTATGTCTCTTGTCTAGTTTCCTGTCTTGCCCTTTGTCTTCTCACTTATCTGGTCTCTTGTATTGTTTTTGTCTTTCATCTGGGCTCTTGTTTTGTCTAATCTTGTCTTGTCTCTTGTTATGCTTCTAGTCTTGTCTTGTCTCTTGTCTTGTCTTCAGTATTGTCCCTTGTCTAATTTCTTGTCTTATCTCTTATCTTATCTCTTGTCATATCTCTTGTCATATCTCTTGTCATATCTCTTGTCATATCTCTTGTCTTGTTCCTTGTCTAATTTTTTGTCTTATCTATTGTCTTATCTCTTGTCATGTCCCTTGTATAATTTCCTCTCTTGTGTCTTGTCGCTTGTATTGTCTCTTCTCTTGTCTTTTGCGTTTTGTCTCTTTTCTTGGGTTATCTCTTGTCTTGTTTTATCTTCTGTTTTGTCACTTGTCTTGGCTCTTGTCTTGTGTCCTGTCTTGTCTTCTGTTGTCTTGGCATTGGTCTTGTCTCCTGACTTGCCTCCTGCCTTGTCTCTTGTATTATCTATCGTCTTGTTTCCTGTATTGTCGCTTGTCTTGTCTCTTGCTTTATCTCCTAGCTTGTCTGTTGTCATGTCTCTTGTCTTGTCTCTTGTCTTGTCTCTTGTCTTGTCTCTTGTATTGTTTCTTGTCTTGTCTCTTGTCTTGTCTCTTGTCTTGTCTCTTGTCTTTTTTCTTTTTTCTTGTCTCTTGTCTTGTCTCTTGTCTTGTTTCTTGCCTTGTCTCCAGTCTGGTTTCTTATCTCTTGTCTTGTCTTGTCTCTTGTCATGTCTTTTTTCTTGTCTCTTGTCTTATCTCCTGTCTTGTCTCTTGTCTTGACTCTTCTCTTCTCTTGTCTTCTTTTCTGTCATGTCTCCTGTCTTGGCTCTTCTCTTGTCTGTTGTCATGTTTTTTTTTCTTGTCCCTTTTTTTTCCTCTTGTCTTGTCTCTTTTCATGTCGTTTTTTCTTGTCACTTGTCTTGAATCTTGTCTTGTCTCTTGTCTTGTCACTTGTCTTGTATTTTGTATTGTCTCTTGTATTGTCTATCGTCTTTCCTCTTGTCTTTTTGTCTTCTCTTGTCTTGTTTTCCCCTCTAATCTTGTCTCTTGTCTTATATCTTATCCTATTTATCGTATCTCTTGTGTCGAGTCCTGTCTTGTCATTTGCCTTGTTCCTTGTCTTCCCTCTTCTATTGTCTTGTCTGGTTTCTTATCTTGTATCTCGTCTCTTCTCATGTCTTCTTGTCTTCTATTTTCTGGTCTCTTACCTTATCTTTTGATCTGTCTTAAACTTGTCTGGTCTTGTCTTGTCTCATCTTGTTCTGTCTTGAGTTGTCTTCTATTGTCTCTTGTCCTCTCTGTGCTCTTGCTTTGTCTTGTCTCATCTCTTCCCTTTTTTTTGGTCTCATCCCTCTCTCTTTCTAAAAGACGTGATTATGTTTTATCACCTGTCTTGTCTTCTATTTTGTTGTCTTTTCTTGTCATCTCTTACCCTCTGTCTTGCTTCTTAGCTTGTCTTTTACCGCATTTTATCTCTTGATTTCCATTGTCTTTTGTCTTATTTTGTTTCATCTTACCTCATGTCTTGTCTCTTGACATATTTCTTACCTTGACATCTGCCCTTTCTTATCTTGAACATTGCTTTGTGTCTTATCTCTTATCTTGAGATGGCTCTTGCTTTATCTCTCGTCTCGTATCTTATCCTATTTTGTCTCGCCTATATCTGGTCTCTTGTTTTCTTTATTATCTTCTTTATTGTCTTCTTTAATGTCTCTTTCATTGCCTTTAGTCTCCTACTTAATCTTTTCCGTTTTCATTACCTTTTCTACCCATCTCTCCATCCTTACTTACCTTTTCATTTTCAAATTCTTATCTTCCACAACAATATTTCACCTTCTCTTTCCACAACTTTCCTCTTTTTGTTTTATACATAAGCCGCATGAAACGACTTGAGATAACGGTTTTTTTTCAACGCAAGCGATAGTCTGCTTTGTACAAATTTCTATCCAAACTTTTCAGCCAACTTTGAAATTCACTTAAAGCTCACACAATTTCCACATTTCCCCCTGTGATCCCTCATCGCACTTTTCCATCTGCACATTTCGCGTTTCCCTTTTGTTTGTCTACTTTTTCGCGCAGTTTAGCTGCTGAGCATTTTTCATTCAATTTTGTGTCATACACTTGAAAAAACAAAAACCGGCGGCGATTATGCAGGCAAGCGAAACTGAAAGCCACCCAATGATGAATGGTAGAAGGGGGGAGCGAACGAGCGCTTCGGTGCGTTCGTTGTCATTCAACGATCTGCGGCAACTCCTGCTGCGCTGCAATCACAGCGGCGGCAGCAGCGTGACCAGTCATGCTGGCAGCACCGCTATATAACGGCATTTTTATTGTGCATTGTGGGGCGAAACTGCTTCCTGATTTGCAATATTTTTTTCAATTTTTTTTTTCATTTAGTTTTATTTGGATTTTTTTTTCTGCTGTGCGCTAAACTATAAATGCACAGTGTATTCGTTTCGAAGGAAGCATGAGTGATATGAAAAAGTGTATGCTTAACCCGTTATGACCCATATTGACTAATTTCGTATATACAAATTTATGTTTTGAGTAACATATATTAAACAGTTTCATCAGATTATGGATAATCATATTGGAAAAAGTTAGCTAATGGAATTAACCCATTATGAGCCATATTTTATAATTTTCTATTTTTAACTTGTTGCTCAAGTGTCCGATATTATAAGTATTATGGATATTTCTCACGACCATGGATAGTTTTAATTAAAAATGCCTATAACTAATACAATTAACCCATTAAGAGCCACATTCACTAGTTTTTATTTTTAATATTTGTGGCTTGTGGATATCACAAATATTATAGGTATTTCTCGCGACTATGGTTATTTTCAATTGGAAAAGGCAATAACTAATGCGATTAACCCATTAGAAGCCATACTCAATTATTTTTCTTTTCAATGTTTGAAGCTTAACTGTCAGATATTATAAATGTTATGGATATTTCTCGAGACTATGAATACTTTTAATTGGAAATGGGTATAACTATTGTGATTAACACACTATGAGCCATATTCACTAATTTTTCTACTTGATATTTGTTGCTTTAGTGTTAGATATTACAAATATGATAAATATTTTTTGGCACTATGATTTTATTTAATTGAAAATGGCTATAACTAATGCGGTTAACCCATTAAGAGCCATATTCACAAGTTTTTCTTTTTTAAATTCATTGTTTAAATTTCATATGTTACATAATTTCGCCAGTTTTTGGCTACTAATAATGGAAAATGGGTACAACTAGCACGCTTAACCCATTATGAACCATATTCATAAATTTTTCTTTTGAAACTTTTTTTTTAAGTATTACAAACAACACAATTTTACGAGATTTTGAATACTCGTAATGAGAAATGAATAGAAGAAATACGATTAACCCATTAGGAGCCATATTCAATACTTTTATGCTTAATATTTGTTGCTCAGGTGTTTAATATTAAAATACCATAGATATTTTTCGCGACTTTAGACATTTTTAATTAAAAATGCCTATAACTAATACAATTAACCCATTAGAGGCCATATTCACTAATTTTTCTTCTTGAAATTTTATGTTTTAGCATCACATACTAGACAATTTCACCAGGTTGTGAACACTTACAATGGAAAATGTATATAACTGACACGTTTAACCCATTATGAACCATTTGAAATCATTTAACTTTATACATTGTTTGTAAATTTTCCACTAAAGTGTAAGTTACAGTCAAAATTCATTTGTTAATGCTTATCCATAACACAAAAAGTGTCATACACATCGTTTTAACCCATTATGAGCCATATCAACTTATTTTGACTTGTGAATTTTTTCATTGAAATGTGTCACATTAGCATTTTCACTTGTTAAATGAGCAAATTTCAAGCCAATGTTCAAATAAGGTGTAACTTTGCTATTGTTGCTGTTGTTGTAGCGCATCAATAAGCTGGTCAACACTTTGAAAATTCGACGGTAAATTTCGCCCTTTTCCCTTCTGTCTTTGACTATTTTTTTTAGCGCCGTGTCGCTATGAAACGCAAAGTATGCGTTTCTTTCGCGTTGCTTGCTTTTCACTTTGATTTGGCATCCGCCCACTTTTTATACGCGTAGAGGAAATGCAGCTTCAATGCGTTGAACAATGAACGAAAGGACACATGAAAGGAGGCGTAATATGCCGTAGAATAGGGCAGGTAAAGTGAGTGCGGCGCTTAGGGGGGAAAACAAGACAATGAAGTTGGCAAGCGATGCGGAAAGATGTTTCAAGAATTAAATGTCGAAATAAATGAGATTCCATTGTGCATAGCTTGGCCGAATTGGGGGAATGCAGAGAACACCGTGTGGGTTGGTGGGCCATGGACCAAACGATAATAGAAATGATGGATGTGGCAAGTATGACAGTTAAGTGTTGTGGCTTTAGTACAGAGATGCAACTAATTGGATGCATTGTTAGCAAATTCGTTGACAATGTGACAAGATTAAAGAACTCTTCAGTAGACGTTTTCTTTAATAGGAACTTCTAAACTAAACTACAATATTTCAACATTTGATCTGAGTTGGAGACTTTTAATTATTGCCTCTCTTTTTTTGACCTGAATACAGCTTGCTGCAGTCTTTTAACAATGCAGAAACTTAAAAAAAATTACAAAAAAAAATCAAAGAAACACTACACACATCCGCTGCCAACAAGTTTTCATTTTCTGAGAGTAATTTCTACGCGCAATTCTTTAACATTGTCGGCATAAATCGTTGGCACTTTAACACCAATTCGGAAAATCTGAAAATAGCGGAAATTTAAACAAAAGTGGCCGCTTCTAAGTGCATTTTTGCTTTATTTCAAAGACTCATTGTTTGATTTATTCGCTGCTCTAAATTTTCATAGCAATTTGTATTCATTTTTTGATTCAATTTACTTCAATCATACAAAAAGAAAAAAAACTCAACATATGCCATCAAATCAACATCAAAGCAATTTTTGCGCATCTTTCACACATTTGCAGCTATAATAACAACAACAACAAATAGTCATAAATGTAAAGAAAAAATGAAAAAAGCAACAAACAAAAAATCAGAATGGAAAAGGCGAGCAACAACTGCCAATGCAATGCTGCCACACATGCTGTGTGTGTTAGTGTGTGTGTGTGTGTCCATGTCTGTGTGTGTGTGATTTTTACGCCTGTTATTATATGGTTTAGCTGTTGTTGTATTCACAATGTGTTTTATTTACAATTCACGCGCGATTTGCTGCTTCGAATTCAATGTTTTTCCTGTTCGCTGACTGTGGCCGCTTTGGCGGATTTTGCGCATCTGCCGTTGCTCACTTTTCATTGCAGCTGCAGCTGCAGCTCACATACAACAACACACTCGTATGAACGAATTTCCCTTTCACAATGCGCCAAGCGAATCGTTGCGCTAAGCGGCGCACTAATCAAAAATTAACAAAGTCTATTTTTAGGCGCTACACAGCAACAGGTTAAAATTGTGCGCTGTACGTTCGCCATTCACAAAATTTGTTGTTGTTCTTGTTGTTTGTTTGTTTTTGTTGTTGTATTAGTTTTGTTGTTGTTTTTGAGTGGTTGCCTTCTTTTTGTTGTTTCACTTTCAATGAACATTTCCACACAGCAAAATTGAAGCAACATTTCCGCTGCCACCGCAAATGTGGCGCACAGCAGCCGTAATGAGTTTATGGCTGACGTGCGTGTACGCCTTTATGACTCATGGGGCGCTCGAGTGGCAATTTGAGCTGAGTATTTTGTTTTGTTTAAACGGCGCTCGCTCGAGCTGACTGGGTGTGTGCCGAGTAAAATTTGACTGCCACATCTGTATAGACGCGTTGTTGTTGTATTGTGTTGTTGCATAAAGTCAGCAGGGAGCATTTACTGCCGCCTTGTTGAGCATCGAAGTGTTGTGTGCAAAAAATTGCACAACTAATTGAATCAATTCGTTGTTGTTGTTGTTTTTGCATGTAAAATGGTCAATGAAAAGTGTATAGATTTTAATAAATTCAATATGGCCAATAAATTTTGCCCACTCTATTCTTGATTTGGTTGCCTTTGGATTTGCCTTGAAACCTTTTAAAATGAAATTCTCTGCTCCTCTTACTTTCGTCTCGTTGAATTGGCTTAGTTTGAGCACAACTCAAATGAAAAGTGCTCATTAATGGCATTTCCGTTTTATGCGCAATCTTTCCCCCATGAGACAAAAGAGCATTCAAAGTAATAAGTAGCAACAATATAATAAAAAAAAAATGGCGCACCAACGACTCTGCTCGACGTAACGCTGAGCTGATTGCGCATATCGTCGGCCGCAGCTGCCTTGCGTCGGCCATATCCTGAGCGTCGCCACTTATGCGCATCCTTATCGAGCCGTAACAAAAACAACAACAACACACAACAATGGCACAATGCGCTTTCCGCAACACTGACCATGACGGCGTCTTTGCAAGTCCGGCCGCGCTGTGCGTTATTTATCACAGCTCAACAATGCGTTCGCCGGTCGCACCGTTGCGACGAGAAAATCAATCAAATTCACGTAGCCAGTCGGGTGTGTTGTGGGCGTGGGCGGGCAACAGCCGGTGTCGGCAGGCGGGTAAAAAAAATTCATTTCCAAAGTGGACTAAATGCATATGAAAAAAAGTAACGCAAATGACAAAAAAAGCAGTGCACCAGCTTGAGGCGTAATTTGCAATAAAACCGAAGCAATGTAAAATACACAAAATTAAGAAAATAAAAAATAATAAAAATAAAGAAAATATAAAATGAAGAAAATATAAAATAAAGAAAATAAAAAATATAAACGATTAAACCAAAGGTAGCCAGCGAAAAAATGTTACAAAAAACTCACCTCGCGATAAAAAAAATCAATTTAAAACAGTAATGGCCGCTGTTGAAAGCGCTGACGAAAAATAATAACGAGTAATGAAATGCGAAGCTTAAGCATTAAGTTGAAGCGGTGGGCGGCAGCTGGACGGTTGAAGAGCAGCGAATAAGTTGAAAGAGCACGTGATATCACATAATGAGGCTGAGGCAATTCAACAAGAACAAACTTTCAGCAAATAAGTTGAAATTAAAAAAAAGAATTGTCAACTCTAATGTTGGCTTTTAAAATTTAAAAAGTTGTAAAAAAAAGAATGATTTTTGAATGAAATTGAAGGCTTTATTGAGCATAGTTCGAATGATACGATTAAAGTTAAACATGTTTCATAACTTGTTGACATTTTAAAGATAATTCCATTATGTCTTCTCATAGAAATCCTCCTACCTCCTCCTCCTGCCTGTTGACATAAAATTGAAAACCGTAAATTTTTGCAAACTTCTCTTGAGGAAAATTTTTAATTTTTTTTTTTCACCAGCCAAATCATTCGCCATGGACAGGAATAGGTGGTAATGACTTGGTGCCACGTTAGGACCATAAGGTCGATACTTAAGTGCATCAAAACCTCACAGCCAAGTTCCTGGAAGTTTTGACAAGTCACAGTCGATGTTTCTTGCCTGATGTTGACTTGATGGAAGACCATTCCTCTCCTAAGAATCTTTCAACTAACCTCCGGGGCTTCTAGCGAGTCGCTCTCAATGTGTCTGGACTGACGTTGCCCCCCTGGATAACCATTCCTCTAAGAAGAATCTGTCAAACAGCTCCCGAAGCTTCAACCGAGTCACTATCGATGTGTCTGGCTCGACGTTGCCCCGATACGAAACGTTTCAACCAACCTCCCGGAGATTCTGGCGTCACTGTCGATGTGTCTGGCCTGACGTTGCCCCTAAGGATCCCAACTCCTTTTCTAAGAACCTGTTGATCGATACCCCTCAGCTTCTGGCAAATCACTATCGATGTGTCTGGCCTGACGTTACTCCGATGGATCATAATTCTATCCCACGATCTTGTCTACCACACTCCCAGAGCTTCTGGCCAAGTCACTATCGATGTGTCTGGCCTGAAGTTGTCTTGATAGAATACAATTTCTCTCCTAGGAACCCGCCAACCATCCTTCTGAAGCTTCTGTTTGTATCTAGAGTTATTCAAGTGATTCCAAATGGTTTTCTGTGTAATATTCAGCTTCAGCTTCAGACAGAAAGCTTATCTGAGAGTCAAACTCGATGATTTAAATGATTTTCTTTGATCTTTGATATACAAATTTCAAGACAAAATCAATGAAACGCAGGCCTAAAGTAGATGTTACAGTATCAGCACCTGAAACATTATTTAGTTTTCTAAAAGTTTTGGCTTGCATTTTCTTCTTTATCGAAGATAATATTGTCGGATAAGGCATATTTTCTCTTTGCTGGTATCCATCTTTGATGCGCAATCAAACAAAGCTAAATCAAGCTATTATAAAACTATCTGAGAAGTTGTTTTTGTACGAATTCTTATCGTTATAAAGCCATCCAACATGACGCGACACTTCTTGTTCTTCTAAAACCATCCGATCACACATTTACAAAGGTAGTTACAGACTACTAAAGCCAAATATTGGAAAAATTATGGATGAATTTGAGATATTTAAGGTTTTCCTGACGTATTTGTTTTCCTTCTTGACTCCTGTCGTATTAACTACTGAAAAATATTCAAAATTTTAGATTAGATTAGCTAGATTAGATTAGATTAGCAAATTACAAGAGCTCATGCCACAATTGTTATATTAGAAATTCTTTTCTTATTATTATTAAAAGTTATCAATGAAACGTTAATGTAATGTTAATTTTTTTTACTTTTAAACAGCTTAAAAAATTAGTATGATTTCTTTTATATTTAAACTTGAATTTCAAATAAATTAAAAACTATAAACAGGCAATTTGCAAAGCATCCAAAAGGTTGGGTTGAGTTTATCTCGTTGTAAACACAACAGGATGGCAACCATAAACTGTAGGACAAGCTGCCAGTGCAAGAAGAAGAAGACAAAAACGATGAAGCACGGCGGCCAGATGATAGCAACATCGGGTGCGCGCAGAAATTATACAAAAAGCTTTTGTTATGCAAATACTTCAAAGCATGTCTTAACGAGGCGGCGAAGAGTGGCAACGCAGGGGAAATGAAAAGTGCGCGGCAAAAGGTTGAAAGCCAGCTAAGCAATACACAGCAGCAACAGCAACAAACAGCAAAGTAAACCGTGGGCTGCGATTGTGCGAGCGGCAGTGGAGTGCAACGAGTAACAGCTGCAACGGCAAAGCCGCAAAGGACATATTCCACCTGACAGCAGAAACGGCGCTGGACAGACGCGCGCACCATTGCGAGCTAAAACTACAAAACAAACACACATAGAGACACACAAACAGACTTAGAGACTTGCAGATGAGTGCAGACAATGCAAGTAGCAACCACAACAACAACAACAATAATAAATTAGCAACTAAACGCTGGCGCTGGCACAACTGTGGCGACGGCTAACATTTCAAGAATTTGGCTTTGACTTGAGCGGCGTCTTGCTCCTGTTTCTTTGTATGATTCTGCCTGTGCTTCTTCTGGTCTTTTTGTACTGTTTGTCTCTCTTTTTGTTGCAACGACTTGCTGGCTGCTAACTATTTTGCTGCATCAACACATTTCAGCGTTGCTTTTGAAGGACAACGACAACAACGTCGCGCACTACGCGCAACGTTTAGAGTTTATTAATCATATTGTTGTTGTTTTTGTTGTTGTCGTTTGTGTTGAAAATCGCTATTATGGGCGTAGTGGATGTTTTTGTTGTTGTTGTTGTAAACTTGTTTTTGTTATTATATAATTTGGTATGCAAATAGCAGCAATGAAGCCGCTTCTAGGGCCACAAGTGGCAGGAGAGCCAGCAACCAGATGACAAGAACACAATGTGGCCCACTGCAAGCAAGATGACAAACGCACATTGGGAACGTCACAGGAAAGTTGTCAGTTGGACAGTGAAGCAGTGCTGCTGTTGTGATGTATTAAAATTTGCCTTAACAAAAGCAGAGAGCTTCATTTTATTTGTCTTTGAGGAGTTTTCTCGTTGTTTGTTGATTTTTGTTGTTGTGCTGTAAATGTATGCAACAACAACAACAACAACTAATACAAAAAGAGATTATTGATTAGGCCGCCAAGATTTTCAAGCGCATGTAGGCTGCGTGAATTATTGTGAAGTAAGAAACGAAGTAACAAAGAAGTAAGAAACGGAAGTGAAAGTCCAAATTAAAGAAAAGTAAAAAGAATTATTGCAATTTAATTTTATCAAAAGGCGCAACTGTGTTGATGACGTTCAGTTTAATGCTAAAAAGAGATGGCAAATGGTACAGCAAAGCACAGCACTCTGTGCCCAACTGTCAGTTGCAGTTGCTAAATAACTTAAAAATTTACCACAAATATTTACGAAATAAATTTCAATGAACATTTCAAAGCTGCCGTCCAATTCCAAACATTAACAAAAGTTATTATTAAATTTTTTGTTTTGCTTTTGACAAATCAAAGTAATAAAGCAAAATGTTTGTAGTCATTTTTGGTTAGCAGAATAAGTGGAAAAATATTTGCCAAGGAAATTTTAATTAAATTTTCTTTATCAAAAGTCTTTGGAGCCAAATGAAATTTGTTTAATTTTTATTTTTGTACAATTTGTGGTATTAAGGCTCGTTTACTAATGGGCTCAGATCTGTTAGAATAAAGGTTCAGAAAGGACTTTATGAGGACTGTACCGTTAAGTGATACAAGGTACGTTTGCTTAGGGCTTCAGATCTTTAACGATGAACCTTCAAGAAGGACAGGGGAGGACTGTATCCTAAAGTGATACAAGGCACGTTTGCTTAGGGCTTCAGATCTTTAACAATGATCTTTTAAGAAGGATAAGAGGAGGACTGTACCTTAAAGTGATACAAAGCACGTCTGCTTAGGTCCTCGGATCTTTAACAATGCACATTGAAGAGGAAAAAGAAGAGTACTGCACCAGTGGCCCCAGCGGGCAAGAACAGGCTTTGCGGAAGGTGGAGACTACTTTAATGAAAGCGAATCTCTTCCACCAAAACAATTGACAGCAACTTTTGTCTCTTTGAAAGGTAAAACCAGATTTGCTGAAGACTCTCTGTGACCTGGGCCACCACTTCCATCTTCTTCTGCTTTAAAGTCCATCGTGCTTTAGTGTTCATCATCATTTCTGCCCATGTCCTGTGCTCCTTTTCCCCATAACCTACTCAACAATGCGAGCAATTGCTCACTTCTCAGCACATTTACTCACCCAGTTGAGCATAAAAACTTTACTACTCCATTGACTCTTGGCATTTCAACCAAAGTGAAATTCATCAGCGTTAACAAAAGTCAGCGCAAAGCTAAAAGTGAGAAAATGCTAAAAGTGAAAATCCTCATTAAGCTCGCCGCAGTTTCGAGTTCGTCTAATTAAAACGCTTCAGTGACAAGCTCAAAGTTGGAAATCCGACAACTCGCCCCCTACCAACTACAGCCTCAGCCAAGCAACTCGAGTGTGGTAATAAAAATTTTTGATAGTTTGCACGCGCAAACTTTGACAAATTTCCTGCCGTCAGCCGGCAAAATGTTGGCGTCATCAAACTTTTCGGTTTAGAAAGTTTTTGCAGTGTTTTGGCGCTGATTCGCGCACTTGATTGTAATTAATTTTCTCGGCACACTCGAACGCTTACGCGACGAGTGCAATTAGGTGGAGTTTTCTTTTGGCGTTGCGCTTTGATTGCACTCTGCGTCGTGATTCGCTGAATCAATTTGCGATTGCAATACACAGAAAAGCGTAAAGAAGATAAATTGTTGTTGTTAAATCAATAAAATGTTTAAACTTGTGCAATGTGCACATAAAGAGACAGAAAGAGACAGAAAGAGAGAGCATTGTAGCAACATTTTGTGACATGCGATTAAAACGCACATAAAGCAAAAACTGCAACAACAAAATTGCAAAACGTACTTATTGCTGTTGTTAGGTGACACTAGCGTTGCTATCTAAGCGCAACGGCACCGAAGGTTCAACTGTGCGGCCAGTGGCGAATGAGTGAAGAGGCGCAAAGGCTGGTGGCAAAACTTTTCAAGAGTGTGTGTTGGAAAATTGCTCGGGTGTCGTGTTTCTAGTTGTTGTAGATGAAATGGAGAAGCAATAAATTCCCATTTGTTCTTTTCGATATCACACCAACACACACAGACACAGATACAAAAACATGCACCCTGGCACGACACAATGCTTTATTCGCCATTTTTCCCCATTGCTGCCTCACGGAATTTGTCAAAAGACACAAACACCAACACAAATATGCGCTCCACTGTTCGACTCATTGTATTTGTATGCGTTTATGTGTGTGTGTGTGTGTGTGTGCGTATTTGTGCCGGTGTGCGTGCCAGCATGTTTGTCGTTAGGGGGCGTTTGTTGTTAGTGTCTCTGTAGTGGCTGCTATTGATGGTGTTAAAATTTTCAAGAAAACTTTTTGCTTGTTAAACATTTCAGTGCCCCTCCGCCGCCCCGGAATCCTGACCGATGCTCGAGTAACGGCTGCCTTAAAATCCCTCTTCAGCTCATCGCTACAACAACTACACTCAACGCAAAGTGCCATAACAAATTTTGAGCACTTTTCCTATGGGTGAGTGTGTGTCTCTGTTGCCTTGTACATGTGTGTGTGTGTGTGTGTGTGGCTGTGTGTTTTTGTTTTATATGTATGTGCCATGTTGTTTGGTAGGTGGCGCCCATATCAGATTGTAAATTTTATATTGCATACTTTTGGGTGTTTTTAACACACTTAATTGGGTCAATTTGAGTTGTGAACACTTTGGGGAGGAAAGTTGAGCGCGCTTTGCTGCGTGGTGGTGTGTGAAGCGAGCAAAGCGCCATAAGCGCTAAAAAATTTTGTTAAATCTAAGCAAATCGTTTTAGGCGATCTTTTTCAAATATGTCAAAGTAGCTTTTTGGAATTGAAAATCCTACAATGATGCTAACATTTATTTTTAAACTAATTTAAAAAGGTGAAATGATGAAAGATGAGAAAGTTGGTATACAATTTAAAAAGTACGGTTAAAAGATGACTGATGAATGACCAACCAAATGACTGATGAGCAAGAAAAGATGAGTTATGGAGGGAAAATATGAATGATATGTGATAAAAGATGACTGAGGAAGGGAAAATATGAATGATGAATGATAAGAGATGAATGATGAATGACATAAGATGACTAAAGAATGATAAAATATGATTGCTAAAGGAAAAATATGTATGATAGATGACAAAATATGAATGAATAAAGTTAAAAAATGAATGTTAAGTGATAAAATATGACTGTTGAAGTCAAAATATGAATGATATATGACAAAATATGAATGACAATGACATAAGATGTCTGAAAATTTACAAAAGATGACTGATGAAAGAAAAATATGAATGATAAATGACAAAAGATGACTGGAGAATGATATAAGATGAATGACAAAGGGACGATATGAGTGATAAATGGCAAAAGATGACTGACGAATGCAAAATATGAATGATAAATAACAAAAGATGAACGAAGAATGAGAAAAGATGACTGATGAAGGCTGAATATGAATGGTAAATGACAATAGATGACCAATAAGTGACAAAAGATGAATGTTGAAAGCTGAAATATGACTGATGAAGGAAAAATATGAACGATAACTGACAAAAGATGACTGAAGAATGACATAAGGTGACTGCAAATTTACAAATGTTGACTGACGAAAAAAAATATGTCATGAAAAGATGACTGAAGAATGATAAAAGACGACTGATAAAGGGAAATATAAGTGATACATGACAAAAGATGACTGATGAAGGCAAAACATGAATAAGAAATCACAAAAGATGACTGACGAATGAGAATAGATGACTGATGAAGGCTGAATATGAATGATAAATGACAATGTATGACTAATAAGTGACAAAAGATGAATGTTGAATGATAAAATGATAAAGAAAACGATGAAGAGATAACAAGAGAGCAAAATATAATACAAAAAAAGGAGATTGATGAAAGATGAACGATGAGTGATAGATTTAAGTTGCGTTAAGAGATTTAAGTTATATGATGAGTGACAAATCAAGTCTTTTAATTATTTTAGGTGAAAGATGAGGCATTAGCGTTGCTAAATCAATTGGAAAAGATTAATACAACTGGATGTTTGATAAATCATGGCCGTACATTTTGTCATCAAATACATGTAAGAAAAGGCCGCAACTAAATTTTTTTCAAAGTTTCAAAGGTCAGAAACGGCTGTGAGTTGGTTTTAATGAAAATCAACTCAGAAAACAGTTAATTTCCTTATGTTAAAAGAAAAAGAGCCAACGTATTGTAAAAGATTTTAGTTTAAAGATGAATGATAACTCATATCCTTAAAATTTGTATTTAAATATTTCAATATTCAATAAGATAAGAATTGGATGAGAATTAGTTTCATCAAAACCAAGTTATAAAAGTTTGTTTAACGCTTTTAAAGACAAAACAATCAAAGTTTTGAGAAAAACTTATGTTTAAGAATGAATGATAAAACCTATTCTTTAATTTTGTTGTCAAATACCAGAAAAGAAAATCAAAAAGAAAAAAATCAAAGTTTATTTAACACTTTTACAGCCAAAACAATCAATGTATTGTAAAAGACTAAACTTTTTGTATGAATAATGAGTTTTATACTGAAGTTGATTAATTAAATATCAGAAATTGAAGAAAGCAGTCTGTAAAATGCAGTTTCAAATTTAATAATTTCTAACTAATTTTAAATAGTTAGGACAATATTTTTGGCGCACATTAAACGTTCTGTCAAAAAATTGCACACTGCTTGGTCATTTGAACTCCCACAAGGACTGAAAATAACAATTTGATAAAGTTTCAAGCTCCAACTCATTCAACATTTACATTGCCACACTTTATAAAAGAAATTACAATACAAAAGTGTGACAGTCACTTCTACCTGAGACTTTGTTATTCATCGTTTCAAATCTCTAGAGAAACACACAAATTACTGGTGTAACTTTTGAAAACTGACACTTAAACTTCACATAAATTTCACTTGATAGTTTCTAAACACCACTTAAACTTTGAAATTAATAAAATGTCACACTGGACGCCCTTGTCACAAGACACTCAGTCAAGCTTATGCAGCTTGCTTGAATCAAAAACTAAAACATTAACATAAATAAAATTATACCTGTGTAGGAGTGAGTGCAGCCGCAACGCTTAAAAGCTAAACAAATTTAATGCAATTCAAACTTTTCACAACTCGAACTTGAAATGGTACAAATTCTACTTTGAGCGGCACACTTTTCCGCACATATTCACAGATAGCGGCGCATAAAAATTATGCAAATGCTATCAGGAATTTATATTTTCTATTATATTGAGCATAATCTGCTGCATAAATTGTTCAAGTGTAGCTCGCTTCGAACCTCGCAGTCGACATGCCGACGAAGAGAAAAACTTTCTGCCGCTGGACAAATTCCATGCAGACGATAAACTTTCGCCTAACAAGATTACAGCGAGTATATCATAAGTATGGATACGTACAATGGCGGCAACTGGCAAGTCGTGTGGGGTGAAAGGAAAAATCAGACAAATTTGCCAAGTTGGACAAATTTGCGTACCTATACCCGTGTTTCCGTTGCCAGGTTCGTTTGTGCAGAGCAAAAATGTTCTCTCTTTTTGGTCACAACACTCGCACAACCATCGACAACGCCATGGCTGAACTAAGAGTGTGGTGAAATGGCAGTGCGTGTAGTGTAGGTGAGCATGCAAGCTGCCAAGTAATCTGATTTCACTTTTAAATGCTTGCCAAATTGAGTGAAACTTTTGTGTGGCCAACGCCATGAAGTGTGTCCTGTTCGATCTCGTTTGGTAACACTGGGCACATGAAGTGCTTGCCAGACATGAAATTCACGTATCATACATTCTTAATGAAGACAAAAAGTGTTCTACAACAGACTTTCAAATACATTTGAAGCTACAAGGTCGCTCTGGCTTGTTAAATATAAAAATTCTGCCTGAAAAATCGATGCAATAAATAAGAAAATGTGAAAAATCATTCACTGCCAATACTGTCATTCAATATACCGCAATTTTGAATTGTGTGACAACTTGTCACAAATTTACAATAAGCTTATAATAGCCCTTTTAGAACATACATTCATTGCTATATAAAGTTATCCGTTTTAAATAGTGTGACAGGCTGTCACAAATTTTTAGATTTTAAAAAATTCTGAATTTATAAAAAACTGTCTTCACGCTTTGCACAAACGAGATATTACAATTTTGAAAAGTGTGACAAGTTGTCACAAATTTTAAAATATTCGTACAATTGAAATTTTACAATATACAGTCGCTTTATCTTGCGCAATCGAAATTTATGAGTTTTCAATAGTGTGACAAGTTGTCACAAATTGTCAAATAAGTGTACAACAGAAATTTTGGACTCTACAGTCGTTTTAGCAACAAACAAATATACATACTAGTGTAACAATGTGTCACAAAACTTTAAAAAGTATATAGTGGCGGGTTTTGCATTAGAAAAAAGTTCTACTACAACAACAATTAAATCAAACTTTCATAAATGTGTTTGTGACATTTGTTCCAAAATTGTCTATGTAAGAAATATTAACATTTTTAAAACCATAAATAACAGATGTTCAAATATTTGTTTTGAAAATTGCCACAAATTTTGTCACATATGCCCAAACATTGTTAGACAGTTCGCCCCAATTGTTGCGTTGTCCTTTCACTTGACTACGTTGTAGTGTGAGATCAACTGATGCGGGAAGGAAAGTTGCATTTAAAGTTAAACGACATAAGTAAACGACGCTGAGGGACTGGACAGGCTGTCACATGCCGACTTCAGCAGAAAAACTCCAAGGACATTGTTGCCATCGCTGCGTTAGATAAAGTTTACATTACGGTACCGAGCTCCAGTCAAACTTACAGGTAAAAGTTAAAGGCAGACGAACAGGGAAAAAATGGAGGGATATGGACAAAAAATCACACGAGTCGACAAAATTATCGTAAAAAGTTTTTTAACGACATTTTTACCGCCTTTACTGTCGCCTCCGGCTAACGTCGCGCACATTCGCATATTATTAGTCACATCGATTGAATTTCGGGCTATATGCAAAAACGAAAAGGAGAAGACAACGCAAGCAGCGACAATGGAGGCGCTTTTGTCTGTACGTTTAGTCACTTGTGACGTGGACAGGCAACGTTGAATGAAAGTTCATTTACGCTACAAAACGTGAGAAAACTTTTTTGCACACTTTTTTCATTTCATTTCATTAAATAAAATTAGTATCACTTTGGAGTGTTTTTAATTGGAATTTTGCAGAAATTAAATTTATTGCGCTGACTTTAAGCGATATTAACTTTAAGCACCGGGGGGTAAAAGCACAATTTGTAATTTAATTGCCACTTAATTAACGGCACAAAGCGTAATACGTTGCGGTGTGTTATAATGGTAAAACTTTCAAGAATGGCCAGTAAGTTGAAATATAAACTTGACACATTCATTGAAATTTAAATGGGTGGCACGAACTGGGCATAAATTCCAATTAAAAACGTTGACAGGCAGATTTATTTGCGCTTCAATGGACAAAGTCAGCAAACTAAAGACTTGAACTTTGTCAAAACAAAACATAAACAGACTTAAACATATTTTTGGGCAATACCCCAAAATGGAACACACAAAAGCGAATGGGGAAAGCGAATAGCGAAAAGAGAGCAGCATCAACTGAATTTGTTAAACTTTTGCCAATAAATAACGAAATTAATAAATAATTCATTGTCACAAAATCTCAATCATCGTTTGATAAGTTATTTTGATATTAGAAGAAGTCAATTGCCATTGAAATGTTGCATGAAGTTCAAGTAGTTTTCAAATAAAACTGAAATTCTTAAAAATATAGTGTCACAAAAGGAAAAAATTCGGCACAGCAGACAGTATCACAGTATTTCCTTGCCGCAAACACTCAATTATCGTTTGACAAGATATTTGTATGTTAAAAGTTGTCATTTGCCATTTGAAGTGTTAGTACTTTCCCAAAAACGAATAGAAACTCCAAAAATATGCTGTCACAAAAATGTTTAATTCGACAAAACATATCATGACTTGTTTTCGATTGTCAAAATATGGTGAAAGAAACTGATATTCCATGACATTGATTTAATTTAAGTACAAAAAGCACTTCAAATAACACATAGATTCTGTCACAAAAGAAAGTTCTCTAGCATTACTTAATAGTTATCTGAAAATGTGGCAAAAAGGCACAATTTCATAAATATTTATAAGACTTATTTATTGATCCTGAAGACAGCTGTGTATTTATTGAGGTTTGGTTTGTGTGACAACTGCTAAAGTCAGACGACTTAAATACGTTTAAAACATACGTTTTGCATACGTTTAAAACATAGGCAAACAATTTAATCATTAAAAAAAGCACAAAAAGTCACATAATTTCTGTCACAAAAAAAATCTGCAGCATATTTTAATAGTTAACTGAAATTTTGACATAACGGTAAGATTTTAGAAGACTTGATGCAAGTTTTTTTACTCTTTTATTAATCCTATCAATACTAAACGAGACACCGCCTTTGAATTCATTGTAGTTTGATTTTTGTGACATGTGTAACAGTCGCACAATATGAAAATCGTCTAAAAAATATGCATAGAAAGCTGTTCCTGACTTATGCTAATTCAAACATTCAGCATTCAGCATTCCAATTTTATTAAAAACAAATTATATATAAAGTATAATGAATTGTCTATATTTTGGGACATGTTGGCAGAAGGTCTTACTAGAAGGTCAACTTTTTTACCATATTGCATTGACAGATAACAATTTTGTTGTATTTTGTGATAAAACAAAAACAATTTCCTGAATCTCTAAATTTCTTTTGCATAGATCTATGTGACAACATGTCACAAACCAGTCAGTTTACATGGTATTTAATTTATTTATTTAGTTTTGAGTTTTTCAGAAAATGTGTTCCCTTCTAAATAATCAAAATTAATTTGAATTATTTTTTAAAATCAAGATTTATGTGACAACTTGTCACAAATCACTTTGCGTAGCTTATGTTTAATTATTTTAGTTTTTAGAAAATATCTACTCTTTAAACTACATGATTACATGTCACAAATCAGAAAAAACTATACCCAACTAAATTTCGTTTTTGTGACAACTTGTCGGAATGTAATAATCAAATTTAATATTTCATAGAAAATTTGTTCCGTGTTAAGTCATCAAAATAAATTTAATACGACAGCCAATTTCAATACACAAGATTAATGTGACAACACGTCACAAACAACTTTATTTGTATGCTATTTAATCAATTTAATTATACTGGAAAACGTTTTCTCGTTTAGAACATATAAGTCATCCGAATCCTTGTCAAAAATCAGATAAAATTATCTTGAACTGAATTTTTCTTTGTGACAACTTGTCACAATATAAAAAATTACATTAGATTCAATTTTTCTCAAAACATTTTTCTGTTTTTAATAATTTCAATTAAATTGAATCAATTGAAACGACAAATCAATATATATGGTATATATATATATGAATATATACCGGATTAATGTGACAACATGTCACAAACTAACTTAAATGCTATTTATTTATTTTTTTCATATTTTTTCAAGCAGGAAAAATTATATCTAACAGAATTTTTCTTTTGTGACAAGTTGTCACAAAAGTTATATACCGGATTAATGTGACAACATGTCACAAACTAACTTAAATGCTATTTATTTATTTTTTAATATTTTTCAAAGCAGGAAAAATTATACCTAACAGAATTTTTCTTTTGTGACAACTTGTCACAATGCTCATACATAGCTCAACAATTAACTAGCACAGTATTCGAAAAATTGACTCACCTTTCCCAAATTCACGAAACCATGATCCCTGGCCACCTGATCCGCCAATCCACTGTCGCCATTCGGTATATGCACCGCCCATGTGTGCGTATAATGACCGCTGCCGTCTGTCCGGCTCTCGCTCTCGTTCGCCAGCTCATAGTCCAGCGTCTGAGGCACAGCATCAGCGATGCTGTTCGTCAGCAATGCGCTCTGCTCGCGCGTCCGCGCCGCCACATTGGCGCCCAACGCGAAACCGACATTCAACGTACACACAAACACTACGACACTAAATTGCAAACCAACCAGCAACCAGCTACTCAAACGCGACTCGCTGCGGCCCATTGTTGGCCGGCGCGTTTCCGGCTGCTGCTGTTGTTGGCGATCATGTTGATGTTGGTGTTCTTGTTTTTGTTGGTGTTGGTAATGTCTGCTACGCGAACAGCTGAACGCGTTGTCGTTACGTTTTCGTTTGTGCGCTAAAAAACTAATTTTTGTTTCGTTAAAATTTTGTTTACTATCACATTTGGTTGCATCAACATTGGCATAACTACCACGCCCACTTAGCGCGCCCGAACCGCTGACAAAAGTCCGTTTTTGGGGGCGTGCAACATGTTGCACAATGGCGTTTGCTTTGGCAACATGCAGCTGTTTAATGTTGGCGCTGCAAAAGCGCTGATTCCTGTAGCTGTTGTTGTTGTTGTTGCTGTCGACGTTGCTGTCGTCGTTGGTGTTGTTGTTGTTGGCATCTTTGAATTGTATTTGCGCGACACTCCATCGTACGACGTCGTTTTTCATTGTGCGTGTGCTTGCGGTAGGGAAAGGGACTGCGAGTTTTTCACTTTCTACTATCGTTGTTGTTGTTGTTGTTGTTGTGAAGCAATTCCCTGTTGACGTTTTGGATTACGGGCGGAAGATTTGACGCAACTTAGCTGCGGTTAAAACGAGTGAAATGTGTGCACATTTACGGTGATTTGTCGGCAATAAAACTTGGCAAAAGTTTGCGCGTCAATTGTGGAAAGCTGCAAAGAACAAGAACAAGCACAAGCAATTATTAATGGTTATTTAAAATCTTATTTATGCAGGTTTTTTTTTTATTTTTAAATGAACACCAAATAAAAATACATTGAAGAGCTTCAGAAGGGACAATTTGAAACATTAAAGAAGTTCTGACTGTACAAGTAATGCAACTAATATTTTTGGGACACTTTGTCACAAAATCTAGGAAATAGTTTGTAAAAATATTTGAATCGATCGTCGACGAAATGGAATGAAAATGAAGTGGAATTCCAAATGATGAAGTGTCGTTTATTTGCGAATTGTTGAAGGGATAGGGATAGGGATAGAGATATGGATAAGGATAGGGTTTTTTTCCATGTCTCTAATAGGGAAAGGGATAGGTATAGGGATAAGGATGAGGATAAGGTCTGATAGATATTTTATGGATGAGATTGTCTTTATATTATGAGCAATAGTATAGGACAGAATTAGATAAGATAGGGTAGGGATAGGGATAAGAACAGGAACACGGACAGGGAAAAGGACAAGGACAAAGATAGGGATAGGGATTGGGATAGACATAGGGTTAGGGATAGAGATAAGGATAGGGATATGGATATGGATATGGATATGGATATGGATATGGATATGGATATGGATATGGATATGGATATGGATATGGATATGGATATGGATATGGATATGGATATGGATATGGATATGGATATGGATATGGATATGGATATGGATATGGATATGGATATGGATATGGATATGGATATGGATATGGATATGGAGATGGATATGGATATGGATATGGATATGGATATGGATATGGATATGGATATGGATATGGATATGGATATGGATATGGATATGGATATGGATATGGATATGGATATGGATATGGATATGGATATGGATATGGATATGGATATGGATATGGATAAGGAATAGGAATAGGGATAGGGATAGGGTTCAGGATAGGGATAGCGATAAAGATAGGGATAGCGATAAAGATAGGGATAGCGATAGGGTTCAGGATAGGGATAGCGATAAAGATAGGGATAGCGATAGAGATATGGATAAAGATAAAGATAAAGATAAAGATAGGGATAAGGATAGAGATACGGATAGGGATAGGAATCGGGATAGGGATAGGGTTAGGGATAAGGATAAGGATAGCGATAAAAATAGGGATAGCGATAGGGAACGGAATCGGGATAGGGATAGCGATACAGATAGGGATAGCGATAGCGATAGCAATAGGGATAGGGATAGGCATAGGAATAATATCTTCTTGGTCTTCTATGTACCAATTTGTACCACTTGTAAACACTTTTTTGCTCAAGTAAACTCGTCAAACCACACAGTCAGCGTTTGATGTGCGTTGAATCACTTACTTTGCTTCTTCATACAAAATTTAATACAGATTCTTAGATCAAATTTTGATACTTTTGACAGAGTTTTCACGTAAGATATTTTATAAGAAACAAAAGCACCCACACATTTCATAACATTTTCCATTTCCTATGCTGTCAAAACAACCAACTCAGCAGATTCCACACGCATAAACTGGCAACTTGACATTTTACGAGCCTTTTGAGCCACAAACGGCCAACCAGAACCACTCAATGTGGTCCTTATTTATTTCCACCACAATCGCATGCGCGTAAAAATTTAATAAAACCCACACATAGATATAAATTAATATCGGCCCACAAGGGACAAACCCTCATCGTATGCCGGACGTCGCCTATGGAAGCTGTCAATCACCATCGGCAAATGTTGCCCAGCAGCCGCATTACGTAACATTCACTCTGACATTTCATTTCTCTCAGGCTTATCATTAACTAGCTTCAATTTTTGCGATATGTTTTGTTGCTGTTAATGTCGATGCTGCTTACCAATTCATTGTCATGTCGGGCGACTGTCATTGAATTGTTGATGAGTGTCAAGCGGTCGTTAATTCGTTGCCACTTTTGGCCAACAGACAAAATGGCGCAGACAAATGTTCGCTGGCAACGTGAGCCGGGCGTCGCCGACAGAAAAAATGAGACCCAACCTAAGCAGCTAAAGAGGCAGATGCGTATGTGTGTGTGAGTGTGTGTGTGAATGTACATTTATGTTGACCAACGAAAATAAGCGCAAATAATTGAATAGCAGTAAAGGTTGTTAATGCAAATCTAAATAATCAATATGGCAGCCAGCCAAGCAGCTACAGCAGCCTCAACAGCTGCCCATGTCAACCTCGAACTCAACCCGCTTCCGCACTTCTGAAGGCAGTTGGCGGTCCATTGAAATTGATTGCCGCTGGCCAATTCCAACAATGTGCAGACACAAAGCGACAGCCAAGCAGTAGGACTACACTGCGCTGAAATCATGACTGCGAGTGCGGGGGGGAGGGTCGCTACGAAATGGTATTGAACTGCTACAACCACCAATGCAGAATTCTGTTATCGGTGTGTTTAGGCACAAAAGCAAAACACACATATGCGGCACATGAGGAAGTGTGTGTTTGTAAGCTGTGGGTATGTGTGCACATGTCGAGGACGCTGACAATGAACAACGCTCACGACACATGAGCGCACTGCACAAAAGCAGCGACACAGGGCAAACACAAGTCGCCAGACGAGGCGATGTATCCAAATGTGTAAACCGGCAACTGTCATAATATGACAAATGGCGTTGAAAGGCGCATTTGATGTATTTAATTTGAGTCCATATCCAGACGGACATGGGCGTTGTAATTAAGCCCACTCCGAGAACCGAACGGATGTGCGACTCACGAGCTCAAAGGATGTCATTAGGATTGTGCAATGGATAAAAGCATAACTGAACAACTTTCGTTCAATACGAAGAGGAACGTGAAACATGGTTATGCGCGCAGTTTGTGACAGTTGTCATAATCAAAGTGTTTGATGTGATGACAAAATATTATGAAATGCGAAATGTTACATTCTTGGTTAATTATTTTCAGCGATAATGTAATATCTTTGTATTTTTATTTCATGTGATATAAGAACTAAAGCTATAAATAAATAAAATAATAACTCAAAGATAAATAACTAATTTGTGACTCAAAGCATTTCTATAATGCAAAATTGTTTACCCATTACAAGGTTCATTTCAATTTCCATAGTGTCAATAAAAATCGGTTCATGTAAAAATAATTCATTTCTGCAATAAAAACGTCATAAATCCGCTAGAACGCTTGTCACAAACATAAATTCGCAACAAATATCAATTCAAATTAGGTTAAACGGTCAATTCAGATACAAAATGAAAGTAATAAAGGACCAACAAATTTTGTGACAAAGTGTCACAATGTCAAAATTAGGCAAACGCTTGTCACTTGTCAACTATTAAAAACTCTCTACTAAACTTGGCAACCTGACAACTCCAAACACGAAGTATATTCGAATAAATTCTGTTACAACGTCAGAAGTATTGCGCCACTTGTCACAAATATGAGTTCTTAACAATTATCTTTTCCAAAAAGCACACTGTCAACTCCAAAAGCAAATACAATGCAACTAGGTACCAATCCAGTTTGTGATAAAGTGTCAAAGTGTCAAAATTGCTACAATGCTCATCACAAACATAAACTAATGACACATATCTACCAAAATTAGGAAGCTGACAGTTTCAGATATAAACTTATTGCAGTGGGATACACAAAATTTGTGACAAAGTGTCACAGTGTCAAAACTGACACAGAAACCTACTAAAACAAGCAATATTTTAATCACAAATACAAATTAAAAACAACTAGGTAGTAAAAAATTCAATAACTCCAGTCCTACAATGTCAAAATTGTTCAAAAGTTTGTCACAAATATGAACTAATAAGAAATTCCAACTCAAATCAGCAAAATATCAATTACAAACACACGCTGAATGCAATCAGGTGAAAAAAAAATTTCGACTTAAGTGTCACAATTCCAAAAAGTAGGTCAATACAAACTAAAGCCATACAAGCAAAATGTCAATCACGAATGAAAATCAAACACAATTAGGTAGCGAAAAATTTTGTGACAAAGTTTCACAGTGTCCAAAATGAGGCTACGTATAATGTTCACAAATAAATAACTTACAAATACCTACTCAAATTAACCAAATCTCAATTACAACCACAAACGCAATTGGTTGACGAAAAAATTGAATTAGAAAATGTCACATTGTCAAAATGTTTACAAGCTTGTCAGAAATATAAATTTACAGCAAATTCCTACTCATATTAGTTAACTCTCTATTTCAAATACAAATTAAATGCAATTCTATGCCAATAAAATTTGGGACAGAGTGTCAAAATTGTGTTAATAATAATTAATTGATTGGCACGACAGCCCGCTTACGCGAGACTAAGGCCTAGCTTCCCGCAACCACCCGTGTTGTGCGTGTGAATTTTGTACGCGGGTGGAAGGGACCTACAGTTTTATGCCGGTTCCGAACGGCAGGTTGGGAGCTTTTTCATAGGCAATTTTTACTCTCAGAGGTTTGCCATTTCCAGCTGAGAGGACAGCCACCGAAAGAGAAAACGAGTTTCCCGTTATTTTTTTTAGGTGTTACTACATGCAGAATTCGAACTAGCGTCGCTCTGCATGCGACTCGCTTGGACCGCGCACTAACCAACTGAGCCACGGCGGCTGCCTACTGAGCCACGGCGGCTGCCTACTGAGCCACGGCGGCTGCCTCAAAAAATTGTCAAAATTGTGTTAGTAAGACAAATTCAATAAATTTGTGACAAATTCCAACTCAAACAAGCAAAATATTAGCTGGAATACAAACTAAACACAATTAGGTGGCAAATAATTTTGTGACAAATTGTCACAATATCAAAATTCGGAATTATATAGCGTACAAGGGAACATTTGTGTTATGAAAATTTTCAAATTCTCTCACATATCAGTGAACCGCTATGTTTGCCAGCAATTTCAGTAAATTTTAAAAACCATAGTTGGTCAATAAGTTTAACTTTTAGCGAGAGTGCCACTTCATAATGTGGCATAAAATTTTAATAGTTTTACTAAAACGAACAGCAAATATTTATCCGAACTCGGTCCACTTGGCACTTTTCTATATGCACTCACGATACTTGAAACTTTGCGCGTTGACACGAAGACAAACACACACACACACACACACACACTGAGACACAGAAGCATGCGCTGACTTGTGTCAAGCGCTGAATTGTCAACTTGTCACAATAATGCGCTGTCACTGTTGCCGTAGATGCATAGTTGCCGCTTCGATGGGCGGCGTCGAGACGTTGAAGCGGCGGCAGCAATGTTGGCAACGCATATTTAATGTAATGTCACAAGCACCACTCTTGTCATGTCAAAGTTCACAACTACTTAAGTTTGACAATTACTCGCACTTATCGCATAGACGAGCGCAGCGAAAGAAGCACAAAGAGCCGTGCAGAGCGACAGCAAAGAGGGGAGCACAGCGCTACAAAGGACAAGAGGACAATGCGAGCGAGGTGCAAAGCGAAATATGCGCGACACCATGTAGGCTGTCAAAAAGGACAACTTACACACACATACATATAAATTGACATACACACATACTTGTGCAATGTGCAATGGGCACATATGAATGAGCGCATGAGAGGAAAAAAAGGCGCATGAAGACAAAACTGAATATGAAGCGGCAAACACTTGAAAAGCTGCTGAGCGGTGGCGGCGAATTGAAGTGCCAGCAAAAATGCGCGCAACCTTGACCCAATGGCAAAAATTCGCTGCAGACTGTGGCATGACGATGAAGTGTGACGGCTCGAGAGCTCAAAGCGAAGGCATAAGGATGCAGGATTCAAGAGAGATGCGGGTGTAAAGAATTTGAAAAAATTTGCATAAAATTTAAGGTAAATCAAAATTATGAAATTGAAGCATGAGCCTAAAACTATGCGGCAAAATTTTTGGGAAAATAAGATATATATTCTGAAAATTAATTTCAATTTTGCTCTGTAAAATGTGGCAAATTGAAAAGTTGTTCATTTATTTTGTGGTGTGGTTTGCTGTTGATTTTTATTTTCGGACATGTTCGTGTCAGTGGAGACAAGCGTGGACCCAGAGCGTGTCGTTTTTTTTTTGCTGCTGTATGCATTAGCAAACCGCAGTGGTCGCACACCCAAAGGCCAAAGAACATGCAAACGCAAGCGCCATGACAGCTGCCGAAGCGCCAGGTACCACGCACAGCCAAGCGACCGCAATCGGCAGCGCAGCCAAAGCAACGCGGGCACCACCAGCCAACCGCAGCGACAGCGCAGTTCGCACCGCGCGTCGTCAACCCACATAGATGTCAACGGGGCGCCGAGAGCGCAAAAGTATTGTGAACATTTTGTTTGCCCGCATGCAAGGTTTGCGCTCTCGCCGCCCAGTGTTGGCTCCAAGCTTTTGCTGCTATTTGCAATTTTTTGTTGTTTTTAACAGAAATTGTTGCATTGGTTTGTTTGGGTTTTTTGTGCACACTGCAACTGAAGCCAGTTACCACTTGAAATAAAAGCTGCGCCAACAGAGCAAAAACCATGGAAGCGCAGGGAAAGCAAAGGCAACCAGCAACACAAAGCGGCAGAAAAGAAAACAAATGCCCAACTGTGCTTTTGTAGCCGATACGGAGGCGTGCATATGCAAGCGCGCGCGCAGTGGACTGTACACGTTTCCATGCGTTTGTGTGTGTGTGTGTTTACATTTGCCAATGCACCCACAGCAAAAGAGCAAAGAGGTCGCGGGCGCAAGGGGGCAAAAAATGCCGCCAAAAGTCAACATCTTATGTACGTTTAACGCCCGCATAAAGCGACACGTAGCGCACACTCGCTTTTATACAAAAAGCATATAGCAGCATACATTTAGGCGCACTGAAAAATAAACGTCTGCAGCTGTGGCGTGTTTTTTTTCTGGCTCACACCCATCAGACATCACAAACGCTTCAACATGTTGTCGTCTCAGAAAACGAATGTTGTATGTTACATTGAGCCGAGTAAGACATACGACATTTGTTTTCTAAGGCAGCGATGAGTCAACGCTCAACAAGGCAAAACACAAATCAGCACTTTGCCTTTATCAAGTAGCCGACTTAAAAAAAATTGCTGCTGTCTCGCTCTCCCTGGCTCACCGTCGCTCTCGTATGAAGCTCAGGCAATGGCCCGCATGGTGTGGGACTTAAACAGCTGGCGAGGCAATAATTAAACACAATCTGCATGCGTGCAAATTTCAACTACTCGCGCGCTCATAATCTGTGTACGTGTGCGTGTGTGCGTTCGTGCCCAATGCATTCGTGCGCGCTTTGTTATTTGCCAGTCAGGCAAAGCCCGAACGCCCACTGTGCATGTTGGCGCGCAGACAAAGGCAACGTGTCGCCGCTTTTGCTATGACATTAGCAGCATTGTTTGTGGCATTGTCGGTGCCTGTTGTGTGTTGCATTATTTTAGGCACTTTTAGAGAATAATTCATGTGCAATGTACAATGTGCACTGATATAAAGTCAGCCATGTGCAATTAAGATTTTTCACATATATTTATGTGCGCTTCAGTAACAGACGAAGCGTCAGCGTTGACTAGATGTGCTTATTAAAGTGTTTCGTTTGCGGAGTATATTTTTAGGCGTATTGTAGAATGTAGAGTGCAGCGATTTAATGGTAAGGAAAACTGCTTAATGAAGGCAAATTTGTATGAAATAGTTTTGTAGAAATATTCAGTAGAAAGTGAAGAAGTCAAAGTCAGTGCATTACTGACTTTCTGGTACATTAAAAAAATACATTTTTTAAAGCAGCCACAGCGAACCAAATTTACTAAAATATGGATGTCAACTGTTCAATTTAAAGCCATGTGATTTTTTTTTGGGGGGATTTTGTCAGATCTTTGATCTATACAAGTAATTTACAAACAACTTCTGAGCTTAAGGCCGAAATTCAAATCGTCATTGGCGAAAAATAGCCACAGAAATCCATTATTTGATGGTTTAAGAAGTCTGATGATATCTCAGTGCCATTAGTCACACTAGATGGCGTTAGAGAGACAAAATAACGTACTAAAGAAACTTTTCAGACAGTTTTGTAATAGAATGACTCAGTTTTATTAGAACGAATGTTAGAGAAGGACACCAGCAATGAACATAATAAATTTAATGTCAATCTGAGAATCAATGCTGAATTGCAACAAACTTGACCCATTTCTGAAAGAATTTCGTACTAAAGAAACTTTTCAGACACTTTTCTAATAGCTTGACTAAGAGTTGTTTGAACACGTGTCACAGATGGACACCAGCAATGAACATAATAAATTTAATGTCAATCTGGGAATCAATGCTGAATTGCAACAAAATTGAACCATTTCAGAAGAAATTTTCATACTAAAGAAACTTTTCAGACACTTTTCTAATAGCTTGACTAAGAGTTGTTTGAACACGTGTCTCAGATGGACACCAGCAATGAACATAATAAATTTCATTTCAATCTGGGAATCAATGCTGAATTGCAACAAAATTTACCCATGTCTGAAGAAGGTGACTAGTGATGTCAAGTGATTCACTTAAGACAACATCAATCTCTGATTGACGGTCAAAAAGGTGTGTGTTTGTTATTATTGGCATGGAATCATCTAAGTACTAGAAGCTGCTTCCTTGATCAACTTTTAGTTCAGACCTGTATTGTCAACAATTGGACTGTCTGAAGGAAGCAAATGCCCAGAAGCGGCCAGCTTTGGCCATTAGGAGGGGAATTTTCAGGCTCAAACATATCAATACTGACTGACTCGAAGCTTCGGGAGGTTGGTTGACAAGGGTTTAAGGAGAAAATTTAGGAGAATTGTGATCCATCAGGACAACGCCGGGCCAGAATCATCAAGAGTGACTGGACAGAAGCTCCGGGAGGTTGCTTCTCAGTATTTTGACAAGGAGAATTGTGTTTGATCAAAACAATGTCAGGCCAGACACATCGATAGGAACTTGCCAAAAGCTCTAGTACGGCGGTTGCCAGGTTCTTAGGACAGAAAATGGGTTCCATCAGAACAACGTTAGGCCACACACATTGACAGTCACTCGGCAGAAGTTCCGTGAGATTGGTTGACATAGCTTTAGGGGGAGAATTGTAATCCATTAGGACAACGGCGGGCCAGAACCATCGATACTGACGTGCCAGAAGCTCCGGGAGGATGCTTCAAAATGTTTTTAGGAAGAGAATTGTGTTCCATCGAAGCAACTTCAGTCCAGACACATCGACATTTACTTAGCCAGAAGCTCCAGGGAGTCCTTTGACAGATTCTTAGGAGAAGACCCATGAAGACAACGTCAGGTAACACAAATGGATAGTAGCTAACCAGAAGCTCCGGGAGCTTGGTTGAAAGGTTCTTGGGAGAAGATTTGTGTTCCATCAGAGAACAACGTGAGGCCAGACACATCGACAGTAACTCGCCTGAAGCTCCAGTAGGTTAGCTGTCCACTTTTAGAGAGAGAAACTGAGTTCCATTAGGACAATGCCAGGCCACACACATCAATAGTGATTCAGCAGAAGCTCCGGGAGGTGGGTTAAGAGGTTCTTAGGGGGCAACGTCAGTCTAGACACATCGCTAGTGACTGGCCAGAAGCTCCGGTAGGTTGGTTGAGAGGTTCTTACGAAGGGATTTGTCTTCCAACGGAGAACAACGCCAGACCAGACACATCGATAGTAAATTGCCAAACCTTCCAGGAACTTAGGTGAGAGGTTCTGATGCACGAAGCATCCAGTTTACGATACGAACCTGGCAAGTGATTTCTGTCTATGGCGAATGATTTTGCTGGAGAAAAATTTGTCTCAAGAGAAGCTTTTGAGAGACGACTGTCTTTGTCAAACAACACGGAACTGATTGAAATTAATAGATTGAAAGATTTTTACCTTTCCACTTCTGTTACGCTACAAGAACTCGTGTTACCTGCTGGGAGGTCATTTGAAGCACTCAAGTTAGTTTTTATTGATGTTGAATTTGTTGTGTAATGTTTTAAACCCGCTTCCCTCTGACTGCTGTTTCAATGCACTAACCATTAAGTTAATGTAATTACTGCTTAATTTACGCATCTTAACAACAACCAAGCCAAATATTTACTACTTTCCATGCCAATTTATGCGTGGAATAAAGCCAGCTGCAAGGACACGTCTAAAGAATTCGCTACCAAATTTACTAAACAACTTACTAACACAAACAGCTTGCGGCCACATATAACTTTTGCTCGACGATAGTCAACAAAAGGCAGCTAAACTTTAACAAACACCATGCGGGTTGCTATAAACTTTTCAACTTTTAGCCAGCAACTTGCATGCACCACACTTGGAACGCTCACTTATTTATTTATGTTTATTTGGGTTGATTTCGGCTGCATTAGTGAAGGGATGTGTAGCATGAAAATCCTTTTTATTAAACAGAAATTAAGGCAAATTTGGGCCCACACGCGCCAAACACTGCGCGACATTACAATTCAACAAAAACTTTTCACGCTTAACGAACCCTCGAAGCATAGAAGAAAGCGATGTGCCTTTTCAAAGGTGAACGCTTGTTTTCTGGGCAGAATCTGCTTTGGCCGTGTTTGTGTTTGGCAGCCGCAGGCAAATCTTAACTCATTAGAAACTTTGGCCACACAGCCGAGCAGAGAGCAGAAGCGCGCTAAATGCTCAGCTAGAAAAAATTAATGTTAGATGAGCGAAAGCAAAAGAGCCCCAGGAAGCGTGCAGCAGCAAAAACTGTGTAATACAACGAGTCTAATAAAAATCATATCGGATTTATGCAACTTTTTGCTGCAGTAAATATGCGCAAGTAAGACAGCAAATTTTATTTCGCGTGTAAACAAAAAAAATATTCTAACGAAACTGGCCAAAGCAGCTGGAGGCCAAACTGAGTTTAAAGTGAAATTTCTATTTTAATTTCCTTTTTCAAAATAGAAAAGCAAAACAGAATTGGGGAAATTGGTAGAGGAAAAAATACAAAAGATTTAGAAGTGAAAAAAAATTTAAAAAATATTAAAAATAATAAGAAAAATATAGAAAAGTTGACAGCGACAAAAATTGCAACGAACTTGGTTGACATAATTTGGAAAATTGCAAAGCAATTGACAGCAGCAGCGACTGTTTGTCAAATTGTTTATTTTCCAGCGTGTTTTCATACAAAAGCCAAAATCGAAATGACAGTGCAAAGAGTGCGCTGACGAGACAAGCAAGCGACAGAGCAACAAACACTCAGTCAGTCAGCTCGTTGAAATTGCAAGAAAACTCGCTGGCAAGTCGGCAACTTGCCGCTGACTGCAGGTGGTGTGTAAAAGTTTTTATCATTATTATTGTTGTTGTTAGTGTCAGTCAGTCGGTGAGGCAATAGCTGCCGCTCATAATTTACAATGAATTTGAAATGTTCAGCGAAATGGTGCAACTTTTCAGTTGTTGTCGTTGCTGTTGCTGCTGCTTTCGCTCAGCTCACGCCAGCTACATCAGCTGTTGTTATTATTATTGTTGTTGTTATTATTGTTGTTGTTGTTGTATATTTTATTTCGTGTTTGAAAGTTGAAATTTTGTCAGAATTTTAAGTGTGTGTGTGTGTGTGTGGGAATGTGCGCAAAAACTAAATAAATAAATAAATAAGTAAACTTTTTGAATGTCAATAGTTGCAAGTTGCAGATGGATTTTTAGATTTTGTGCCTGTTTCTGTGCGTTTGTGATGCATTGCATAAGTATTTTCATTGTGATGAAGTGTCTGTGAATTGCAGATTCCTATGAATAAGTTCATAGCATACGCACAGGCGCACGTTTAATGCAGTTTGACACATTTTTCAAATACACTTTTGAAATCTTAGAGAATTTTTATGTTATACTTTCTTAAATAATTTACTAAAGCATACTTTTTGGCAATTTACAAAGAGCAAACAATTCAAGAAATCTTTTGGTAAAATTTTAAAGGTGGCCTGATGAGGCGACGGTATTCGAAGAGTTGCAGCGTTTGGCGTGTTGCTTCATAATTTACTGAAGCATACTTTTTGGCGATTTACATAGAGCAAACAGTTGAATGCATCTTTAGGTGAAATATGAGTAGTGGCCAAGGGCTAATTTTATGAGACGATGGTATTAGAAAAGTGAAGTGTTGGAGTGTTGCTTCTTAACTTTCTAAAGCATACTTTTTGGCGATTTACAAAGAGCAAACAGTTGAAGGCATCTTTAAGAGAAACTTTAAAGGTGACTAGGGAATAATCTGATGAAGCGATGGTATTCGAAAAGCTGCTACAATTGGAGTGTTGCTTCATAATTTTCTAAAGCATACTTTTTGGCGATTTACATAGAACAAACAGTTGAAAGCATCTTTAGGTGAAATATGAGTAGTGGCCAAGGGCTAATTTTATGAGACGATGGTATTAGAAAAGTGAAGTGTTGGAGTGTTGCTTCTTAACTTTCTAAAGCATACTTTTTGGCGATTTACAAAGAGCAAACAGTTGAAGGCATCTTTACGTGAAACTTTAAAGGTGACCAGGGAATAATCTGATGAAGCGATGGTATTAGAAAAGCTGCTACAATTGGAGTGTTGCTTCATAGTTTACTAAAGCACACTTTTTGGCGATTTACATAAAGCAAACAGTTGAAGGCATCTTTAAGTGAATTATGATAAGTAACCAGGGGCTACTCTGATGAGACGATGGTATTAGAAAAGCTGCTACAATTGGAGTGTTGCTTCTTAATTTTCTAAAGCATACTTTTTGGCGATTTACAAAGAGCAAACAGGTGAAGGCATCTTTAAGTGATATTTTAATGGTGAATAGGGGATATTTTGATGAGGCGATGGCAACACTTGGCGTCTTGCTGTATAACTGGCACCAACAGAGGCACTTCTATAGGAAATTCTTCTACTGTCGCTTTGATGCAATGCTTCCAAAGTCAATAGTGCTCAGCGTGGGTTCCAGGGGAGTTTCAAACAGGGCCTTATTAGACAGACAAACCCAAAATATGGGCTAGCCAGATTTACTTCAAGTAGTACTCTGGTAGCAGCTGTGGTACAGTGGACAGCAATGTCTACTTGTCTGTGTCATTTGTGAGGTTTCTTTAAATTTGAACAAATTTTTTAATAACACAACATAAAGGAGGAAACCTAGAATTCACTCAAAAATGACACATTTGAATCAAATAAACAATAAATTTAAAGCCACAATTGTATTTTCCAATAAACACAGCTTCAATATACACTTTTGAGCTTCTGTTTTTCAAAAATGTTCAGTGACATTGAATTATTTCTTTTATTGTTTATTTCCTCAATGATTCAACTGTCAACAAACCAATGAATTTTTGCATTTTCATAAATCCCCAGAAGCTTTAGATATTTTCAATAAAATATGCCAAACTGCACGCGATGTCAAAACCAAAGTACTGTTGCTGCTGTGAGTAGAATACATTTGACAAGGGGCGGGGTTGTTTTTGTTATTTTTTAGCGATAAAAAGCATTGAAAGGCAATATGAGAGAATTCAAACCACTAAAACCGTCATATGAAAGTGTGATTGTATACGTGTGTAACAACAACATAAACACACAAACACTGCCGCAAACATATCAACTCGAAGCGAACAACTGGGACGGCCAGACACACGCAAATAAACAATCAGTCAGCGATGCAAATGTAAATTACAAATTTAATATTTCATATTTTCGCATGTTTGTGCATATATATGTGTGAGTGTAAGTGTATGCGTGCAGGAGAATTTTTGCACAATCACATATCGGCATTGCCAGTCACATGGCGAGTGTGCGGGATTAATTATTATGGCCCAGGCGAACCAAACAAACGAACCAATGGCCATTGTCGAAATAAAATACAACAAATAATGTAATCAGCTTAAAATTATTCACGCATACATGCACACACACGCATGAGTATGTGAAGGGATAAGTCACACAGTCACATAGTCACACAGTTTGCCAGCGAAAGTTTGCACGAAAATGCCAACCAAAAGCCGGAAAATTGAATGTAACAACACTTCATTGCATATTTATGCGATGGCGGCACAGGTCGGCGTAAATATGATGATTTATTTGAACTCGCAACAATCGCTTCTGATACCTTACGACCGCAGCTCCATCAGATGTTGCCTTGAAGTTTATACAAATGCTGGCCGAGTGCCCAACGTTGCAAGGTTAAAAAAATTAAGTTTGAGAAACACAACGTAGGTGGATAACTGGAGTGGCTGGCAAAATTGGCACAGAAACAGAGCCGTTTTGATGCCACATCCCCACTTTGCCACTGCTGTGTGTGGTTTTGGTGATTTAGTGCCAGAATCGAGTATTCAGATAATCGACTACTTTGCCAATCTCCAAGTTGGATTTGGGTTGGATGCGTAGCAGGGCCCTTACCAGAGCTAAAAGTCACAGACGTAGTGGTCTCAGACAGGAAATGACGCTGTCGCTACTTTACATTTGTTTAAGTGCACTGACTCGCGAGTAGATGAATGGTCATCACTGGTCAAAGGTTTCTTTCTGGTTCACTGCCAAACGGAGTAGCGAGTTTCATTTTTAATAGTTGCAACTTTTTTTTGTTTCTATTTATTGATTTTTTTATTTATTTATTTATTTTATATTATTTTATTTTATTTTATATTATTTTATTTTATTTTATTTTATTTTATTTTATTTTATTTTATTTTATTTTATTTTGTTTTATTTTGTTTTATTTTGTTTTATTTTATTTTATTTTATTTTATTTTATTTTATTTTATTTTATTTTATTTTATTTTATTTTATTTTATTTTATTTTATTTTATTTTATTTTATTTTATTTTATCTTATGTTATTTTATTTTATTTTATTTTATTTTATTTTATTTTATTTTATTTTATTTTATTTTATTTGATTTTATTTTATTTTATTTTATTTACTTAAATTTATTTATTTATTTATTTATTATTTTTTTATTTATTTTTTTATTTATTTATTTATTATTTTGTAGCTTAAACTTTATTATCTTAGAAATTGCAATTGTGTGCAATCTCCACGCCCACTTCATTCAATTTCTGTGAAATTTTTATTAAAGAAGGCCTCGACTGACTGACTTTCTATCGAGTTTTTGAGCTGAGCAATTTGTGGTATATTGTTGTTTTATAATTAAAAAAACATTTAAGTGAAAAATGCCACGCCCATGACACTTAGTCACTGAATAAAGAATATGAAATACTGCCTTCGTACTAAATTCATACGCCATGGAATTTCATATTCCATATCTGCGACAGTTTAAAAATTTAAATTTCATGAAATATGCCACGCCCATTAAAAAGGTATATGTAAGTATGTATGGATTATATACCAGCTCCGCATCGAGTTTTGGTGTCGTAAGAATTATAGTAACGAAAAAACAAAATCATATTAAAAATTACAGTTATATGGAAGGTGCCACGCCCCTTTAATGTATTTCTGCAAAATGTTTGCATAATAAGGACGCAAGTAAATATTAATTTTATACCAAGTTTCATTGCTAAACTCCCTTAAGTTGTAATGCTTTATGGCAGTAAAAATTTCAGTTGTATGGAAAGTACCACGCCCCTTTATCCAATAAATTCGAGATTTTCTGAAAATGAAAATATAAATGCATACCAACTTTCCACCAAGTTTCTCTGTTGTGGCATTTAAAGTTCAAATGTTATATTTCATTAAGCATTTCAGTTGTATGAAAGCTGCCACGCCTTTTTGTCCCATAGATTTCAAATTTTTTTGATATAATGATATAACCAAGTGCTCATTGCATATAAAGTTTTAGCTGCATATTGCATATAGTTACAAAGTTATTCCTTATTCAATCTTTCACTTGTATGAAAGGTGCCACGCCCCTTAATGCAATACATGCACAATTTTTGTCATATAATAATATAACCAAGTGCTGACCGCATACCCAGTTTAAGTAGTGTACCTCAAATAGTTTCAAAGCTATAACACATTAAATATTTCATTAGCTTTAAAGCTGCCACGCCCACTGGTCCCATAACATTACCATACACTCTAATAGTGCACCCAGTACCAAAGAAATACATTGCTGCTATAAGGCGAGCAGCTTACATGCTACCAACAGGCACAGATACACAAATTGCTTTACGGCCTACGTGACGTATGAGTGACATCACATTTCTTTGCTTAAGAAAAAAGTTAAGAAAACATTTTAATAGAACGACACCTGGTAAACCACACTGAGTTGCACGACCCAAAGATATAACTCAATTTCGCTCTCACAATCAGACAATGCCGCATTGTCATAAATACACAAAACCATCTTGTTTGCAATAATTGTTGAAAAGCCAAAAGGACAAAGCAACTTGAAGGCGGTGCGCTATAAATATTGATGAGCTGCAAAGTATGGTGAGGATTATTGGCTTTGGCTTTGCTGCTTCAGTTTTATTATTTTCAGTACTTCTCATAATATTTTCGACACACATATTTGCGTAGCATTGTTGCGCCCTGAGGTATGCTTGAAATATTCGAATTCTCACAAAATGCAATTTCGTTGGCCAAATGTGTTTGTTGTTTTTGTTTACGTTGCGTCGTTTTACTACTTTGGCAGTGCAGCGAAGCATTACAAATTGAAAATTCGTCTGCGTTCATATTTTGACGAAATGCCAAAAACCGACTCGTAACTTTATTACGCCGAATTTTTAGCACAAGAAGATTACTTGAAATTCATGAGCAATTTGTTCTCTCAAAATTACAAATATTTCGCTTAAAATGAAATATGTATAATTTATTAAGAAAAAATATTTTTGTGCATAGATGGATACTTCTGCTACAAAATTCTATTCAAATAAATTGTAAAATTCCACAAAATTATTTAATTTCAACTAAAAGTTTATGAGAATTGCAATTGACAAAAAACAACAACAAAAATAGACAACAATTCACACATATCTCAGTGCTTGTTTGTGTGCTTTCGCTCTCTAGCCACTTCATTCAATTAGTTTTGGCCAGCGAGTGCACTCTTCAGAGGATAACGGATCAGCTCTCAAAGGTTTATTCACACTTTTGCCATGATGCACGCTGGCTCTGAGAATTTTGCAATTTTATTATGGCAAAAATTTGAATTTCAGTTTCAGCTGTTTTGTGCAAATTTCAAGCTTCAGCAAAGCGTGAACAATATTTGACTTAATTTTCATATTTTGTTTCTCACATCTATTTGCAATCTTTATTTGAGTGTGTTGAACATTTTTAATTGAGCTTCTTTTTAATATAAAATAAAAAAAATTCATTTGCTTTGAACGATAAATATTGCTTTGCATGAGCTAAGCCACTCTTGGTTCGCCTAAAAGTATGCTTGAAAAAGTGCTTAGTCTGAGTAAATGTTGGCTAAACTGTAACTAAACACTTGGATATAAACATTTTGACAGGCATTAACTGAAATATTTACACATACGTAATTTTGCAAAATACATTTTTAATGAATATGAATTTCTAACTCCAAAGTATTCTTTCTCTAATTAAAACAAAAATATGTTATAAACTTTTAAATTCACTTAAAAGAGTTTCATCTCAAATTTACTCAGCTATGCTTCTATGCTTTAATTAACAACATTTATATGCTCAAGCCGCGTACAATCAAGTCCTTGTTTAACTTTTCATGTATGCACAAAGTTGAAAATGACTTCAGTTCATTAAAATTGCTTTAATCCGCCAAACAAACTCACCACAAATTGTTGACTTTATCAAAAGAACAAACAATTGAGCAGCTTATCCAAGTTTTGCCGCTTCTTTGCGTACATAATTTCGTAGTCAATCAAAGGCGCTTTCGGTGAACCGCATCCGCGTACGCATACCCAGACACTTCCGGTTTCCGGTGTACTCGTTTGCAAGTGGCATTCGATATGTTCGCATGTAGCGTGTAATAATACGGTGGGAGTATGTGCAAGATTTCACAACGTGATTTTGTTGGGCTCTTCTCAGATAAAAAGCACTTTTTATGCTCATACTCCAACATTTATTGTACAGTTTTAAGCAGAGTTTGAAACTTGAGACTCTTTTGGAGCACTAAATATTTTCAGTTCCAGAGAATTGTAGTAGTAGAAGCTAAAGTACCAAAATAAATTCTTAACACTCGGCTCTGCTATGGAGACTCGACTCCGTAGCTGAAACCTTTTTCCGAAATTTAAAGTTACGGTTCTCAGCCGCAGCAGCCGTTTGTTTCGGAAATGAGGCTCCAGGATAACTGCTCCACTTTTTCATATTACGTAGTCGGTAGTAAAACACTGCTCCCTTGGCTCTTTTGCAGCTATTTTTGGAGCTGTGATCGTCGGTAGTCGATCACTGCTTCTTTGTCTCTTTTGCAGCTACTTTTGGAGCTGTGATCGTCGGTAGTTGAGCACTGCTTCTTTGTCTCTTTTGCAGCTACTTTTGGAACTGTGATCATCTGTAGTCGATCACTGCTTCTTTGGCTCTTTTGCAGCTGCTTTTGGAGCAGTGATCATCTGTAGTTGAGCACTGCTTCTTTGGCTCTTTTGCAGCTGCTTTTGGAGCAGTGATCATCTGTAGTTGAGCACTGCTCCTTTGGCTCTTTTGCAGCTACTTTTGGAACTGTGATCATCTGTAGTCGATCACTGCTTCTTTGGCTCTTTTGCAACTACTTTTGGAGCTGTGATCATCTGTAGTCGATCATTGCTTCTTTGTCTCTTTTGCAGCTACTTTTGGAGCTGTGATCGTCGGTAGTAAAACACTGCATCTTGGCTCTTTTACAGCTACTTTTGGAGCTGCGATTGTCGGTAGTTGAGCACTGCTCCTTTGGTTCTTTTGCCGCTAGTTTTGGCACAGTGATCATCTGTAGTCGATCACTGCTTCTTTGTCTCTTTTACAGCTGCTTTTAGAGCAGTGATCATCTGTAGTTGAGCACTGCTCCTTTGGCTCTTTTGCAGCTACTTTTGGAACTGCTCCTTTGGCTCTTTTGCAGCTACTTTTAGATTTGTGATCGTCGGTTTCGAGCACTGCTCCTTTAGCTCTTTTACAGCTACTTTTGGCCCTGTGATCATTTGTAGTTGAAAACTGCTCATTTGGCTCTTTTTCAGCTACTTTTGGAGCAGTGATCATCTGTAGTCGAGCACTCCTCCGTTGGCTTTTTTGCAGTTTTTTTTGGCCCTGTGATCATTGGTAGTTGAGCACTGCTTCTTTGGCTCTTTTGCAGCTACTTTTGGCTTTGTGATCGTCGGTTTCGAGCACTGCCCCTTTGGCTCTTTTGCAGCTATCATCATGAGAAAGCAACGTCAGAAGTTTGTGAGCAAAGCAAAATCTCATAGAGTTTACTATTTTGTAGTCAGCATTTCAAACACCGCTTTTCAAAACTTTGAAACCTCTGTCTGTCCTCTAAACTCTACATTGTTCTGCAACCAACGCAATGCTTCGAAATAATTTCGCCATTCTCTGCGCTCTAACTTGTTTAATAAACAATATATTCGGCTAACGTCATACAATCAAAAAGCTCAAAGCTGTGGTATACTTTTTGGCGCATTTTGGCTTGTCTTACATGTTGTTTCTTATCTTTCATCTTTCACATTTCTGAAATGCTCAATTTTATAAAAAACTCATTTGATTATTCACACACCTGCTGGAGGCTTAATTCACCCAGACCAGATCCGCCATACAGCTCGATGGTTATTCCAACTTTTATAACTTTACAACACGTTCACTCTCACACTGTTTATACGCAATTTTTAGTACAACAACACTGCAAATATTTTGGAAATTTCGCGGCACATCGATTTGCGGCTAACGTACAACAAAATAAACAAAAATACACCAATAACAACAAACGCAACAAAAATGCAACCACACATTCGGCTATGCACGTACGCAATTACAGCAATCACACACTGTCACGCACGCACGTTCACACTCACACTCACACCAACCCGGCGGCACACAACGCAATCTGGCAGCCCAACACTGGTGTATACTTTTAGGCTCAGAATGTAGGCGAGTGTGTGTGTGTAGGTGTAATAGCATTGTGTGTTGGATGTGCGTCAACTGAACGATTCTCCTAAATTAAGCTACGTGCGGCCTGAAACATAATCAACAACAACGTCAACACATGCACACATACGCACACACAAGTATGTAACTATAAAGGCACAAATATGTACATAAGTATGTACATACAGTTGACAGTAACAGGAACATTTGTCAGCTCGTACAAAATTTGCATTTGCCGACTTTTAGGCAACTGTCGGCCACTTCGAATGGCCCCAAGCGCCCCACAAAACGCGCAACACTCACTGGCTTGACGCGCAACAATCGTGTCAATGTGTGACAAGTGCAATCACAGACAGTTGGTCGTGCGTGTGTGTGTGTGTGTACTTTGAAGTATACTTTACACACATGTGACAAATGTTGGCCTATAGGATTATGCTTTGGATTATGTTGGTAAGAAAATGGGGAATGAATTTGTAAAATAAGAATAGAAGAATGTTACGAAAATTAGTTCTTTAGGCTTATTCGTCTCTCTGGATTGTGCTTGAAAAATAAAACACACTTCAATAAATAAAAATAAATCAAAATAAAACACACTTCAAAAAATAAAACACACGTAGACTTTCCCAGTTTTCCGGTGCAATATTTAGAGTTTTCTACTTTTCTCTGAATAGTTGCAGAGTTCTACCGTGAAATGCGGTTTATTTTAGGCCTCTAGCTACTCTATTTTTGGAGTTGGGAGCATTCAAAGTCAAAGTTAGTCTGTTTTTCAACTTTCTAGCTTCAACTTAGACTTTCTCAGCTTTGAGGTGCAATGCTTAGTCCTTTCAACTTCTCTCCGAGTTCTACTGTGAAGTGAATATTCTTTTAGGCTCCTCTAGTTGTGGAGTTGGAGGTTTTCAAAGTCAAAGTTAGTCTGTTTCTCAAATTGTTAACTTCAGCTTAGACTTTCTCAGTTTTGTGTTACAATACTTACAGCTTTCTACTTCTCTATGAAAAGCTGCAGAGTTCTACTGTGTAATTAGTTTTATTTTAGGCCTCTAGCGTCTCTAGCTGTGGAGTTTCAGGCATTCAAAGTCAGTGCAAGTTAGTCTGTTTTGTAACTTGCCAGCTTCAACTTAGATTTTCTCAGTTTTTCGGTGCAACAATTGGAGGTTTCTACTCCTTTCTAAATAGCTGCAGAGTTCTACTGTTAAATTTCCTTTATTTTGGGCCTCCACGTACTCTAGTTTTATAGTTGGAGACATTCAAAGTAAGTTACTCAGTTTTTCAAATTGTCAAATTTGATTTAACAAAGAATTTCTTAGCTTTTTACATTCAGATTTTTGCTTTGTAGAAACCCAAAAGTTGACAACCTCATCACTCCGATCATATGGGAGACGCCCTCTGGCGGTGAACTTTCGAACCTTAATTAATTTTGTATTTTTTGTACTCAAGAATGTTGGCGATCGTTGAATAATTCATTTAAATCGGTTCAGTAGTTGCCGAGGTACGATGTTTTCTCGCTTACTTAACTAATACATTTACAAGTGGGGAGCCAAATGCATAGAAAATGGCCAGTTTTGTATGGCAGATCCCTTAAGACTTGGAGATAGCGGGCAGGTATGTTTGAAAGAAACATTCTGAATGAAAAATAAATGGGTATCGGTCATACATTTGTCACGTCTGGGAAAAGTGGAAGTCTATTTTGTACAAACCATCATTTTGTATGGAAGCCCCATAAAGGGTTCGAGATGGAGTGTACGTGTAAATATGTTTGAAAGAAATGTTCAGTAGAGAAAACTAGTGGGGGTCAGTCATACATTTTAACCCTCTAAAAGCAACTTCTGACCAGCTGTGGAGCAATTTATCGAATTTCCCAGGTCTTTTGTGCACTCTGACCTCGATGCGACTCCATTTAAGACCATTCCAGCCCCAAAAATTTGTGTGCTCATTTACTTGTTCACCAATCCGTATAAAATGAGAGGTTGCGAAGCATCAAGAACCCATTATTATGAATCTCCATACAACACTAACTCAGTTATTGTCATCACTAGAAACTTAAATGAACCAAACAAAAACCAATAATTATAATAATTTTTAGTAATTTTAATTAGTCAACGTAAGAAAACATTGACTTAATCCAATTCAAAAAAATCAACAGCCTCTCTCAACACAAACTGATCCACACTGCAATTCAACTGTTCAAGCGCCTAAATGTATACTTTCACACGCCGACAAAATGCACACAGCATTACCTGCCATCACGGCTGCTGGAGCTGCTGAATGACGTCCACTGCAGCGACCAGCAACCACTGAATTTGCCAAGAGCGGCGCCTCTTATGTGGTGTGGGCAATTTTTCATGCCACGGCACAGTTTTGGCCACCACACACACACAGCTCTCAGAGCGTTTCGGCTGAGCTGACTGAACAAACCCAACAGTAACGCAACGAGGCAAACCGATATGCACACAGATAAACAGACAAACAGACAGACGGACAAATAAGCTGAGAGTTGAGGCGCCGCAAAAATTAAGTGTCAGCATTTGGCGCGTTGCTGACGTTGACAGTTCAGTTCATCACGCGGCCTTTCATTTCGCATGCTAAAACTCGCCATTTTCATGCAACACAAAACAAAAAAATGTTTTTTATTAAAAAATACAATGATATTTTTTTGTGTGCTTTTTTTTTAATAAAACCTTTGCACGCAGCGTCAGCAATTAAAAGCAGCAACAATAGACCCGCAGCAGGAGTTGTGGCGTCGGCAGCTTAAACGTTTACATGGCGCAAGTAAACATTTTTGCAAATGCATTCTGGGTGCGCCGACCACGCCTACTAAGCACTGCACTTACGATGTTATTGTGCGCACAAAATGCCAAAATCCCCGGCAGGCCAAATGAAAGCTGTGGAATCTTTATGTTGCACTGTCAGCGTTGCTTACTGAGCGCTGCTTGAACTCTCACTCTCTGTTTCTCTCTCTGTTCACTCTGTTTCACTCAGCACAGTGAAGAGTGAAGTTATTGTTTGCTGAATAGTTAAGCAAAAAAATTTAATTTCCCATTGTTTTTTGCAATGAATTTGATGAAAATGATATTTTTGTGAGGCGCCAAAAACTATGCAAACATTTCATTCAAACGCTTTTTCATTGCAATTTAATTAGCGGCAATCATGTTTTAATTGCAGACACATTTCGACACAAACGGCCAGGTGTAACGCGAGCTGAAATGCACTAACAACAACAACAACTATAAAGTAACAATTTAACAGGCAATTTGCAAAAAAATCACTTGCACTCTATGTACCACACGCCATGTGCTGATCGAGCGCAAACACTCAAACATAGCCCTGCACGCAACGCTGCATACTTTCGGGCGCGTGCTTTTGCATAAAAATACAGCACGCGTTTGAGGTTATGCGCTGTCTGGTGCCATGGATTTTCGCCATGTTTCGCTCGCGACTATGACCACGACACATCAGTCTGTGTTGCAGGCTTTTAGGCGTAAGCGCTTTTCAATTGCATTCTTAATGCAAAGTGCTGCCATGTGTCTGTAGGCAGGAGCACAATGAGCGACAGCAGCGCCAAGAAGTGTCCTGGCAATTTATGCTGCAACCTTGCCGCTTGTTTTCACGCGTCTTTTATTTGCTCGAACGCTTTGTTGCGTTCTCAGCGGTTTTCACAGCGCCGCTGCGCCTAAACATATGCAATATGTGCATCTGTGTGTGTGTGTGAATGTACGGTATTTGCATTATGGATTTACATTGTCGTGTGCTGAGTGCATTTTTCAATTCCGCTGCACATTTTAATTGCTTTAGTAGCAAGTGAAGCGGCTGAAGAGCGAAGCGAGCGAAAACAGTAAAATGTTTTCGCTGAAAACTCGCACCAACGGCGCACATAAGTGGCATTTATTTGTTGTTGTATTTGTAGGCGCCATTGTTTGGCACTGTCAAGCGCTCAGCAGTCGAGTGTGGCATCAGCGTGTGTAATGTCAGCTCAGCATTTCTGTGTTTGCTCAAGTAGCAAGCGAGCAATATTAACTGAAAATCAACAGCAACAACAACAACAACAAAAACACAACAGAAATTTCATAGTGAAAATGCTGCAAGTGGAATTTGAGTGGCCATGCAGCTATTGAGAAACTTTTCGAAAGTTAATTAAATATTTTTGCAGAAGCGAGACATTTGAAGCAAATGTAATGGATCAAGGAAAATTTATAGCAAAAATTTATGAAACAAATATAAAAAATATAAAAAATAAAAATATGAAAAAGGAAACACTTATACTTAAACTTAAAGGAGAAACATAAAAATAAAAGAAAATAAAAAAATAAGAAGATAAGAAAATAAGTAAATATAAAAAGGGGCAAATAAATAAAAAGGAAAAGCAATTTTAAATAAAAAAACTTCAACATCTCGTCATTTCATCTGCTAAACAGAATTGAAATTAATTGAAAGGTATAGATGAAAGAAAAAATGGAAAGTAATGGGACATGTGCAGAATAAGAATAGTGTGCGACCAAAAGAAAACTGAGTCACAAAACTTTCAAGTCAAGAAAAGAAATAATAAAGAAAAGTATACGTACGTTCACATTTCAAAGTAAAACTTTTACAATCAAAACTTAGAAACATTTTATGCACTTAAAATCAAATTTCCTGTAACTTTACAAGGAAAATATTTCATTGTTACTTGGGAAGTGCAGCAATGAAAATATTTCAATGAAGTCTTAGAATCAATGCAACATTTTTACTGTCTCAGTTGTTGTCTTTGACTTCAACAAGAAAATAAGATGAGAACTGATACACAGTGGCAAATACTTAAGAAGCTGCGCCCCTATGACACCCTGTTGTAGATGCAACCCTGTGCCAATTAAAAGAGAGGCACTCTGAAACATCTTCCCTTGATTCAGTTGGTTCGATTTTGACTGCAAGCCAGAAAATAACCTGAAAACTAATGCAAAGTGGCAAATAGGGAGTTGTCTCCCCTATGACACCTTCTTCTAGATGCAACCCTGAGCCAATTGAACTACCTGCTTGCATTTTTAGGGTGTGAGAGAAGTTCTGGAACTTTTGCTCTGGCACTGCTCTGCGCTCTCAAGCTTACAATTAGCTCATTTGGGTATTCCTCTCATTAAGAGAGTGAAGGAGTTGCCCAAAATAAAGGCCAAACCTCTATAAAAAGAAGCTTATAAGAAGGGCTCGTATATTTTTTGATCTCTAAGGTAACTCTTAACGTTAAGTTCGAATAAGTATCTGGTAAACTTAAGAACTTGAACGAAGTCTAAGTGCTCAATCTTTTATAGAATTTATTTCTCAAGTTAACCGTTAACCGGTTTTTGAACCGAATCGCTAGTTGAAGACATAATTCGAACCGTTTCATGAACCGAACCAGTGGTTTGAAAAAATCCTGAACCACTGAAATGAAGCATCTTGCAAAAATTCTATGGTTCCGAGTTTTGATTTTTAGCGTTCATGCCAGCTAAACTCAAATACTGATATGGAATTATGTTTCAAAATAGGAAATCGAATATTTTTAACGTTTGTTATTTTATTTGGCTTTAAAGAATAGTGAAAGTATTTAAGTAAGATTTTCTTTCAGAAAGCCCAAAAAAATATCAAAAAAGTCATTTTGACTCATGGGTTCGAATTTCAACTTAGACCTCAAAGAAGTCATTTTGACTACCAGTCCACATTCCAGTCTTAATGCATTGAACCACAAGTCAGCGAGTAATGGGTTCGAATCCCAACTTAACCAAAAAAAGCCAACATAGCGTTTATTTCACCAGCCACTTCCATTTCACACAAAATCTCTTTAAAGCCAAATATTTCAATAACAGACCTCAACGAAGTCTTTTTTTTGTTTTTTTTTTATAAACGAGCCAACGAGCAGGGGTTCCGGAAGGATATATAGGTTGGGAGAAAGGATGTTGACTTTATCGGACATTCCAGTGTAAATGCATTGAACCACAAGTCAGCGAGTCATGGGTTCGTATCCCAACTAAACTAAGGACCAGTTGCCGTCTATATGCATCTCACACAAAATGTCTTTAAGATCAAAGAAGCGTATTGCGACTTACTGCTTTATCCGACTTTTAACAGCATTAACAACGGGTCCTAATTACGGAAAATGTGGCGCTGCCAACGTTTAGACATGCGTTCGCAAAGCATTCATAAAAACCCCACCACAACAACAAAACCCTAAGCTAAGCACATGCAAAAGAGCAAAAATTAGTATTTCATCTTAGCGCTTTGCCCTGAGACTGTGCGCCCCCAAAGCAAGGACGACAATCATTAAAAAGGCAACAGCAACGAACCGGCTCCTTGCTCACTGCCAATGTTAGGGACATAGGCCTAACTAACGCTTTAATGTTTGCTACAGTTGTTTGTTACACACTCGTACTTGTTCTTGTTGTTGTTGTCAGCAAATCCTTATGGCACTTCCTTGTCAGACCAAAGCTTCGCTGCAATCTCGCCTTGTTGCTGTTGCGCCCGTTTTGTGCGAATCCATGTGTGTGTGGTACTTATTCCTTTCTCGTGTGGCTTTGTTTGTGTGCAGCTTTATTTTTGCCGCTTTGTTGTTATTGTATAAGATTCTTTTTCAGTGCATGCAGCATAAAGCTTTACAGATTAACATTGTAATGTTTCATCAGCTACGCGTTTGTTTCTACCAATGTTGATGTTGATATTGTTCTTGTTTTTGTAAGCTGCAATTTCCCAGCCATTTGCAGCAAGCCAAGCATTAGCAACGGCAGCAAAACAACACACAATTACAACAACAACAACATCAAATAATCCTGCACTTCCTGTGTTCTTTGCTGTCTTCGTGAGCTCTTTGGTTGCGTCACATCTGCCGCCTCCCAAACAAAAAAACACCCAAACAAGCAGACAAACAAGCATTCATACAACAAACAAATGCCTAGCAATGAAAAACTCAGCAATGATTTCCCTACCAACAACAACAACAATTGCGTTAGGCATTCACGTTAAGCGCTGCGCTGCGCTGCGTTGCGGATTTTCAAGCATTTCCGGGCTTTTAAGAAATTCAACGTTGCGCTTTGTTTCGGCCCCTTCGACCGAGCCACGCTACGTACTGACAGTTCGGCGAGGTGGCAACGTTGTCGTTGCGTTTTTTGCTTCTTCATTTTCAGCACCGACAACAAAATAAACGTACATACAGTATGAAAATTGCAGCAGGCGCTGCATTCATTCCTACTTCAATGTGACGTCGCTGCTCTACTTTGTGCCGTTCATCTGGCTTCGGTTTGTTTCACTTCATTTCGAAAGTGGCTTTTAACTTTCCATTCCTTCGTTTTTTGCGCCTTAAAAAACTGCAGCAGACTTTTTGTTGCTATTTATTTGTTTGCCATCTGCAATCCTGTCGTCGCCATTACAATGCTGTCGGTTCTCTTTAGCTGAGATGAGCAGCTGTTGCAGTGGCCGAGGAAGTTGTAGCGAGTTGAGAGGGAAAGTGGCTTGGTGGCTGTGCCAGCGAAATTACGACTCCTTCAATCTGCCACGTTTGGAACAGCACCCGCAGAAGGATTGTTTGTTTTTTCTTTAAATTGTCATTAGAACAACTAACTAAAGCTAACGTTTGGCTGACAATTTTTCTTAATCTTGCCTAAATTAAAGGATGACAATATTTTTTACATCATTTCATACATTTTAGGTGTAAAAATATGTACTACGAAAGAGTTTCAATTACACCTAATCGTTTTTTTATATTTTAAAACTACTTTAAAATGAAGTCTTAAGGTAATACGAGCAATTGTGTACAACTCCGAAAAACTCCGAAAGACTTCGAAAAACTCCGAAAAACTCTATACTACTTTAAAATACTTAAAAACGACCCAAAAACCATATTTGAGTTACATTCTAATATTCGGCTGTACATTTTTCTCAATCTTGCCTAACTTAAAGGATGACTCAGTAAAACAAAATTTTTTACATCATTTCTTACATCTTAGGTACATATTTTTACTCCGAAAGACTTTCAAAGGCATCTAGTAGTTTTTTTATAACTTAAAACTACTTTAAAATGCAGTCTTAAGGTAATACGAGTAATTTCGCACAACTCCGAAAAACTCCGAAAGACTCCGAAAAACTTCTAAAAACTTTATACTACTTTAAGACGTTTAAAAACTATCCAAAACCATATTTAAGTTACCTAAAAATTACCTACAGCCACACACAACACATTTCTACCTTCTCTTAACTGCTATTTGTCCTTTAACTTGCTGCACTTTATAATTATCTCCTTCTTGAACAATTTTCGTAATGTGTTTATTCGTGCGTGTTGTTGGTTGGGTGCTCTTTTGTACTGTCATTTTTGTTGTTACTTGTAAATGACAGCGTTTGGTGCGCTAGGCGAACGTAAACACACACCGATAGTGCCTGACACATTGCATTCAGCCAGCTTGTACTGACAGTTTGCCGCTTGCATTGCTTTTGCCGTTTTGCAATATGCAAATAGCAACTGGTACAAAAATAATTATGCCATAATTTCTCATTAAAAGCGCGTTTTACTTACAACCATTTTCAACCCGTTTTCTCTCTCTCTCTCACTTGGACTTTTCTTGGCGCTACCAACTATGCTATGATTTCTTTTACGGCCAACACATTTTTTTTCGCTTTGTAAATGTTTGTTCGTAGTTTTCTTTGTGCTTTGAATATCGTTTGTAATGATGCACTTTTTGGCCCTTTGTACAGTTTTCGCAGCATTTGTCTTTCACTTTCACTAATCACTTTTAATTTTTCTTCAGCACAATAGAGACATAGGCAAACAAATTGAATTTTATGAGCCGCAGAGAGAAAAAGAATGACTGAACAAAAGAATGGTACAAATGAGTTCATGATTTGGTAAATTTAGAAACATTTAAGTGCAACTTTTCATGATAAGAATTCAGGGAATGAGAAGATAGGAAAATCAAGGAGATAGGAAAAAGAAAGAGAAAAAATCAAAATAAAATGGGAGCGCAAGTGAAAACATTTAACTGAAAAAAAATTAATTTTTAGATATTTCTACTTTTTTATGAATAAGTTGATCTGACGATTTTTTGAAATATTTGTTTGTTTCTTTTCAAGAGAAATATTGAGAAATGGGACAAATAGGTAAATCAAGAACGATATATATCAATATATAAGAAATTTAAATAAAACCAATAAAAAAACTGAAAAAATTAAAAAAAAACAGTAATTCAAGGATATGTTTTTACGTTCAAACAAATACATAATTTGATAATTTTACGAAAAGAGAAAAATTAATTAAATGCAAAAATAGGTAAACCACAAAGTGCAATAAATAACCAATCTTAAATAAAAAAAGAATGCAACTGAAAACCAAATTTTTTAGTTTTAATTGAATTTAATTTTATTTTTTTTTTATTTATTATTTTTTTATTTTAGTTTTATTCTTAATTTTACTTTTTATTTTTTAGTTAAATTTTTTTAATTTATGTCTCTATTGATTTTTTAACAAATTGATATCATTTGAGGAGTTTGAGGTTTACTTATAAGTTTTCATGAAAAGCATTTAAGGAATAACAAAGAAAAGAAAAAAAGGGGAGCAAATTAGTAAATAAAAAATCTAATTCAAATAGAGGATATGCACAACTGATACAATTTCTTAAGAAAAAATTTAATTTGAGGATATTTTTGCCTTTTAAATTAACTTTTTCATATTTTGAACGACTCCGAAAAAACTCCGAAAGACTCCGAAAACTCCGAAAAACTCCGAAAGACTCCGAAAGCATATTTTTTTCTCTGAAAATGTCATTTAAACTACTAAACTAATAAACTACACTTTGTGAACATCTTTAGATTGGGTTCCTAAAGTGCTCAATACCTAACCTGAAAAATGCCAACAAGATCACAGTCAGAAAATCACTTGCTGTCTTTCTTAAATCAAAATTTTACATTTAAATATTTTCACTTCTTGACAATAATTTTAAAATGCATTAAAATTTGTGCCTCATTTATTGTACTTTTATATGGTTTAGTCTGACTTTTCATTTAAATTCCTCATGAGAGCAAATGTGCATTTGGAAAGCTTTTAGCGTTTAAGTGCGTTGTGTGGCTGCTGCAATCTGACGCTTCTGGCTGTTGGCTGTTGGCCATGCCAACGACGGCGTACCAAATATGTGTAAGCAAAACATTTGCTGATTACCCTTTTTTGCCGCAAACTACGCGCCGCACACACACACATTATAAATGCATTCGTATGTTTTTTTGTATGTGTGTATGTTCTACAACAACAAATCACGTTTAATATGAAATGCAAATTTGCCAGTTTTGCCCGCCACATTCCAGATTTTCACTACTATTCTCTCTACTCCCCGCTTTCCGCTACTACAGTTACTATTATTTCAACACTGGCTGCAAGTTGAAATGCAAATGGCAAAGTACATTTCAGCTGCTTCAACTTTTCCATAGACACGTCTGTACTTACTTTGTGCGCTCGTTTCAGAGGGTCGAAGGATGTGTTGGCTGCGTTCACGACTTTTGTTCCGTTGCTCCTGTTGCTATCACTGTTGCTGGTCTGTTTGGTCAGTTGCTGTGTGTGCAATGAAATGTCGCTGCTTCGTTTTTATTTGTTTGCTCACTTTTGCCGTTGTTCGCGTGTCTCTCTGAGCCTTTGAGCGCCGCTTTTCAATTTTCAAACAAACCAAATAGCCAAGCGCCAACGTTGCTGTTGTTTTCTCTTTGTCTTTTACGTTCGATCCGAAAGCATTGACGGTGCTCTTTCAAAGAAACTGCAAAGTCAAAAAGAGCAGAAAAATCCAAATTAAAGCAAAAATTCTTTACAACTTAAGAGTTACATGTAAAAATATTCATAATAAAACCATAAAAAACTGACTGCAAAAAGTGCATTTGAAATTTTCATACCCCCAGCTTTTCATTCACAAAAGGTCAATAAATGAACAACAACAACAACAACAACAACAGAAGTTCAATCTTCAACACAGCAAAAGGCGCTACGGTGCAACCAAAAATGTCTGTCGCCACTACAAAAGTACTTTTACTATTTTACTTTTACTCCTTTTTCAACATTCACTGATTTACATTTTGTTGTAACTTTTCTGCTTCTGACCCATTTATGATTTATGCAATTTTTTGTTGCGCATTTTCTTTATTTTTGTTTCCATTACATATTCAACACAAATTAATTTTACTACTTTACTACGTTTTTTTCCAAGTTGCACGTATGCACCCGAATGCATCACTTGTGCGCATATCGACCAAGTTATCGTTGTGGCGCACGCAGCCATATTCATTAAAAGATCCAAATGAAAAAAGTGCGCAAGCAATAAAAAAGTTAGTGAGAAAGTGTAGTAAAAGTGCAAATTACGCAGAGGGCGCGCGAGCCCAAAAAACCTAAAATTTTGTTACAGAATTTTCAATTTGCAGCTTTCACAACTCGGCTGAAATGGCAAAAAAAAAAATAAATAAGTGTCGAATCGAAAAAGGCTGCGAAATGTTGTTGTGTGCGAAGTGGAAAAGGCTGGTGGTAGCAAACTTTTCGTTACTCCAAAAGCTCCGAAAAAACATTAAACTGACAGCCACAAAGGCGCAATAAATTAAGTATTGATGAGCATAAAGTGGAGCACAGATGCAAATGCAAAATTTGTTTAAGGGAAAATATACACAACGAGTTGAGCAACAAAAAGTTTGCAACAAAAAAATGAAGTAAAACTTCAAAAAGAAGTTAAAATGGTTCAACAAGGAAAAACAAGAACCAGAAAGAGTCTTGCAATTGATTTTAAAAGACCTTTTTTCATACACTTTGCACAATCCTTTGGTATGAAGGCGCACTTTTTGGGCTTCTTCGCTTTCAATAAAGTATTTGTTTATTCATTTTAATGGGTAATGAAAGGAGAAAAGCAGCTTTGCTGAATAACTACAGAACTCAATTAAAGCTCAGGGTTAGGTTTTTTTACACCATCGAGTCTTTTGTTTCACTTTGTTAAATTTTACTTTGTATCTTTTTGAAGGATTCATTCAAGATTTTTAATTTCAAGTGTCTGTTTCCAACGAACCAGATCCACATTGACAAGGCTCAGTTTAATTGGTACCTTTTTGATGGTTGCTTTTGGCTCTCAAGACTCGAGATTTTAAGTTTTTGGTTCCAACGAAACAAATCCTCACTGACTGGGCTCAGTTTAATTGTTACCTTTTTCAGGGTTTCTTTTGGCTTTCAAGACTCGAGATTTCAAGTTTTTGGTTCCAACGAAAAAGATCCTCACTGACAAGGCCCAAGTTAGTTGGTGTCTTGTTGATGGATTCATTTTTTTCCAAGTTCCTGGTTCCAACGAAACAGACCCTCACTGACTGGGCTCAGTTTAATTGGCATCTTTTTGATGGTTTTCTTTTGGCTTTCAAGACTTGAGATTTCAAGTTTCTGTTCCAAGCGAAACAGATCCTCACTGACTGGGCTCAGGTTAATTGGTACCTTTTTATGGTTTCTTTGAGCTTTTAAGACTCTTGATTTTAAGATTTTGGTTCCAACGCAAAAGATCCTCACTGACTAGTCCCAGGTTATTTGGTGTCTTCTTGATGGATTCATTTTTCTTTCAAGTTCCTGGTTCCAACGAAACAGATTCTCACTGACTGGGCTCAGGTTAATTGGTATCTTTTTGATGGTTTCTTTTGGCTTTCAAGACTCGAGATTTCAAGTTTTTGGTTCCAACGAAAAAGATCCTCACTGACAAGGCCCAAGTTAGTTGGTGTCTTGTTCATGGATTCATTTTTCTTTCAAATTCCTGGTTCCAACCAAACAGATCCTCACTGAATCGACTCAGGTGTCTTGGTGTCGACTCAGGTTATTTGGTGTCTTTTTGTTTCTCTTGGCTTTCAAGACTTTTCATTTAAGGTTTTTGGTTCCAAAGAACCAGATCCTCATTCATTGGGCTCAGGTTAATTGGTATCTTTTGGCTAACAAGACTCTCAAGAAGTCTGGTTCTCAGTCATTGAACCAGATTGAACTCATTTCGAAACCTAGTAGACTGTGAATAGTCCTATTGGCTGCGTCTATCCTAAGTTTCTTAAGGCCTTCATGGTTATTTGGTGTCTTTTTGTTTCTCTTGGCTTTTAAGACTTTTCATTTAAGGTTTTTGGTTCCAAAGAACCAGATCCTCATTCATTGGGCTCAGGTTAATTGGTATCTTTTGGCTAACAAGACTCTCAAGAAGTCGGGTTCTCAGTCATTGAACCAGTTTGAATTCATTTTGAAACCTAATAGACTGTGAATAGTCCTCTTGGCTGGGTCTATCTTAAGTTCCTTAAGGCCTTCATGACTTGCGTGGGCTCCTCTCTGGGACAGCGGCTCCTTCCTACTTGCTACCTTCTTGGTTACTTGGATCTTTTTGATTGCTTTATTTTCTCTCGATTTTCGATTAAAAGGTGTTGACTACAAATTGAGTTCAGGAACTTTTCAGACAACCCTAGTACATACATGTTATACTGTTTTAAGAGTCAAGGGTTAACGACTGCTAGCGCTGTGTGCCTTGTAATTAAATATTTTTATAGTTTTCGACCACAACTGAAGATAATTTGCATATTTTTGCGCTCTACAACCAACTACAATATTTTCGAAAAAGTTCACAACACAATTTCATTATTGCTTTCATATAATCACAATGAATACTTTTACTCAGCTACGGGCAGTGCCAAAGGATATTATTTCATATTTTTTAACACAAAATGCAAGCAATTTTTTTCGCTTCTAATCAAGCACAAACAACAACAATAAAACGCTGCAAATTTATGTCGAAATTTTACTGAATATCTGTACGTATGTATGTATGTGTGTATGCAAGTGTGTATGTGTCTGTGTGTTGCATTACTTCATCAATACGAAAGCGTGTGTTACTGATAAGCGTCAATTTGTATGGCAACAATTTTTATTTCATTTTTATTACCCACTTTTATTGCACAAGTTTGCAGCAGTTGTACAATGGTACATTTGTACATATATACATATGATACATATATACATACATACATACAAATTCATGTAGTCGTAGTCGCTACGCCAGCCAGTGTTGCCAGATTAGGGGTTTTCCTTCCTAGATTTGAGGTTTAGTTGTTTGGATTGGGGGGAAATTTTATGATATTTTATTTTTATATTAACCAGGTTGCTTTTTTACATCAACACCTTGTTCAGATATATTGAGGATTTGTAATTTAGGAAATTTTGAAGTTCCTTCATTTTATCAGGTGTACAACTTTGCTTCCGCCGTTTTCCGATAGGTGGCTGTACCGGCTGAGGCTGGTTGAAATACATAGATGGTAATGCCTTTAAAGTGAGTGTGGACAGTGCCTAACGAATTGTCATCGCCGTTTCAGTGACAGTTGTTCTTGTTTTCGTATTATTCACGCTCGAAAATGGTGATTTCGATGTCGAAGACAAACACGTCGGCCTCACGTCGCAAAAGTGGTCAAAAAGTACCTGGAAACGCTGAAATGGGAAGTCTTGCCCCACCCGCCGTATTCCCCAGATGTCGCCCCTTCTGACTTCCACCTATTCCGTTCGATGGCACACGGCCTGGCAGATCAACATTTTCAATCCTTCGAAGAATTGGAAAAATGGATTGCTTCATGGATAGCGTCAAAAGAGGACTCCTTTTTTCGAGCCGGGATCCGAAAATTGCCGGAAAGATGGGAGAAAGTTGTCGCTAGCGACGGACAATACTTTGAATAATACATCTGTAAGCACTTTTTCGCAATAAAGCTTTTAATTTTGGAAAAAACGGCGGAAGCAAAGTTGTACACTTGATAGTTGGATTGCTTGAAATTCATCTGGCAACACTGACACCAGCACGCAATGACACGTACAATTTGTCGATATAAGGAATTTCTCTCTTAAGAGAAATTCTCAGTCATAACAAGAAATGTGCAAAATTGAAAATTCTGCACGCACAAACACACACTAACACACACACGCAGACATATGTACGTATGAATATCTTTGGCTGAATAAGCTGAACAACACCAACGGAAAAGGGAAACGGACATTTTCCGATAATAAAATAAAGTAGACATATTTGTTGCGCTGTCAGAGGTGATAACAAGTGGAATATATCATTTTTACTTGCACACACACACACATACATACACCCATACATACACACATGCAAACATGCATGAAGGCACTTTGTGTTTTGCGTCAGAAAATTGCCACTATTAGCAATAAATTTTGTGTATTCTTCTCATCACTATCATAAAATTTGCAGCAAGACAGATCACTTTCCACTTGTGGTATCACAACGAGCCCATTTCGAGGCCCAAATGTGTCTTTCACCCAGAAGTGCCATGAACAGACAGCCACCTATTGAAAAGAAATAAAATTTTATGAAAATTAAGGTTAGTAAATTTTCATAAAATTGCATGTCTTTTCATTCTTTTCATTTAAATTTTCATTTCATTTCACAAAAGAAAATTGTACTATGCGCAATAAATTTTTGTATTTTTTATCATAAAATTTCATTCCATTTCAGTTTTAGGTTGAATTTTTTTACACGACCCACAAAATTGGCCAGTTTTATATAAAAACACAACACATAAAATTCACCACAAATTATGCACACCAACCAACAACAACAACAACAAAATGTAGTTATCACTTTTATGCCGCACATAATCAACACTGCATTGCTGTTGCTGATATTAACAGCGTTGATTTTTTTTTTTACCTTTTTTCGGGTTAACCCTTTTTGTGTGATTTACATTTTTTGTGCACACACCACACATGCAAATTTATTGCTCAATTTGCAGTAACGGTTATTTTACAATTTATAATTATTAACTTTCAGCCCACACACTCGGCTGGTAATTTGGTAATTTCACGCACGGTTGCATTTTATGTGCACATTAAATCAAGAAACATGTTTGAACTGCAACGAAAAGGTCAAAGTTGCCGAAATTTTATTTAATTATTTTAATGAAAAAATACTGGTTGAGAAACTATTTAAATAAATTTTAAAGTGAAATTATGGGCAGTCAGTTTTTGCAACTTTAGTGTATTTAATGTGCAATTTGTGTTATTATTTATTATGTTAATTGTGACTAAAGTGAAACTTTTTAAAAATTGTTGCCCTTGACAGACTTTTTAGGAATTAGATAATAAAATTTGGTTAAGTTAGGTTAGGTTAGTGCAACAATGAACGGCTGTCTTAGCTTAAAGTTGACTAGCAGAGCTCGGTGGCTTCATTGAAATAGTTTCATGGAAATAGTCTCTAGTCACTTCTTGATTTCATCCAATATTAAATTGGGTTCCTTCAAGTCAAAGAGCCCAATTAACTACGATTCTTATAGCCCTTTGTTGATTATGTCAGATGTTTTTCTTAGAAATATTTGTATTATTATTTCTCATTTAAAAAACTTTCCCCATATTTGAAGTCAATAAACCCATTCAATCATGTTCCTCCAAACAAAGTCTTAGCCCATTTTTGAATCATCAGACTTTGATTTGCAAAAAAATTAAAAAAAACTTATCGAATTATGTCTCATTTGGAACAATTTTACCAAGTTTGGAGTCAATATGTTCATAAAATTATTAATGTTTTTTCAATGTTTCTTCAAACAAACTCTTAACTCATCATTGACACTGTCAAATTTTGATTTTTGATTCGATTGTTTGATTGATTTGATTGATTTTGATTTCTCATTTGAAACAATTTTACTAAGTTTAAAGTTTGAAGTCTGAAGATTGAACTTCCCCCAAACAAATTTTTAGCCTATTGTTGCGAAAATCCAAATTCGTTTTTGAAGGTTTGTTTTGATTGTGTTTGAAAATAAAACCACTTCAATTATTCAGCGCAAACGCAGTCAAAAACCAACAATCGCTTTATTTACAAGTTTACACTTGTTCTACTTTACACTACTACTGTTGCATGTTTCCCCATTGCCTGCTCAACACAGACTCGACCACTTGCGCTGCACTTGCACACTGCTGCTTTTATACCAGTTTTCTTATCGCGCCGAAGTTTCTTGCAACTTCCAATTGGAAAGCGCTCGACCATTCTCGCACAGCCCATTTCTTCGAGAACCATCCTTGCCATATCGGACTATACGAAGCGAATTATTTGCTAAATTTGCCGTACTTCAAAGTGCATGCCTAAAAGTATGCTTGGAAAAACGTTCATGCACAGCACAGAGTGCCTCTTCGTTTCACTATCGTTGATCTCGTCAGATTTTGATTTTCGAAAAAAAGAAAAACACCAAATTTGAAGTCAAAAGGCCCATAAAAATACTTTTCTCCATACAAACTTTTAAGCCTTTATTTTTTGGTAAAAATAAAATACGTGTCAAATTATTTCTCATTAGAAGTGATTTTGCTAATATATCAAATTATAAAAAAATTATAAAAAACAAAATATTAAAATTATATTTATCCACACAAACTTTCAACCCTTAACATACTTTTTGGATTTTATTTTTCGAAAAAAATTAGAAAAAACATCGAATTGTTATCGAAAAAATTAGAAAAACATCGAATTATTATCGAAAAAATTAGAAAAAACATTGAATTATCGTTAACCACGTCAAATTTTTTTAAACAAAAATATAAAATGCATGTGTTTCATTTTTTTAATTCAAATGTGCTCCCCGTTTTTCAAGTCCATAGGCCAAATAGTTCATGTTTTTTTCATAGACGAACCTTAACCCATTGTTGCCCAAATCAAATGTTGATTTTTGGAAAATTTAAAAATACGGATAGAATTATTTTTGATTTTGAGTTTTATACTGAGTTTTAAAACAATAGGCTCATTGAATTACAAAATTTATACCTAACATTTTTTTTTTATTTTTTAATGAATTTATTTTTTTTTAATTTTATTTTTTATTTTAGTTTATTTTTTTTATTTTATTCAAATGATTGTTCATGGTTAGCTGCGACTTTAGACCATCTTTCAGACAGCATGCGGAATCTACACTGAAAAAATTGCGCACCACTTGAAGCAATCCAAGAATCGACACAATTTGCGACTTTTTCTTCCTAAGAAGCAGAGTTACCGCTTTTGGTCTTTTCGGACCAAAATTGGTCAGATTTTTTTACTTTGGTCCGCTGGTCTGCTTAAACGAATTTCGGTCCGTTTTGTGATGTGAATATCTTTTCATTAGTCCAAAAAACTTACTTAAAACAATTTAATTCGATTAACTGTAATTTAAAAATGAATTTCAAGATATCGCAAATTTTTAATTTGGTCGCTTGAGGTCGGAAGTTTGGTCAAGTGGCAACACTGCTAGGGAGTGAAGTGCTACTCAGGCCACGAGACACGGACCGGTACAAGTGATAGCCGTAAGGACTAATGTCTGATGAATACGACCAATCGGGTAGGACAGTATGGCACTCCCCCCTCAAAAACAAAAAACTGCTGGTACAAATATGGTTTCGAATGGTATTCGGCTCAAAAGTTGAACGCAGCAACCCTCCCCCACCACCAAAATGAAATCATGTGTGCGCCACTGAACATTCCACTGAAGCGGCTTCAAAGTTTATTTCTTCTGAAAGAGTGATCGAGCGTTGCTGTGCAAAAAGATGCCCAAGTCTAGCAAACACTACCTGTGCCACTGCCCGGCTCTGCAAGAACGCTGTCTCCGTACCTTGGGGTCAAAGTTCCTGGCAGACCTGGCCTGCGCAGCAATAGTTGAAATTTCGGATCTACTCTCCTTCATCAAGAGGTCGAATTGGTTTGCCCCGGACTGAGATCCACTGGCTAGCTCCAGAATCTTCTAAGAAGTGATTCACAATGGGCCATTTTCGCCTCCGAGTGGAAGTGCTGCCTTTGGGACGCACACACCCTCCCTACCTATCAAATTTTGTGGTATTGGCACAAAGGTTTACATGGTTAGAGAAAAAAATTAAATATTTCAAAATCCTTTCTATGGCATTTCATTACATTCTAAATTGTATATCAAAAATGTGCGAAACATTCTTCAATGACAAACAACACCAAAATTTTACATTTTAACATCATTGCAAGTTCTTTCAAATATCCAGCTGGCTCAATAAAGCAGAAAGAAACAGTACTTCATGGCCAAATGGAGTATTCTGGTGATTCTGGTCAAGGAAATATATACTTTTCAGAGCGAGCCACGCCTTCTACAAGGCGCCAGAGGAATTTGTGTGAGCAGCTGACTGATCGAACATGTAGTTTTTTCGAAGGGGATGGAACCACTTTGAAAGATAGATACATGCCGACACATACCGGATTCTTATCAACCGTCTGTCTTCAGTCCACACACACACAGATCATGTGTAGGCGTGTATGTTCGAGTACGTCTGTCCGTGCGTATTGTAAATTTCCTGCAAATTGCTGTTGACTGGCCACAAGATCACCCAGAGCGCGATTTCATAAATGTTGTCTCCCGTTGTGTTGCATGTCTGCCGGTGGCTATTGATGTTGTTGTTGGTGTTGTTTTTGTTGCAGCAGCAGCTGTTAATTAAACATTTTCCTCAAGCATACAACACCTCGAGTTGCCAGTAGTGACACCAACGGCCACAACGCCTGTCGCTATTGTTCGGTCACACTTTATGTGAGGTGGTGGCCGAGGTGGCGAGGGGTTTATGACTTTTTTTTTGGCGAGGGAGACGAAAGGGCAACAAAGTGCAAACCGACAGCGGCATCATCAGCGACATTAACGCGCTCATTCATCGACAACATTAACTTTAACAACAACGACGGCAGTTGCAGCAATAATCAACAACAGCAGCCAACTCGTCATCAATTTAATGCCACAAGGGGGCCAAAGCAGCGGCCGTTTAGTTTTATGACAGCAAACATTAATTTTGCGCTGTATGTTCTCATCGTGGCGGATCATTGTTGTTGTTATTCTTGTTATAGCTATCTTTGTTGTTATATGCCGCACGCACACACACACGTACACGCAGACCAACTCAATGAATGCAAAAGTCACACTTGAACGATTAGTTTTGTTGCCGCTGAATAGTTTTTGTTGTTGCTTTTCTTGCTTTGATACTTAATATTAATAATAACAATAACTGTAGCTGTGACTATGGTTGTTGTTGTTGTGGTTTTTATTGTTGCTGTATGGCACGCATTTGCCATTTTTATTGGCATTTACCGCATTTGCTTTGTTGTAATTGTGAGAAATTCAATTTCATTCACCACAATTTCATGGCATTCAACTGCGATTAATAATTTTGTTGTTGTGGTTGTTGTTGTTGTGGCTGTTCTAATGTGCTGTTTGCATTGAATGCGTTATTTATGCTTCGACATAAATTAGTGTCATCGCTGCACGCACATATTGACATCAGATAGCTGACTGAATGGCCTCGTGTCGCGCTGGCCAAATCGAATGCGGCGACGCACAGTGCATCGATTGCATAAAAAATTGGGACAAAAATGGAAGGAGCGTTTGGGAGTAATTTTTTTTTTGAATTTTTTGCAATCTGAGTAATTTTTGGCTGCTGACTTAAAAAGTTATGTATGTTTTCCAAAAAAGATATCGTTTTTAAAAAAATCCTATATATGACCGACCATTTTATTACCACTGAGCCCAAGCAGCTGGAGCTATAATGATGAAATTTGGTCCATAGCTGTATTTTAAAAAGTCAACGCTTAAAACGAAGCGTTTTAAGAACTTAGACCTTGAAAGAGGAGAAAGGTAGTGGTGAAGCTTATAAGAACGGGCATTGTTTTTTTTCGGTTTGTTTTAAAATTGTGTACATTTGTGTACAATTGTGTACTTAAAAAAAATAACGAAACACCTATTTTAGGGTTTTTCTAAATTCGACCTCGAAAGGTTTCCGCCCAGGAGGGCGTTGAAGTTGCTCAAAGGAAATAACTTTTTTTGTTAAATTTCCGTAGAACTAAACATGGAAATGACATGGCTCTGAAGACCCAATGAACTTTAGTTTATAACAGTGAAACTATCATTAAAATTCATTTTCAAAATTAGACCGTCAGATTAATGTTTTGTTGAATCTGTGTAAAACTCTACAAATAAGGAAATTTATATGTCAGCGTGTTTTTTAAACTCGACCTTCAGAGGCGGATTCAGAAAAATATTTCGGGGGGGGGGGTTTCAAAAAGTAATTCTTTGATATTCATAAATTGTCTTTTAATTTGTATGTAGTTTTAATGTCGATCCTAATATTTCGGGGGGAACACCCGCCTGAATCCACCACTGTCGACCTTAGAGGGAAAATGGTTCGTAAAGTTTGTATGGGAAGCTTTGTTTTTAGTCGTGTTTTTTTAACTCAGCATAAAGAATTAATTTCACAAATAATGAAAATGTCTTCTTTTTCTTTCTTTCTGTTTTGATCCTTTTCCTTGAAAATATTAGCATGAATTCAAATATTTTAAAAAATTTCTTTGGCGTCATTTTTTTAAACTTAGTATAAAAAATTAATAACACAAATAATGAAAATTGTCCTTCTTAACTTTTCTCCTTTTTCTTGGAAAATATTGGCCTTAAATCACAAAATGGAAAATACAGTAGTGTCTGGGTACAGTGAACACCCGATATAGTGAAAACCTCGATATAGTGAACACCAAAATGTTGACATCGAGCCTCTAAATATGGGAAAAAATTTTCAAGCAAAAAACAAAAAGGATATTTTGAGCAAATAAAACGAGTTTTTGAACAGAAATGTTAATCTTGATATAGTGAACAACCTCGATACTGTGAACAGGCCTTGTAATAATTAGTTCACTATATCCAGACACGACTGTATTAGCATGAAATCACATTTTTCATAATTTTTTGTCGTTATTTTTTTATACTCAATATTAAAAATTGATAACACACATAATGAACATTTTCTTCCTTAAGATTACCTCTTTTCCTTAGAAAATATTAGCATTAAATGACACTTAAGTAAAAAAAAAAAATCTCAAACTAATGAAAAAATTGCATAATATGGCTCTCAATGGGTTAAACAGACAAGCCAAACTCATTTTTATTAAGAACATTCATAATTTGCGGCATTGGCTTTATTACGTAGGCTGAATTTTATATTTTTTCAATAGGGATAGTCTAGTAAGTTCTCGACAAATCTGAGATTGTCATTGAAAAGTTTGACATTTTTTACCATAAACGTGCTTAGAACAGTTTGATGTTCAAGCGCTATTTGTGTTGTTTACACTGACTTGAAAAAATCGTCTCGGTCAAAAAATGGATTTAACTCGTGAACATTTTCGAGCAATAATTTTTTACGATTCCCGAAGCAAATTATCTCAACGACCGGGCTTCGATCGCCTTCATGCGGCCTTTGGTGATGAAGCACCAACCCTCAAGACAATTTATAACTGGTTTAACGAATTCAAGCGTGGGCGCCGTTGGCTCCAAGACGAATTTCGTGAAGGTCGTCCAAAATCAGTCATTGTGCCAGAAACCATTGATGCTGTGCGTGAACTGATATTGAAAGATCATCATGTGACATGCGGTGAGATAGAGGCATCCTTAGGCGTAAGTTCCACAGCCGTGCATTCAATATTGCATGAGCAGTTAGCTGTCAGAAAGATTTGTTCTCGTTGGATCCCGCTGGATTTGGCAATCGCTCAAAAAAGGCTCGTGTCGATTGGTGCAAAGAAATGATGGAAACATTCGATCACGGTACTTCGAAAGACGTTTATAAGATCGTGACAGGTGACGAATCATGGACATATGCGTAATAGCACGAAACAAAACAGCAATCGACCATGTGAGTCTTCCAAGGCGAGCCAAATCCAACAAAAGTTGTTCGGGCACGCAGCACATCGAAGAAAATGGCCGTGTTTCTTCGGCAACACTGGTCATGTGGCTACTGTGTCATTAGAGCAACGTACAATGGTCAATTCTGAGTGGTACACAAAAATTGTTTGGACAGAAATGTTCAATGAAATACGGAAAAACAACCACCGATGCCGAATCATTTTTCACCAGCACAATGCGCGCTCTCACACATTGGCTCAAAAAATCGCCTATTTGATTGACCAAAGCATCGATTTAATGGGTCATCCGCCATACAGCTCTGACCTAGCTGACTTCTTTAAAAAAAAAAATTGCCTGGTCCACGATTTTCATCGCCAGAAGATGCTGATGAAGCATTCAAAAACCATGTTTTGGAGGTGTCTCAATTGGAGTGGAAAAAGTGCTTCGTCAATGGGTTTGAGTGCATTAAAAAGTGTATAAATCTTCAAGGAGAATACCTTGAAAAGCACTACAACCATTTTTGATGATAACAAAATGCATTTTCATTCTTTTAGAAAGAAAACCAATGGCAACCCTCGTAATATAGAATGTTTCATATTTTACGAAAGACTTCCTTATGACAACAGTATTTATAGCGGGCGGACCATGCCCATTTCAAAAAACGTGAGTACTGCTGTACCCCTTAAAGCTCCATGTCAACGTAAATGTGCCTCTGGGCACCTCAGTGAAGAGTAAACAAATTCAATTTTTTTATAAAAAACTATAGTAAACTCTAGTTGGAGTAGTTTACAAAACTGCAATTATTTTACAAAATCGCAAACAAAATTGCAGAATTTGAATTTACTATACAAAAATTGAAAGTCTACTAGAGAGAATTGGACAAAACAATAATTTTAATAAAATAATAAAACTGAACTAATAAGCAATTCAAAATTTTTCGTCCCACCACCAAAAGATATCATTTTCATAGTTTGAAAGAAAACAAAAATTTTCCTTTTTTGTTCTTTTTTTTCTTGGACTCTTATAAATGCAAAGCATCAAAGTTTTTTCCGTTTGAAGGAAAAACAGTCTTTTGGTTTCATTTCTAATTACCAACGCCAAAATATCAGGTGTACAACTTTGCTTCCGCCATTTTCCGATAGGTGGCTGTACCGGCTGAGGCTGGTTGAAATACATAGATGGTAATGCCTTTAAAGTGAGTGTGGACAGTGCCTAACGAATTGTCATCGCCGTTTCAGTGACAGTTGTTCTTGTTTTCGTATTATTCACGCTCGAAAATGTCCGTTTATGTGCCCAATTCTCGCCATTTGCGGGAAGTTTTACTTTTCTGTTACAATTCGAAAAAAAATGCAGCTGAAGCGCATCGAATGCTCTCAGAAACTTACGGTGATGCTGCTCTGAGTGAAAGAACGTGTCGGGAGTGGTTTCAACGTTTTAAAAATGGTGATTTCGATGTCGAAGACAAACAACAAACATGACAAAGTCATCCTCCAACACGACAATGCTCGGTCTCACGTCGCAAAAGTGGTCAAAAAGTACCTGGAAACGCTGAAATGGGAAGTCTTGCCCCACCCGCCGTATTCCCCAGATGTCGCCCCTTCTGACTTCCACCTATTCCGTTCGATGGCACACGGCCTGGCAGATCAACATTTTCAATCCTTCGAAGAATTGGAAAAATGGATTGCTTCATGGATAGCGTCAAAAGAGGACTCCTTTTTTCGAGCCGGGATCCGAAAATTGCCGGAAAGATGGGAGAAAGTTGTCGCTAGCGACGGACAATACTTTGAATAATACATCTGTAAGCACTTTTTCGCAATAAAGCTTTTAATTTTGGAAAAAAAACGGCGGAAGCAAAGTTGTACACCTGATATTTTATTACAAAACCATAATTCATGATCTGGATCAACTTGTAAATGCTATAACTCTCTCAAAATTTAAACGATTTAAAAATTATTTGAGACCTTACTTAATGAGAACATTACCTTTCAAATGACATCAATTTCTTTGAAATTGGTGACATACAATTTTTCTATTTTTTGCCCCACTTCGAATCACTGTGCAACGACAATAGAAGACAATGAGAAGCCACCGAATGTGAATATGGACACCAACATGGCTCAGTCAACATGTCAAATGCACTGTGCGAGTTGCTTTGGCCCCCAACCGCTGCCGTCATCACGCTTCCCCAAGCACCCGCAACCGGTGTGTTTGATGCCTAATGAATCGTTACAACCACCAAATTAATGATTAATTAAAACGCCTGAATGCAATTGCACGCCAGCGGTAGTAAGAAGAAGCATGTGATGAATGTTGGACCCCTTACTCACACGAAAGGATCTGCATTCTGAATGGGCTCACATTATTTCCAAAGGATATTTTGGTAGCCATCAGATGGTTTGTCATTAATTTTGGTTGTTAATTGCTGGAACGATGGCAATTAATTGGAGTTGCGTGTGTAGCAAAAATACAAAATTGAGACATTAGTATAAAATACTCATTGGTCATTACTGAAATTGAGCAATTCGCAGTCTTTCGGTTTAGTAAACCCACATTTGACTGATATTTAAGGACTTTTATGTATGTACCTGAAAAATTCTTGAACTTATAAACTCCTCTGCACTGTGGCATTCTGTTTCATATTTTATGTTATCTTGAAAGGAACAGCCCAGTCGTTCTCCTCGCTTTGCACAATTCGTCAACCACACACACACACACATAGATACGCAACCACTCAATGTAGGGATTACGAAAAACGCCCAACAAACTGTTGGCAGGCGCACTTAAGCCATTTGTCCTAATGCCACTAACCTCACAATAAACAACATTAACAACACGAGCGCACACCCGACCGCTGCCCACCGGTCACTCGGCGCCAAGCAAATAAATTCCAGTGAGTGCTCGACAAGGGCTCCGCGCGAACGTGGCATTAAAATCACTTTCGCACCATAAAGACCGAAGCCTGCCAAATTAAAACGCACTCGAGGGCGCACACTGAATTACTTAATGATGCGAAAATGTGTGAACGCAGACGCGTACAGTGTTCGCCAGGCCAAAGGACTCGCAGACATGGCACAAAGGACACAATGGCGAACAGCAGTAAACAAATAAAGTAAACAACCGCATCGAATGCGCCCAAATGGACAAACGAGAAAATATTTTCAGCACAAACTAATCAAAACATACTAGGACAGAGATCAACAGAGGCAAAAACAACAACAACAAACAAAAAAACAAAAATGGCCAAATAGGAAAATGTTCGAGCAAATGTTGAGCACTCTGGGAAATTGAAAGAAAAACACACAAAATGCCAAAATGTGCTGGTGGAGTGCAATGGAAGAAGGTGGGGGAAGGAGAGGGGTGAGGGGCAGCGAAAAATCAGCGCAACACGCAATTCAAGTGAAATCTCGGTCTTTGACTAAAATAGAGAAGTAAAAACAACAATTTAACATTTGAACTTGTGGACAGGGCAAATAAATTGCAAAAGGACATACAGCGAAAGGAGCTTGGAAGGAGATAGGAGGGAAGTAGTAGGGTGGCACTAGGGGGCGTTAAGCTAGCAGCTGACCGAACTGAATGCCACAATATGGATAGCGGAGTTTGTGGTACGTGTTTCCGAAACAAGCAAAAGGCGTGACTGACAATTCGCATTTTCACTTGTGGCGAAAAGAATACAGTAGGAAGAACTATTGAGAGTGACGGCCAAAAATGTGTAAACGCAATAGGAGGAGTTGTATGGAAAGTGGGCGTTCGAAAAGCTGCCAAAAGAGAAAGATATCTGAAAAAAAAATTCAGCGCGGAACCTGAGAATAGAAAAAACGAAATTCAGTGCCAAATTCATGGAAGATTAGGTTGGGTTAGGTAAGTTGGGTGGCCTAGTCGGTCACCCAAGACCCTGTTGAGTACTTAGCGGCACCAGTTAGAGCTCATTAGTGTTGTCGATCTATGGAAAACTGATGGGTGAGAATGTGAACGTTGTATTTACTCATTTATTAATTTACTTCATGCTTTATTTTTTGCTTATTTGTTCAGTTGATCTTTATCTTTTTTTTAATCAGTCACATTTTATAAATTAATTATTTAATTACTTATAATTAGTAATTATGTGACGTAACCAATTAAGTTAATTTTGATTAAAATTAATAATTGCATAATATAATTAATAAATTATTTGTTGTGGCATGCAAAAGAAGTGATTCTTAAATGCCAATGTTTTTCTAATTTAATAAATAAATAATTAAAACAGATAAATAATAAATAAATAAATTAAATAATTGGAAACATAATAAATTACTAAATTACATAATTCTATTTATTAATTAAAATTAAAATTTAATTTAATTTATTTATTAAATAATTTTATTGATTAATTAATTCATTTATTAATTAAATTATGTATTTAGCGATTCGTTTTTCATTGGTTTGGTTATTTATTATTTTTATTTTATTTTATTTTATTTTATTTTATTTTATTTTATTTTATTTTATTTTATTTTATTTTATTTTATTTTATTTTATTTTATTTTATTTTATTTTATTTTAAATTATTTTATTTTATTTTATTTTATTTTATTTTATTTTATTTTATTTTTTTTTATTTTATTTTATTTTATTTTATTTTATTTTATTTTATTCTATTTTATTCTATTTTATTTTATTTTATTTTATTTTATTTTATTTTATTTTATTTTATTTTATTTTTTTTTTATTTTATTTTATTTTATTTTATTTTATTTTATTTTATTTTATTTTATTTTATTTTATTTCATGTTATTTTATTTTATTTTATTTTATTTTATTTTATTTTATTTTATTTTATTTTATTTTAGTTTATTTTATTTTATTTTATTTTTTAATTTCTTCATTTTTTACTTTCCCCAATCGGATGGAAACATAAAAAAATTATTAAAAAATTCAAATGAAAATATACAAAACTGAACAAAACTAAAAACAAAATTGCATCTTCTGCTAAGCGATATTGTTTGCAGTGTTGTTGTTGTTGTCTTTATTGCTACCATGACGCAGGAATTTTCTGTCCATGTCAGTTAAAGCCCAATTGAAAACGTTTCTCGTTTCTCTAACGAAAGTTTACATTAAAGGCAAATAAAACAGAAAAAAGACATCAGAAAAACAACAATATCAACAATGATGCAATGATCAAACAATAACATAACCAAAAAAAATGTATAAAGCAGGCTCAAGGGAAAATAAATTTTCGATATTAGCATAAAATAAAATCCTTGCCTTACAGCGCTTATCGTTATCGCATATCCTTTAACGCACATAGCAGCATGTGAGCCAATGCGTACAATTCAATAAACGGCAAAATATCGACACGTCAATAAATTTGAATAATGCCATCAGTACAAAGCCAAACACTACGACAACAACAACAACAACAGCAGCAAGACAACAAGACATCAATGCAGCTACAATGATGACATAAACACACACACACACACACACACACACACGTACCAAGAAACTGAAATGAACCACCGCTTAAGCCAGACTGAGCTGTGCTGCTGAATTGTGCTGAATGGCGCTGCATGACGTTGAATTGTGCTGAATTTAGTTGAGCTGCAGCTGAACCGAATTGGTATCACTTGGGCTGACTCTGACTGGTCGGTTGTCTTATCGTTTCGGCTTAATGCGTGGCGCCGTTTTCAGTCTTAGTTGTAACATTTGCCGCCGATTTTCTGTTCTGCCAACTTCTTTTTCTTTTTTTGCTTTGCATCCGACTTGGCGTACATTGACACTTCCTCTTTGGGGTTTTATCGTTGTGTCTTGGTTTGTGCAGCTCTGCGTGTGTGTTTACGGCGCTCGGTGTGTGTTTGTGTGTGTGTGTGCGTGTGTGTGTATGTGTGCGTTTGTATCTGTCTGTGAGGCCATTTCTCTGTCTGGCTGCCTGAATTTCTACCCTTTTTTTCTTACGACTGTCTGCAGTCTCGCAAAATTGGCATTTTCCATGTTGGCTTGTTGTCGTTTTTATTCAACATTTTACATTCGTTTTTTTGCCATTGCCAATTTTATTGATTTGTTTAGGCTGCCTTTCCTTCCTGTTTCCGTTACTGTCTGAGTGACTGAATTTCATTTTATTTTTAGATTTCAATGCAAATCAAGTGTATCGATCAACAATCATTTCATAAAATTTATAAATATTTGTCTTATTTTTAGATTACATCCACATCGACGCACAACGTCACAACAGTTACTTTATAAATATATTTTTATTTATAATCTGATTTGAGATAAATCTTATTTTTCCTTATTTCAGCTTTCAAATTTTCTTCATCTTTTCAGGAATTTTTTTCTTAACTAAACAATTTCCAGCAATTCCTAATAAACATTCTTAACATGTAACATAAATTTGATATAACTTGATTAACAGATTCATTATAGTCATTTTATAAATATATATTTATTTGTTCCCTTCCCTTCAACTCCTCAGAAACTTTCCTTCTCAACTCAAAAATATGCATAGATTTTTAATAAACATTTCTTGTGCAAAACATTGATTTGTATCGATTAAGAACAAATTCATTTTATTTTATATATACATTTCATTCATTGATCTGATATGAAATCGATTTCATTGTTTAGCTTCTCATCTTTCAAATTCCTTTCTACTCCTCACTTAGTTTCATTCTTAACTAAAAAATATGCATAAATTCTTAATAAACATTCGTAGAATAGAACATTAATTTGATATAATTCGATCAACAGATTCATTATAGTAATTTTATAAATATATTTTTTTTATTGATCTAATCTAAGTTCAATCTCTCTCTCTCTCTCTTCGCCCTTTAAATTGATAAATAACCAACTACCATATGAACAGCACTTGTACCAATTGCCTGCATGTATTGCATACTTTTAGGCTGTGCATTAATATTAATCATTTCTAAGTTTACTAAGCTCGCAGCAATGCAAACACATTTGCATATGGGGACAAATGCAAAGCTTCAACCAAATTTACAGGCACTGCTTCTGCTCATTTGCCATGCACCAGTCGATTGTTAACATTGACTGACACTTGCAGCACAAATTTGACATTTGCATCGACTGCAGCAATTGAACTCGCATACAATGCTCAGCTCTGAGCTCAAACCCGAAGCTGCTTCATTTGCGAGCGAAATTGCGTTGCCATATAATTCTAAGTTGGCACGACATATGTAACATTTGGCTGTCATTGTCAAACAATGCTGTGCTCCATTTGCTGCCCAGCACCAATACGGACACCAAATATTCCATCCAACGCTCATTGCTCTGGTTTTTCATTACACTACGCCCACACCTCAAGCTACGACCGCACCTCTCAACGCTCTACAACCGCTCCAGTACTCTTCGAAAGAGGCCTCGTCGAGCGCCCATTTCCTTCATTCCCATTTGAAGTCACCTGACACACTTGTCGCTTGGTCGGTCGTTGCATTCGACAATCAATGACGACCGACCAGTAATAAAATACTGGCATGAGGGGTTTTCAATTAAATTTGTATGCCAATGAGGGAAATATCAAGTGACATTGGTCAACACTGCGCCACCCGGTTCCCGAAAATGCCCGCCAGTGCAACGACCACATGTCGATAGCGACGGCCGGGCGACTGGTGTGCAAATGCGGTTCGTACATTTGAAAGGAAATTAAATTCTTATCGGTAGCCAATGTGCATGATGAATGCACACATGAGGGTTGGCTCGCAGTGGAGGTGAGTGAGACGGGCAAACGCAACCAGTTCGTAGTAACAAAAGAAGAGTTTTAGTTCGGAGAAAGAGAGGGTGTGACTAGTGATGGCCAAATTCTATAGTAACTGCACGTAATTCAATTGCATGCATGCATTGCATAGTTTTAGGCTGCAAATTAATATTTATTAGTTCTTGCAAATGTCAAAAAGTTATTTTCAATTAATTGATTTGTTTTTTAATTAAAATAAAAAATTTTTTAATTTGTTTGTTTTTTTTTAATTTGTTTGTTTAATTAAAGGTCGAAATAGAATTAAAAAAAGGAAAAAAAATATGATACACCTGTATAGACTCCGATTTAGACTTAGACTTAGATTAGATCTGTATTCTACCGTACTAGACTTATACTTAGATTTGGACATAGACTTCGACTAAGACTTAGACTTAGACTTAGACTTAGACTTAGACTTAGACTTAGACTTAGACTTAGACTTAGACTTAGACTTAGACTTAGACTTAGACTTAGACTTAGACTTAGACTTAGACTTAGACTTAGACTTAGACTTAGACTTAGACTTAGACTTAGACTTACACTTAGACTTAGACTTAGACTTAGACTTAGACTTAGACTTAGACTTAGACATAGACTAAGGTTATGAGTTGTACTTAGACCTAAACCTAGAACTCGACTTAGACTTAGACTATGACTTCGACATAGACTTAGACTTATACTTAGATTTAGACTAAGACCTAACCTCAGAACTATAATTCGACTCAGACTATGACTTGGAACTTGACATAGACATAGACTTAATCTTAGACCTATACATAGGCCTGAAACTCGACTTAAACTTAGGCTATGACTTCGACCTAAACTAAAACTTACACCTAGACCAGGTCGAGTTAGAAACAAAAACAAATTTGATAAACATTGTCTCAGTATTTGAATTGAAAACTAATAAAAAAATTAAAAAAAAAACATTAAAAGCATGAACTGCTTAAGGGCTTAAAATCAGCAGTAGTTCATTTCAGCATCTCATTTCAACGCAGCCCTCCTTTAATTTATTTCATCACCAGTACAAAACTAAATTAATAAAATGCGAACAAATTACTATCTAACAATAATCTCACATTAATTTTGAATTATTAACTGTTGCTGCTAAAACTTCACCATTCATGTACACAAAGTGCACATAAGAAACTTAATTCTCAATTAACACATAAAAGTATGCTACATTAACTTTAAACTACAAACATAAACGATGAAACTTTCAACATAACAAATTTGCAACACATTAACACACACTCGGCAACACACACACACACACTCCCGCACACATAAATACCAATGGACCGCACAGCGCCACACACACACACACATACACAGACGCGACAAGCATTTAAGCGTTCATGTTGCGCCTAAAGGCAGACTTGCGCACTGTTTGAATGAAACGCGCGCAAAACAACAACGCACACATAACGATCCGAATAACGAACAGGGAAAAAATATATTAATAAATATGAGCGCGCATGTTAAAATGTGTCAAAATTTCAATTAAATTTTACAACGACACAGCGCCGCAAAGTATGCTGCGAGAAGCGTACGCACGCACGCCCTACATGGCGCATCGATGCCCGTTGCTCGATGCTCGAACGCTACACGGTTCGACAATAACTGCGCCACCGGTTAGCGAAAGTTGCCCGTTTGGCTTTTCACAAGTGCATTAAATTTTATTGGCAGTGTGTGAATTAAGTGTTCACAGTCAATTGACGTGCATGAAAGTCAACAAAAATGTCAAGTATGCATACACACAAACACACATACACAAATGTGCGAGGATGAAGAAGCGTGTAGGTGTTTGAGCCGACGCGGCCTGCGATTGTAAAAGCCAAATATGTAGCCTATTGAAGGGCGCAAAAGATTGAAAATATTCAACAATAACAAATACAATTTGTTGTATGTACATTTATAACATTAAGTCAAGAGAAGAAAGGTAAGGTGAAGAGAAGATTTTTGTGGAGAAACTGGCAAAAACGTTATGGTGCTTTGAAAATTGGTTAATAGACCAAGAATACAGTGCTGAACATAGTTTTGTTTTTCAATTCGAAGCGGCACTACAGGAAGACACGTTTTAGTGCTTTCAAATTTGATTCGTGGCATAGAAATCTGGAGTTCAAATGCCAATTGGTGACAAGTAAATCACAAACCATATGCTGGTTCGATGGACAGTCGCTCTAAAGAGGAACAAGACAAGAGAGGTGAGAGTATAGAAAGGTCTGGTTTATAACGTCTTACACGATTCTATTGAGTACAGTTTCAGCCATTATTTCACTCTTATATGAAGCTTCCTGGGAGAATAAATCATTTACTAAATTTTGTTTAGCATTAGTTTCATAATACTGAATAGCTGGTTTCCTTTCAGTTTATATCAAATTTCATTCCAATACCTCGACTTTCTCGAAAACAATCCAGCTTCTCAGCAAGCGGACAGATAGAAACTCGGATAGGTTATGACTTCATTGATTCTTCTAGCCATGAAAAATGAAGTCATGCATACTTTTCCACTACTAGGGACTCCTTCTTCTGGTCCACATCATTCTAGCATTCGCTCTAGATTTTACAGGTTAACTCTGTAAATGTTTAACTCCATAGTTCGTAGTATACATTTAGGATTATGTTTAGTCAATAAATACTTCAACTTTTTATAGAAGACCAAAAATAATGTTACGAAAAACACCTCTCTAAGTTCGTTTTTGGATTGTGCTAAAATAAAAGAAAACCACTTCAATTATTCAGCGCAAACGCAGTTAAAAACCAACAATCACTTTATTTACAGATTTACACTTTGCTTGTATCTCCACTTGTTACTACTTTGTTATTCAACTAAGACACGACCCTTTGCGCTGCACACTGCTGCTTTTTATACATGTTTTCTTATCGTGTCGATGTTTCTTGCACATTCTAGTTGTACTCTCTATCTCGATTGTTTTAGCACCGCTCATAACCTTTCGCGAACCATCCTCGCCATATCGGAATTATAGCAAGTTTGCCGTACTCCAAAGTGCATGCCTAAAAGTATGCTTGGAAAAGCATTAATGCATAGCACAGCACAGAGTGCCGCATCGTTGCAATAAGAATAACAGTTTTAGTTTATACAAATATTGTCTACATTAAATATTAGACTCTCCCTCTACGATTTGGAAAGCATTTGTCAACCGGCGGATGAACAGAAAAACGGATAGATATGACTTAGTTGATTTCTTTGGCCATGTTATACAAAATCAAGCAGTCTTTTTCAGACCACAAACTTCTTTTGGATCCCTTTATTTGGGCATAAACTCAGAACATCACAGGTTAACTTAGTAAATGTTTAACTTGATATTTTATAGTATACTTTTAGGATCACTTTGAATGTTTTCTTCATGGAAAAGAAGTAAGATAAAAAAAACAGTTTCAGTTTACACAAATATTATTTATATGAAAAATTGGTCAGCTTCTACGAGTTGGAAAAAAGAAATGACAAATAAATTATGACTTCATTGATTTCTCTTCAGTCCCAGAAAATTCTTCATTTGTGTTTAATCGCTTCGTTATTTTCGGGTTTAGGTTTGGATGGTGTTTATTCGTCTGATGTCGAATAACGAGTAACAAAAAGTACAATAAACATTAAACGACACAAACGGCCGAAGCCGGGGAGCAGAAAATAGGGGGAAACATGAGTACAAAGGGACAAGGAAAAGAAGGGATTAGAGGTGGGATCTACAGATCACTTGAGACAGCACTCATTTAGCCAATCTGTACATTATCACATATGCTTTACAAATCACGAATTAACTTAATTAATGTTTAATTTCATACTTTGTAGCATACTTTTAGGGTCACTTTTAACGAAAAAGTGAGTCAACTTTATGCTAAAGAGCAAGAATAAGAAAAACTTATTGAGATTATAAAAAATTGTGTATATTTTACAAATGTCTCTGCTTCTAGGAGCTGGAACTGAGATTTTAGCATTTATTTTGCTTTTCATTAAAAAATGTTTGTATTAAAAACCTAGCTTCATGGGCTTTGCTTTCAAAAGGGTTTGAAGATTTCGAATGTATGGTACCAATTGTTGTTTTGGTCTACAAATCAATGAGTGTTTCCAAAAACATTTTAGTCACACTTTTCAAATGGCTTTCAGGAATAGTAACAAGAAACAGCCTAAAACAAATTTGCGAACAATTTATTCCATCTAACTCTGTTAAAACTCTCCAACTCTATCTGTATGTGGTTCTTCATAATTTGTTCAAAACCAAACATCACAAAAATCACCAAATAAGCATTAACTGTCTATTGATCTACGATCACACTTGGCCCCAAAAAATCAATCAAACCATAAACAAAAGTATTAACTAACTCAAACCAAAACTTGACTCAAGTTCACACCTACCAGTTGGCTTTCAAAAAAATTTTATAAATTGACACCTCACTTGGCCACTTTTCATTCCACGGCTGATTGAGTACACTTAACATGTTGTTTGTGGTTCTTTGGTGTCCTGTGCAATTGTGTGGAAATATGCAATTTGAGTTGAACGCATACAAACGTTCAATGCCTCAAATTGCATAAAATTTGCAAAACCAACAACAACAACAAAACATGTAACCGCAACAAAATGCAACAGTTGACTGTCGGCAAATATAAAGCAAATTCACCCTTTTTTGGGGGGCGATATGTAAAAATGGGGTGAAATGCAAATGGCAAAAACAGAAACAGCAACAATAACAACAACCACAACAACAATTAACCCCTGTTGCAGTCTTTATGTAAATTAGTTTAATTCGACTGACGTGACGCAAGCATTCATTGACTCCAACTCCAATTCCACTCGACAACTGCTGCTGCCACTCGCCGCCCGTTGTTTCACAAATTTCAAATATTTGGCCAATTTCAGACCCTTTCGTACACACTCGGCAATTAAATTTTTCCGGCATTGCGTTCCAGCGAGCGGTTCGAATATAATTACCGAAGTGCTCACGGCAACGTTGGCAGCAATTTACTTGGCCGCATTGATTTTGTCTTACAAAATCGAGCATGCAAATGAAATAATAGAAAATTATGCAAAATCTGCCAGCGGCGTAGAGCAGTAAGCCGATGAGTGAGACTTGGAGCAGAGGAGCAGGTGGAGTTGAGCGAAAGCACAAATGTATAATGAAGCGCGCCATGGCGACACCGTAATTGGAGGCAACCAGAACGTCCACACGGCACAAAAGCACAACAACAAATCTGATCGAATGCCAAGCAAGTATGAGACCAAAGCCGGGTAATGATGGGGTTCATAAGCGCTAAGTGGCCTATTATTTGGCGAAGCGAAAACATTTATCTATTTGAAAGCATACAATTAGGGGTAAAGTTGAACGAGCAGCGAACGAGGCAACTGCTTTGTTGCTGGCGCCACAAGTGGGAGGTGCGAACTTATGGCAATTGTTGATTGAAATTTAAGCGAACAATTGTTCATGAAACATAGCTTATAGGCGGTCGCTTTTGAAGCTATGCTAGGAGCTTTGTGCTGGGACTTGATGATGTCCTGATGTCATGATTTGAATGGAAGATTTATTTGTGGGTGACATTTTTTCATTGTGGGTTAAAAAATACAAATTTTTGGTTATAATTGCGTATTAAATGAAGCCTGATTGCAGTTTGAAGCCCACTAATTGAAGTATTCATTAAAAAAATGAGCATACTTTTAGGCGCTCTTAATTGAAAATCAATGTTATATGCTGCAACTGGAAGTTGGTTTTTCAAATGTAAATAAAAAACCTTCTTGAAGCCTACTAATTTAATTTGATGTTAAAATTGTGCCTACTTTTAGGCGCCTTAAACAGAAATTCACTTTTATTTGATGCAAATAAATATTTATGATTGTAATTGCATATCAAATAAAGCCTATTTGAAATTTAAAGCTTACTAAAGTTATTTTTAATCATTTTGCCTACTTTTAGGAGCTAAATTTAAATTCACTTTGATATGCTGAAATGTTTGTTGTTATAATTGTGCTTAAAATATAGTCTTCTTGAATTTTGGAGTCCATTAATTTCAAATTCAGTTAAACATTTGCATACTTTTAGGCATCGTAGATGGAAATTCACTTTTCAATAATACAAATAGAAGTTTATTATTATAACTGCACATCAAATAAAGCTTACTTGAATTTTAAAGCCAATTAAACGTTTTGTTCAAGTTTATCTACTTTTAGGCGCCTTACATTTAAATTTACTTTACTTCAGATATTACAAATAAAATATTATGTTCAATATTACCCAAGAATTTAAATAAGAAACTCGAAGTCTACTAATTTTTTTTCTTTAAAGCATTTAAATAAATAAATTTTTTCTTTAAAATTCTTTAAACGTTTGCCTTCTTTTAGGCGCTCTTAATTAAAATTCACTTTTAGTTAATGCAAATGGAAGCTTGTGATTATACACGTAACTGCGCATTAAATAAAACCTTCTAAAATGTTCAAGCCCACTAATGTAAATTTCTTTAACATTTTGCCTACTTTTAGGCGCCCTAAATGGAAATTCACTTTAATATGCCGCAAATATAAGTTTATTGTTATAATTGCACATAAAATAAAGCCTATTTTAAATTTAAAGCCTACTAATTTCATTTTCCCCCAAAACGATGTATACTTTTAGGCGTCCTAGATTGAAATTTACTAGAATATGCTACAAGCTGAAATATGCGTTTATTAATGCATACCAAATAAAACCTGCTTCAATTTTGAAGCCCACTAATTTAATTTTCTTTCAAAGTTGGCATACTTTTAGGCGCCCTAAGTCAAAATACACTTTTATATTAAACAAAAAAATATTTATGATAATAATTGCGCAACACAAAAGCCTACTTGAAGTTGGAAGCCCACAAAATTAAATGTCTGTTAAATTTAAGCATACTTTTAGGCGCCCTAAATTTAAATTCACTTTAATAAAGGACAAAAAGAAGTCAAAATTAAACCGACTAGAAACTTGAAGACTACTAATGTAGTTTTTTTATCAAATTTTGCCTACTTTCAGGCGTCTTAAATCAAAATTCACTTTAAAGTGCACACATTTCGAGTATAAATTCTAGAATTATTAACACATAAACCAAATAAAACCCACAAACTGCACTCAACATGAAAACCTAACGAATTTCCAGCAAAGTTAACCTAATTTTAGGCGCTTTAGCAGATATCCTCACAAACGAATGCCTGCAGCCCTAGAAACACAAGTTGTGAAGCCATATTTCGCACAACTTAAACGTTTTCAACGAATTTAGCACAACCAGCAGTCATAAATTTCAATTGGCACAAAATACGGTGCACATTTAACCCACATAAAATTAAGTTTTGCAAAAAAAAAGTTGAGCAAATGTAGAGCAAAACGCAATCGAGTAAAAAATGCAATCATGTGCATGCCACACTCGACAAATTACCCGCATAAAAATCGCCTGCTACCAGCAGCAACGACCGCCAAAGCTTTAGTGCCAAAGTTAATTGCATACATAAAGGCGCGGGAGCGTGTGAAAATGCCAACATTAACGGCACTTTTGTGGCCACACTTCAATACATTTACAACGACAGCGAGAATTCCTCATTTTTTTTAATTTATTTTTGCCAACGCCTAATTGTATGCAACGGCAAATCGTCAGCAGTCGTTGTGACACATCAATGAAAGCATTGCAGCAGCGAGCGAGCGTTGCGGCGCATAATTGTTACTGCAAAAATCACTAACGGTGCTGCATGTTTGTGTTTGTGTGTGTGCGATTATTTACGAGTTTGAATTTTGACTGGAAATTGAAGTGAATTCAATCAGCATTTTCAGTTGCTGCGACGATTATTTGGTTGGCAGTGCGGGTGAAGGTTGCCACCATCAGCGCACACTGCCATCAGTGTTGCTGTCATGCAAACAGTTCGAGAGTTTGGGCTCGTTGCACTGGGCCAGTCGATGTGACTGTGCTGGCACTTTCCATGGCAATGCCGCCGCAGTAACGCCGACAACAGGCAACAGCCATCCAAAGCATCACAGATTCGGCAGACACCAGCAGCAGCAACCAAATTCACTCCTTCCCTCTCCTCCTTGTTGCCGCAACAGTTGACAATGGCAGCCAGCAGCAGTCGCATTAGCTGTCTGCTGAGCGCAGTTGCTGTCGCTGGTTGATTGAATTAACCCAATAACAAATTGAAATTGAGTACCAGCAGCAGCTTTGGCTGCCCAACATATCGCCACAGCATTGCATTACAACAACGGTCACATTACAGCAACAACAACAACAATAAGAGCAGCAGAAGCAATACTAGCAATGGCCAAATTGAAAGTTGCAGTAGTTGTTTGCTGTTTGTCTGCTGTTGCTTTAGTTCCCACGCGCTGTTCGGCAACAATTCGTCAGTGAGCGCCGGAAATGCTCGCCGTTTATTGACGGCATTTTGGAGTATTTGGAAGAGGATTGCACTTCCGTATTCACAAGTTCACATTAAATTCTAATTTGAGTTTTCCATTTTCACATATAAAAGCGACAAGCACTGCCAGAGAACTCTACAAAGCGAAAGAGTGAGCAGAGTATTGGATGTGAAAGCTGTGCTGAGTTGAACTAAATTCAGAAATAGAGGAGAACTGTTGAAGTTACAAGAGCAGAGAGACCCTTTGATCAAAACAAAAAATTTAGAAATAGTTGAAAAAGTATTGGCACACAGTGTTGTTATTATAATAGAAGTAGATCTACTACAGTGTTACGAAAATGGCTCAATCTGGCTGGTTTCTTACACAAAAGACGAGAAAATAAAAGATAGCATCAACTTTCAACACTTCTAACGAGCGCAGCTTCGATGTCAAAAGAGATATCTGTCATATATTGCTTTCGGTTGTGGTTCCTAAATCAGAAAAAACTACCTTAAATTTGCTCTATTCTTTGTAGTTGAACTCTCCAGCTTTTCAAAAAACGAAATGAGTCAATTACGTCCCAATCTCGACGAAGGGCCCACAAAATCGAAGGCAGTTAAAGGGAGATTTTTCATAAGACATTTATAAAAAAAGAGACGATTTCTTTGAACAGAAAACGCCTTGGGAGACGACAACTTTCTAAACGACTATATGGAAAAGACTTTTTGAAAGTAAAGGAATCGCTGGAAGAACATTTTTGAAAAAGGATCAACTTTTTGAAGGAACAACATTGGAAAAGTAAAGAAGACTCGACTGAAAAACTCTTTTGAAAGACTCGGTAGAAAGAGAGACTCTCCAGAAAATGCTCTTTAAAAAAAAGAGGCTGTTTTAGAAAATTTTTTGACAAAGAGAGACATTGTAGGAAGAAACTTTCTGGAAACAAATTGATACTTTTTATAAAAGAGAAACTCTCTAGGAAAACTTCCTTAGAAAAGAGAGGCTTTTAAAGAAAAACTCTTTGGAAAAGAGACTGTTTAGGAAAAATCTTCAGAACAAAGAGACTCAGAACACTTAAAAAAAAGAGAGCCTTTCTAGGGAAAAACTCTTTACAAAAGAGAGATCCTCTAGGAAAACTAATGAGGCAACTAATACTCTCCAGGAAAACTCTTTAGAAAAGAAAAACTCTTTAGGAAAATATATTTAGACAAGCGAAAAACTGTTTGTACAAAGAGACAGTTAGGAAAACTCTTAAGAAAAGAGAAACTGTTTAGGAAACTGTTTAAGAAAAGATAAACTGGTCAAAACTGTTTAGGAAAACTCTTTAGAAATAAGATACTCTCTAAGAAAACTTTTAAGAAAAGAGATATTTACTAGGAAAACTCTTTAAAATGAGAGTCTCCAGGTAAAAATCTTTATAAAAACTACTTTTTAGGGAAACTTTTTAGAAAAAAGAGATTCTCTAGAAAAAAATCTTTGGCATAGAAACTGTTTAGCAAAATTCTTTACAAAACAAAGACTTTTCAAGACTTTCTAGTTAAAACTGTTTAGGAAAACTCTTTAAAAATGAGATACTTTCTAAGAAAACTTTTAAAAAGACAGATATTTACTATTAAAAGTCTTTAAAAAAAATCCTTCTTTTCTTCTCAGGAAAAAAAATCTTAAAAAAAATGTATAGAACAACTTTTTGGAAAACATAGATTTTCTAGAAAGAACTCTTTATAAAACAAACTGTTTAGAAAAATCCTATACAAAAGAGAGATTGCCTAGAAGAAATAAAAAGACTCGCTAGAGACTTTCTAGGAAAGAGAGACTTTCTAGAAAAAACTGTTTGAAAACAATTTTTTAGAAAAAGTCTTTAAAAACAAGATACTCTCTAGAAAAGCTCTTTGGAAAAGAAAGACTCTCTAGGAAAAAATATGTAGACAAGAGGTACTTTCTATGTAAAATTCTTGGAAAAGAGCTTTTTTAGGAAAACTCTTTAGAAATTATATACTCTCTAGGAAAACTATTAAGAAGAGAGATATGTACTAGAAAACTCTTTAAAATAAAAGACTCTGTTAGAAAATCTCTTTAGAAAGAAAACTGTTTAGGAAAATTAAAAAAAAAAAACTCTTCAGGAAACAAAAAGTCACTCTCTTTACAAAAGAGACACTCTTACAAAAGAGAGACACTCTTGATGAAAGACATTCTCTTGAAAAAAATTCTCTCTAGAAACAGAAAACTCTCTAAACTCAAAGAGAATCTATGGGAAAAATAAACAGATCCAAAATCAAATAGAAATGGCATTTTAAAAAGGCAAAAGAATAAACCATCCACCGAGTATATATGAGATAAGGATTGCAATCCCGCACAATCTAGAGATTTTCACTGAAATTGTGCAGGATGACGGAATTGCAATTACTATTCTGACACTAAAACACATTTGGGAATTTATTACCCTAAATACAATCAAACACTCACCAAAGCCTCAAAGTTTGTTAGGACTTACCTGTAAAGAGAAAGAGAAAACATTTGATTAGTGAAAAATTTATAGAAATTTGCACCACGAAATTCAAAATAACAAACATCAAAACACCACCCAAGCGCCAATTACACCAACTGCCAACCAGTGGCGCCACCAAACAATACATTCACGCGGCCAAATCGCCGAAACACAGCGCGCCACCGCAAAGCCACCGGCCCACCACCTCAGCAACCCCGACAGCAATCAACGCCTGAGTGAACCCGAATGCCAGCCGTGATTATTTGACCGAGTAAGATGTGAAGGAATGCAATACAGAAAATATTTAAATAAAACTACAGTGTGCGGCTAGTGGTGAACGAGCGCAAAGAATGCGCGAAAATGGGAAAAATAAAAAAAAAAATAAAGAAAGGCGAAACACACACACACTCACACACACACATATATATTCTTGAAATGACCGCAACGCTGCTGACAGCAGTGACAACGAAATGCCATTGATGATGACAACGATTATGACAGCACCGCGCACACCAACAATGCATTTAATGATGGCGATCCTGTTGAGGCTGTCGTCGCTGCAGTTGATGAGGTTGTCGCTGATGCGGTGCGGTGCGGTGCGCTGCGGCACTGGCAGCGAATTCGCATTAATGACTTTTACGCTCGCCAGGCGACGGAGAAAATCGATGCAATGTTGTTGTTGTGCGTTCGCATTGTCTCTTCAGTGGGACAAGGACAATGCAAAAGAGAATTTAGTGTCATGCAGGAAGCAACAACAAGCGACGAGGATTAAAATGAAAATTGTAAGGGAAAATTTAATGAGAACGAGCGAAAGTTCAATCAAGGCAACGAGCTAAACAATGAAGTGATAGCTAAAACCACTTCACTAATAATTCTGAAAATTACACTCTTGTAAAAGTTTTTAAAGGTATTAAGCTGAAAGTGATTGTGCCAATTTATGAAAGTTGCTATGAAAAATTCAGCAATTTGCAATAAATACGATTTTTAGAAATTTTCATTTTGTAGATGCATGAAATTTGTAATGATTTGCAAAAATATATTTTTCTAAATTTTTGCGTAGTTTCTAGCAAAAAATATTTCTAAAAATTTTTTAACATTTCTAATATTTAAAAAAAACTTATTTTTATTTTTTAATCATTTCTCATATCTTTATTATTTTGAATATTGTTAAAGACTCCTAATCATTTTCACAAATTTCCAGTAAATATTATAATAATTCGCAAACCTTTTTAATATTAAAAAAAACATTGCTAATCATTTTACCAAATTTCAAGAAATATTTCTAGCAATGTTTTATAATTTTTAATTGTTTTGAACATTTATAATATTCTCTACCAACTTCTAATAATTCTAAAAAAGGTTTATTAATAATATAAAAAAATCTTAGTACTTCTAATATTTTTTAAAAATCCGTTAATCATTTTGAAAAATTTTTAATAATAATTTAACTAAGTTTTAATCATTTCAAACAATTTTTAAAAATTCCAGCAATTTGTAAATTACTCGAAATTGTAAATTTTTAACATTTTAACATTTCTTTTATTTTTAAAAAATCTTAAAAAAAACATTTCGAAAAATTATTGATTAAATTTCTAATTTTTTTCAGTAAAGAAAATGTAATAGTAATTCCAATTAGTTTTAAAAATTTATAATATTTTTTACAAATAACGAAATTTTTTAATACTAATTATTAAACAACTAATAGGACCCTGCGGCTTTGCACGCAAGTTTGAAGTCAATGGGCCCAATAAATCATGTTTCATACTACACTCTATGGGCGATGCCACGCCTCTTTATGTAATGCCCAATCTATTCCTCCAGTCGAAGGATGTGACCCGGTTTCATTTATATGCGACTTTCAGTTCCAAAGTTACGCGGAAAATTTCAGTCGCAAAAAATGTACCGCGTCCCTTGTCAACGCCCATAAAATTTTGCCAGTAGTGACTCATCTACGGGACGATGGTATACAAAACTTCAAAGTTTTCCAACTTATTGTTCCGAAGCTATTCCACATTAAAAATTTGGGTTGTATGGGCGGTGCCATGCCCCTCGTCTAATACCAACCCTACTCTCCCTGTCGAAGGGCACGTCGAAATCGTAAGTATGTGCCAAATATCTTGATGTGTGATTTCAGGTTCCAAAGTTATTGAAAACAATAAGGTCGCTTAAAAAGTGCCACGCCCCTTGTCCAACGCTCACAAAGTTTTACCAGTGAAACGGCACATCTAAACGGTGGCCCCGCACCAAATTTTAATGCTGCCCGATTTATGATTCCGAAGATGTTCCATATTGAAAATTTAAATTGTATGGGCGGTGCCACGCCCCCTTGTCAAAAACCCACCCCATTCCCCCTATCGAATCGCTAAATCGTTTGATACCCATATTGCTGTGACATATATATCATGGCTGATTTGTTATTATAGTGATCATGGCGAGCAGGCGTATTAAGTAGGCGTGGTTAATCTTCTATATCCTATGTTAACATCAACAAAACACGGAATCATTTGGAATAATTAATACCTACTGATTTACGGACATGCACCGTAGCTTCGTTTTGTAAGTGTAGTGGGCGCGGAAAGTGGGCGTGGCTGATTATATTATAGCCTATGTTTGCCGCAATGACACGCTGAATCGTTTGATACCCATATTGCTATGACAAATATACCATGGCCATGATTTATTATAGTGGGCGTGGCGAAAAGGCATATCAGATGGGCGTGGACAATCTTATATATCGTACGTTAACATCAATGAAACACGGAATTATTTGGAATCATTAATACCTACTGATTTACGGACATGTACCGTAACTTCATTTTGTACGTGTAGTGGGCGTGGCCGATTATGTTATAGCCTATGTTTGCCGCAATGATACGCTGAATCATTTGATACCCATATTGCTACGACAAATATACCATGGCTGATTTGTTATTATAGTGGGCGTGATGAAAAGACATATCAGGTGGGCGTGGTCAATCTTATATATCCTATGTTAACATCAATGAAACACGGAATCATTTGGTATTAATACTGATTTACCAACATGTACCATAGCTTCGTTTTGTTAGTTTAGTGAGCACGGAAAGTGGGCGTGGCCGATTATATTATATTATATTATATTATTATATTATATTATATTATATTATATTATATTATATTATATTATATTATATTATATTATATTATATTATATTATATTATATTATATTATATTATATTATATTATATTATATTATATTATATTATATTATATTATATTATATTATATTATATTATATTATATTATATTATATTATATTATATTATATTATATTATATTATATTATATTATATTATATTATATTATATTATATTATATTATATTATATTATATTATATTATATTATATTATATTATATTATATTATATTATATTATATTATATTATATTATATTATATTATATTATATTATATTATATTATATTATATTATATTATATTATATTATATTATATTATATTATATTATATTATATTATATTATATTATATTATATTATATTATATTATATTATATTATATATTAGCCTATATTTGCCGCAGTGACACGCTGCATCGTTTGATACCCATATTGCCTTACAAAAGCATACCATAGATGAGTTTTGTTACCATAGTGGTCGTAAGAAGGGGGCGTGGTCATTCTCATATAGCCTATGTACCATTCCCACAGATACAAAAATGTTTGGTGCTTATTTCATCTAAATCGGTTCAGTGGTTTTTGCCTGATTGTGGCTCAAAAACCGTCACACTTGCTTTAGTATAGAAGTATAGATTTAATTTTATTTATATATATATGGTATATATTATTTATTTTTGATTATTTTTTAACTTGTAATAATTTTTAAAATTTTCTAATATTTCTAATAATAATTCTAATAGAACTTAATTTTAACCATTTTTAAATATTTCTAAATTTTTTTTTACTTTTAAAAAATATTTAATAACAATTCAAACAATTTTAAAAAGTTTTAATTTTTTAAAAATAAATAATAAATAAATTTTTTATATTTCCCAAATAGAATTCCTAGTAGATTGAAAAAATTTTAAAAATGTTTGATTTTTTTTTCAAAATCTTTATTTTTAAAATAATTGAAAACAAGCTATAAAATTTCAAACACATTTTTTTATTTATTTTTAGACAAAATTTTTTAAAATTGAATTTGTTAAAAAAATAATTTATGAAAAAAATTAGAAGCAAAAAATTAAAATATTTAACAATTTTTTTAATTATTAGATATTTTTTAAAATGATGGAAAAATCCCTGTAAAAGTTAAGAATTATCACTGCTTTTTGGGTTGCCATTGTGCAACAAATACGCTACAAATGCACTTGAAGTGTTACTAACTTTCAGGTTCAACAACAAACCCATAGAAGAAAAACATGCACGGTTGCTGAGTTAATGTTAATCTGATCGCTTTTTGTTGTGTTGCATGGCATTTTTGACATTTGTTTGAAAATATGTGTCAAAAGTATAATAAAAAATAATCAGCTGTGGGATGCAACGCTGACTGCAATGAGTCCAATGAAAGTGAAGTGCAGAAATTGGAGCAATTTTTTACCAGCAATTCGCTTGTAAATGAAGTGCAGTGCTGGAAATCGGTAAAATGTAAAACTATATGCAAAAAAGTAAGAGAAACCCAAAGTAAAAATCCACAAAGCAAAATGCAAAGATAAAAGATAAATAGTCAATGAGCACAAAGGCAACGAATAAAAGGAAGTCAAAAGTGCCAAAAGTTGAACAGCAAAAAAAATCTGTTGAAACTTCTTACTGAGCTGCTTTGAGCAAAAGTTTTTAATAGTTGGATGAAGTAGTTTTTTTGTTTTTGGTTTTTTGTAAAGTATTAATGAGTGAAGTAAAATGCGCAATTATGTTGGGTACAAGAGGTGAAAAAGGCTTAAATAGAAATATGGAGCTGAAAATTTTGAATTGCTATGGGAAAAGTTTTTAAGTATTTGAGAGAGAAATGTTAAAAAAAATGTAACTGTACTTTAAAAGTTAGTAATTGAAAGGTACTGAAATTTAATGCAAATGTTGAACTGTTTGGTGAAATATATCGGAGAAATGAGAATATTGAGCTGCTTTGACTGAAGTTGATAGCACTTCCAGGAATTTAGATAAGAAAGAACGAATTTCAGAAAAAAACAATTAAACTGAGTAATTAAATTTTAATGATTGAATGAAGTGGTGCAAACATTTTGTATGCAAATGTTGAGCCATTTTGCGAAAAACACTTGAGAGATATTATTATTATTTTTTTTTAAGAAATAAAAAGTGGATATTGAGCTGCTCGGGCAAAAGTTCAAAGTATTTTCAGGAATTGGTAATCCTTTTTAAGTTGAAGAATCAATCAAGAAGCAATAATACAATGCAACTAGGGCAGCAAAAGTATAGCAATAAAAAAATTTATGCTGAAATGAATACTTTTGCAGTAAAGTCGACAGCAAAACTTCGATTGCTTCTTTCCTTGTTAGTCCTGCATTTTCTTTTGCTGCCACTTTCCACATTTTGCTTGCTCACTTTGGGTATTTAATGTCTGTGTACTGGCTTTTATAGTTAATTTGTTGGCTATGCAACGTTGGCACAGCGACCAGTTGCTGCTCTTTACTGTAACTACTGGCGCACAGTGCTGCTCAATGGCCCAAACACATTGAGGACAGCAGCGACAGTGCCACACGACTACAAGGTGTCGTCAGCTTCAATCGTTGCAGTGCGTTGATTACAATGAAAGCAACAGCAACAGCACCACAATCATTTTTTTTAATCATTAAAAACATCAGTTTTGAAGCAGTGATACTAATTGTTTGATTTTGTTGCCTAAAAATTAGAAATAGTTCTAAGGTTGACCAGAGCCACAACTGTAGTCGGTGGTCATACAAACGTCTGTAGTCATCAAAATAACTGTCTGTATAAAAACATTCTGATTCTATGCTTCGACAAATGCAGTTGTATCGCTGCTGTGTTCAATGTGTTCGAAGCTTAAATTCTTTTCAAGTAAGAACAAAAACAGCAACAACAACTTTTTCCCAATAAATAAAAGTGTATGAAAGTTACACAAGTGACTACAACTACAACAAACGTAGACCAACTTAAGCCAGCAAGCAGCAGATTTTGAAATGTGTTTGCCTTGTGTGAGTGTGTGTGTCTTCATATGTGTGTTTAATGCACCAACAATTTGTGTGCTTTTTTCGTAGACTGTTTTAGACTTTTAATGCTCATAAAGCGCCAATTAAAATACTTTAACATTATTGTTTTTGCAACAAACAAGCTCAAACAACAACAAATTGCGCACAATTAGAAATGCTTTTTGTAATTTAAATTTTGCAATTTTTTTTTTCACAAAATATCTAACAACAAACTATTCTATCAACAACTTAAAACAGAAATTCAAATGAAAATGTTTGTAACAAACAAAATAAAAATAACACCAACAAACAAAACGGAATTTTACAGGCATTAAAAGTTTGCATTGGCAACACTAATTAACTACAATTTTTGTTACCTATGCGCTGCGCCAACAACAATAACAACAACAAAAGCGTAGTTGGAAAATGTGGCCGGCCAACTTTTGCGTTCGAGTGTATGCAACAAAAACAACAACAACAACAAACAAGAGCTACGAAAAGTCTAAACTTTTTATACGCCGTGTTGCACGTATGCAGGTAGCTCGCCCTGTGAGAGGGGGAGAAAAAGTGGATGCAAAGTTCTATATGAAAAAAAGACAAAAAATCAACGCACGCATGCTGGTAGCTGGTTATATGGAGATAACGGAAAAGCCAAACGACACACCAAGCGGAAGAGAGCGACCAATAGAGCGGATAGAGAGGATGAGAGAGCGCCTGCCGCAGGTAATGGCAAAATTCAATTGTCTGGCCAGGCCAGTAGTTTCAAACTGCAAGCTATATCGCACAACTGTTGTTGTTGCCACACCCACCTTGACACCAACAATTTCAACTGCAATGTGAGTATTTCCGACAATGCGCTACGGTTTTCAGCAAACGTGCAACAATACTTTGCAACGGTGCAACAGTCAACGGGTCGACAGCTAAAGTCAATCGCTCTGTTCAGTTGCGTAGATAAATTTGGGCTGAGCTCAAGTTGCTGCAGTAGTTTTTTTTTTTTTTACACACCAACAACAAAATGGTTTCATTGCCTTGTTTAATTAGAACACACTACAACAACAACAACAAAAGTATGAAATCAACGTAGCAGCGCTGCAAAGTCAACTGTTGGCCGCTTCCTTGAAAACTTCTCAACTCGCTTGCACAGCGCTTAAGCCGATTTTCATACTTTCACTGTTTTACAGTTGTTAGGGTTTAACGCGTACGACGTAATTGGCTGCTTGTTGCCGCTTTCGGGTGGTGTGCAACAATCTTTGCCAACAACAAACCGGAGTATATGAAATCTGTCTGAGTACAGTGTGTTGGTGTGTGTTTTGTTGTTAGTTGTGTGTAGCAAAATAAAGTTGTTGTTGTTGTTGTTGTTGTTGATATGTCTCGCTTAGTAATTGTGAATACCTTTGTGAGTTATTATTTCTAAAATTCTTCACTCTTCTTTGGCCTTTTACGTAATTCTAAACAATTTTAATTGGAAAATGAAAGCCGATTGCCTCAGTTTAATTGTGTATGGTTTTTTTTATATGAGCTAAAGTGCAAGAGATATCCTTAGTTACTAATTCAAAACCTTGCTTTCCTTTTGAAAGGAATTAAATATAAGTAAACAGGCTTCTGCAAGAAGTATTTATGGACACTTAAGTTGAACCCTTCAAGTCTGAAAACTTCCTAAAAAAAAATACAAGGCAGTTATTCTTCAAATTTATTTTTATTTTTCTATATAATCTCTTTGCAAATCTTCACACTTCTAACAGCGATGCTACCTTATCTTTAACCCATTCAAATAGAGCCTTGCAAATTTGCATTCGTAACGTTTTTTTGCCAATGAGCGAATTTAATATATTTTTAGATCTGAATCTTGATTCCATATGTGACAAACGAGTTGTTTGGACACATTCATAGTCATTGCTATCTGTCACACTTTAACTCAACGAGGGTCTAACACCATTTGGTGTGCTTGAGCGATGTTATTCAATATATGAGAAACATGTCCTGGAACTTGTTCAAAGCCTCTGCTATCTTGTTCTCTTAGATTTGACAATTGTCTGATGCAATTTGGTGAATTTGAGCGAAGTTATAGTCAGGTAATTGCACTTCTTTAAAATTACTTATGTTTATTGTCTCCCAAGTTGGTACAGTCACCTTTAAGCACAGCTTTGCACAATGTTCTGGTGGTAAATGATTATGCCGAGTCCCTCTACACAGTGTCCAACTGGTCTTTCATTGCATATTAATTGACTGCTCTATCCTCTAACATTGTCACAAGATTACTCATTACTCAAAATTTCGAATGAAAAGCACTCAATCTATAAACTCATCGACTAACTCAAACCATTGTCACCAAATTACTCACATTGACCAACTCAAACCATTGTGGCATGAACACTCAATCGACTGGCTCAAGACATTTTTGCAAAACACTCACATCGACTTACTCAAACCCCTGCCACAAAAAAACGCATATCGATTAACACAAAACATGGTCCCAAAAACATTCACATCGACTAACTCAAAACATTGTCGCAAAAACACTCACATCCACAAACTCAAAACATTGTCCCAAGAACACTAAAATTGAGTGACTCAAACCGTTGCCACAAACCATCACACATCGACTGACTCAAACCATTTTCCCAAAATTACTCTCATCGCCTAACTCAAAAAATTATCACAAAGTGAGTGTGTTGACTGACTTAAACCATTGTCACAAAAACACTTAAACGAATTGACTCAAACCACTATAAAAAAACTTACTTGCATCGATTAACTCAAAACATTGTCACAAAAACACTCTCATCGACAAGCTCAAAACATTGTCATAAAAGCACTTAAATTGACTGACTCAAACCACTATAAAAAACCAATTTATTTACATTGAATAACTTAACCCATTGTCACAAAAACACTTACATCGACATTACTCAAACCCCTGCCACAAAAAACTCACATCGATTAACTCAAAACATTGTCACAAAGTGAGTGTGTTGACTGACTTAAACCATTGTCACAAAAACACTTAAATGGACTGACTCAAACCATTATAAAAAAACTTACTTAGATCGATTAACTCAAAACATTGTCACAAAAACATCATCATCGACTCATCGACTTACTCAAACCATTGACCCAAGAACACTCAAATTTTCTGACTCAAACCTCTATGAAAAACACAAAATTGCTTACATCGACAAACTCAAACTATTGTCACAAAAACACTCACAACGATTGAGTCAAACCTTTGTCACAAAAACACCCACATTGACCAACTCAAACCGTTGCCAAGCAACCACTGAGCATACAAAATGACTGAAATTTTGTTGAGTACCATTGAAAAGAGGCTCAAATAGATTTTCTAACTTTTCGAAAGGAGTGCTGCCATTTTCATATTCAAGTTGAAAACTTTTCAGACCCATTTGTAGATGCAGTAGAAACATCCATAGAGAGGGAAACGCTTCGCTGTTGTTTTGAAATTCGCACTAAGATATTTTGTATTTTTGTTGATTCACTTCTTTATATCAAAATCTTTAACACTTTGACACTTTATATCGAAATCTGACACCTTTGTCATTATTACATCAAAAACTCATTTCAAAACGTCCTGTACTGACACCAGCAACACCTGTTGCAATGCGGTCAACAATTGACAACTTTTTTTAAATCGCTCCCAACATTCCAGACGATCTGCAATGCCACAGCAACTTATGTGCTTAAGTCTGGCGCCATCCTCCAACCTCTTTGTGCCACATGCACCATAGGAGTGCACCCCTTAAGATTAGTTTTTGGCCACCCTCGATCGCCCATTGTCTGCTGCTTTCCCTGCTGGTAAAATTATTTTCACTACAACTACAACTAAAACTTTGTAAGCACACATAGCAAGCACTGCAACTTCTAAGTGCCAAAGGCAGTACGTTCATTTGTATGTGTGTGTGTGTATGTGTGAATAATGAGAGCGCCAGTGTGTTTGTGAATGTTAGTGTATGTGTTCATTACGATACGTACAACTTTCTGAATTATGCAAATTTATTGTAATCCCTTTGTTTGGAATTTGTTCGTTGAATATTTGAGGAATTTTACAAATGATGCGGATTATTTTCAATTAAATGCCGCAACCAGCTACACTGAATTGGCCGAATTGCAACCTAAAAAGCACACAGTGCGAAACTGAACATAAGTGAGAGTGTGTGTGTGTGAAAAAGAGAGTTCTTTGCCTAATTTTGTGGTCAGTTGAGAATTTTAATTGGTTGCCTCACACACATTTGTGGTGGAACCTTAGACTGAGCGGAAAGATTTGGTTTTTCTAGTATCTTATTTAACTGTTGTGGTTAATTTCGTTTGCTGGGAATTTTAACACTTTTAAATTGATGGCAGCAAAGTGTGTGAGGCGCACAAAACGAGGTCAAAGAGAAAAACGAAATGTAAATTAGCAGAAAAAGCTCAAGTTTAGCTCAGTTTGAAGCTAGCAGCGAAAACATTGAGTACATTTTTAAGTATTCAAGTATTACTTTTTTAACATTTTGTTAAAAAAAACTGTTACTACAAAAGCAATAACAACAAATACCGAAAACCAAACTGTAGCTCAATATAAAAAAAATTAAATTAAATTAATTTATTTATTTTTTTTATTTTATATTTTATTTTTTTATTTTATTTTGTTTTTTTTTAATTTAATTTAATTTTATTTTATTTTGTTTTATTTTGTTCTATTTTATTTTATTAAATTTTTTTATTTTATAGTATTTTTTGAATTTAATTTTAATTAATTTAATTTTATTTTATTTTATTTTATTTTGTTTTATTTTATTTTATTTTATTTTATTTTATTTTATTTTATTTTATTTTATTTTATTTTTTTTATTTTATTTTATTATTTTATATTTTATTTTTTATTTTATTTTATTTTATTTTATTTTATTTTATTTTATTTTATTTTATTTTATTTTATTTTATTTTATTTTATTTTATTTTATTTTATTTTATTTTATTTTATTTTATTTTATTTTATATTATTTTATATTATTTTATTTTATTTTATTTTATTTAATTTTATTTTATTTTATTTTATTTTATTTTATTGTATTTTATTTTTTACCCTCCGCATAAATCTTACTTATGCCGTTTTGTATGTGTGTGTGTGTGGGGAAAGCTGGACATCAGTAAGCTGCGATCACAAGGGGTAGCCGAAGTCTACTCCGCTCAACTCTCCAACCAGCTCGGTCGCTCCCCCTCTCCACCTGATGACATCGGCGGATTATGGGCTCACTTATCCCACTCTATGCGCGCCGCCGCAGAAAATGTCCTTGGTTTTCGACGCCCACCACCAAAAAACCAATGGTACGACGAAGAGTGTCGCGCAGCCACTGCAGTGAAGAATGCTGCATACAAGAAGACCCTGCAGTCGGCCGCCACGCGAGCCATGACAGAAAAATACCGGGAGGAGAGGAAGAAAGAGAGGTGCCTTTTTAGACGCAAGAAACGGGAGCAAGAAAGGCGCGAGCGTGAGGAAATCGAGGAGTGCAGGAGCAGGAATGACGCCCGAAAATTCTTCCAAAAAGTTAAGCGTCTTACGGAAGGATTTAAGCCTGGGGCATCTTCTTGCAGAGACGAAAACGGGGATCTGGTTACGGATGCGCAGGGTGTGCTGAGGTTGTGGAAGGAGCACTTCACCAAGCTGCTCGCAGGCGACGAAAGGAACAATACCGCCAGTGGTGAAGATGTCCAGATGGCACCAATCGACGACGACGGTGTGGATGTGCCACCGCCCAGCCATGACGAGGTCCGGGTCGCTATCCAGCGACTCAAGAACAACAAAGCTGCAGGGCCGGATGGGCTACCAGCTGAATTGTTCAAGGCCGGCGGCGGTGAGCTGATTGGGTGCATGCATCAGCTCATTTGCAAAATATGGCTGGAGGAACGAATGCCCAACGATTGGAACCTCAGTGCCCTTTGTCCTGTGCTGAAGAAAGGCGACCCAACAATATGCGCCAACTACAGGGGTATCAGCCTACTTCCCATTGCATACAAGGTCCTGACGAGCGTATTATGTGAAAGACTAAAGCCACTCGCCAAGGCGCTGATTGGACCTTATCAGTGCGGCTTTAGACCTGGTAAGTCCACCATCGACCAGATATTCACTCTACGCCAAATCCTGGAGAAGACCCATGAGAACCAAATCGATACACACCATCTCTTCATCGATTACAAGGCAGCATTCGATAGCCCGATAAGGGATCGCCTATATGCCGCATTGTCTGAACTTGGTATCCCTGCAAAGCTCGTTAGACTTTGCAGAGCGACGTTGAGCAATACGCGCAGCTCCGTCAAGGTTGGAAGTGACCTCTCCGACCCCTTTGATACCGTTCGAGGTTTCAGACAGGGCGATCCTTTGTCCTGCGACCTCTTCAACTTCACCATGGAGAGTGTTCTGCGCAAGGCCGGTGTACATCGTAATGGCACAATTTTCAACAAAAGTGTCCAGCTCCTTGCTTACGCTGATGATATTGATGTCATCGGACGTAACAAGCGAGATGTCACCGCTGCCTTTGCGGCTATCGAAAGAGAATCTGCCAAAATGGGTCTGGTGGTAAATGAGGGCAAGACGAAGTATATGCTGTCTACACGCAGGGACTCGCAGCGGCTAGGGTCTCACGTCGAGGCCGACAGGTATGCTTTTGAAGTTGTCAAGGAATTCGTCTACCTTGGCACCGCCATCAACAGCAGCAATGATGTCAGTCTGGAGATAAAGCGAAGGATAACTCTTGCCAACAGGTGCTACGACGGTCTCGGTAGGCAATTGAGAAGTAGAGACCTCTCTCGACCGACAAAACTTTCACTCTATAGGACGCTTATCTTGCCCGTGCTCCTCTATGGCGCTGAAGCATGGACAATGACACGAAACGACATAGCGGCCCTTGGAGTGTTCGAGAGGAAGGTGCTTCGCAAAATCTTCGGCCCTGTTCGGGTTGGTGACGACTATCGCATACGAACCAATAACGAGCTGTATGAGCTGTATAAGGACATGGACGTAGCGCAGCGAGTTAACATCCAGCGGCTACGCTGGCTCGGTCATGTCTGCCGCATGGACGATGAAGCTCCGGCGAAAAAGGTATTCGATGCGATGGTTGGAGGTCGACGGCGAAGAGGGAGGCCGTGTCTCCGGTGGAAGGACCAAGTGGAAGAGGCCCTGGTATCTCTTGGTGTGACCAACTGGAGAAGGCGCGCGCGAAGCAGAGGCGCCTGGAGAGAAGTTTTGCGGCAGGCCGTAACCCGATAACGGGTTGTTATGGCCAGTTAAGTAAGTAAGTAAGTGTGTGGGTATAGCAACTGAAAAACAATTTAGTAAAACGCCTAAAAAGCTCATCACTCTGGCTTAATCTTTTCGTTTAATTCCACGAGCTTACACACACACAGACACACACACTCAGAAGCACACACACTTTGCACTCGAAATGCCGCAAAATTGGCCACAAAAGAAAGCAGCTTACACCAAGCAGCAACAGCAAAAACAACACCAACAAGAAAACCAAAAACCCGAGCGTTAAATTGCAGCTAACTATCAACTAATCCCACCGAGGCAAAAGTATGCGAACGCGTGCACGTGAGAATTGAGTGGTGCAAGAAAATAGCTAAAAAAAAACGGCGGCAACACTGAAAACAATTACGTAATCCGAATATGATTTATGCTGTGCAAAGCAAACGAGCGCCAGATAAGCGAAATGCTGAAGACGTCAGAGAGAAGTGAACAACATTTAGCAACAGATTTGCGATGCTGCAAACTAATAAGAACAATAATAACAACAACAACAAAAACAGGAATGTACACATAAAATGCAATAATAACGTGGAAGAGTGTTGAAAGCAAAAGCAACAACACTATTTGTTTTTTTTTTTTGTTCTGTTGTTGAAAAACATTAAAAATCATAGAAGAGAAGAAGAACAAGAGAAGAAAAACAAGAAGTTGCGTGATAAATTAAGTTATGACATGAAAGTAGATAAAGAGTAACAAAATCAACACTAACACTGGGTGTGGTCTCGAAGTTTCTTTCTGTATTTGGATTCAAAGTTAGTCCAAACGAATTATTGAACTGATTCTTGAAATTTTAACCAGACACAAAATCACTTGGAAGATAAAAATTTGAAAGTAAAGTTGTTTTAGGATTTAAAGTTAGTCCAATAGAATTGAATTCATCTTTATAAATTGCCAGCGAAATCGGGAGGATCTTCTTAAATTACTGCTGATGGGCTGAGAAGCGACCACCATGACTTCTTGGTTCTTCACAGGACAGGATCACCACAGGATCTACTCAGATGTCAACTGATGGACTGATGGACAACCTAAGTGTCCAACTCAAGCCAACTTTATCAGTAAAAAACACGCGTTCTCTGCCAGTCTAAAGCAGCTTGAAAATTGCCGAGCTGCGCCAAAAAATATGCGAACAAATTTGATTAAATTGAATCACCATGTCTGATTATCTCTTTGACATCGCAGAATCAACTTAGGTTTCTACTGATGGACTGAGAATCAACCACCATGGCTTCTTGGTTTTTTGACACCACATGATCTACCCAACTTTCTACTAATGGGCAGACCACCATGGCAGCTTGGCTCCTTGACACCACAGGATCTAGTCAGATGTCAACTGATGGACTGAGAAGTAATCACCATGCCTGATTATCTCCTTGACACCGCAGGATCAACTTAGATTTCTGCTGATGGATTAAGAACCAACCACCATGGCTTCTTGGTTCTTTGACCCCGCAGGATCTACCCAACTTTCTACTAATGGACGGACCACCATGGCAACTTGGCTCCTTAAAACCACAGGATCTAGTCAGATGTCAACTGATGGACTGAGAAGTAATCACCATGTCTGATTATCTCTTTGACACCGCAGGATCAACTAAGATTTCTGCTGAGGGACTGAGAATCAACCAAGTCTACTTAGCTTTTTGACACCACAGGAACTACTCAGATGTCTACTGATAGGCTGACAAGCGGCAATCTCCGACCTTTGGGATGAACAAAAATGCCTTCTTATTCATGCCAACGAATTTCTGAAACCAAATACCACTTTTGCCCAACTTTGACCACACACCCAACTGATTTAATTGCTCTATTTAAATTCAAACCCCTGGGTCTGAAAGCCAAATACTCCTTCATATTAATTTCAACCAGTACTCACCAATCAAGTGGCCAAATATTCATTCATTCAATCATTCAATCACAAATGTCCACAAATACCCAATGAATGAAAAAAGTGCAGATAAAGTAATCAAATCAGCAGAAACCACAAATTCCTATTCGTTCTTCTCTTTTTGTTCGTTTTGCCAGCAATGGTCGAACACACTTTTTTTTACATGCCACAGCGACACGATTTCGATTGACTTGTCTGCTACCAAACACACATTGCCACAAAGACAAAAAATCGACGCCAACCTAAGTGTCCAACTCAAGCCAACTTTATCAGTAAAAAACACGCGTTCTCTGCCGGTCTAAAGCAGCTTGAAAATTGTTGAGTTGCGCCAAAAAATATGCGAACAAATTTGATTAAATTGAAATCAGCCGCTAAACAAATTGTGTTAGCAAGAAATTTCATCATCTTTGGCCAAATGCTAAAAGCAGCAAAGCATACTTTTTGGAGCGAAAAGTCTGCACTTCATTTCATTACATTTTACATTATTTCATAAAATTCAACTTAATATAATTTCATGTAATGCAATTTTCTTTGGCAAACACATTCGAGTGTTGCATATTGCATATTTTTGCTCACAGCATGAAATTGAAATAAGGCAATTATTTCGTTTATTTGCAACGCCTAAGGTTAGGCTTCAATTTACTTATGCGCCTCATGCGTTGCATAAAATGTGAAACAATTACGCCACATTAAATGGAGATAAAATAAAATTTAATAAATGTATCAAGTTAATAGATTTCATGTTCCCCTATGCGCCTTGAATTAGGCAGTGTTTGTGCTTATTTTGTGCAACACAAAAGCTGTTGAATTCTTGAATTCTTGAAAAAAAAAATGTCAACAGCTGAGCGAGAACATTTAAAAACATTGTTTTTGGTCACATGCCGTGCAAAACGTGTGCGCGCTCTGTAGCCCACTTTTGCATACAAGTGCCAAGCCTAAAGGTATGCCATGTCCCCGGCGTTCTATTTATAGTACAGCGAAATTGCACAACAATAAAATATATGAAAAGCCTCTGCTTTGCTATTTCGGTCGCTTTTATTTTTACGCCTGCATGGTTTTTTGTTTTCATTTTCCTTCGACACCACTTTGGCTCGCTGTGGCTGTGACTTGATTCATTTTATTTTATTTCATTTTATTACCACAAGCATATCGCCCACAAAAATATGCCACAAATTTTCTTTAAGTACTGCACAAAACAACAACAAAACATCAGCAGCAACAAAAAACACCAACAACAGCAAAAAGAGGCGTCACACAAAAAGTACCAGTAAAGACATGAAAGCGACAAATAAACGAACAAAAACCAAAGCATACCGCCAACAGCTGCAGGCGATGTGATGTTGTTTGCCTTATTTAATTTAATATGGCATACTTATAGGGTTTTGCCAAAGACCAACGAAATGGCCCAAGTGTGTGCAGCATTTTAGGTGCAAATAAGAAAGAAACAAAAAAATATTAGAAGCAGCAATAATGAAATGGAAAAAAATGAATCATTTCTGGGCTGACAAGGACCACATGGCAGACACAATTCTATGTAACTAAGTAAAATTAAAAGCATATTTTCAGGCACACAAAGCTGGACACATACAGCATTTGCATTGCTTTCAAGATGAAAGCAACAAAACCTTTGCCATTCATCATTTGGAGCGGCAACATTCAATTACAATTTGCATTTTCCATTATTTCAGGGCATACTTTTGGGCGTTGAAGCACATTATGCCAGCGGGTAATGCCGTTTGTCTGTAAGCAAATTTCAACTAAAATGCATTTCACCTCTAAAGCAAAACGCAAACAAACTCAATGTCGGTTTCCACAAGCGATGCGTGCAAAGTAATTGAAAAGTGTGCATACCTTTAGGCGGTCGCAACCGCCAACTGCTGCTGCTGCTGCCAACTGTACATATTTACATTTAAAATGCCTAACGTCTGCATTGAGGCAAATTTGCATTTTGCACTATTTTGGAGATGAAAGCCAGCAACGTTGGTTGTTGTCTGCCGGCATTTGAACTTGTTGTTGTTCATGAAAATTTAATTAGAATAGTTTAATTAAATGCGTAAAGCAACGTGTATGGCTCACATTGGCAGCTGCTTGGCAGTTTCTTCTTCTTTTTAATTTTTGTTTTTTGTTTTTGTCTTTTAGCGCCGACTTTGAAGCAATTTTTGAAAATACTTTGAAGGCGGCTGCAAATTTAATTGAATTTCGTTGCGCATTTAAGGTAAAAGCCTGCTTTTAGGCGCCCCAGAAAGTTGCTACTTTACGCTGTTGCTGTAGAGAATTCTGACAGTTTTGCTGGCGCACAAGACACTGCACACACACACGCGCACACACACATACACCACAAAAATGCGCTTAAAATTCATTGCATACATTAAGGCGTCTGCAGCACGTAGCAGCAGTCTAAAAGTAAACAGTCTATGTGTGAGTGTGTGTGTGCATGTCAGTTTTTCTGTCTTTTATTTACAAAATACAGATTAGCGTGAAAGCATGAACATTTTTATTTATGTATTTACTCGCTGCCGCTCGGTTGCCACCAACGTTCAGCGTGTCGTCGCTGTGGCAGCAGCAGGCCATAGGTGAGCGGCAGCAGGAGACCATTAATTGCTGTTACTTCCTTATTAAGCTGCAAGGACGAGGATAGAGCGCACAGGGCCAGCAATGAATCGTGTGAAAACGAATCGGAGGCAGCCAGGGGACGGACGCATGCGCGCACTGCTAATGACAGCAGGAAGCGACGCGTGGACGCAGACTCATACACACACACACACAGGCACATACAGTGACACACACTGTGGTTTTATTTGGGGGTTAGAGGGACTGTTCTGTGCACAACTTTTGCGTCCAAAACCACTTCAAATCATATTTGCCTACCACAATTTTGGTGCAAAACAGATGTTTTAAGGGGGTTTGAACCCCTCAAAATCCTCTTTGCGTGCACTCGTACATATACACTCCATCTTGCATCCTCATGTACTCAGAAACACTGTGGCTAGTGGGCGCCAAATAAACATAGCAGCCTTCTAGGCGCACTCTGCAAGTGACAGTGCAGTGAGCAAAAAACCTACATAAATCAGTATGGTCAACTTGAATTTTTTGCTAGATTAAAATTTTTTTGTTTTGTATTTTAGTTGGCAGAAATATTTATTTCTTTGTTTCTGTAAGCGTAAAAAACACATTGCACGTGTACACAAAGTTATGATTTATTAAAAGAAAAAATAAGGCATCGTTGCCGCAAGTCAACAACAGGCACATTTTTCAAAAGAAAAATTAAATAAAAATTAGTTAATATTAAAACCACAAAGTAGCGACAAAAAATTAAGAATAAATATTGCAAAAGTAACAAATTAAGAATAAATATTACAAAAGAATTTTACTTACTTTTTAATGTAAAAACAAAATAGATTAACTGCACAACCCACCTTACTGCCTACAGAAGTAATTAAACAATAAAAAATAAATGAAAAAAATTTGGACAATTACATTTGGAAAATCTTCAATTATTGACGAATTTAAACATTTGTCTTTACTAATTTTAAAATTTTTTTAAGCATTTATTAAAATTTTATTTCAATTTTTTTTAATAATTTTTTTAATTTTTAGCGAATTTCAATATTATCGTTTTTTGTTCTAATTTTCCCATAGTCGCAATAAATATATATTTGTAAATAATTGCCAACATTTTTTAAAATTATTTACTAGCTAATTATAGAAAATGTTTAATAATTTTAAAAATTTTTTACAAATTCTATTTGATTTTTTTTATTGGTTTGCAAAGTTCTTAGTGCATTATAATTTACTAGCTAACCCGGCAAACTTCGTCTCGCCCAAACGGTCCGTTTGAGTGTGATGCCGTAACTCACATACAGCCACTTTCTTGTATATATATATATATAGATTTAAGTTATATGGGCGGTGCCAAGCCCCCTTGTTCAATACCCGCACCATCCCGTCTGTCGGAAGGGAAAATGGTAGGTTCGTACTTAGTTTCATTGCTGTGCCACTTAAAGTTCAGCAAAATATTTGGGTCACAAACAATGCGCCACGCCCCTTGTCTGACGCCCATCAAATCTTATCATTAGAATGACTCATGTATGAGACGACGGGGTACTAAATTTTAGTGTTGTATGACTGATAATTCCGAAATTATTCCATATTAAAAATTTGAGTTGCATGTGTGGTGCCCCGCCCCCTTGTCCAAAATCCACCCTATTCCCCCTGCCGAAGGACACGACTAAATAATAAGTTTATACCGTGTGTCATTGATGTGAATGCTATAGTTCAAAAGCTACACCGGAATTTAAAAAGTGCCACGACCCTTTCCAACGCTCATTAAATTTTATTTGTGGAACGACATGTTTACGCCATGACACTGTTCCAAATTTCAACACTGAGCGACCTATAATTCTGAAGATATTTTGAAATATTTGTTCATGTAACCATTTAGCTTTAGAGAAACGAGCCACACAAAAAATGACATAAACCTGAAAACAACAAAAATACAAAATTGCAAAAAATACAACCAAACGCCGTTCTACTGGCACCGAGTTGGCCAGCAGGAAGGCAACGAAAGAACAAGAAGAAGACGACGCTACGACACAAACAAGGACTTTTACAGACAAGATAAATGAACTGAGCACGTCATCATTAGATAAGCAGCAGTGGCCGCAAGTTGACAAGCGCCGGAAGAGAGTTAGACAGGGGAAAAGGGAGATGAAGTGAGAAGACGAGGGAGAGAAGCGAGAAAGTGACTGAACCAAGGACGAAGTAAGTAATCAGCTAAACCATAAATATAGTTGAAGCACCGGCCGCAAACGAAGGACCTAATACAGTGATGACCATTCGGCTACTCGCGAGTAACAGCGACTCGGAGGTTCCTTCATATTCGTACACGTGCATCGGTAAAATGGCCACCACTGGATTAAAGCAAAAGCATAAGAAAATGACCGAGCGGCCATTCAAGACTGCGGCCACAGACCATGAAACAGGAGCACGTAGCGCGCAGTTCTCATATTATTTGATATACATTTTTCTTTGCCGTTTAGCAGCGTTAGTTGTGGAGTTTAAATAGTTGGCAACACGAATGGCGTTGCTTGTACTCGCAGTCAGGTGCAAGGAAAATTGCAGAAAAAAAGTGTTAACAAATAAAGCACAACAAGGAGAATCCTTTCTCTCAGGTCGGTTTGTATGTAGTTTTTAATTTCTTGGCGCTAAGTGTAGTTGTTGCAACCACTAAGACGCAAATTTGTTTATTAAATCAGCAACGAGCAACGCAGTTTAGCGCTGCAAGTGTTGTCTCCAAGTTGGTGAAAGAAATTGTGCGCAAATTGAAAGCAAATTCTTGGTTATAATTATAAAAAAAATATATAGTGTAGAGGAGAGAGAGGCATACAAGTTCTCTGGTGCCGTCTGTGCTGCACTTGAAAGTAGTCTTTGTAATTAGAAATTATGAGTGCATTGGCAATTTGATGTACACAGCAAACGTAGACGACAAAGTTGGAGTGGCAACAAACTGGGTGGCAACAGGAGTGTAAGAAAAATAAGCAACGTGACTGTTAGTGAGCTGAGTAATTGGTTTGAAATTTCTGTGATTTTAAAATTGCTTGTCAGGGAAGTCAAGTCGGGGAAGCGAGATCAAGGAAGCGAGATCAGGGAAGCGAGATCAGGGAAGTGAATGCAGGGAAGTGAAATTAGGAAAGCGAAGTCGGGGAAGTCAAGACAGGAAAGCGAAGTCAAGGAAATGAAGTCAGGGAAGTTAAGTCAGGGTAGGGACGACAGGAAAACGAATTAGGGAAGTTAATTCAAAGAAGTGAAGACGCGGAAGTCAGTCGCTTACCTTAGTCAGGGAAGTAAATTAAGGAAAGCGAAATTAGGGAACTGAAGTCAGGGAACTGAAGTCAGGGAAGTAAACTCAGGGAAGTAAAGTTAGGGAAGTATGGTCAGGGTAGTAATGAAGGGAAATGAAGCCAGAGAAGTGATGTCAAGGAAGTGGAGTATGAGGAGTGAAGTCAGGGAAGTAAAGTTAGGGAAGCAAAGTCAGGGAACTTAAGTCAGGGAAGTGACGCCAGGAAAGTAAAGTCAAGGAAGTTAAGTGAGGTAAGCGAAGTCAGGTTAGTCGGGGAAGTAGAGACGTGGTAGCGATGTCAGAGATGTTTAGTCAGGGAAGTGAAGTTAGGGAAGTGAAGTTAAGGAAGTGAAGTCAGCGAAGTGAAGTCAAATAAGCGAGGTCAGGAAAGGGACGTCGGGGAAGTGAAGTTAGGGAAGCGAAGTCAGGGAAGTAAAGTCAGGGAAGTAAAGTCAGGGAACTGAAGTCAGGGAACTGAAGTCAGGGAACTGAAGTCAGGGAAGTAAAGTCAGGGAAGTGAAGTCAGGGAAGTGTGGTCAGGGTAGTAATAAAGGGAAATGAAGCCAGAGAAGTGATGTCAAGGAAGTGTAGTATGAGGAGTGAAGTCAGGGAAGTGAAGTTAGGGAAGCAAAGTCAGGGAACTTAAGTCAGGGAAGTGAAGCCAGGAAAGTAAAGTCAAGGAAGTTAAGTGAGGTAAGCCAAGTCAGGTAAGTCGGGAAAGTGGAGACGTTGTAGCGATGTCAGGGAAGTTGAGTCGGGGAAGTCAAGTTAGGGAAGCGAAGTCAGCGAAGTGAAGTCAAATAAGCGAAGTCAGGAAATGGACGTCGGGGAAGTGAAGTTAGGGAAGCGAAGTCAGGAAAGTGAAACCGGAGAAGCGAAGTCAAGGAAGTGAAATCAGATAATCGAAGTCAGATAAGTGGAGTCGGAGAAGCAATGAAAGGAAAGTGAAATCAAGAACGTGAAGTTTCGTGAAGGGAAATCAGGGCAGTGACGATGTCAAGGAAGTGGAGTTTGAGGAGTGATGTCAGGGAAGTGAAGTGAGGGGAAGCCAAGGAAGTGAAGTTAGGGAAGCGAAGTCAGGGAAGCGAAGTCAGGGAAGCGAAGTCAGGGAAGTGACGCCGGAGAAGCGAAGTCAAGGAAGTGAAATCAGATAATCGAAGTAAGATCAGTGGAGTCGGAGAAGTGACGTTAGGGAAGTGAAGTCAAAGAAGTGAAGTCGAAGAAACGAATTCAGGGAAATGGAGTCGGGGAAGCGAAGTGAGGGAAGAGGAGGAGTGATGTCAAGGAAGCGAAGTCAGAGAAATGAAGTTAGCGAAGTGAAGTCAGGGAAGTAAAGACAGAAAAGTGAAGTCACAGAAACGAAGTCGCGGAAACTTAGGGAAGGAAAATCTGGGAAGTGAAGCATTGTTAAGTACAGAAGCACAGAATTGGATTAATACAAAAAACTTACACAGAGAAAAATTTCAATAATCACTCAAACGTATTTATTATGTTTCGAATTAATTGATTTTTCCTTTGTTGCGGTCGATATCGTGACCCCGAAAAAACACAAAAACGTCAAAAAAACTAAACTAGAAACACACATACTGACAAAAGCAAACTCTGCGGTCAAAAATTATATCCAACTGCCACCGATGCGGCCACGTACAATAAAATAGTAGTTGGCGAGATGTCAGCAAACATTAATGTCAAAACAATTGCGCGGCATTGTGGTCAATACATTTTTGTTTTTCACATACCAACAACAAAACAGTCAAACAGAAAATTTACATCAAACTGCAAAACAAAAAATTTTGAAATACAAAAAAAATTAAAATTTCCAAACACAAACCACAAAAATTCATAAAATAACAAGAAAAGCGCGCACGCACAGTGAAAAAACAACAACAAATGCAAACAGTGGCCAATGGGTCGAGAACGAAATGTTGCCTTGACAAAACAATAAAGTTGGAGATATTTCGCGAAAAATATTTGTCACTGTAGAAGCTCGTTGGTTTTTGGACTCAAAGTTGCAAGGAGCCAAATTTGGCTAAAAAGAGAAAAACATTTAGAAAACTACAAAAACTAGAAAACTAGAAAACTACTACTAAAAAAAAATTACAACAACTGTCTCATGATTCAGTCATGACTACATTTTGCAGCCAAATTTGTATGGTTTTTTTTTTGTATTTTTTTTATGGAAAACCATTCAAAGCTGCGACCAAACACCGTCAGTGACATTTGTTATCGGCCATTCGCAGCGTTAATGTCTGCAACAAAAGCCAGCTGCAGGCATAGTTGGCAACACCATGCGCCAAGTTTATTCAACTCGTGTCAGCTGTTTTGTAAATGTCTGTAAATGAGTGACACAACAGTCAGCCAGCCAAAAAAAAGTAGCAAATTCTCTTTTTTTTTCCACATGCCTAATTTTGTTGTTGTTACAAATGAGTGCAATAAGCATGTGGGAAGCTTTTTTACTTATTATGTGAAGGCCGATTTATTATATATTTCTGTATTTTTTTGGCAACCAAACTGCTTACGTTTGCTCATTTGTTTTATTGATTATTGTTTAGATATAACAGCAACAAAAAACAAAACAACAGCAAAATGAAATCACTGCAAGTTGTGTGCCAACTTATTGGTTATTGAACTGAGCTAAGTTGACTGAGCTGAAATGCGCCATTCGAGTCTTCATACTCAATTGAGTTGAGTGGCTTTAGTTGCTACTACTGCTGATGTTGTTGTTGTTGTTGTTGTTTTTTCCATTCCGAAATTGAGGTCATATGGCTGCCGTTGTATGTTCATATGTCACACGCCCACTGCTGCCAAATAGAAGAGCAAAACAGCTCGTAGTACCACTTGAGTGGTTAGTTGTGAATTTTTGAGTAACTCAAAGTTGCGGTTGAATTTTGACTCAAGCAATTTGTAGTGGTTGCAGCAAAAGATATGTTTGTAACAGCATTGTTGATTGGAAGGTGTGAACACTTTCATTGGCACTTCATGTGGCAACAATGGGAAATTTTACGAAATCACTTTTGTATTTCTCTTTGAGATAGAAACGAGATTGACTCGTTTTTGGAAAGCTGGAGAGTTCTACTACAAAAAAGTGTGAACACTAAGGCAGCTATCTCTTCTGGTTTTCGAACCACGCTCGAGAGAAACGCTGAAGCAATATTGAAAGCTGATATCGGCATATTTTATTCAAATTTCGGGACTTTCCGTCGAGATAGCAAGGGGATGGATTGGAATGTGCCACATTTTGTGCAAACATAGTTTTACGAAAATGACTTCTCTAAGTTCATTTTGGATTGTGCTTGAAAATAAAATCACTTGAATTACTCAGCGCCAAACGCAGTCAGAAACCAACAATCGGTTTATTTACAAATTTACACTTGTTCTACTTTACACTACTACTATTGCATGTTTCCCCTTTGCTTCCTCAACACAGACTCGACCCTCTGCGCTGCACACTGCTACCTTTTATACCTGTCTGGTTATCGCGCCGACTGTTCTCGCACATTGCACTTGGACAATGCTCGGCCATTCTCGCACAGCCCATCACCTTCGCGAACCATCCTCGCCATATCGCAAGAATTATAGCAAGTTTTCCGTATTTTAAAGTGCATGCCTAAAAGTATGCTCGTAAAAGCATTCATGCATAGCACAGCACAGAGTGCCTCATCGTTACAATAGAAACAGAAAGAAGAAAATTATTATTTACACAAGTTTTAATGACATTTTTGCGCTTTCCAAAAGAACTTTAGCTCAAAATTGAAATGAAATATACAACCAAACACAGTTTGATATGCTAATACAGAAAAACTAATCAAAAACAGTGCAGTTGAATATAAATTAATAAAAAATTGCAAATGCCATAAGCAAGTAAAAGTTAATTTCGGCAAATTGTTTGGTAGCAAAAGAGCAGCAAAAACCGTTTGACTTTTTTTAATGTGTCAAATTAAAGTTTTTTGGTTTATCTGTTTGAATTTTTTTAATTTATCTGTTTGATTTTGTTTCAATTTGTCTCTTTGAATTCTGTGACAACACACAAAAACTTGCAATTAAATTTTTATTACTACAATTTTTTAGGACAGGTGGCAACATTGTTGTGGCATTGCATGTATTATGCGGCCACATGCCTGTTGCATTAATAATGAGCAAATTAAAATTTTAGCTGCCAACATACAACAACACCAACACATTCAACATGTTCACTCAAATGCACAAAAACAATAACAACAACAAAAAGCTCGAAAAAACAATTCCTTTCAGTGGCAATTAAAATACAAATGTATGTTTCAGTGGAATTCAGTGGAAATGACAAACGCAATAAAAACACAAACCAGCTGGCAACGCTGACAACTTATTATGTAATGTCACACAGCAGCCAGCAGCAATGATCCTTTCGCTGCTTCTATTGTTGATGCATCGTTTTACTCTTAAACGCCTAAAAGTATGCAATGCACATGAACATTGCATTGTTTTGCATTAATGAGTTTTTGTTGTTGTCTTGTGGCATTAGAACGACAAAAAAACATGGTGGGAATTTAATTGCATTTTAAATTGATTTACGCATAAAACACGCGCGCGCGCACAAATGATTGCGCCTAAAATGCTGCTATGCAATTTGTATGCATTTCATTTAAACGCCACAACACACTCGCGCTGGCAAATATGCAAAAGATTAATTAAAATTTAATATCGCGCAGTTTCAATGGATTTGTGCGAACAACTACAACAGCAACAACAACGCCAGCAGGATGTTTATAAAGCCTGAAAAAGCTTCAAAACCTGTGGGAATTTATTGTATAATTAAAAATAATGCGCCCCAAACCGCTGCCACCGACAGGCGGAGCGAAATAAATTTTCGCTTTATTGGCGCTTAGAGACGATATGGGAAATAAGTAGAGGTGGCAGTGGGTAGGTGGGGGGAGGTGGTGGAGTGGAGGGAGGAAAGGGAATTGCATAGGTGGCACAGCGGCGCTCATTTGTAATGCATAATTGGTGGTTTTATTTATTGTTTTTGCTGGTGGTTTGAAATTCTAATATTACGCACAGTTGTCTGTGTGTAGGTGTGTGTGTTTGAAATTTGTTATTGTTTATTTGGTTTGTGCCGAACAGACAATTAATTTTTGTTTGGCAAATTGGCGCACATTTCATTTTTCACATACGTGAGTCAGTATGTGTGTGTGTGTGCCTTTGAAAGACAAATCAAATGAAAATTACATTTTACATATGCACAAAATTACAACAACAAATCCCAATACAAAATTTATTTATTTGCCCATCACACACATACACACACAAACATATATATAGACACCCACTTCGTTTAGTAACATTCGCAATAATATTTGTGTATTTTGCTTCAATTTCTCGCATGCAATAAATTTTAATTTATCGCATGCTACATAGATCAATTGTTATTACTATTTCTTGTTGTTATTTGTTGTTATTGTTGTTGTTATGGTTTTGTTGTTGTTGTTTACATCAAAAATGCTTCCCTTTCCAACAATTGCCAAAATTTCAATTAATTCAGCACAGCGCACAGCATTACGATGACTTATTAATGTGAATACAAGATTCCAATTGTTAATTATTAAATATAATTAGATGAATTTAAATTGGAGCAATTGATGCGAGTGAATAATTCATGGAAATTGTATTATTGTAGTATTGTTATTTCAGATTATTGCAGCCTTAGCATTGATTATTGAGAATATGTTAGGTGAGGTAAGACAGGCATCGCGTACTGGTTTCTCAGCAAGTGCAGTCGCAGGACTCCAAAGGCCCAAATTGATGCCCGAGAAGAGTGTAGGCAAGATTGTCAAAGAAATTAGACGGCAAGTTAAATGGGAAGTATGGAAGAAGTAGATTAGATTTGGGATTCGGACAACACCTGCCCGAGACTATACTTCACAACTATACTTCACAGGATCATGGAGGAAGTAATAGAAGTAATGGAAGAAGATTTTAAACTTCATGTATTAATACTTCTTTCTTTAGAATATTTTAAGTTTTTTATAATAAATTTGGTTTCAAAAATAGTAAAAGTCATGGAAGATTTTCTTTCAGAAAGCGATCAATGAAATCATTTTAATGTAAGTCTCTGTTTCAGGGCAGACAAAACTAAACACTTTAGACATGACTAAGGTGCCCTTTTTTTCGATTTCGATGCCCGAACCCCTTATTTTATGTGGTTTGATGGAAAAGTGTATGAGCCAGAAAATGTAGAGGCTAGAATGGCTTTAAATGGTATCACATCGCAATCAATGAACACCAAACTGCTTGAAAATTCAGCAAATTGCTTCACAGCTGCTCAGAAATTGCTCTTAGCGGGTTAAAATCCATGACTGACCATAACTAATTTTTCCTGCTGAACATTTCTTTGGAACATACTAATCCCCTATCTCCAACCCTTAATGAGGCTCCCATACAAAATGATGGTTTTTATATAATGGTCTCCTATGGCTCCCAGGTTGCTCCCAGATGTATCAAATGTTAGACCGACCCCCATTAATTTTAACTTCCGAATGTTTTCTTCATATTGCAACCCTGTCGCTACGCGTCGTGCTATAATTCAATCTGGCAACGACGGCCGCGATGATAAGGGAAACTTTTAGGCCAACCTGGCAATGATGGAAACTTTTAGTCCAACCTGGCAATGATGGTCGCGATCATCATGGAAAGCTTTAGTCCACTCCGGAATGTGCGAGAACGATCTGCGCGATGGCCGGACAGGTATAAAAAGCGGCCATATGCGGCGCAGCGAGTCAGTCTGATTTTGACTAGTGAAGGTGCCATACGGAGTAATTGAGCAAATACTGAAGTGTAAAGATAGTGAAGTGTAAAAGTGTGAAATAAAGTTATTGTCGGTTTATTTTACTGACTGCGTTTGAGAAACTGAGTGTGTTTTATTTTCAAATTACACAATCCAGAGATACGTAACAGCCCACTAGAACTAGTATTCGTAACAAGATATACCTAGTCGCCATCTCCAATTCTTAAGGGGGCTACGAAACTAGTTATTTTCTATGGAATTGGCCCCAAACTTATAAGTGTAGTAGTAAAGTAAACAGGATAACGTCGCATCTCTGAAACTACTGAACCAAATTGCATGATTTATTCTAAGATTGGCCACATTCTTGAATGCAAAAAATACAAAATGAATTCAAATTAAAAACTTTACCACCAGAGAGTGCCTCCCATACAATCGAAGTTGTGTGAGCAAAAACCAGCATTTATTGTGGAAACCCCATTAACCACCCATTTCAGGTATTGTTGCAAGTTTGTTGACATTCTTCTTCCAGGATTTAAAAACAAAAATTATTCAAAATTATTTTTTAGACTTTTTATGATTTTAGATTAATTTATATATTTTTATATTTCCTATTTTTATTACTTATTAAAAAATTGTTCATACGTTTTATGATTTAAAATTTTTTATACAAAATTATTTTGTACTTTTATATATATTTTTATATTTCATATTTTAATTATTTATTAAAAACTTGTTTATGTGTTTTATGATTTTGGATTTTTTTATTTTTATATTTCATATTTTTATTATTTATTTAAAAATTTGTATATATTTTGTATACAAACTAGTTTTATCTTTTTTTTATATTGTTTTTAAAATTAAATATTTTTTCATATATTTTATTTTAATTTTTAAAATTTTAAAATTTTAAGTTATTAAAAAAATTTTACATAATTTTTTTATGATTTTAAATTTTTTTATATAAATATATATAATAGTAAATATTTCTAAAAATTAAATATTTTTACATATTTTAAAATTTTTATTATTTATTAAAACATTTTTTATGTATTTTATATATTTTTATAAATATTTCTAAAAATTAAATATTTTTACATATTTTAAAATTTTTATTATTTATTAAAAAATTGTTTATGTATTTTATTTAGATTTAGATTTTTAGATTTTTTATATAAAATGATTTTCTACTTTTACATATTTTCTTATGTTTAATATTTTTAGAATTTATTAAAAATTTTTGTATTTATTTTATGATTTTAAATTTTTTTATATAAACTGGTTTTATATTTTTATAAATATTTTTACATTAATTTATTATATTTAAAATTTTTATTATTTATTTATATTTATATTATTATTTTTTATTATTTATTTAAACTTTTTATATATATGTCATGATTTTAAATTTTTTTTTTACTTATTAAATTAAAAGAAATTAAATTAAATTAGTTTTATATTTTTATAAATATTTTTAAAAATTAAATATTTTAAAAAATTAAATATTTTTAAAAATTAAATATTTTTACATTTACATTACATTAAATTTAAAAATTTAAGTTGACACAAGTTTTTCAAATTAATCATCTTTCAAAACAAATACTAAGACTTAAAACGACAAGCGAGCCAATCCACTTCACCCACCATTAATCTGTGGCAACAACCTCATTCAACCCCATCTGCCAACTCTTATTATTAGTGGCAGCGGTTACTCATGGATGCTGCTGCTGCTGCTGCATACTGTCGAGCAGTTGCCAATAACTGCAAAAAAAGGGAGGAAGCAGCAACGCGAAAAAATGGGGAGGCGTCAAATCAAACCGGAAATGGCGAAAAATGGGTGCGCCACATCTGCCATCCCATCGACCCACCCACCAGCAAACAAATAAAGTTACCAAAGAAATAGGATTTCGGGAGCAGTTGCAGTGTGGCCGCTTTCGGTACACCAAAACACCCACACCCACAAACACAAACAGACAGACAAATAAATAAATTCGCTCAGCCATCGAGCGCAGCATTTGTCAGTTGGCTTAATCTCTCCCTGGCCGGCAACAGCAGCAGCAGCGGCAACATTCAATTGCGGTGGCAACGCTGGCAAACCAGCGGATTGGGCCAACTAGCGCCAGTGTTGTTGCTACTTTTTGCATTATATTTCCCCCCTCTGGCTCAGTTTGCTGGCTGCTTTGTATTCATGTCTTTTAGTGTTGCGGCACGATTCGTTGGAATTTTTTACAACATTTCTATTTTACTTGCAAAATATGAACTTGAGCAAAATTTATTGATTTCGCGTTTTCTCTTCACTTGATTCTGCGGTGGTACAGAACAAGTCACACACTTGTGTGTGTGTGTGTGCTGTAAGTAGAGCAGCCAGCTAGTAGTAGTAAACAGCAAATAAACCAATACAAACAAACAGACAACGACGAATTGTGCCATAAGACGACATTAACCAATTTTGTTGCGCGAAAGTGAAAAGAGAACGAAAACGAAAACTACTAAAAGCGAAACGTTGCCAATTGTAAAATGGGTTAAAGGTAAAATTGCATAATTTGCAATAATAGAACGAGGGAAAGCTTTACGCACACGCAGACACACACAGGCAAACTAGTTGAATGCATAGTGTGCCGCTTGCGGTCGTTCATGCCGGCAACGTTGGCATTGAGCTGGCAATAAGCTGATTGCCAATTGATGCGATTTTTATTGAAATTTTATGCGTTGGCAAATAATTCAAGTGGGATAAATGATTGGCGACGAAGCAGAACGGTGATTGCCCACCAGCTGCCATTCACTTGAGGGGATTTTAATATTGACAACAACAAAAATACGAATAAAGAAGCAACACTAAAAGTGGTCTGGAAAAATATAAAAAACAAAGTTTGGAAAATAAATTTAAAAAAGTTTGGTTACGGATCTTTTTTATTTTTTACATTAAACGCATTTTATTTAATATGAAGTCAGCCTAAAAGCAGGCCAGGAAAAAACACTGTGTTTGGCTTACGGTTGATCATAGAGCAGTGAAGACGGCAGCGACCGGTGTAAGATTGAAGCAGTGGGCTGAACTTGTGATTGAATTTGAATCGATGAGGAATTATTAATGTTGAAGTGCAATCAAGAAACTCAAAGTGCCGCCAGCGACTTTATCAAGAAGTGTTTTCTAAAAAGTAATCAAAAACAGATTCGAATGTAAACAATTTATGCAAACATCGACTTTGATATGGAAATCAAAAATTTCTATTTTTAAACAATTTTTTTTGTCTTTCAAATAATTTGAAGCTTCAAATAGTTGAAATTTTAACATTTTCCGAAGAAAACCTTTGCAAAGGACTATTTTAACTGTATGGAAGACGCAAATAATCTCTGAACGAAATCATAGTCCTACAACATTGAAAGGCAAAACTGGTTATCGCTAACCTATTGGCTATTTTGTTGCCAAATGACGTCATACACCTTTGTGGACTCCGGAGTTCTCTATAATTTCTGGAATCAAACTGAATTTTAGTCTTTCAAATAATTTGAAGCTTCAGATAGTTGAAATTTTAACATTTTCCGAAAAAAAACATTTGCAAAGGACTATTTTAACTGCATGGAAGACGCAAATAATCTCTGAACGAAATCATACTCCTACAACATTGAAAGGCAAAACTGGTTATCGCTAACCTAATGGATATTCTGATGCCAAATGACATCATGCATCTTTGTGGGCTCGGGAGTTCTCTATAATTCCTGGATTCAAACTGAATTTTGGTCTTTCAAATAGTTTAAAGTTTCCAATAGTTGAAATTTTAACATTTCCCGGAAATAACTCCTGCAAAAGATTATTTTGACTATGAGGAAGATGCAAATAATCTCTGAACGAAATCAATCTCCTACAACATTGAAAAGCAAAACTGGTTATCGCTGACGTATTCGAGATTTTGGTGCCCTATGACGTCGTGCACCTTTGTGAACGTCCAAGTTCTCTATAATTCTAGAAATCAAACTTCTTTTGGGTCTTTCAAATACTTTTAAGTTTCAAATAGTTGAAATTTTAACATTTTCCGAAGAAACCCTTTGCAAAGGACTATTTTAACTGTATGGAAGACGCAAATAATCTCTGAACGAAATCATACTGCTACAACATTCCCAGCCAAAACTAGTTATCGCTAACCTATTGGCTATTTGGTTACCAAATGACGTCGTGCACCTTTGTGAACGTCTAAGTTCTTTATAATTCCAGGAATCAAACTGAATTTTGGTCTTTCAAATAATTTGAAGCTTTAAATAGTTGAAATTTTAACATTTTCCGAAAAAAACCTTTGCAAAGGACTATTTTAACTGTATGGAAGACGCAAATAATCTCTGAACGAAATCATACTGCTACAACATTCCCAGCCAAAACTAGTTATCGCTAACCTATTGGCTATTTTTTTGCCAAATGACGTCATACATCTTTGTGGACTCCGGAGTTCTCCATAATTCCAGGAATCAAACTGAATTTTGGTCTTTCAAATAATTTGAAGCTTCAAATAGTTGAATTTTTAACATTTTCCGAAAAAACACCTTTTCAAAGGACTATTTTAACTGTATGGAAGACGCAAATAATCTCTGAACGAAATCATACTCCTACAACATTGAAAGGCAAAACTGGTTATCGCTAACGTATTCGAGATTTTGTTGCCAAATGACGTCGTGCACCTTTGTGAACGTCTAAGTTCTCCATAATTCTAGAAATCAAACTTCTTTTGGATCTTTCAAATACTTTAAAGTTTCAAATAGTTGAAATTTTTATATTTTTCAGAAGAAGAAACTCTTAAAAGAGAACTGTACAGACAAAAACTCAACTTAAGCTACAAATCCTTAAATTTCATACTTGTGGAAGACTGTTTTAAGAAGAAACCAACTCCAATCGAATCAAAGACTTCTGTCGTAGTTGTCCTTCCAAGGACAAAGGGCACAGTACTGGTTGATAAGAGAAAATAGGAAATTTTCTAAGGGTAAAGAAACAGCCTGGGTAGTGCTGAAGGTATGGGACACTATTAGAAGGAAAGAAAAATAGGATATTTAGGAAAAATGCGTAACCAAGTCAGATACAAATTGTTGTCACGACCTCTGGAATGGGAACCCAATGCACTTCAAGCTGCTCTAGAGAGGTAAAAACCAAGTTCACCTAATCAAATTTAAATATTTTAAGTAGTTGTTGTATGGCAGCCGCCGTAGCTCAGCTGGCTAGTGCGTTGGGCCGCGAGTCAAGATTCCGCGAGTTCAATACTCCGTTGCGTTAACACCGAAAAAAAGAAAAACAACAATTTTTTCTTTTGGCGGCTGTCCTTTCAGCAGGAAATGGCAAAGCTCTGAGAGTAAAATTGCCTATGTGTTTTTACTACGTGTTGTGATTTTGATTGTGAATAAATTAAAAAAATTAAAAATTCAACCAAACTCTTAAAAAATCATCTTCATTGTAGTTGAAAATTGAAAACTGCATCATTTGTGAAGTGCTTCTAAAATTCCAACATTTATGGGTAAAATAAAAAAAACTTCACACAAACACATATTTCACAATTGTTTACTACTTTTCTTTGCTCTCAAGTGTAGCACACAGCAATACTCCATTTCACACACACACATTACGACTGAGACAAGACACCGCAAGCAAAAATTGTGGCACAATGTATGCAAAAATTTATTACAAAACTGCATGCAGCCATTTGAGAAATGACAGGTGAAGGTGGCAGCAGAAGAGCGAGAATTTTAATAGCAATAAAAACAGTGCCAAGTGAGAAAATGTACTGCACAACAACAGCGCAAATAAGATTGCAACAATTTGCCACACCAACTACATTTTGTAGTTTGTACACTAATTAAAAAAAAATTTACAAAAAACCACACGAATAAAAATTTTACAACGCAAATATTTCGGGAATTTCATGGCATTTAAAATTTAGTTAAAAAAAAGAATTGATTGAAGTAGAAACTAACAAAATATAAGTGACAATGATTTGCTTGGACTTTGAGTGCTAAAAATTGTTTTGAAAAATTAAAAATTTTTTTCAAAATTGTACGAAATTGTGTTCGTAAGTTATAAGAAATGCTCAAAAGGTTTTAAATTCTAATGAAAATAGTATAAATTCTTAAGGAAATTATCCCCACACACACAACTTGTCTCTCGCCCACAACAACTCCACAACTGCCAACATTTCGGCTTCACCACACACACTCGTTCACCTATTAGGCGCCTAAATGTATGCTATACTCGCACGCATTGCTACTTACATTTTGTTCTTCAACAATTTTGTTGTCCGCTTCAACTGCTCGCTGCGTTGCTGGAAGCACAGAAATTGTTTTGCTGTTTGATTTGATTTCCGTCTCACACGCGTTCAGTGTGTAAGTGTGTGTTTCGTGATAAAATCAGCTGAAAAGAGACAGAACGAAAAAAATTGGTACTTAATTAGTTTTATTTGTGCGGTTGAGTCAACAAGCAGCCAATCGTGTGTAGGCTTTTAGGCGAAATTCGCATTTCGTATGCAACGCACATAAAACGCATTTCCTCGGTTTGATTTCATTAATTATTTGCGTGCCTTCGTTTGGGCTTTGGCACATTAACCGAACCATGGTATGCGTGTTTATGTGAGTGAGTGTGAGTGCGAGTGTGTGTGTTTGTGGCTTTAGTGCCCATGTGAGCTGTGTTAATGCGCCCGAAAGTCGGCAATGTTTAACACAACACAATTAAATGTTGTTCGCATTGCGTGAATGAGCTGACGAAACCCATGACTTGCATAGCCCTTGAAGATATTAAATGCTAAAGATATGAATTGCTGACATTGCTTACAACTAAATACGTGCTAAAGGCGCCTAAAAGGTTGCCAAGATTTAATACAAAGCTTCTAATGTGGGCGCATTTAGATGAGTTTAGTGGAATTAGTAATATTGAAAGCAAAAACCTATACATGGATCAAGAAAGGCCTTTAGAATATGAAAATGGCGCCTAAAAGTAGGCAACTTATTTTTGTATTCTCTCTTGACATCAGCAGAAATGAGCAAATGCAGCATTACAAGCATCTTTAAATAGTATTTTCTAACCTTTAACTGGAGTTCAATGATATTTTTGTTATTTCGCAAAAACGCCTAAAAGCAGCACTCAGTTTCTTTTTCAATAAACATTTAAATTTCATCAAGTAAATGCATTTAATTACATCATTAAAATTCACATCGCAGGCTGACACAAAATTCTCGCTCTCATCATTAATTAATTGTCCATTTGTCAGTGCAACAGTTAATTATTAAGCCGAAAAGTATGCTTCGTTTGTTTTCATTGCTGTTTGTTGTGCATCCGCTTTCAGTTTGGGGCCAATTAAAATTTGCGCTACATTTAACAAATGTCAATAGAAGTTGTCCGAAATGCACGAAAAATATTTTCAGACACCGACAACAACGACGACAATTGGTTGAGTTCATTAATGCAATTTCACGCGCCAAAAATCAAAGATGGCGCGCACACACAAAACTTTGAATACAATTTAAACAACTTCAACCTTTACACAAATAACCATTACTACTTCAAAATCATGAGCCAATACACAGTTGAGTAAATTTGCAGTTAAGCGACGCGCATCGACACCAGCAACAACAACAGCTCCCATCGAAAGCTGCTGCACACCGATTTTCCGACGACTATACTACACACACACACCCACACAGAATGGCAACGCTGTCAAGTCACAAGTGCCATTGTTGCCTATTTTTAGGTGCAAACGCCCTCATCTCTCTTGAGAAGGTAACGCGACGCGCTTGAAGTGGCTGCGAGTTGGAATAAGCGAAACATTGGATGGGCCAAGTGGTGTGCAAAAGGTGACACGGCAGTGTGCCGCAGAAGTGACAAATGTACAAGGAGTGAAATTTTTGAAAGGCTGCGCCGCACACACACAGCGGAGTTGTCAAGTGTTGGAAGTTGGAGCGAGCGGCAACGAGGTGGCAATAACACGTAAAACTTTTGTTTAGAAAGTTTGAAAGACATTGTCAGGGGAAGTTTAACGGTTGTTTAACATGCTGACAGCACTCGACGTGAACCGAACCAGAAGCCGGAGAAGAAATATGAGCAATGAACTCAAAATGGGGGAACGAAAGATGCAAAGCGGCGTTTGAACGGAAATGCTGACTGGGACTGGGAAGGGGTAAAAAATCAAAATGAAAGGAGAAAATGAGTAGAGAGTTGTTTTATTAATAACCAGAAAATTGGAATCTAAAGGGTGTTTCAATAAAAGTACACGGTTTAATTTTAGTATAAAAAATTTGAATATAAAAAATATAATAAATAAAAAAAATTTGTTATTTTTAATATTTAATATTTTTTTTAAATAAAAAAAAAAGTTAAAAAAAAATTTTCAATGAAGTGAAGAACAAATTATGCGCCAAAAGTGGAAGTTAAAAAGAAATTTGCAATAAAATTGTTACAAATCTGTCAACCAAGCG